>AP026150.1:0-667579 GCA_030295235.1 Fistulifera solaris
TCCTAACCCTAACTCCTAACTCCTAACTCCTAACCCTAACCCTAACCCTCAACCCCAACCCTAACCCTAACCCTAACCCCTAACCCTAACCCTAACCCTAACCCTAACCCTAACCCTAACCCTAACCCTAACCCTAACCCCAACCCTAACCCTAACCCTAACCCTAACCCTAACCCTAACCCTAACCCTAACCCTAACCCTAACCCTAACCCCAACCCTCAACCCTAACCCTAACCCTAACCCTAACCCTAACCCTAACCTCTAACCCTAACCCTAACCCTAACCCTAACCCTAACCCCTAACCCTAACCCTAACCCTAACCCTAACCCTAACCCCTAACCCTAACCCTAACCCTAACCCTAACCCTAACCCCTAACCCTAACCCTAACCCTAACCCCAACCCCAACCCCTAACCCTAACCCTAACCCTAACCCTCAACCCTAACCCTAACCCTAACCCTAACCCTAACCCCAACCCTCAACCCTAACCCTAACCCTAACCCTAACCCTAACCCTAACCCTAACCCTAACCCTAACCCTAACCCTAACCCTAACCCTAACCCTAACCCTAACCCTAACCCTCAACCCCAACCCCTAAACCCCAACCCTAACCCTAACCCTAACCCTAACCCTAACCCCAACCCTAACCCTAACCCTAACCCCAACCCTAACCCTAACCCTAACCCTAACCCTAACCCTAACCCTAACCCTAACCCTAACCCTAACCCTAACCCTAACCCTAACCCTAACCCTAACCCTAACCCTAACCCTAACCCTAACCCTAACCCTAACCCTAACCCTAATTTATTTCTGCTTTGACAGGCAAGTTCTTCTTCTAAGTCTCACGCAACAACACGCACTAAGGCATCGGTGTCGGCGTTCATCAAGTGTGCAATGCCCAAAATGGTAGCTTCGTATTCCGTCAGCATGCCTGCCACAAGAAAAAAGGCTAATCCATAAATCTTTTTCCAAAGCCTGCAAGCCATGATTTATAGCAAAAATTCGGATTGATGGTTGAGTTATCGGTTACCGATGGATTGTCCTGTTGTCCTCATCCTTGATGTCGATGTTTCGGCTCTTTTACAGTAGCGTTCCAGCGCAAAGTATTGGTAGTCTGTATCGATCCGCGTGGGGTACTCGTTCCTTTGAAGTGAGCATGCTCCGGTGATTCGCCAAAGCAAGAAAGGGCTATCAGGTATGTTCTCTAGATTACAAGCCTCCCACCAAGGCATCAATACAAGGGTATGGTTCATAATGTAGGACCTCGTTTACTTGTTTCTATTTCATTAGTGGAAGTTACTTTGATCTCTTGTAAATCTTGTTCAGCAAGATTTCAAAAACATCCCGTGGCAGATCAATCTCATCGAGTGCTTTTTGAATGCGCTGATACGAGTCTTCTTCATATTGGGCAAAGACATTCGGCAAGTCGAGCGTACGGTACAATTCCTTGATAGTTTCTACCTTTTGGTCGTCCCACGCCCGTAGTTTTGACGCAATACATTCTTTTCCTCTTCATTGCAACGTTCCAGAGCTTGTACGACCAACCAGGAGCATTTGTTGTCTTGAATATCCGTACCGACTTTTCCAATCACGGACGGATCACCGAAACAATCCAAATAGTCATCTTGTACTTGAAAGTATTCTCCCATATTCAATAAAATCTCTTTCGCCGCCTGATACGACGCTTCATCGGTATTCCCCGCCAATATCATACCCAAGGCGACGGGCAAGTAGAACGAATAGAAGGCCGTCTTGTATTTGACAATGAGTTTATACCGCTGCATCGTAAAACGATTCAAATCGACTTCATTTCCTTTGCGGTTGACTCGTCAAATCCAACAGTTGTCCTAGAAAGGTTAGATGAATGCAAGAGCGTGAGATTGCACCTACTATCAGACGCCTCATGCATCACTCTACACCAGACTTACCCAACTCGGTTTGCTGGGTCGTTTGAAGCAACAATTCGAGCAATTCCGTGTAATACGGTTCATTCCCAAAGTGACGCTTGAGAATACAAAAGACCGCCGACTCTAAAAGAAACGAGTCATTGATGGCGACTAGATTGACGTGTTGGTTTTTATACCAACACGGTTGTCCCCGACGCGTTTGCGAATCATCCATGATATCATCCGCCACCAAAAAAGAAGGCCTGCAAGAATTAATCGTCCAGCCCAAGACGGCCGCTTGGGCGTATTCGTGTTCGGAAATGGGTGCCCCTTTTTGAGAGCCCGGTACACGGCCAAGACGGTCGTGCCCCGATTGAGTTTGCCTCCGGGCACATTGTAATCGAGCATTTCACGGATCCACTGGACGGCTTCCGGAGTCATTTCATTTTCAGTAGCGAACCATTCACAGAGTTCCTCCTTGCAGTTGCGGATACAGACAAAGGAATTTATCCTTATCGGACGAAGCGGCCGCCAATTGCGCGAGCGGATACGTGCGGCGGCGGTGATTTCGTGACGGCAAAGCGACGCGAAGAAGGTGTCGCCGTCGAAGCCAAAGCCGTTTGCACCATAGCAAGAAGAATTAATACAAGACCCGCCATCGGAAACGAATAGTCGGAAGAACGAGGATTCAGTTGAGCGATAAAGATTGCGGCGACTCCGATGAAAACGAATGAAAAAGTCGGAATACTCGATAAAGACATGACTGCGTGAATCAAGAAAGAAAGGAATAGATGATTGAAATAAATGCAGTAGAGAGAAGAATATTAAGAAGATATTTAATGAGTAAAAAATGACGAAATCATGATAAACGAGAGATTGGCACTTTTTAGAACAACGCGAAAAGAAAGCCACGAACAAGAAAATATATCTTCATTCATTCAGCATGATTGGTTATGATAGAAAAAAGATCATTTGAAAATCACATTGACTTTCTTTTCAAGCACTCTTTAAAGTTTTTGCAATTAAATGACTTACCGTCTTGTGGAGAAAAACAAGTGTTGGAAAGGATCGAATCAAACAATCGAAGCGGGCAAATGGTGAAAGGAACAACGACGTCCGTGTTGACAGTTGCCGAAACGTCACATGGTCAGATTTGTGCGGTGCTCTTGAGCTTGAGATCTCGTCCAATGATCCCTTTCAACGGAAGGGGAACTCTAAGTGAGCTGAACTACTTAATAATTGTATTGTTGTTAATCGTTGAGCTAGCTATGAGCTAGCTATAACCAACCTAAGTATGAAACGAGTGAAAGGCGCCATTTTTCGTTCGATGATCACTGGTGAGTCACGAGTCGCACCCTATGCCACATCCATCTTTTTACAAGTATTTTGCTGTTTTGTTTTGATTATCTCTCTCTATTTATTTATTTTTGTACATACATCAATTTCAACACATTTCAGGGTCCGCCGCTATTCAAACAGTCGATGTCTCGTAGAGATCATTCACAGAGAAAGCATCGGTAAAGCCGTCTACGCCGGATGTCGCTTTACGATTCGGCAAACAATAATCAAGTTCTTCTTCGGTGGTGACTCCCATCCACTGCGCAACTGCGTTCCAAACACTTTCCCAACTGGTTGTCGGGATGAAACGCCCACGTCCGACGTTCAAGGGTCCTTCCTCGGTCAAATCGGAAGGATATTGGCCAATAATCCTTCCTCCTTTCACATCACCTCCCATGATCGCATAATGTCCTCCCCAACCATGATCTGATCCTCCACCCGAGTTCGGTGTGAGCGTTCGTCCAAATTCCGAAGCAACCACAATCGTCACGTCGTTCCAGACACCTTGGTGCTTCAACTCCGTCACTAAGAGTTCCAGGGCGGCGTTCAATTCGGTAAATTTCGTTTCCAGTTCATACGTCAGACCATCATGATGATCCCAGTCATTCAACTCGGTATAGAACACATCGCGATCGACTCCTCGCACCGACCTCGTTTTGATCATGGACGAAAGGGTGCGAAACTGGTAACCAAGATGACTCATTTCCCAAAGTCCAATGATCCGCTAGTGGGGCCAGTTCAATGTTCTCTTTAAAGAATTCGGCTTCGTGCATGCCATCCAGGAATCGGGCCGACCAAGTTTGACCAAGAAATGAATCGGTGGTGACCGGTTTCGCATTGAACTGCTTGGCATACGAAGTCAAGTCGAATGTCTCAGATTCGGGTTTCGTATCAAAACGACTGGCACCGTAAGGGCTCATCACGATGGGTCGAGGAGATCTGTTACGCTCTGGTACGACTGTAATTGATTCTATATCGAAGGTAATCGAGGCGGGAATGTGACCCCTATCTTTCAAAACTGAATTAATCCGACCGAGAATCCCGCTACCGAACTTGGCCGCTTTCGGGTCTATTGTTTTCGTTTCCTGTTGCATCCAGTTGTGTGCGAATAGTTGAAGACGAGTCTTGGCCAGATAATTCACTTTGTCCATCCCATCGACGTCGTATAGCACGCCCGTATTCGCAACGAACGCCAAGTCACCTTCATCGTAAAGAGATTTGTATATTGGTAGTGCCTTGTGGAGAGTGAATGTTGAACAGGGTTGATCGGTGGCGGAAATTTGCAAAGAGCGTTCGTCTGGAGGAATTGCCAGCTCTCCTCGCGCTTCATTGTACTGCTGGTCCAGAAAGACGCCAGCGCTACTCATGGCAGTGCATACCTGCGGAACCAGCATGTTGAAGGAGTCGCAACCGCCGTTGAGCATAACGTAAATGACCGCCTTGTAAGACTTGTTGTTTTGTGTCGAAGGAGGAGGCGCAACGGCGCTCTCCGCTATTCTGCGACAACGTAGTTGTATGAAACTCCGGTGTCGTGAGCATCATCTGGCCAACAGTCATGATGCCATCGGACCTTGAGACAAGCGAATCGAAGACATCTACCATAGTCTTTTTTCTTTTGAGCATCCAGTCTACCCGCAGTCAGTAAAAGAGCAAGCGTGTCAACAACTTGGGTCGCGGTTAACGAGTCACTCAACTTAAAGGCTAGGTGACCAAAAGAGTTCGAGTAGTCGCCTTTGCTCGGCTCGATGCTTCTCGAGTAGCCAAATCCTCCGTAGTAGGAATTCAATCCATACTTGAAAAGACTCAGCAACGCGTTCGTCAATGTAATGGACTTGGGCCCGTCAGCTATTTGGCACTCCGGACAATATAGGCCAGCATCGCCAACTGGTCCAGGGGGGTGGTATTCAGGTTTAAAGTACGAAAAAACGCTGAGCTGCGCATGAGGTTGTTGTGCCAAAACAGATGGAAAGTATGTCAGGAAGCGAATGTAGGGAGAATCAGAAGATGGTTTGAACTCCAACGATCTCATTGCGCGAACGTAACGGAGGAAAGGCTCGTGGAGAGAGCCATGTAGAGGATCCGCATCCAAAACAGTTTCTCGAGACTCCCGGTCCATTAGAATGGCAGCAATTAGCGCGAACATGTCGCCGTACTTATTGCTGCCGAGTGATGTTTCACCTGCTTTATATATCCCTGTGCGGAACGCTTTTGCAACGGTCGATATCATACGAGGAGAAGGATTTGACTGTCCGAAACGCTGCAGCATTCTAGAGGCTAGGAAGGGCGCAACGTTGGGATGATACTGAAAGGATACAAGAGGACTTGCGTTAGCCATGTTGACGGCAAAGAGTCGAACTGAACCACATGGTATTTACATTTTGTCGTACTTACAAAATAATGATCCAAACCAGCATCTGTCTCATATAAAGCATCGCGAAGCTCAGGGAAAGCAAGCGCAATGAAGTGAGGCGGGTTTCGAAATGAAAGCTCACCCGAACCGACTTTCACGATGGACTTGACATTCTTTCGAAAATGAATAACGCCGTTCTCGTCTGTCACCTCAAAGATCGACTTGGAAGAAAAAAGGCCATCCGTCGAATGCATTAAAACCCCACCGCCAAGATCTTTTACACTATAACTTTCAGATAAAATGTCCGGCGAGAAGGAACCGATCGGCAATTGACGAAGAACTTGGATCACCGATGGAGCGCTGGCGAAAACTGGAGTGTCCGCAACTATAGAGACCGGACAGAAACAGATGCTTTCCATCGAATCAAGTTTGCATCCCATCGAGAGACATTCGCTATCGTATGAGCTCAAAAATGAATCCAAAGGCTCGTTCCAGTCGACACGAAAAAATGTTTTTGTGTCCTTTCTGACATTGTAGTACACATCTTTTCCCACGTTGCGTCTGCCATCGATGATTTCGTGAACGAGACCAATTTTGCCGTCACGGTGAATCTTTGCGACCAAATCACAAGAGTGCGTAGTCCAATATCCAAGTTGCTCATTGCAATTATTGCAGTTCCACCACGGGACTTCGCACAGAGACAAACCATTGCCCTCACACCTCTCGACAGCACTGTTGAACAACAGTTTTTCTCCGTCAAACTTAACAAGGTCGATATCTGCCGCAAGAGACCCTCCTCCAACACGTACATCCAAACAGCTCGTAATCCACCGTCTATCAGGTACATCGGGACAGCAAGCAAGCGATCCTGCCGCCGTGCGTCGATCAGCACAATACCCCCATCCCCATTGATTAGTCATCATTACTGGATTGTTGTAGAACGCCTGCTCAACACAGGGTAGCCGTGTGTACTCGTAATACACACCATTAACTTCGACGATACGTGGCTCGTCAATCTCGCATTCGATTCCTGTGCATGCGAAGTTTCCTTCCAGCACTACCTTTGCGGGATAAGAGCATTCCCCGTCAGTAACTTTACAGAGAGCTTTGTATAAGTCGGAGCTTTTGTTCAATGACAAGCGCTTTTTCGTTTCCGAGTCAGTCCAACCCTCAGGTTCGTACAGAAGACGGGGCTTGGGTTCCGTTCCCAGCAAGCGGTAGGTAGCTCCTCGTTTCAAAAAGTGCTGCTTCGGCAAATCCGCGCACAAGGGGTATCCGTCGCCTACATATACTCGATTCAATCCCATCTGTACATTCAATGTTGAGCATCATGTTTAAGAATTACCGTAAATAGAATGCGTAGAGAACGATCGACTCACCTTTGGTAAACTGTCCCGGGCTTCAATTCTAATCAGCATAGGATCGACAAGACTGCCTGTCCAAGGCGACGGGAAGTCCTCAATGTTGTTTCGACGAGGCCGTCGATCAAACCCGGTCCACAATCTGGCATATTCCATGATATCGTCGTTTGTGTAAGTCAACGCAGGGCGATTATTGTCATCCATTATGTATGTTCCGTCCTGATTAAGTTGATACACTCCGATGGAGAAGAGCTGCATTATTTCCCGAGAAAAATTCTCATCCGCGAACTCATATTTACGTGCCCATTCCCATACTATCGCAGTGCTTTCACTTCCGAGATAACTCAACATTTCTGCCATTGCTGGTGAAAAGGACACTTCCTTGAGAATGTCACGGTAGTTTCCGAAGGCTTGTCTTACAAAGATGTCGTAAAACGTAAGGAACACTTCATTGGTGTACCACGACTCGACGGAGAACGGAGACACAACCAAAATTTGACTCAAGGCCCAAGCAACTCGCTGCCTTAGCTGATCTTTACCCCACAACGCAATGTTCATCCATATCATCAAATTCTGCTCCAAAAGTTTCGACTCGGATGTCGTTTGCTTTTCGTACGTGACGATGTCAAAAGCGCCTTCCAGTAGAGAGCCAGCCAAAATGGGATCATTGGCGACTTCAAAGGGACTCCCACAAAGCAACGCCATCCCTCCTTCTATGGATACGGATTGCGGTACCTCAAACGCCGGATGATCTGTGACGGTGTCACCGAGCCTTCCAACACTCATCAGTTGCGTCGAATACGTGTCCCAACGATCCATTGTGTGTCCTTCCGGAAAAGACAACATAGAGCTGCCGCTCAAAGCGAATTGCTGAATCGCTGAAGATCCCCGGGATGCTCCTCGGCCCAGTTGGAAAAATCATAGACTTGCCAATGATCCGGATGTACATTCCGATAACATACGTCATTCACCAGAATTTTGTAATTCAGTTTGTCCACGTCGCTCGCATCACACGCCGCAAATGGCATGAACACATCCAACAAAAAGGATTGCTTTGCTTTTCCTTGGCTTGTCCCAGCAAAGTTTGAAGAAACGAACGCGTCGTGTCCATAATAGTAGTTTCGGTGCAATCTTCCTCGACGACGAACCATCGAGAAAACGTATCCGGTTGACAAGGCGGCTTCCAAGGACCCCGCAATCCGTCCACGGCATACATGATTTTACCCGTCTCTTCGTAAATTAGTTGCAATGTAGTCCAGTTCAAGTGCACCGTGGAAGGCAGCTCCGAAACGCCAATTGTCGTATTGCAAGGAATCGTTTTCCCCAAAACACAAAAAATCTTCATTAAGAAAGGTCGGTGGAGCCGAAGAGCAGACTTCGTTGGTCGGACGTGCGAGAGTATTTTCTCGTAACACAAAACGCGGATCGTGCAGCCAATAGTTTCCATCGAACACACCAAAAACGTGACTGTCCGTCGAAATCTCCGTACACTGCGTCAACGGCACTGTCACGAGAAGTGATTCTGTCCCATTGTGATACTGCGTATCGACGGCTTTCGCTTGCGTATGCAGATTCACAATGGTGACGGAGGAAGCACTCGAGGCATCGAGTGAGATGGCCGGATTGCCCAAATATTGATCATCGGCATACAAATCCCAACAGTTTCCGTTCAACTCCAATCGCAACTTTCCTCTCGTCCACGTCTCTACTTCATCACAAATAAGAAACCTGTGAAATGAAGTATATGGGATTAGAAGTGATTTCTTAACAAACGAAATTACAACTCGCGTTGTACCGTATTTGAACTTACATTCCGTCCCATAGCTGCTCCTGTGGACTTCCAGTATCCTCGACATTTTTGACGTACAGCGTCGTCGCATTCACGACGGTGCGTAATTTGCCGTTTACCAAGAGAACTTTTTGGGACGACGACAACGTTTGTATTTCGAGCTTCTCCCCTTGATCTTTGTCGGAAAAAGCGGCACGACGATACCGCGTTCCGGCGTGACACGGATGCGTGACACGTCCGACCAAAGTATTTCCATCGGCCGGATAACGATGATTGACACGTTTGCGGAATTCTGCCCGATGCGATGTCAGAGGCAATGTCGCTTGTTGTTGAATCCACTGCGCGAAGGCTTCGATGGAAACATTCTTTCCAAAGGCTTGGATTTCCTCCATCCGCGGTCCGAAGGAAGTTTGTTCTAAAAAGCGCGCGGCGATTTCTTCATGGTTGTAAGATTTCGGTGAATAAGCCATCAATTCATATCGTACTGTATCGTTGGTTTCCGGTAAAGTCGTTTGACAGTGTTGTTCATTGCATCGAAATGAAAGACGCGCATGTTGACCACTGTACGCTTCCCAATGTTTTCCTAGATAAGAACGAGCTACTGGTACTCGCGCTCCGTTCGAAGTAATGCGCCAGAGCAAACAAACTTCTGTCGTAGGAGGGAGAAAGAGTTCTTTGTTGTGTTTCGTATAAAAACTGATTCTTCTGTGGAACAAGTAAAGGAGACTTCGGCAGCGCGAGCAAAGGGAGTTTCTGTTATTCGAAAGAGATGAAGAACGAGAAAAGGAAAGAAATGACAAAACATCATCGAAGGAAACATTCGTTTCGATAACAATTGCTGCGACTATTCTGGTTGCATTTATCCGACGAGAAGTATGGTGTGTTTCGCGTCGCCTTGCGTAGAATGAGTGTTTCTTCTTAGTTAAAAATCAAGCAAAATCGAAGATATTGAACTTAAAATGAATGCTGTGTGGGTTGAAAGATTGCAATGCGGTTGTTGTGGAAGGCGAAAAGAGGTGCACCTTATTTTTGTTTCCTCTTCTTTTTGATTGGATGCCGCATTTACCCACATCCATTCCTCAAGTTTTCGGGTCGTCCAATGAGGGGGAGATGCGGCATTGGGCGCGGAGTTGAGAAAGGAGACAGTACTCTTGAGTGGACAAACAGTGCCGGCACATAGGACATTCAGTACCGGTCTACAATTTACTCTTTACACTACAGCCAACGTGAACTCAAACCCTTGCGCGCACTATTTTGCGCTGCATTTCGGCGGCGGCTTTTTTCATTTGCATCGCTTTGCTAGGGTCATTTTGAAGAAATTCTAAGATTATATTCTATTCCTTTATTTGAGATGCCGCATTGCTATGATTTACATGCTTCTGCCTTCTCATCCTCCGATAGCCGTCAATTCCCCTTCATACAAGTGTTCTTCCATATGGCGATGACGACGACCACGACGACGCGCATCATTACCGTCAAACGACAATCTTCCAAACAATGCCCTTCCCCGCAACACGTGGAAACGTATTTCTGATTGCTATTATGGCAATCTGCATTCAACGTAAATTCCGCTAAATTTTCACAAACGGCGTCACGCTAACACAAGGAATCGCCTGCTGCATCAACGTCGCAAATGCAACGAAAGCTGTCGAGGGGGAGGAAAGTCCGTGCACAGAGGCACCGGGACGGAGCACGTCCAGTCTTTTTTGTTCGCTGCACATGTCACTTGAATCGTATTACTACAATGCACACCGGGATTTCCAGGACCCGGATTGGATCCGTCTGATAATCGTTAGGGCACTATCAGAAAAGCATTATCACGTTAATCTCGAAAGCAAATTTGCAAACATATCAAAACGACCGAGAAAACAACAACTTACGCCTTCATCCGCGTCGTCACGACTCGTATTTAAACAATTCGCCACACAAGCTGTACCAGGAGTCCACAATGCCGGACTCTCGCCGGTGTCATTTGTGATATGATTACAGACCTCTGCACACAAAGGGGTACCTGGAGAGGGCATCCGCCATTTATTTCGTTCGGGTCGCTAAAAGACCTAAGCGGATTGAGGCAAACAGCACACGGTATTCCTTCCACCTTAGCTGCTAAACGACGATTGCCGACAGAGACACAGGACTCATCGCAGCCTTCGTCGGTAGCGGTTTGACTGGTGCTCAGCTGGGAAAATTGAGAGTGGATGCAATGAGCGCGGTGATATCCTTTGGCGTTGTCAGCCGTGCTACCATTGCCGTGCACGCAAATGGGCTGCTCCTACCTAGGTACAGCAATCATCCAATCACACCTTTGCCTAAATCAGTACACAGCTGAGCCACACCGCCTTAATCATCCTAGATTGATCGATAAATGCTATCTGATACAGCTAATTGCTTACTTAGCATCATTTCGACTGAATTGTAATCTTCTACTATGTTTCATCTTCTTTTCGCGACAGTTTCAGCACCCCCTTCACCACGCTGCTCGCTCTCTTCCCTAATAACCACCTGCAACATTATATCATTTACAAATAACCTTTGTTGGAGTTTATTTTAAGTCTTGAAGAATACCTTACACGCACATTTCTCAGTAGAGAAAATATTTCTTGGGCGACAGGTAAACGGCTTTAACCTCGCTTGTTTTCATCAGGGCTGTACTATCTATCGTTTCTATATATGAATTCCGATAATCTTTAAAGATTGAAGTTGTGTCACTAAGCTGTAGCGTTGTAAGGTCGCCGTCGAATGGTTTTCATCTCTGTCGAAGAATCTTGGTTGCATAGAGGGACTTCTATTATCCGTCGAGACCTGGAAGTCCTTTTCCTATCAGTCGATCCAAAATTAAAAGATTTATCAAATAAGTTGTAATGTCTTCGGGATGACAAGGTTGGCAAGAGAAATTAAGAATACGATAGTATAATTGGCGTTGTTGAAACAACATGAGCTATGTTGCGATAATCGATGATCCGTTTTCAGACCGCGACTCAAACTATCTTTCTCCGTTCTCCGTAAAACCTTGGATTGGATACAGGATACAGGTACGAAACTTCTGGTGATATATAAGCCACTCTGATTGACGTCCAGACCCTAAATCTGGCAGGCACCGGTGTACCGGTTCTATCAAACAGCATGTTGCATTTGACAAAACATGCAATAATTAACCAAGTATTTCTTTATTCGACGCTCTTTAACTAATCATTTACTTTCACTGCTTGTCAATTCTCTGTAATGGCTTGTTGTCTTTTCCACTGAATGCATTTTTTTGTTTTCTCTGGCGCCGTGACACAATCAATAATCCAAGAAGATAAAGTAAGACGATGAATTCACTCATCGACTTACAATCCAGCGCCATTGGGGCCCGAATATTCTGCCTCGGTTAGCTCTCTATTATTAGGAGCTTCAGTCAACGCGCAATCGTCCCAGCAATTGCCTGTTCCGCAGCATGACGACGTGCATCGTTGGTTTGGGCCGCAATCAGCACTTGAAGTGCACGGGGAAACATTACTGCAAAAATCATTGCGCCAACAAAATGGGTTTCCTTCTGTGTCAAGGTCGCAAACGCAAACCGAGAATCCGTCCGGAGCAGGGTATTGCGTGCATAACGTAAGTTGATCGAAGCACGTCCAATCAAAAGCATTTGGACAGGAGCAAGAACCATTGTCTTCGTGAGAGCAGGCCCCTGTCTCATCACAAAAGTCATCGGTACACGGATCATTGTCATCGCACAAGGCTGGAGAGCAAACAGAGCACTCTGTTCCGGCGTTTCCTCGACCTGGATCCGATCCGTCTGCCAAAACGCAATGAGGGAAACTTGGGGGACACTTTGTAATCAAAGCAAGAATCAATCAACCATTTAGAGCCCAAATACAGAAAACACACATCAAGCAACAATCTACTTACGCCTCTGTCCTTACTAGCAAGACTCGTATCGACACATTTTGCAACACAGTTGGTGCCGGGGGTCCAAATGGCAGGGCTTGCGCCGCTGTCGTTGACGCAGACGGGTGCTTCGGGCGGGCAGCCGTCGTCAATGTCTCTGGGGTCGCTCGTGGCCGAAATAGAGTTGAAGCAGACAGCACAAGCGGTACCTTCTGCGTTTGCAGCCAACTGGCGACCTCCGACACAGACGCGGAACTCTTCGTCGCAACCTTCGTCCGGGGCAGTTTGACCGGCATTACTTGGGAAGCGAGAATTGATGCACAACGCGCAGTGATGTCCGGCGTTTCCACCGACCACCTGACCTCCATTGGCGTACACGCAAGTAGGAAAGTCTTCGTTACATCCTTGATCAATCACCCCTTTTCCGAGATCGCGGCAAGTCTGAGCCGAAGTCGGTGCTGCAAGCAAGAGAAGTGAAGCAATAGCAGAGATACGCATCTTTATTGAGTTTTTAGCTGAATAGCAGAGTAAGTCACACAAGCGCAGGTGATGGTTTGCATTTATTGAGCGTTGTTGACTTACCTTGAAAGTTTAATACAAGCGACGATGTATGCGAAATATTGCGAGCGGAGCGATTTATGCAATGAAAAAATCTTTTGAGAATTTGCCTTGCAATCGCAAGCTCCATGTGTCAAGTACGGTATGGTACGTTAGGTTACGATAGACGGTAGGTGTTGGCAGGTCGCACTCGCATGCTCTATGACATTTTTGCGATTTAAGATAGCAGCTACTATTTGTTATTCTGAGCATGATTCTACAATTCTTCAGGTTTCAAAGGATAAGAAATCAGAGTTCAGATTGGCTTTTTGGAACTGGAACGTCTTTAAAGCTGTTTTTAGTCTTTATATCACGGGATCACGGGTGTCACGGAAGATTTAAGACGCAAGTAATGGAACAAAGGCTGTTCCAATCACGAATGTCACATTTGCAATGTGCAATGCGCGAGTTGGGCGCGAATAGAAGCGAATTACTTGTTCTGTAAAGTTGGCTTGTGGCTGGCTGATTGCCAGTCCCAAGGTGTAAGAGCTAGTTTGAATACGCGAATTGCGATATCCGATACCACATACGAGTTCACGTACTAGTAGGATATCCTCGCGAATATTGAAGAAAGCATCCAGCATTTAGTTTCTGAAGCCGAACTCTGAACTCCGAGAATGGATCGTCTTTCGTCCTACGTTTTTGCAAGCTGCATACTGTCAAGGGTCATGTGTCATGTGTCGATTTTGTCCAAAACCCAAAAGGTATTTTGACGGAACACGGAACTGCTTAGTAGAGTAGCCAGTAAGTTGTAAGTTTAACGTTTAACTAAACTCCAGTAACCGGATTACCTTGATCATTGCCGACTGCCGACTGCCGACTCTGCCGACTGCCGAGGAACGAGGAGGACGCAGAACGCAGAACGTTTCAGTCAAAATAATCGCCACATAGCACATAGTCACACCCGTTTACACAGAACACAACGCGAGGAATCCGCGTTAATGTCTGTACAAGCATTTTCTCATAAACTAAAGTTCGGCTTTTGACTTGACACGTCTCAAGTTCCAGTGAAAACGACAGTGAGCGTCAGAGTCTAGACAGCCCGGAGCCAATGACATTCCTCCACAATCCATTCCTATTCGTGACTCGTGTTTTTAAGCCCCTCGCGGAACTCAAGTTACAAATTTACATGGCTCATCCTTGGTACAAAAGCGGAAAAAATTCTACATACGCATTTTTGTACTATGTAGTATAACTATAACAAAGACTGTAGACCGTGTGTCAAACGACAATTACTGCATGCGATGCATTCAGGAATGTGAGGACGTCCAAAGAAAGAGTTGGTTGCAATTTTGGAATGATCAACTGGGCTCCAAATTGACATTCTCAAAACAAATTACCATCAGGATGCTTTCATTTGGTGTTATCATCTTCCCTGGAGTATTCCTAAATACTGTTTGGGCTTAGAGGCGGGGATCTCATTGTGAGGTAAAAAAACGTGTCGAAATTTGGCAAGCTTGGGTGCTTTTGATGAAGGATGCAGTGCCACGGCCCCTTCTGTGTCGATGCGAAAGGTTTCGGAGTGACTGACGGCAATACTGGAGACCATTGTGCGTATTGCATCCATTTATCTCAACCAAATGGTGTAAACCGCGTGTGCACGAGTGACCGAACGCTCAAGAAGATCAATCAGGGTGGCACCATGTACGCCGTGTGTTTCAACACGGTTCTGTCCGACCAGAATCCCAATAAGTTCGATGGTGGCTGTCTTCCCTTCGCTCCCATATGTGTAGACGATCGAAATAGAAGGCCCAAGCCAGGGAAGCTAGGGACAGCTTGTGTCGCCCAGTGCGTCGACACGAGTCTCGCTGGGAAAGATCAGGGGTTACGTTTGTTGCTGTTTTGTTCTTTACATACGGGGTAACTGCTACTTTCAATCATTCAACAACAGTGTCTTGATCACTACCCAACTTGCACGATGCCAGACGGATCGGATCCAGGTCTCGGGAATCCTGGAGTTAAATATGCATGTACTTCAACTTCCTGTGACGATGAAGATTTGTGCACGCGCGAGACGTGTCATCCCAAACGTGGTTGTTTGTATAGTTCGGTCTTTCCTGGTTTGGATCCTTTCGAGGAAACCTGTAAAGTAGCTACCGAATGGACGTGCGAAGAACCTGTTTCGATTTGCACACAATCTTTCATTGACGGTGGTTTTCGTTGCCGATGTCAGTTGGATGTTGAAGGAAAAATCAGTGTGTACGCGACACGATCGCTGTCAAATTTTACCTGAATGTACGACGAATGGTGATTGTGGCCCCCAAGGCAAATACGCTTCGACATGTTGCCCTGGCTACACTAGTCACTATGTGTGGAAGATTGTGCTTTGACTTAGGCGTCGTTCCTGTTTCAAGAACACTTAAGTAACCTATTTGTGTCAATCTATAAAGAATGACTTTTCAAATGAGCCATATAACCATTAAATGTAACTGATAAATGTTCCGTAACGACCTGCACATGGATGGCGACGCTGATTTTTTTACTGTAAAGTTCCAGTAAGCTTTGAGTACCGGCCCTTCACAACAAACTACCCTTTTCTGATTTTACTCATCCTTCTGTTGATCCGGACGCGCCTCCGGTGCACGAAGGTGGCGCGTGGGAGGAATGGGGACGTGGTAGCAACCGGTGTCAGGATCACAAAAGTCGTCCGTGCAAGGATCGCCGTCATTACAAGTCGCAGGAGAGCACTTGGCGCACTTGACTCCAGGAACTCCGATGCAGGGATCGGATCCATCTGCCAAGACACAGATGGGGAATTTTCGGGAGCACTATTTTTTTAAAAACAGAGATGCAATAATCAGCCGTCAGAACGAATGCAAATTCATGAAAGTCCATAAGATCACCTATTCAGCAACAAACTTACCCCCTGATCGGAACCAGTGAGGCTCGTATCGACACACTTGGCAACGCACTGAGTACCTCGCGTACGTATCGGCGGATCCGCTCCGCTATCGTTGACGCAAACTGGTGCCTCGGGAGGACATCCGTCATCCATGTCGTTGGGGTCGCTGAACGACTGGAGCGAATTGACGCAGACGGCACAATCTTTTCCTTCCACGTTCGCTGCCAACGGACGATCGCCGACACAGACGCGGAACTCTTCATCGCAGCCTTCGTCGGGGGCGGTTTGACGGGTGCTCAATGGGAATTGAGAGTTGATGCAAAGAGCGCAGTGATGTCCAGTGACTCCATGGGCCGCAGCACCATTCTGATGCACGCAAATGGGAAGATCCTCGGTACAGCAATCATCAATCACGCCTTTACCTTTATCTGTACACGGAGGTTGAGCCACGGTAGACGTCGCAAAGAAGAGCAAAGCAACAATAGAAGAGAAATGCATCTGAAAAGGAACTCAAGTGAGAGGGGATCTTTTCGGAATTTTGTAGAAGAGAGAGGGAAAGCAAGCGACGATAGCTTACCTTAAATGCTCGATGAAATCAACGCAGTGCGAATTTTGAGTTGATCGAATTTGTGAGATAATTTATTTTTCACGAGATCTGCTCTGATCCATCAAGTTCAAAGCATCCAAATGCAGCAGGTTGGTAGACAATCTACGCAATCAATCTCCCACGCGCGAGATGAATGCTGTGTGCTGTGCACACTTCCGACCTTTCCGAGTCTTTGACGTTCGAACGGGCAACATTCATTCGAACAGCAAGTTGTGATATGATTACGTAGGGGCAATGACGCAGCGTTTCTTTGGAAACAATTGCCGATGATGACACTGGAACTTCTGCGGTCACGAATGAAACAGAGACAATATGAACAAAAACACAGCGCGCGGGTTTTGGTTTGAGGACGTCTCGTGATTAAGCCCAGCGTTACAGATTACACATACGGTTTGTCATATGCGTTTGACGTTTGGCCAGCATTCAAAACTCAAAACAATGAAAATCGTAAATATCGCTCAGCTGCCCTCTATAAATAGTTCTCGGTGTCGGACAAATTGAGAGGAGGTCGTTAACCGTTAACCGTTAACGTTAAACCGCAACCCCGAACCCCGAGTGCTTGAAAGGGCTTAAAAACGGACAAAGCTAGTGAATCACGAATCGCAAATGCAACCTGCCCTCTGCCCTCTACGCAAAAAGCCCGACGTAAGACATACGGAGTAACACATAATCGCGTTTGCTCGTCAATAAGTTTCTGATCAAAACAACCTAAAGTTGCCGAGAGGCCATAGGGGCTGGCTGTATTGTAAACTACAATGGACACTAAAAGATTCTTAAATACTGTACTCCGTATTACTTTCTATGTACAAGTTCCTCCATGTTCCAGCGAAAGAAGACATAGAGTTTGAGGGGAATTTGAACTCACTATAGACACAAAATGTAAATTATTTTTTGCCACGACCGGATTTTTAGTCGTGAGCCATGAGTCGTTTGTTCGTGCACCGTGCACCAAGCGTGCTGCCATCTTTCTGTTCAACAAAATGTTGTCATTATAGTTATAAAGCCTGTTCCATCGCACAATTAAGCGATTGAAAAGTATAGGAGAAGAAGAAGCATTACCATCATCTACAGTAAAAAACTAGAAAAGTCCACGATGGTGACAAACGCTTTTACTTGTACCATTATGTCATTATGTTTTTGTTTGATTTGCCATCGTGAGCAGTCCTTTCCTGGAACTAATGCATGCAATTGACTGTTTCTCTGTTTTTGGTGTCCTTGTTGATTGAATATATGTAATATAGAAGGCAAGAATGAGTCTTCGTTCTTAGTTTCCGGTCGTGGTCGGACCCGATGGCTGACCGTCAACGCGTGCTTCATCAAATGGGTTATCACCGCATTCGGGCAAACAATGGCCTTCTCCGCAGCATGTCGAAGCACATCTCGTGCTTTCGGGGCAGTCCGCATTCGAAGTACATTCCACAAGTCCCTCGCAGCTTATGTCTGGCCAGCAGAATGGGGCACCTTCAGTGTCGACGTCGCACAGACAAAAGTCCACCCCCGAGCAAAGGGGGAAGGGATCGCCACACTGCCAATCCACCGCACCTGCATCACACACGCAAGAGCCGTTGTCGACGGAGTAGCAACCGAAGTAGGGATCGCAATAGTCGTCCGTGCACGGATTGCCGTCATCGCAGATGGCGGGTGTGCAGAACGAACATTTCACTCCAGCGTTCTGATAACCGGGGTCTGTTCCGTCTTCTAAAACGCAATATGGGTAGTTACGGGGACACTTTTCATTGAAACAATAAAATAACCGTGAGTCAGGACCCGGGCGAAAATTGGACGTTTTTCACAGTAAAGGCACACTACTGGAATACTACTTACCCCAACGTCCAAGCCATAATAATCCGTATCGACGCAATCTGCAATACATTTGGTCCCTGGCTTTCGCAAAGCCGGTTCCGTGCCGTCATCATTGACACAAATGGGTGCTTCAGGTGGGCATCCATCGTCAATGTCGTTGGGGTCAATGCTGCTTGGAATCGAATTCACACAAACGGCACAGGCGGTCCCTTCAACATTGGCGGCCAACGGGCGTGCGCCGACGCAAACTCGGAAGTCGCCGTCGCAACCTTCATCGGGTTCCACTTGCCAGAAGCGATTAGGCTGCTGCGAGTTGATGCACAGAGCGCAATGATGTCCACGGTTGCCACCGACCACTTGGCCACCATTGCGGTACACGCAAATGGGTGTTTCTTCATTGCATCGTTGGTCGATTACCCACTGGCCGAGATCACGACAATTAGTTTGAGCCCCGGCAAGCCCTGCAAACAATAGAGAAAGAAGAATGAAAGGTAGACGCATCTGCAAAGGCATACCCAGTGAGATGGTTTTGGGGAAATGTATTACCTCAACGTGAGCGATTATTACGTACCTTTAGTATTTGATGATAAAATGTTGAGCAAATATTTGCGAACGGATTGATTTTATGAGATGATCTTGCGTGTGAGATCTGAATTGCGAACCGAAAGATCCAAGCTGTCACTCGTAAGCTGCCAGCACGACTTGGCATTTTTGTTCTTCATTGCACCGAGATTCATCAGTGTTCATAGATCTGAAGATTCAAAAAGAACCATCTTTTGAAAGCGTGATAGCTTTTAGGAATAAGATATCACAAATCAAACAATGGGGCTGAGGTGCAAAGAATGTAAGCACAGGAATCACGACTCAAGAGGCAATCCGCCAAGCCGAGATAAGTACTTCAAAATGAGATGCGAATCCTTCACACTGCAAAAGAATGCTATCCATGACAAACGGAAACACCCCGATGTTCATGCTATGCAAATTGCGAAACGAAGCGAACTTGTTCCACGCTCCCTAGGACATAAAAGGGTTTCGAAAACCTTGGATATATTTGCAGTCGCTGGAACATTTAGGAGCTTGTACGGTGACAACTCGATTTTGTCTAGCTTCTAACTAATCGTGAGATTAGTCGTTTTTTCATCCTTCATGCTAATAGAGATGGAACGAAATGATTATGTTATGCATCTTAATTTGTAATATTTCCTTTTGGTTTTGTTCCGAGTTCTGCGAGGGGCTTAAAAACGACTAGTCACGTGTAGGAATGGGTCCGGCCTGTCTCGACTCTGACGCTCACTGTCATTCTCACTGGATCTTGAGAGGTGTCAAAAGCCGAAATTTAGTTTGTTAGAATATGCTTATACGGAAGCAATAGTTTGAACGGAGTAATTTCAAAGACAATCCACGATTCAAGAAACTCGTGAGTGAACGGCGAGAAACTAGGGGGTTGTACAGTACAAGAAACGAAAACAAACACAAGGGGAAAAACACAAGGTCTTGGCGTGTACGGTACAAGGAAGACCAAGCGTTCTCCTTAGTTTCTTTTGATGGTGTGGTCCGAGAATCTGTAGGCGGCCGCGATCTCACCGCGTTTTGTATGCAAGCTCAACGTCAAGTTAGAAACAATCCTACTGAGAAAGAAAAGCAAGCGATGTCGCTAGCAGACTTTTGTTTGTTGGAGGTTGGAGGGCATCGTTTGAGAAGCTTGTGTCATGATTACTTGTCGTCTGTCCGGTACTTGTCATTTAGGTCTGATCTGTTTCTGAGTACCGATTTCGGAGCATCCTATATCGCTCGTCATCGTCGCTTTTCACAGCAACAAATGCATCCACTTCTCTAACAGCAAGAAGGGCTTTTCTTATGATTCACTTATTCTTTATGAAATGTTATTCTTTCTGATTGTTCTTATGAAAACATGTTGTGACTTTTCTGCGCTTGATTGTGCGCAAAATTACGCAAGCGACTGAAATAAATCGCTTGCAGAAAAGAGATCCGTGAAGCCGTCTCCGCTTGCGATGTGTCGATTGGGAAGGCAGTAATCTAAATCGGCTTCCGAGCTCACTCCCATCCACTCAACAACCCCATTCCACACAGAATCCCAACTGGTGGTAGGAATAATGCGTCCGCGACCGATATTCAGAGGACTGCTTGCCGTAATATCCGAAGGATATTCACCCAATATATTTCCTCCTTTCACATCACCGCCAATAATCCAGTAATGACCTCCCCAAGCGTGGTCGGATCCGGCTCCACTGTTACTCGTTATCGTTCTAGCGAAATCAGACGTGACTACAAGAGTTACCTTGTCCCAGACGTTCTTGGCTTTTAATTCTTGTACGAGACAACGCAACGCATCATTGAGTTCGAGCAACTTGGTGCGCAAGTTCAGTTTCATTTGATCGTGATGATCCCAACCGGCAATGTCCGTGAAGAAAACTTCACGATTCTTTTGACGTGCCTGGCGACTGAGAATGAATTTCGAGATCATGGCCATCTTTTCGGAAGTACTGCCCGGAAGCGCGGGCCAGTGGCTTTCCAAAACCGCCGCATCGATTTGCGCTTTCATCTTGCTGGCTTCCCGGGCACCTTTGACTATTTGTTCGGACCAGGTTTGACCAAACAAGGAACTATGCAAGTGGCTGACAGAATTGAACTCTTCAACGTGAGATTGAAGGTTGAATGTCTCGACGCTGGGTCGGCGATCGAAAACTGTGGGGCCTTTACGACTGGCTATAACCGGACGCGGCTGTTCGCCCCGGATCGATTCTGTTACGACGGAGGCTTTGTCGATTGAAATGGAACTCGCTGCAAAGCCTCGATCGGTCAATCGCGACACAAGGCGGCCCAATACACCGGAACCGGCGGCCTTATTATGGGGATCTACCGCTTGTGTCGCCCTGGTCATGGCATTGTGAGCAAAGAGACCTATTTTGGTGCGAAAAATGTAATCCTTGCGGTCAACACCGGCTTGGTCGATCATTCCGGTGTTTGCGAAAAACGTCAGATCGCCATCGTCGTACAGTTCTTTTAACAGGGTCAATTCATCGTGCAAGGCGAATTGACTGCACGGCTGTCCCCACTGGGCGTCGACGTCAATGAGCAGCGTCCTTTCGGCTTCCGTAAAAGCCAAATCGCCTCGTTCGGTGGTATACTGGTCGCGCAACGATGTCCCGGCGGCATTGGCTCCGGTACAGGTGTGAGGAACCAAGACGTTGAACGAATCGTACCCTCCTTCAAGAAGCAAAAAGATAACGGCTTTGTAGTCGTCTCCGCTGACGGAGGATGACGGTGGAGCTTCCGGTGGAAAAATTCGATTGGTATTTCGCGAAACGGCATTCGTATGGAATTCCGGTGTCGAAAGAATGACCTCCTGAATTTGAATCATTGCTTGCTGTGGGTTCGATTGTGCAAGAATATCGTCGTAAATTTCAATTAACCTATTTCGCTTGGTTGTTTCCGACAACAAGCGGCCGGAGGTCAACAAAATAGCGATCTCATCAATGATTTCGGAGGATGAGTCCAGTGCTAGTGAAGGTGAATACGTTAGGTGACCTCGTCCGTACGTGGAATCGCCGAGCACGCGCAGACGCTCGTTTGTGCTACGACCAATTCCGAAGCCTTCATAAGCATTGTCGAGTCCGTATTTTAGCAGACTGTTCATTCCGTTGGAAAGAGCCACAGCATTGGGACCGTTAACGACCATGCACTCGGGACAAACGAGTCCGGCGTTGCCAACAGGACCTACATTTCAGATAATGCGAGAAGGAGATGAGACAAAAACAAACCAGATGATCTTTTTTTCCTCCGTAAAGCTTACCAGAAGGTATGTACTCGGGTAAGAAGAAGGAGAATACATTGGGAACCTTGTGCGGTTGTTGACCAATCTTGTCCTGCAGATCCACTCCCAAGCGAATAAGGGGGTCAGTCAGGTCAGCTTCAAATTCAAGCGAGCGCAAAAGTCGGACGAACTTGCCGATTGGCTCTAAGATCGAACCGTGCGCTGGGTCTTTGTCTAGCACAAATGAACGACTTTCCCGGTCCAGTAACAGAGCAGCAACCATGGCACCCAAGTCTCCATAACGTCCCGTTCCGAACGAGACGATCTTGTTGGTTGCGCCAAAGGTCTCGTATTTGCCTTGGCGGAATGCCGTTGCAATAACGGAAATTAGGCGTGGCGAAGGATTGGAGTTGCCAAATCGCTGGCAAAAACGAATTGCAAGGAATGGGGCAACATTTTGGTGGTACTATAGAGGTAACGCAATTGAGTTCGACTCATGATCGTCACATTGTGGCAAACAATGGTACGCGCTCGCTAAACTTACGAAATAGTGATCGAGCCCTGCATCAGTCTCGTATGTGGCATCACGAACCTCTGGATAGCTGAGAGAAATGAAATGCGGTGGGTTGCGAAATGAAAGAGGCATGCTACCGTTTCCTAAAGTGACTATCGAGCGAACGTTTTTTCGGTACTGACGGATTCCGTTGTCATCCACAACTTCGAATATTGTTGCTTCCGTGTATTGGCCGTCTTTGCTGTGCATGATAACTCCACCGCCTAAGTTCGTTTTGGTTAGTTGGCCGTTTTCAGGGACGAAGGCCCCGATGAATAGTTGCTCAAGCACCTGTCCGCGTGTTGGCTTTGTTCGGAAAACAACTTCTTCGGATACATTTGTCGGACAAACACAGAGATTATCCGAAAAGTCTCTTGTACAGCCCAGATTGGCGCATGAATTTTCGTACGACTGTAAAAAGTTTTCGACACCGTTGAACCATTCCACGCGGAAATATGTTTTGCTGTCCTCGCGTACGGTGTTTAAGATGCGATTCGGGTCGGTAACGCCAGCGGCTTTGTGCACAATAGCTACTTTCCCCTCGATGTTTATCTTTGCCATCGGATCGCAGGTTCGCTTTGTCCAGAATCCGAGATTGATATCACACGTACTGCAACTCCACCAGGGATCGTCACAGAGACCCAGATTCATGGCGGAGCATCTTTGGCTTGCTGTTGAAGATTTTACGATTTCCCCGGCGAATTTTACGGAACTGACGTCTGCACGGTTAGATCCGCTTCGGCAGCAGCCGACCGTTCCCGCTTCAAGTCTTGGATTGCTGCAAAAGTACCTTCCTGATATTGTTTTGAGCGTTACGCCGTTCTCGTAAAAGCTCTGCTCGACACACGCTGGTCTCGTGTATTCATAGTACAACCCAGCCTCAACTTCAACGATGCGAGGGGAATCAACCTCGCATTCTCTTCCGCTGCATGTCAAGGTCTCATCAAGCTCGACAACTCCTTGGTACGTGCATGTTCCGGTACTATCGGCATTACATATTGCAGCAAATAGAGGCGACGAGCTGGATAGACGCAATCGTTGAACAGAATGATCCGTGATCCATGCTGAGTTTTGTCCCAGCAACCTTGGTCTAGGCACGGTTCCCAGGAGACGATACTGTGCTCCTTTGCGCAAAAAGTGCCTTGGTGGTAGATCGGAGCATAGCGGGTAATGATCTCCAACATATTGTCCATTCAGACCCATCTGGAACGAACAAGAATTAGTTTCGAAAAGGTTAGGGATCCGATGCGGCAGTAAAGCGTTCGGACGTACCTTCGGCGAGAAATCTCGCTTCTGTATTTCAATGCGCATGGGATCAATATCATTTCTCCCCACAGTCTCAATATTTCCTCTTCTTGGTTGTCGAGTGAAACCCGTGTACAGTCGGGCGTATTCTGTGATGTCGTCGTTCGTGTAAGTTGCAATAGTATTGCCGCTTGCATCCCTTCGGACGGTCCCATCTTGATTCAATTGATGTAAACCGATCGAGAACAATTGAAGGATCTCGCGAGAAAAATTCTCATCGGCGAAGACCATGCGGCGGTTTCGCGAATATTCATAGTGGGTTGAAGATTTATCGCGAAAGGAGAGCATCTCACCCATCATAGGTGAGAAAGTGACCTCCTTTAGAATATCTCGGTAATTTCCAAAAGCATTGCGGACGAATATGTCGTAGTAATGCTACACAATGCAAGAGAAGCGAATAAGGGGAAATTTTGTTGCCGAGGAAGGGAGTTAAAGGTGAATAACTTACCAGAAAATGCTCTGTTCGACTGGGTGACTCAATTGAACCTGGAGCGACGACAAGAATTTGCGACAAAACCCATGCCACTTTCTGTCTTAACTGATCATCAGCTTTCACTGCCATTTCCAACCAGATACTCGTTCGCTGCCTCTCTAAGTCGGCTGCACTTGTCGTTCGGTGCCACACTGTTTGGGCGTCGAACCCCCCACGAAAGATTGTGTTTCCTTTGACCGGATTAGTGGCTACCTCAAATGGGCTGCCGCAAACCAATTGTGATCCTTCCAAAGCTTCGCTTAACAATATGTCTTCAAATGATTCGGCAACGGCGGGATTAGCAAGAACTAAAACTGTGTCACCAAGTCGGCCTAGCTCCGTAAGCTTTGTTTCATAATTGCTGTACCATCGTGACATTTCATGCCATGAAGGGAAGCTCAGCGTATAATTCCCAATGAGAGCAAATTGCTTGATTGGAGCCGGTCCACCTGGATGTCCATCAACTTTCGTCCATGCGGTGAAGTCGAATACTTGATAATTGGAAGGATGAGTATTCTTCCAGCATTGATTAGTCTTGTCCCGCACTGCAAAGTCAAACAAGGACACGTCCGAGCTTTTGCAAGTAACACCTAAAGATGGAAAGATGATGTCTCGTAAGAACGGATGCGTGTCGCTCGACCTCGACAAAATGTCTTGAAAGGCGTTGAGCGTTTCACTGCCGACTTTGGGTGCATCGCATTCAGTTCCAGCCACAAGAACCCACCGCGACGTTGAACCCGGGGGAGCAAGGTGGCGTGTAAGGAGCATTTTCTTGTCTCAAACCGGTCACTGCGTAAATATACCGCTCACTGGCCATGAGGACTTTTTCGAAGTTGGTAGTGCTTAGCTCCACTGTTTCACTGGTGAGAGTGTCTCCTACGCTGCATGCTGATGAAGCATTCGAAGCTGAGAGTCGACAAAATTGTTCGTTGTCGAAGCTCGGTTGGACTAAAGCGCAAGCAACTCTATAATTCTCGCGATATTGTGCGGTTGCCTGTACTAGATCACCAGCTCCGTTTTCAAGTGGTTGTGTCGGTGTATTTTCTCTTAATACAAAGCGGCTATCGTGGATCCAGTATTCACCTTTGTAGGAACCTATAATCGTGATTGTGTTTTCCGTATTCATAGGAATCTCATTGCACGAAGCATCTGTCAACGGTTCGACAATCATCAGCTCCTGCGGAAAGGCGAAATTGAAGTTGTCCCATTCCACCGTGTAGTCATCCAACGTAAGAACTGGTCGATCTGGTAGTGTGGTTCCGTTGAAGAAAACAGCCGGTACGCCTATGCGTTTGACCGTGTCGAAAACATTTTCGCATCTGCTTGCAATCCTTAGCTGCAAAGAGGCGTCGATCGAATTAGTAGGGTGAGTGCACAGCTGATATTCGCCATCGACGAACTCTCGGCCACTGACACTTGCAGCTGCCAGCTTGGTCGTTTTCACAAGAGTTCGTTTCTGGCCATTGACGAGAAGGAGCTTGCCCTCTGGAACTGTACGAATCTCTACCATTGTATCTCGATCTTTATCACTAAATGCATACTTGCGATAGCGACTGCCAACTTGACACGGGTGTGTAGTACCCCCTTGGCCGGACGAGTAATCAAAGCGGTGATTCAATCGTTCTCGATAATACTGACGATGCGAAGAGACTGGTTGCTCGAATGCCGATGATAGCCACTGAACCGGGTCTTTAAATTGCCACATCGACTCACGTGTAGGCCCAAAAGTCGCTTGTTCCAAGAATCGAGCCGCTTTCACTAACGGTGCTGGAGCTGCGCGTTCAAAAGCTACTACCTCGTAGCGATACGATCCATACTGAGCCTGGGCTTCGGCAGTGACGGAAGGAAGTTTGGTCGTACATTGATCGTTTTGGCAGTCGATTTTCAAGGAAGCGTAAGGACCTGGGTACGTTTCCCACGGATTGCCATCATAGGATCGTGCCATGGGAATCCGTACGCCCGTTTCGGCGACGATCCATAGAGAGCAGAGAGTCGAATATGTGGCGCGGGGTTGAATGATCGGAAGAACGAGTGTCATCGTCTCGTTGAAATCGGTGAGTGCGACTGCTTGGTCCGGTACGCATTGTACTTGTGAACGCTGATTTGGGGCAGTAGCACATGGGCCGCACAAATGATTGCTCCTCTCACGTCTCGCTACCAAAGGAGATAAAACACAAACATCTGTGTTGGTATTCAAATCGCACATGGCGATTCGATTCATTCGCGAAAACCTTCGAGGCTTGCCACAAAGTTGCGAACATCCTTGTGCTGTGCTGCCCAGAAACCTTGTTGCAAGAGCGAAAAGGAATAATATTCTCATTATCATTGTGACTAATTCGCCTCGACTTCTTCAAGGCGAATGATAGCTGTTTGGAAATCAGTTTTCTATTCCACTTTGCGGATTGTGTGTTGGCATTTTGATTTTTGGAGAAGGTTTCGCTGACTTCAAGCCGAAGTTTATGCTTTTTTGTTGGGACGCACCTATCCAGAAGTTATATGTAACGCTTAAAGTTAGGGCCTTTTTAGAAGTGTCATTTCGGGTTTGTCCGAGAGCAATGGATACGTGATGGAACACAGGTCACAGGTCACACTGGTCACAGTCCCCAGGCAAAGTGTACATTTTGCACTTGCGAAGGTGCACTATCACTTCCATTATCATACGATTGACGTACAGAGTACAGAGTAGAGAGTAGAGAGGGCTTTTTGGGAAATGGGGAGTTTTCCGCCTCCTCTATAACAGTATCTCTCTAGTTCCACAGGTCACAGGTTGCGGGTTGCGGGCCCATGTCTTGGGTTCGGCAACTGATCCATTAATCGATTCTAGTCGTAAGTCGTATTCTCTCTCTCGTTGATATTGTGTATTGTGACTAGAGGTCAAAGCCCAGAGCCTCTAGCGCTCCGACTCCGAGAGGCAACTGTGCACTGTACAAGTACCAGGTAATTGAGTTAGGTGTTGAGTGTTGAGTTACTCAACGTTGAGTTCCGGTGGTTGGTGATTGGGATCATTGGTCATTGTCGTTTATGTCAGTACGATCACTCTTGAAGTGAATAATTCTACGGGGTAAAGAGACTTTTTTGATTCGTGAAAGAACACTGTGCCTGAAAAGTCTCTCAAAAAGATAATTTTACGCAAGTCTTATCTGTGTTCCGTCAACAGTCAATACTACCGTAATATCGCTTCGAAAGTAGACATGCCTCCCTAAAAGTGGTATAATAGATAATAGAGCGGAGTTTGTTCATGATCGACCTATCAAGATCATTCCTTTCCCAGTGACGGAACCGACCACAACCCATCACGAAATCTCGAACATCGTGTTCGAGCCACACTGCTACCTCGCCGCTGTTTGATCTACTATACTGGAACCAAAATAGCTATGATCACTATGTTGTCCCCCAAACCTGGTGCCTTGTTGCCAGGGCGAAAAGAAATAATACTCTCATTGTCATTTTGATAATAAAGTCTTGTCTTTAAGGAATCCATTCACTATTGCGAAAGCGCAAGTCGGCTTATTCATTTGGCTGGAAATGAATTAGGCCAAAGGTTGTGTTTTGTGTTTGGCGCAAACACATCGGCTGCGCTATAAACTGCCTGTGTATAAAGTATTGATGGGATACAACGCTGTCTTTTTGCATGAAAAATGGCTAATTTCTGATCGCAAACTTTAATTTGGTAAAGTTATCCCTTGCGCAGACTGATTCTCACTAGATTGCAGCCAAAAAAACTAAAGGAGGATAAAGATTATAATGATCAGCAGTCTGTCGTTAATATGTGCGGGCGGCGAACAAAGTGAGGCGAAACTAAAATCGGTATTCGGTCTTTAAGTCAAATTCACTGAAAAATTAACGTTTTACTATTTATTCCTAATTTCCGAAACCAAGGAAGATTCTTTAAGTACAAAGTACAGGTTTTCGTTGTCTTTGGTCAGACCCAAAGTCATTGGGAAACTGAAAAGTCATTGTGACTTTGTCATCATACTATGCGCTCTTGGGTCGTGGGGCACCTGTACGTTTGTAAGCACAAAAATTTTGCTGGGAGTGTTTACTACTATGCCCCCCTTCATTGGATGACTTTTTGACCTTTGTGACTTGAAGGATGAGGTCGGAGTACGATACATTTCCCCGCTACGTTTTTGCTTTCCGCATCGTTTCCTCAATCAACAACTTACGTGAGGATTATTATCGCCTCGAAAAGTCTCTTGAGAAGTTTCCAGCAAGATCAAAGACGAACTCCCTTTCATTCTCAACTCGAAGGCTACTCTATTGGTCCGCAAGAAAAGGTCCCTGGGCTCAGTCGCGGCAAGCATACTTTTCTCTTTTTGATTTTCGCGAATGCCCCTTCGTAAAAACTGACTTTCACCACAATTATTATCTCGTGCAACAATTTCATAGCGCCTTGCTTTCGTAATATCTACTTCACAAGATGCCTATTCATAAACTCAATTATCATAAAGCGCCCGTCAACTCTGTCATGATGCTGAAACAAGGTATGTTTATGAATTCATTGTGTCGAGAAGGGAGCTGCTCTTACCTTTTGTTTGCAAAGTCTTCGTGCTACTTTGGCTCATCTTCTCCCAAAGTGCCGACGCTCGTCGGACACCCATCAGAGATTTTATGAGAAGAATCAGTGGGGAGATTTTTCCTGTCGGTTGGGCAGTACAGTTTCATTGACCACTTATCGAGAAACAACCGATATGCGACTTGTCAACACGAAGACATCACCATCCGAAGTGTGTGTGCTTTGGAGAATCACTTCGACAGGTGCTCGTATCCCTGTGGGGCGTTCATACGATGGAAACGATTGGGAAGCACATAGTGGACCGTATGCGACGCAAAAATTCACCTGCAGTGGCACCACTTGCACGACCAATCTCCCGGCCAAATCAGACACGGAGCGATACGAGTTGGTTTCTTACCAGCGAAGAGCACTCAGTAAAGACGAGACGGCGGCGCGATTTTTGGAGCAAACCACGTTTGGTCCTCGCCGTGACGAGATTCGCGCATTTCCGGATGCTACAACGCAAACTTTTATCCAGTGGATTTTGAACCAATCGAATCTGCCAATTACTTCCCACCGCGCTGAATATCGAAAGCGCCTCAATCATCGCTTCCCTGCTAGTGGGAAAACGCGAGTTGGTCGTGTGACTCATCCGTGCGAGGCAGGCACCCGTTATCGTCGGGCGGCGTTCACCGACAAAGATCGTGATGCTATGGTGGAAATCAAAACTTTGTCCTCAACACAGAAAGCCCTTTCGATCGACGGCAACCTACGCACAGTAATCAATGCAAATCAGCTTTACGCGAATGCCGTACAAACAAGTCAGCAACTAGCAGACGGGAAGTAAGTATGAATCGATGTCTAGTCTATTCCAATTTATCACCATTCGAGCTCATCATGACATCTTTCATTCAACAGATATCTCATTTGCGATATAGTTGAACCACGGATCGGTGGACAACTTCCTCTACAGCACAATGGAGTTTGCGGAAATCTATTTGCCGATAGTACCGAAGTCGGAAATCCAGCCATTGCTTTGGATTCTTCAAGTGCACTGACAGTTACCATTGTTGATCTCAGCAATAAAGTGAAGGTAGTGGACACTCAATATCACGATGCTGAGCAATCGCTTCTTGTAACAATTCCATTGAGTCAATGTACCCAAGTCTCTCAAGAAAGTCATGTCTTCGGTTTTTACAACGGCAAATACTGGCTTCATGATCCCCGCTTAGTAGTCCAAGACAATACGGTGGAGAACCCGAACGCCGAAGTGTGTACTTCTGCTCCGCCAACCTTCCTGAACGAGGCATCGTGTGTCCTTGCTGAAACTACCCCTTGCGTTACCACAATTGATCTGTCGGACTTACCTTCGACGGTTGACTTGACGGTGTCTACATTGCAACAAGTTTACGAGGAAACCGGTAAACTGATGTATGCCGTCTCTGGGCTTCGAGGACCGTGGGAGCCTCCCTGTAAAGCGGAAACATTTTCTCGATGGGTTGTTGTCGCAGACGATTGTACGGACGCAACAATCAAAGACGCCACTCGCTCTTTTCTCCAAAACTTGATGACACGTGCGAAAGATAAGCAAAGCAACCCTAACATCCTAGATATCTTTGCGCCCTTTGCCGGATGCGATGCCACTGACGTGAGCAAATCTGGCTATAAGATTTCTGCCAACGGAAAATGTTACAAGAACGTCCATCCAAATCACTGGCAGGTGTTTGATTTCACCAAGTGGGCCGATGAGCATCCAGGCGGGGCACCCGCAATCAAACAATTCGCTTTGAGTGGAACATTCATGTTAAACTTCCCGGACTGGCACACCATGGAGCGTTGGACCACTAACATGAAGCAATTTACAAACATTGGACGTTTTGGCGACACCGTAACGAACCATCCTGCTTTTAAAGTACCGCAATCTGCACCGATTGAAGGTGGGCTTGCGTTGGTATGTGGCAGCCCTTTCGAAGTTGCCAACAATGCATCGCTAGCCGGTTCTTTGCTCGAGGGCGCATTCGATGTTATCACGACCGACAACCACACGACTTCAGAATCGTCTCTGATGGAGCAGAACTTGATGATTTGGATGGATGTTGCGTTGTCGAGCAAGGATCAGTTGAGACAGCGTATTGCGTGGGCATTGAGTCAAATCCTGGTTATATCCCCATCTAGCATTGAAGCTTGGTACACAAATGAACTTTTCCTTACGTACTACGACATCTTTGTAAGACACGCCTTCGGGAACTACCGCGATATCCTCAAAGAAGTTTCCTATTCTCCGGCAATGGCAGAAATGTTAAGCTATTTGTGGTCAGCCAGGTACGTTAGGGTTCGTGTTTGTCTCATGTGGGTTCCGGTTCATCTCGTCAAAAAAAACAGTGGCATCATTTCTAACCAATTCTTGCAATCCACAGTACCAATATAATTTTTGAATGGTCTCAGCTGTTGCAGTTTCCGGATGAGAACTTCGCTAGAGAAGTGATGCAGTTGTTCTCGATAGGGTTAACTCAACTCAACCAAGACGGAACCCCTCTGTTAGATGAAAACAAACTCCCCGTGCTGACCTATTCGAACGATGACATTATGGAGTACGCCAGAATGTGGACCGGATTCAAGCAACAGCCTCGTCGAAACAACGTTGAGGAGTTTCCCTCGCCCTGGACTGGAAGTCTTGTGGATCCTTTGATGATTGACATCCAACTCCGCGACAGCCTTCCTAAAGTAAGTTGATTGTCGTTTCAAATGTGTCAGCCGATATTCCATGAAGCCTGACAAAGCTCGCAGATGGGTTTGAATCGTGTTTATGTAGGTGACGGATACCCGTTGTGCGTAGACTTGCCAAGCCAGCACTTTCTCAAACGTGGGGCAACCTACAAATTGTTGGGCCCCAAACCAAATCCCCGACTTTTATCCGACCCCGAAAGCTGGACAGACTCCGAGACGACGAAGGGCATCGCTCTGGACCAAAACTCCAATTTATACAAGGCACTATGCAACCTTTCGAGTGGGGTGTGTTCATATCCCGCGATGGTTGTCTTGCAGTCAAACATGGTTTGCACGGGAGTAGAGTGCGACATTGACGAACCCCGCATTGTGAAAGTAAGCGACATGTATTACGAGTATTCACGTTTCCCTTGTGTTGAACAATCGTTTTTCAGCAACCCGACAATGATGACCAACCAATGGGGATGGTCCTACTGTGCCGATCGACGTGCCGCAGCAGGTTCTCTTGTATGTTGCCCCAACGACTATGGTGACGCCGACATCAGCTTCGTAAAATTCGATGGAGAAAAGTTAAAATTCGATCGAGCTGCAGCACGCTGCACGGCGAATGGCATGAAGCTGTGTGACAGTCCATGGTGGGATTGCAACGACTGCAACGAACAGCTTGGTTATTGGACAAGTCATTCCTGTAGCTTGGCTGTTAAAATACATCGCGACGGAAAAGTCGGGATTGTGCACGACGTCGTTGACATTGAGAAAATTTACAGAAGCGTGCATTACAATGTTGACAAACAAACAAAGACGTCATTTCGGGTGGACTGGCAAGGACCACTAGATTCATTCCTAAGTTCGTACAACACTCAATGTGCTTCGTCAGGCTGCAAGTTAGATCCTCTGGAAAATCTATGCATATGTCCTGTCGCCGCAGTAACGAATAGTGCAGTGTTTAACAGCGCTCCAACGGTGAACCAAGTCCTTCGTCAATTGCCTATTGGATCGTTCGCGCCAGACATCTTGGCAGGAAGTTATAGTGCGAGAGATGTTGGCAATGGCGTTCTGATGCATTCCACGGACGGTTTATTTTCGGCCAAATCCGTTTTCCAGGTAAAAGATTCCAATGGAGTTACACATTTTCGAAAGAACGTCAAGTCGACCGTCACAGTGGGTTCAGGAGGGTTATCTTTCCGTAACCCACCCCACTTCATTTCGCTTGCGTTTCCCGAGGTCCGCGACGCCGTATACGAAACAGATGCCGGTCTTGATCACTATTTCGTAAGTATGAAAACGCCAATGCACATGGATCGTTCCTAACCACATTACTGACACATCACCTCCCTTTTTTCCTTTAGTATCATCCTAACGTCGCTCCATTCCTAGCCTCACGAATGCTGCAACGATTCGGTCAATCTAATCCATCTCCCCGAATGATTGCTACGGTTGCAAATGCGTTTCGAACCGGCGTTTACTCTGTGGGAGGTGTTAATCTTGGAAGCAAAAAGTACGGCGACATGTTTGCTATGATGGCTGCCATCCTACTTGATCGCGAATCTCGAGCTCCTATTCTTGATGCTGATCCTGTTTTTGGGTCACTCCAGGAACCGTTTCTCCGCTATGTTCGCACAATGAGGTCGCTCGAATTTACATCATCTCCCGATTCTCCCTTCGTTCGCTTCCAAGCGTATCTTCCTAATGATCTCGGCCAGCAACCGCACTCGCAACCAAATGTATTCTCCTATTTCAAACCAGAATTCACTCCGGCCGGACCTGTTGGAAACGCCGGTCTTTATTGCCCGGAGTGTCAGCTTACCGACGGACCGAAGGCGATCACATTGATGAATGCGTTGAACAGTCTTCTCAAATACGGATTGAGCCCAGACTACGGCGGGTTCGGATACGGACGAGACCTTGAGCCAGTGAAGGGCGATTACTCGAACTCGTTTGGACACTTGGCCTTGAAGCTGAGCGATTCAATGACTACAAGTCAGGTGGTAGACGAGCTCGCCTTGCTACTAACAGCTGGTAGATTGAGTGCTCAAAAGCGGACCATGATGGTGAATGTGTTCAACTCGCTCGTCTCAAGGGCACAAGGCATTATCACAGTCGAGCAAATGATGCTGACGACGCCCGAGTTTCACACTAATAGCTTATCTCAGAATGGCGGCGGTGCCGTCTCCCCACCTCCTACACCTTCGCTGAATACAAGGCCTTACAAAGCAGTGATTTACGTGATGCTTTCGGGTGGATTAGACTCTTTCAACATGTTTGTTCCCCAAACTTGTACTGGGAAAAATAGTGATGGTGTCACTGTCAACCAACAATACATGACAGAGCGTGGGGAGTTAGCAATTCCACTTGGTGAGCGTTCCTTGCAAATCACTGCTACCGGTCAGCCGTGTTCGACTTTCGCTATTCACAAAGACCTGCCGCTCTTCCGAACTCTTTACAATGCGGGCGATTTGACGTTCTTTGCAAACACGGGAGTACTGAACGAAGTGAGCGGGATCGACAAAATTAATTACATGGCCAAGACACGCGTTCAGCTCTTCGCTCACAACTGGATGCAACAGGAATCAAAAACGATGGACCCAAAGGCAGCCAAATATGGCACAGGCGTCCTTGGTCGACTGAGCTCAGCGTTGAACGACAAAGGATACACACCAGGATCTGTTTCGTTTGATCGAGAATCGATTTCCAACGCGCCAGAACGTACCAAAACACCCCGTCCGATTGTTGTGAGTCCCTACGGTGTTAGCGAATTCGACATCAAACCTTGGGAAGAAAAGTTTGACTTGACGTCATATGCCAAGCAGCTGAACGCCAAGCCGAGCCCGGGTGACTCCTTGTTTGGTCAGACATGGTCGTCCAGATTCATAGATGGCATGAACGAGGCACAATTTTTCCAGGATAAGATTGAGCAAGCTCCTTTAGGTGGTCATTGGGGCTGGGATATGGGGCACATTGGATATCAGTTCCGCATGCTCTCCAAGCTCGTGAAAAGTCGCGGCGTGAGAGGTGTGGATCGCGATGTATTCTACACCGAGTTCGGTGGCTGGGATCATCATGACAATCAAGTCTGGGGCTTGCAAAGCGGTTTCCAGGAATTGAATAAATCTCTGAACTTGCTCATTACAGAACTCAAGCTCCAAAATGTCTGGAACGACGTGACGATTGTTCTTGCCTCTGAATTCGGGCGCACCCTTACGCCCAACTCGGGCGGTGGTTCCGATCACGGTTGGGGAGGGCATTATGCGATTATGGGAGGTGATGTGAAAGGAGGAAAGGTTCTCGGTCTTTATCCTACCGACTTGACCGAGAAAGGACCGCTGAATGTCGGACGTGGGCGTTTCATTCCTACGACAAGTTGGGATGCTGTATGGAACGGTATTGCGCAGTGGATGGGAATTACCACAGAAACTGAGCTTGATTATTGCTTGCCGAATCGAAAGGCGACTTCCGGTGTAAATGGATTTACAAATCTCTTTTCGCGAAGCGATCTTTTCAATCCATTGCTCGACAAAGACATTTGCGTGAACGAAAAGCTGCTTCTGAGGAATCGGAAGAAATACAAACCGAGACTTAAGGTAAATAGAAAGTTTGTAACAATAGTAAAGAATAGATATTGTTAAAATGGATTGTCTTTTTCATTTGTGTGTTGTGCTTTTTGCAGAAATCGTCTCTGCGGACGACGAGGAATGAAGAACGAGGCGTCCTAGCTTGACGCGAAGCACTACTCACCCAGATTTTCTGTGAGTGTGAAGACACCTCACCTCCAGATTCTCTGTCCGAATGAGAACACGGTGACAACAACTCTCTCCCAGATTTTCTGTGGATGTGAAAACAACACTCCCCCAGAGCTTCTACTGATGTGAAAACAACAATCACCCAGATTTTCTGTGTACTCATTTGTAAACTACAAATTATTTGTTCACAGCTTATTGCGATTCGATCCTGTTTATTATGCGCATCCGCATCACAAAAGCATTCATTCAATTGTAATTCATCGTTTCGTCTTTGTTTCCATTTATCGCTTATTCACTTCCATCGCTTTACTTCCCTGCAAAGCGTACATTAGGAATCTGAGCCTCTTTTTGGAACTCATTCCGTCGTCCCTTCTCAAGTTCGAGCACGCAGTACGCTGGGAGCAAGCGGGCGTAAAACCTACGTACAAATTGTTTCGAACGCTCACCAATCTGCAGGAACTCGAAAGTTATAAGGAATATGTGATTATGTTACATGATAAGGGCACTCTCATCCGTCTTTTGCCGGAATGAATAATTGATTTGCCTGTTTTTGACTGATCGCGAGGTGTGCGCGTCATTCGATGAGGATGACCTTTCGTTGCACATTGCTGGTGAAAATGACGAGTCTCTTGCTGAAACAGAAGCCTATCTGATAGACTTGGACGTGAAGTGTCCAGAGGAAAGGTGGTTTGAAGTTTGCGTATCTGGTGAGGAGTCCTCGATTTCCGTGCCGCTGGATCCCAGTGTTTCATCCGTCTGTTTGAGATCACTCCGTCACGAAGAGTGATTTTGAGCAGCTTGTTACTAATTTTTGAGCAATATATCACTTTAGTAACAAGAGATCATTTTGTGGCGCTAGAATTCGTCCTCAGTATGTTTGAGGATGGGGGTACCGCTTTTTTGGATGCGCTCGAGAACCAGCAAGAATCCATTGGTTTACTATCGTTGGCATGAAAAAGCCAGCCAATGAAAGCAACATGCAACAACTCTCCGCAATCTTTTCTAGCAACCGGAATGTAGTAGTAACAAATGAGGGTGGTACTTGTAATGTTTATGCTATCTCTACGACATCCTGCAACGTCCTGATCACTTTCCCGTTGTTCAATGTAAACCGGCATCTTGTCCGTTGAGAAAGGAGCAACTTTCGGTTAACATTCACGTAAACTTGCACATATATGGTGTTGTACATTATTGTCCGATGCTCTCACGACAAACCTGACTCGGATGCTTTTTATCTGATACTTCCTGTGCCGGGAAGAAAATTTGAAAAATTTTTGGCAACCTTTTGTCCGTTGTTGCTCACCTGTGACAAGCACTATTTGGCCCGATGTACCACCTTCGTCTAAATATTCATACATTTAGACGAAAAACAGCTTCGGTGCTCCTTTTGTCGCTCTTCCCTCGAAATTCTCCACCTATTTTTGAGAGAGGCGGAGTTCCACTCGCGCTTACATCCATAACCAAGCCACAAACAACCAAAGGATCGTGACAAATTATCACCAACGTTCATCTCTATTCATTATTTTTATTCGTCACTCTTCAAAAATCGCTAAGAAATGAAATTCACAGCAGCATACTTGGGGCTTTGTCTTTTCGCTTCGGCGGAGGCTGCGCAATTCACGCAATCGTTTCTCGAATATCAAGCGAGTGGAGAGAACCGCGGAGGCGCTTTTGAAGAGATGAAAACCACCATGACTGCTTCTTACGGCTCACGCCGATTGACCCATACTCTCCCTCCCTTCATCGTCCCTCGCGAGTGCAATTATAGCGCCATCAATCACACTCCCACGTCGACAAATCCCATTGATCAGTTTGTCTGCCCGGATCGATGCGGAACAGGCCGAACCTTTACACTTCGCATAGCCTCGACATGCGACGGACCTTACGACGACGCAGGAACTACGTGCAGTGCAGTTATTCAGTGTGGAATCACAGGATGCACGAACGGTCTGTCCCAATGTCCGCCTATAGAAATCGTGGACTTTAACAGCGCCATCGATGAAGCTTGCGATGTTTTGTGTGATGCCGCCCCTGCTCCGACACCGGTAGCTGCTCCTGTCCCCGTCCCGGTGGCAGTGCCCGTTCCCCAGCCCGTGGTTTCACCGGTAGGACCTCCGGTAGCCATTCCGACGCCCGTAAGCGTACCGACGCCCCTCAGTTCTCCGGTAGCGATCCCCACACCCGTGTCTCCCACACTTCCAACCCCCATTTCGACCCCAGTGAGTGTACCTACCCTTCCCACTCCCATTGGAACCCCTGTGTTTGTCCCTTCGCCAGTGAGTCCTCCGGTTTTGGGTCCTATTAGCGGCAAGCGTACCGGAAATGTCGCGGCGGTGAATGCTCCCATCTCCGTGCCTCTTTCGACTCTTTCGTCTCCGGTGGCTCCTGTCGCCGAAGCCCCGGTGGAAGCGCCCGTTGAGACTGTGGAGGCTGCAACTACCGAAAGTGGCACCGTGCGAGGCAGCAGCAGCACCACCAAGTCGACGAAATCGAAGAAATCCAAATCGGTAAGTGAAGGACGTTTATGTTGCTTTATCGGAACCGATTGAATATATCTAACCTCTTGATGTTTTTTTTTTGTTTGTGACAGTCATCTTATTGCGATGATAGTGCGAATGGCAACAAGAAAAGATGTTTGAAGCGAAAGTCTACTTAAAAGTGGATTGCAATATGACCGAAAGCTCTTATCTGCATTCGTTGGCTGTCTATTTCATCAGCAACTGATGCCTTTTCCTTTTCGAATATAAATAATTAAGTTTGCATGAATATTAAAAGAGTATTTATTTGCTTCGTTGCAGTTTAATTCAATAAGGATGTACATCCGGACGATTTTTATTTGTCAAACGAATTCCTTACCTTTGTGTCGGGTAACCCTCCTTCAATCGAGCTGAAGTGATACAATTCTTTAACGTTCCTACAGAATAAAGAATTGCTCATCTTCTTCTCAAGTAAATCGTTGCGACAGGTGTGTGTTTGTGTCGACGATTTGGGAAAAAAATGAAATGTCATTATGTTTCAACGTTTTGTCTTCTGGTGTATTATTTGTTTTACTCCGAGTGAGTTAGTTGTTTGGCGCTTGCGTTTGTTTGGGGACTGAAAACCTGTTCAGTCGGAAACGGCATGCGACTCTTGAAACGAATTTCAATGAAACACGCTAGTTTGTTGTCGATGGCGACGAAAAAAAATTTATTGAGGAATGAAGATTTGTGCGAATGACGAAACGCGAAATGGGTGAGAGTTTTTTGAGAACAAGGCCTTTCAGCTTAGCTCGCGATCCAAAAAATCCAAATGGTCCACCAGCACAAGCATGGTTCACACTTGCCAGATAAAAATCTCTTGAAACTGAAACGTCTGGACTCGTGACTCGCACACCAAAGCCAAAAGCCATGAGCTGAGGATTAATCAGATCCCGGATGAGGCCATTTCGTAGGCATTAAGATAAATGTCTGTTTCTTCATGGGAAAGTAGAAAATTCTTGGAAAGTTCTCAGGTCTTGGTTCGTTTCCTTGCATCTTGGCTTTCTCCTTGTATGCCACGAAGTCTTTGATGTTTTACAGCTGGCAGAGTTCTTTCGCAGCAGAAAAAGAGCGCATTATTAACAAGTGATCCACGAATGATATTTATTTCGCACCCGAAAAACTTTCCTATGTGCTAAAGAATAACGAAGAACATCATTGTTTTTTGTTGGGACAGGTCATTGTGAAATTGTGAATTGTGAAAGACGAAACTTGTAACTTGTATGGTGTATCGTGCACGTGATTGGTGGGATCTTGATGGCGCGTCAATGGTCAATGGTCATCGGACATCCGCCAATGACCAACCAGAGTCTGTGCTGGGCGTATTGCGCTACTGCAAACTACGAATACTCCGTTGTCCTTGGCGTACCTTCGACCTTCGACCCTTCGACCTTCGCACTGCAAAAAAAATTGAAAGTCGGTCCGACTGGTTGTTGGTGTTCCGATACCTTATTCGATCCGCTAAACACACATACAATCGCTTCAGAGACCGCCTTTATTTTCTAAATCGAATCAATAAAGACCCAAAGCGCATTGCTTCGCATAAATTGAGCTTTGGTTCGGGTTTCAGCGAACACCCGAGTGCTGGACATCAATCGAGAGGCATTGTTCAACCGATTCATTGACGCGATTTTACTCCAAAAGTTTTCACAACTGGCGCGAGAATAACAATTTCGTAACGCCGATTCATCTCTTTCATAAACGCAGCTTTCAAAACTGCTGCCATTATTTCATAATCACTGAAAGCGAATTCATAATATTAGTCCTCATACAAGGCCCTTTCATAAAATCAATCGTCATAACAGAGCAACTCTTATCGTAACAATGATGAAAACAGGTAAGTCAACGAAGCGATTCTCTCTTTTTCAACGAATTTTGTTCTCATAATGACATCACTACGCAGTCCTTTTATTATTATGGCTTCTTGCCGACCACACTGCCGAGGCTCAATTCCTTGCCAACTTGTTTCAACGAAATCGAACGACGACCACCACCACCACTTCGTTCGCTTGTCAGTTGAGTAAAACCGTGCCATTGACCACGTACAAAGAAACGACCGATTTGCGACTCGCCAACACCAAAGTATCGGTCAACGAAGTTTGTGTGCTCTGGCGCATTACTTCGACTGGTGTGCGCGTACCGGTGGCTCGTTCTTACAGTGGCAACAATTGGGAAGCCCAAAGTGGGCCGTATGCACGACAGAAGTTGACATGTAGCAGTGGTATTTGCACGACGCGCTTGCCGGCCCGTGCAGACACGCAACGTTACGAGTTGGTGTCGTATCAACGTCGAGTCCTCAGCAAAGATGAAACGGCGGCGCGTTTCTTAGAACAGACTACCTTTGGACCTCGACTCAGTGAGATCCGTGCCTTTCCGGATGTGACCACTCTTACATTTGCACAGTGGTTTCTGAATCAAGCCAATCTATCCATTACTTCGCATCGCGCGGAATTTCGAAAGCGTCTCAACCATCGTTTCCCCTCCAGCGGAAACACAAGAGTCGGCCGTGTGACTCAGCCCTGCGAAGTCGGCACACGTTATCGTCGAGCAGCTTTCAGTGACAAAGATCAGGAAGCGATTGTTGAGATTCGTACGTTGTCGTCGACGCAGAAAGCCCTATCGATTGACGGAAAGTTACGCACGATAGTCAACGCGTCCCAGCTGTACTCCAATGCCGTTCAGGCAGGTCAACAACTAGCGGACGGAAAGTAAGTATACGCTGTGTCTTTTGTCTTCGGGCGTTTCGATTATTGATAACTCAGTATTTGAACATTACAGGTATCCCGTCTGTGACAAAGTCGAAACATGGATCGGAGGAAAGTTCCATTTGGTGCACAACGGTGTCTGCGGAAATCTATTCGCCGATAGCATCGCAGTGGGCAATCCAGCCGTGTCGCTGGACTCAGCTAGTGCATCGAAAGCCACAATTCTTGATTTAAGCAACAAGGTTCGGGTGGTGGATACTCAGTATTATAATGCTGTGCAGGATCTTCTTGTCACAGCTCCTGTGAGTCCTTGTACGCAAGTGACTCAGGAGAGCCACATGTTTGGATTTTACGACGGAAAATATTGGCTTCATGATCCGCGCTTCGTGATCGACGAAAACACGTTGGACAAGCCAAACACGGAAGCGTGCACCTCCGCTCCGTCAACCTTCCTCAACGAGGATTCGTGCATCCTTGCCCAAACAACTCCATGTGGCACCTCAACTTCACCCACAACTGTAGACTTGGTATGTGGGAGTCCATTCGAAGTCGCGAACAACGCATCTTTGGCAGGTTCCTTAATTGGGGGAGCGTTTGACATTGTTACTTCTGAAAACAAGACCACACCTGAAAACGAACTCATGGATCAGAATCTCATGATTTGGATGGATATTTCGCTTTCGAGTAAAGACCAATTGAGGCAGCGAATTGCTTGGGCCTTGAGTCAAATTCTGGTTGTGTCTCCGTATGCAGTCGAAGCCTGGTATACAAATGAAGTTTTCCTCACGTACTACGACATCTTTGTGAGGCACGCTTTTGGAAATTACCGTGACATCCTCAAAGAAGTCTCTTACAGTCCCGCAATGGCACAGATGCTGAGCTACGACGGCAGCAAAAGCACAGCACTCGTCTACTATCAGAGTCAACGCATGGAGTATCCTGATGAGAACTTTTCTCGCGAAGTAATGCAATTGTTTAGCATCAGCACGCATCAGTTGAACCAGGATGGTACCCCTATACTGGATGGAACCAATCACCCTGTATTAAGTTACACGAACGACGACATCATGGAATATGCTAGGATGTGGACCGGTTTCAAGCCACAGCCTCGTCGAAACAACGTAGAGGATTTCCCGTCACCTTGGAGAGGCAGTCCTGTCGATCCCATGATGATCGAAGCCGAAGCAAGAGACAGTTTGCCAAAGGTATGTTGATTGTGTTTCCAATATTTTCACCCTTATGCTTGATTTGCGAACAACAAACACTTAAAAAAATTTTGTTTCAATCCCTTGCAGATGGGTCTGAACCGTACATATGTTGGAGACGGATATCCGCTGTGCTCCGACTTGCCTAACCAGCACTTTCTCAAGCGTGGGGCAACCTACCGGCTGTTGGGGCCAAAGCCCCAGCCCCGTCTGTTGAACGACCCTAAGAGCTGGACCGACTCGACGACGACGAAGCGCTTTTCACTAGATAAAACCTCCAGCCTCTACCAAGCACTCTGCAAAGCGTCTGGTGGCGTATGTTCTTATCCTGTAAAAGTTGTATTACAGACAAATATTGCCTGCACTGGAGTCGAGTGTGAGATCGACGAACCCCGTGTCATAGAAGTAAGCGGCATGTACTACGAGTATACGCGTTTGCCGTGTGTCCAACAAGCATTTTTCAACAATCCGGCAATAATGGTAAACCAGTGGGGATGGACCGTTTGCGCAGATAGACGTACGGCTGCAGCATCACTTGCTTGCTGTCCCACTAGTACTGGCAAAGCAAACACCACTTTGGTCAAGTTCGCCGGCGAGAAATTGACATTCGATAGGTCTATGGCTCGCTGCAAGGCCAACGGCATGGTCACATGCGACGTGGCCTGGTGGGATTGCAACGGTTGTAACACGCAGCTGGGACACTGGACAACCCAATCATGCAATTTGGTAGTAAAAGTACATCGTGATGGGAAAATCGGAATCGTACACGAAGCTCCGGAAAGCTGGCCAGGTGGAAGCAAAAATATGTACTATAATGTCAAAAGAGACACGAAGACATCATTCCGAGTAGACTGGCAAGGGCCGCTGAGTACGCTACTTGGTTCGTACAACACTCAATGTGCTACCATGGGATGCAAAATGGACACAACCGAGAATGTTTGTCTTTGTCCTGTTGCCTCTGTGGCGGATAGTCCCGTTTTCACCAGCGCTCCAACAGTGACTCAAGTCCTTCACCAGTTACCCATAGGATCCTTTTCTCCTGACATTCTAACAGGAACTTATAGCGCACGGGATCTTGGCAATGGGGTTCTTATGTACTCAACAGACGGGTTGTTTTCTGCAAGATCCGTTTTCCAGGTCAAAGATGCCAATGGAGTAACACACTTCCGAAAAAACATCAAGTCGACTGTGACAATTGGGTCTGGAACGCTCTCTTTCCGAAACCCGCCTCATTTCGTATCGCTCGCTTTCCCCGAGGCCCGTGATGCTGCTTATGAGACAGATGCCGGACTGGATCACTATTTTGTAAGTCGAACACATTGTTTCGCATCGTCAAGATCGTAACCGTTCGGAAACTGATCATGCACCACTCACGTGTCCTGTTAATTTGCTTGCAGTATCATCCAAACACTGCGCCTTTCCTGGCTTCAAGAATGCTGCAGCGTTTCGGTCTATCCAATCCTTCCCCTCGCATGATCTCAACTGTTGCGAATGCGTTTCGAACAGGCGTTTACGTCGCAGGTGGAGTGACTCTAGGTAGCAAAAGTATGGCGACATGTTCGCCATGATGGCTGCCATTGTGCTCGATCGTGAGTCTCGTGCTCCGATTCTAGATGCAGACCCTGTTTCTGGATCACTCCAGGAACCGTTTCTCCGCTATGTTCGCACCATGAGGTCGCTCGAGTTCAAGCGTTCTCCGGATGCTCCCTACATTCGCTTTAATACGTACTTTCCGAGCACCCTTGCACAGCAACCACATTTACAAACAAGTGTATTCTCCTACTTCGCACCTGATTTCTCTCCTGCCGGACCTGTCGGAAATGCCGGTCTCTACTGCCCTGAGTGCGAGATCACCGACGGACCGAAAGCAATCAACTTGATGAATGCTTTGAACAGTCTCCTCAAGTACGGATTGACTTCGTCCTACGGTGGATTCGGGCACGGACGGGGGCTCACACCTAGCAAGGGCAATTACACGAACTCGTTTGGTAACTTAGCTTTGCAGCTGAGTGACTCGTTGACGGCGGTTCAAATAGTGGACGAACTTGCCTTGCTGCTTACAGCTGGTAGATTGAGCGCTCAAAAACGGACCATGATGGTGAACGTGTTTAACTCGCAGGTTTCGAGGGCGCAAGGTATTATCACGGTCGAGCAATTGATGCTCACGACGCCCGAATTTCACACAAACACCTTATCCCATAACAATGCCGGTGCAGTCTCTCCGCCTCCTCTGCCGACACCCAATACAAAGCCGTACAAGGCAGTCATCTATGTGATGCTTTCGGGAGGTGTAGACTCATTCAACATGCTTGTTCCTCAAGTTTGTACTGGAACAAACAGTGCCGGAGTCACCGTCGATCAGCAATACAATGTGGAGCGTGGGAGTTTGGCTCTTCCCTCAGGCGAACGATCTTTGCAAATCACGACTACAAATCAACCTTGTTCGACATTCGCTATCCACAAAGAGCTGCCGCTGTTCAAGTCGTTGTATGATGCCGGCGATTTGACCTTTATCGCGAATATGGGAGTGCTGAATGATGTCACGGGAATCGACAAGGCCAATTACATGGCCAAGACTCGAGTTCAACTCTTTGCTCACAACTGGATGACGCAGGAAGCAAAAACGATGGATCCCAAGGCCTCCAAGTTCGGCACCGGTGTCCTTGGTCGACTGAGCTCGGTGTTGAAAGATAAAGGGTACACACCAAGTTCGGTTTCATTCGATAGTGGATCGGTGGCCAATTCTCCGGAACGTAATAAGGCACCGAAACCAGTCGTCGTAAGTCCCTACGGAGTGAGCAAGTTTGACTCCAAACCGTGGGCCGATAAATTCGACTTGACGTCCTACGCTCGGCAGTTAAATGCCAAGCCCAACTCCACCGATTCGTTCATTGGTCAGACCTGGTCCTCCCGCTTCATTGACGGAATCGATGAAGCTGAATTTTTCAAAAGCAAAGTCGAGCAAGCTCCTTTGGGAGGTCACTGGAACTGGGACATGGGTAATCTTGGCTATCAGTTCCGCATGCTTTCGAAGCTTATGAAAAGTCGCGACGTGAGGGGAGTCGATCGTGATGTGTTTTACACGGAGTTCGGCGGGTGGGATCACCATAATGGACAAGTCTCTGGTTTGCAAAACAAATTCAGGGAACTGAACAAGTCACTCGACTTGCTCATCACAGAATTGAAACTGCAAGGCGTCTGGAACGATGTGACGATCGTTATCGCCTCTGAATTCGGGCGCACCCTTACGCCGAATTCCGGTGGAGGTTCCGATCACGCTTGGGGAGGACATTATGCGATCATGGGAGGTGATGTGAAAGGAGGAAAGGTTCTCGGTCTCTATCCTACCGACTTGACCGAGAAAGGACCGCTGAATGTCGGCCGAGGCCGTTTTATTCCGACGACCAGTTGGGATGCTGTATGGAACGGTATTGCGCAGTGGATGGGAATCACCACAGAAACTGAGCTTGATTATTGCTTGCCGAATCGAAAGGCGACTTCCGGTGTAAATGGATTTACAAATCTCTTTTCGCGAAGCGATCTTTTTCAATCCGTTGCTCGAAAAAGACATTTGCGTGAACGAAAAGCTGATCCTGATGCAGGAGAGGTCAATGTTCATTCATAAAATCATGTATCATTCATAAATAACAATATATAAGAAGGTAACCATAACGATTTGTTTGAAAAACAATAACATGATTTGCTTTTGCCTTGCTTTTTTCATTTTGTTGTGTTTCCCTTGATGATTCCTGTTTCCTGTGTTAATGCAAGCATTCCTTTGAGATCTCTGCAACGGACAAGAGCATCATTTAGCATTTAGCTATCTGCAACCTTTGCGACAACATATCACAATATCGAAAACTACAAACATTTTGGACCTTGATCGCGTTAATCAGCGTCCGCTAAGCAAGACCCACTTTGATTGATTGACATGAGAAATCAAAAAGCGCCTAAAAAGCAAACAGCAATTAATAAAAGCATCTCTATCTTGAGGAAAATGGCGTCCATGGGTTATGAGGAATGACGATGATAGGTAGGTACGAGCAATGCAACATGCAATATCAAAGTGAACGATATTTTTCTCTTGGTTTCGTGACTGAAAGGCAATCATGGTTTCGTTGAACTTCTCCATTCCGGCCGAGTTCCGTTTTGCTCAATGAAGTGAAGATCCAAATGATTGACAGGTAGAATTAGACCTCTAGGCTTCAACAAGTAGCTGTAGAAATGGTAGTGTAATCCTTTTGCAAGTGATTGTGGTTCATGGGATACTGCATTGCGAGCCACACAGTGAACCATGCTTTTAGGAATTCATGACTGGAAATTCAGTCGTGTCACTGGTGAACCTACACATTGGATTATAGTAGTGACACAGCGCCTGGTGGTATTGACGGATGTGTGTTGCTTGTTTAGTAATTTTGAGCAGCAACCAAGGAAGATTTCATTGTTCATTCTTTGTTCAAAGATACATGCGAGTAAACATGACTTTTTTCTCTTGTTACCATTTTGGAAACAGAGAGAATGGACATGTATTTTTTTAGACGACAATGCGCAGGACCGCTGGAATGTGTGTGAACGGAAGCCGCGTTCGTCCCTGTTTCACTCGGTCCATGATGAACTACCGGAACAAGACTGCAATATACTTCCAAAAAAAAAATAAGCTGAAAGGCGAGTGACGCTGCATTCCCAGCTACTTTTGTCATGCAATTCTTGTCGCACAAGAAAAAACAAAAACAAACAAACAAACAGATGAATAGAACGGAAGACGAGCACACAACTTTGAATGGCCCCCTGCCCGATGGCCTTGGCAACTACTATCGCCCGTTCGGGAGCGGTCCTGTATTTCGATCCTATTTCAAGAAGTAAACACAATAAATATATTGATCACAATGTACAATCTACTCAGCCGAAGCGATCGTGTGAACAAAGGACTCCAGTCACCTCTATCGAAGTTCTTTGAGAATTCTAAATCCAGGAACTCATTTTCGGGCAGACGAAGGGCATATTATAGAACCGCTCTTTTTGGCATTAAACGGAATGCATTACTGATAGAACAAAATTGGGTGAACGAATTTAGCATCTTGTCCTTACAATGGGGCTTAGCTAGGCCAACACATATCGGGGGCGTTCCCTCGAATGCCACCGAACCTCTTTCACTGGTCCAAAAATGGCTCGACAAGCGACTCCGATTTGCAAAGATGGATCCCTTCCTCTTCTTTCACAAAAAAGTGTTGGATGATTATCGCGATGATGATCATGAACATGATGAAAAAAGGTGTGTCTTGCGTGTGTTACTGCTGTTTTATTGTCATTCCATCTCACAACATCTACTTGCAGCTCTTTCGTGGTTGCTGGTGCTATTGATTGCCAAGGCGGATGCCCAAGTACAGGTGTTTTCTTGCCAGTTGAGTAAAACAGTTCCGTTAACCAACTATCGGGAAACGACGGATGTGAAATTGGTCAATACCAAAACATTGCCGTCGGAAGTCTGCGTGCTCTGGCGGATCACCTCGTCGGGGGCGCGTGTGCCGGTGGCTCGGTCGTACGATGGAAACAACTGGGAGGCGCACAGTGGAACGTATATGAAACAGAAGTTTACATGCGTGAGTGGCGTGTGCACGACGAAACTTCCGGCCAAGACGGATACGCAACGTTATGAGTTGGTTTCCTACCAACGCAGGGCGCTTAGCAAAGATTAAATGGCGGCCCGTTTCTTGGAGCAGACCACGTTTGGTCCTCGACTGGATGAGATTCGTGCCTTTCCGGATGCCACAACGCAAACTTTCGCTCGTTGGATTCAGAATCAAGCAGCATTGCCTATCACTTCGCATCGCGCGGAGTTCCGAAAGCGACTCAATCATCGCTTTCCTACCGGTGCGAAAACGACAGTTGGCCGAGTGACTCAGCCGTGTGAAGCTGGTACCCGCTATCGTCGTGCGGCTTTTACCGATAAAGATGTGGGAGCTTTTGTGGAAGTCCGAACGGTGTCTTCAAAGCAGAAAGCTCTTTCGATTGGAGGAAAGCTACGCACGGTGATCAATGCCAGTAAACTCTACGTCAACGCGGTTCAAACGAATCAGCAATTGGCGGATGGAAAGTGAGTAATGATTCTGTGCTTCTTTCGTTCTCAACTTTACTGGGTTTTCTAACTACTTTTTGGCATAGATATCTCATTTGTGATCAAGTTGAAGCACGGCTTGGTGGGCAGTTTCGCTTGAAACACAATAACGTTTGCGGGAATTTCTTCGCTGACAGTCAAGTCGTGGGCAATCCTGCCATCAACCTGGACGCTTCCAGTGCAGCTACGGTCAAAATTCTTGATCTGAGTAACAAGGCCAAGGTGGTGGATATTCAGTACAATAAGGTGGCTCAGGATCTTCTTCTAACTGTCCCTTTGAGTCAGTGCTCTCAAGTTCCTCAAGATGGACACGTTTTCGGCATCTTCGATGGCAAGTACTGGCTCCACGACCCGCGTTTCGTTGTCGACGAAAACTCTCTGGAGAAACCAAACAACGAAGTTTGCTCTTCTGCTCCTCCTACTTTTCTCAACGAAGCATCGTGCGTGATATCTCAAACGACTCCATGTGTGACAACCTCAGCACCCTTGAGCGTGTCGTCAACAGTTCAGTTGACCATTGCCACGCTGCAACAAGCATATAAGGACACGGGCAAGCTAATGTATGCTGTGTCTGGTTTGAGAGGCCCATGGGATCCTCCCTGTAAGGCTGGAAGTACTTCTCGTTGGGTTGTTGTCAATGTGGATTGTACGGACACCACAATGAAGGACTCGACTCGTACATTCCTCCAGAACTTGTTAGTAGAAGCCAAAGCGACGCAAAGCAATCCGTACATGCTCGATGTCTTCATGCCATTTGCTGCTTGTGACGCAACTGACGCAAATGGGCTCTACTATAGGATTGCTGCCAACGGCAAGTGCTACGAGAACGTTCACCCAAATCACTGGCAGGTGTTTGATTTTACTGCATGGGCCAGTCAGCATCCTGGTGGGGCTCCAGCTATCGAGCAGTTTGCACTGAGTGGCGAATTTGTTCTCAACTTTCCGGATTGGCACACAATGGATCGATGGACTACGTATTCGAAACAGTTGACGAGTATCGGACGTTTTGGCGACACAGTTCCTGCTTTTGGGGATCCGCAACCTGGTCCAATTGAGGGAGGGGTCTCGTTGGTTTGTGGGAGTCCTTTTGAAGTCGCGAACAATGCATCTTTGGCGGGTTCGTTGCTAGCAGGTGCTTTCGACATCGTCACTTCCGAAAGCAAAACAACACCAGAGTCAAGATTGATGGAGCAGAATTTGATGATATGGATGGATATTGCGTTGAAGAGCAAGGACCAACTGAGGCAGCGAATTGCTTGGGCATTGAGTCAGATTCTAGTTGTGGCCCCATACGCCCTTGAGTCATGGTATACCAATGAAGTGTTTCTGACGTACTATGACATCTTTGTGAGGCATGCATTTGGAAACTACCGCGACATTCTCAAGGAAGTGGCCTACTCCCCGGCGATGGCCGAGATGCTGAGCTATCTCAATAGCGAAAGGTAAATGCTGATTTCCGTCCCGTTCCTTTTGCGTAAACAAGAACTCACGATCCCTTTTCATTGAACTGAGCATAGCACAGCAATCGTTTTTGAATACAAAAAGCAGTTTCAGTTTGCTGATGAGAACTTTTCTCGAGAAATAATGCAATTGTTTAGCATCGGCTTGTATCAGCTTAATCAAGACGGTTCTCTGCTGTTGAATGGAAACAACCTTCCTGTGCTGACTTATACGAACGATGACATCATGGAGTATGCCAGAATGTGGACCGGTTTTAAGCAACAGCCTCGTCGAAACAATATCGAAGATTTTCCATCACCCTGGACCGGAAGTCTTGTCGACCCTATGATGATTCGAGTTGAAGCACGAGACAGTTTGCCAAAGGTGGGTAGATGATATCTTCTCTTTCTTCAATACGAGCCTGTCAAAAACTCAACATTCATTCATCTATTTAATTTCCAGATGGGTTTGAACCGTGCGTATGTCGGAGACGGATACCCCCTGTGCGCCGACTTGCCAAGCCAGCACTTTTTGAAGCGCGGAGCAACCTACCGATTGTTGGGACCGAAGCCCAAGCCCCGTCTGTTGAACGATCCTGATAGTTGGACTGAATCTACAACGACAAAGCGCTTCTCTTTGGACACGAGCTCCGGTCTCTATCAAGCACTCTGTAAAGCATCTGGTGGCGCATGTTCTTATCCTGCCAAAGTCGTCTTGCAGTCGAATCTTGCCTGCACTGGTATCGAATGCGAAGTGGACGAGCCCCGCATCGTGAAAGTAAACGGCATGTACTACGAATATTCTCGTCCGCCATGTGTTCAGCAAGCTTACTACAGCAATCCGGCAATGATGACGAACCAATGGGGATGGGCATACTGCGCCGATCGACGCACGGCAGCTGGATCCGTTGCATGCTGCCCCGATAGTACTGGAAAAGCAAACACTGGTGTAGTAAAATTCGATGGAGAAAAGCTGACGTTTGACAGATCTGTGGCACGTTGCAAGGCGAATGGTATGAACGCATGTGAAGTTCCATGGTGGGACTGTAACGGGTGCAACGAGCAACTAGGGCACTGGACCACACATGCTTGCAACTTGGTAGTGAAAGTTCATCGTGATGGGAAAATTGGAATTGTGCACGAAGTGATTGACAGTAGACCGAATGTGGGCAAAAATATCCACTACAACATTCGAAAAGACACGAAGACTTCTTTCCGGGTTGACTGGCAGGGGCCACTGAACACGCTGCTAAGTTCTTACGACACACAATGTGGTGCTATGGACTGCAAATTTGATTCCATGCAGAGCATTTGTCTTTGTCCTGTATCCAGCGTGGTCGATTCTCCGGTCTTTTCCAGCGCACCGACAAAGACTCAAGTCCTTTCTCAATTGCGCATCGGATCGTTTTCTCCAGACATTTTGACAGGATACAGCGCTAGAGATCTTGGAAATGGTGTTGTGATGTATTCCACTGACGGGTTGATTTCGGCGAAATCAGTCTTTCAGGTGATAGATGCAAATGGAGTTACGCATCTCCGAAAGAATGTCAAATCGATTGTGACAGTAGGTTCAGGGGGACTTTCATTCCGTAACCCGCCCCACTTTAATTTTCTTGCGTTCCCTGAGCTCCGTGATGCCGTGTACGAGACTGAAGCTGGACTTGACCATTACTTTGTAAGTCGTATGAGTTACCTGTGCGTTGTGTTGAACTCCAAACTGACACGCCATTTCTTTGATATCCTTTAGCACCACCCGAACACGGCGCCTTTCCTGGCTTCGAGAATGCTGCAGCGCTTTGGCTTATCCAATCCTTCTCCCCGCATGATATCAACGGTTGCGACTGCCTTCCGCACGGGAGTCTATGCAACAGGTGGAGTGACTTTAGGTAGTAAAAAGTATGGCGACATGTTCGCAATGATGGCTGCTATTCTTCTTGATCGCGAGTCTCGTGCCCCTGTTCTCGATGCAGATCCTGCTTCCGGGTCGCTTCAAGAGCCATTCCTTCGATACGTTCGAGCTATGAGGTCGCTCGAGTTCAAGTCTTCTCTTGATGCTCCCTACGTGCGCTTCAAGACGTACTTCCCGAACGCCCTCGGACAGCAGCCACACCTGCAAACAAGTGTGTTCTCTTTTTTTAAACCTGAATACTCTCCTGCCGGACCCATAGGAAATGCTGGTCTTTATTGTCCAGAGTGTCAGCTTACTGATGGCCCGAAGGCAATCACTTTGATGAACGCATTGAACAGTCTTGTAAAATATGGATTGAGCTCTGATTACGGTGGATTCGGGCACGGAAGAGGACTCGCACCAAGCAAGGGTGACTACTCGAACTCATTTGGTAGTTTGACTTTGAAACTCAGTGATTCGTCGACGGCGACTCAAGTAGTGGATGAGCTTGCACTGCTACTGACTGCTGGTAGATTGGATGCTCAAAAGCGAATATTGATGGCGAACGTGTTAAGTTCGCAGGTTTCGAGGGCGCAAGGCATCATCACGGTTGAGCAAATGATGCTCACGACTCCCGAGTTTCACACAAATACCTTGTCGCAGAACAACGGGGGTGCAGTTTCTTTGCCATCTTTGCCGGCACAGAACACCAATCCGTACAAAGCAGTAATTTACGTGATGCTTTCGGGAGGCGTAGACTCCTTCAACATGCTTGTTCCGCAGGTGTGCAGTGGAAGGAATAATGCTGGGATTACAGTTGATCAACAGTACAATGCGGAGCGTGGGAGTTTAGCACTCCCATCGGGGGAACGCTCTTTTCAGATTGCTGCAACAGGTCAGCCTTGTTCGACATTCGCAATCCACAAAGAACTGCCGCTGTTCAAGTCGTTGTATGATGCCGGCGATTTGACCTTCATCGCAAACATGGGAGTGCTGAATGATATAGCTGGAATCGACAAAGTGAATTACATAGCCAAGACACGCATTCAATTGTTTGCTCACAACTGGATGCAACAAGAGGCAAAGACGATGGACCCGAAAGTGTCTAAGCTCGGTACTGGTGTCCTTGGTCGACTGAGCTCGGTGTTGAAGGACAAAGGATACACACCGGGTTCTGTTTCATTTGATAGTGAGTCTATTTCCGTTTCTCCGGAGCGTAATAAGACACCCAAACCGGTCGTTGTGAGTCCCTATGGGGTTAGCAAGTTCGACGCCAAGCCAACGTCTGAAACATTTGATTTGATGTCGTACGCCAAGCAGTTGAATGCGAAGCCAGGCTCGGCCGATTCATTGTTTGGTCAGACTTGGGCTACAAGGCTCCTTGATGGCATGAACGAAGCAGAGTTTTTCAGCAGCAAAATTGATCAGGCTCCTTTAGGAAGTCACTGGACGTGGGACATGGGCCACATTGGTTACCAGTTTCGTATGCTTTCCAAACTTGTGAAGAGTCGTGCCGTGAGGGGAGTCGATCGCGATGTGTTTTATACTGAGTATGGCGGCTGGGATCACCATGCAGGGCAGGTCTCCGGCTTACAGAACAATTTCAGGGAACTGAACAAGTCTTTGAATATGTTAGTGACGGAACTGAAACTACAGGGCGTGTGGAACGATGTGACTATTGTTATTGCTTCGGAATTTGGACGAACTCTTACGCCGAACTCAGGCGGTGGATCGGACCATGCTTGGGGAGGACATTATGCGTTGATGGGAGGCGATGTCAAGGGAGGAAAGATTCTTGGCCAATATCCTACCGATTTGACCGAGAAAGGACCATTGAACGTCGGCCGCGGGCGTTTCATTCCTACGACAAGTTGGGATGCTGTTTGGAACGGAATCTTGCAGTGGATGGGAATTAGTACGGAAGCAGAACTTGACTATTGCTTGCCAAATCGAAAGGCAACTTCCGGTGTAAGCGGCTTCACAAATCTGATGTGGCGAAGCGATCTTTTCCAATCCACTGGTCGTAACAGGCATTTGCGCGAGCGAGAAAAGGACTCTGTTCAACAGAAAGCAGAAAACATGATCTGAGTGAACGATGTGTAGTTCTAGAGACTAAGATTTGTAATCTGTTGAATCTTGTTAAAGATAGATCTCCTAGCTGCTGGCGTCATAGACCGAGTGACGCGAGACGTCACTCACATGATGCAGGCACAGCGACATGGCATTGACAACGACCATATTAGTCCCTTTATCGCTCCTTGACAGTAATACACAATGTTCGCTTCGGTGATCGGTGACAATGAGAACCAAAAGTGCCGACATGACAAGCTTGAGCCTTGAGACGCGAACACAGAACATTATCTCCTATAGTAGATAAACACGACTGAATCTAGTTCTGCGCTTCACTCCGCAATATGCCATGTTAAATGTGCTCTCACCGTTTCGATTGAATTGATCATGATTTAACCCCAATAGCCTTCTGCGTTGCTTCTCTCTAGAGTCTTTTCATTCACGATGTCTTACTTTGTTACCGATAGAGTCCACCAGATGTGTGTTCTACGGCCAACGAGCAACCGCGAAGCTCACAAATCCCGAAATCAACTCCTAGAGCCTGATTGCACGCTAGAGCGGCGACAAGCGGCCTCACATGCGCGAACAAAAAGGCGGAACATGGCCACAGTTGCACACGGCACGTTCCAGTTTGGGTTTAATCTTGTAGAACGTAACACAACGCACATTTGCGGGACACATTCCCGCAACCTTGAAAATAATTCTCAAACGGATCTCATAATTTTCTAAACTGTCAATTAGTGAAGGTAAGATCCGTCCTTGGTTGCTTTAAAAATTGAAACCAAACCGCTGTCAAGATGATTGGATCCTCTAGAGTTGATTGATATTGACGATTGCGGGGAGGAGTCGATTTGTGTCAATGAAGACTGCGATATCGCTAATCCCGAAGATCCCTGCGACCTCGATGATTATTGTCGAGACAATACGTGCTGTGACAATAGATACACGGGAGGATATGTTTTCAAATGCAGTAAGACGGCGTATTTGTGTGGTCCTCCCGACTTGGCTTCGTTTGAATGCAACGTGGGCAATCGAGGCGTCACCGAAGTGGTGCACTTGGAGTATCCGGCGTGCATCGGTACGGGGGAATGTGCAACTCGACGAGTTGTGTTTGAACAATCGCGGCTTGAGTAATTTCGTGCGCGGTGAATGTACTTTCGATGGAGAAGGAAATCAGTTCTGGACGTGTGATGAAGAGGTTGACAAGGTTGAAATCGATGAGTATTATGAAGGAACATTCCCGATTCCCTTTGTCGTCACGACAGGAACGGGTCAGTGTCTTGACGAAGAACAGGAAATGATTCTTGAGACGGATTCGACGACTCGTCATCTACGAGGACCTGAATTCTGGTAACAGAGAAACGCGCTGCATTTGTATATGATAACATGATTTCGATGATTTACTCGCACAAGCATTTCAAGAAGGGAAAATAATGGGAAATACGTTGACGGCTCTCTTTAACATTGCACGAATAAATAAAAATATTACGTAATGATACAATGAAAAATGAAATTGATGAATGCTTGATTGTATATTATTGAGTGAAATGAGATTTAATCAAAGATGCAATGAGCAATGCAACGACGAGCACCTCTCTTTAGCTAGACTTCGCTAGACGCTAGCCACTAGACGGAGATGATCTCAGAAGGAAACAAAGGTTGAGGAACGGTTAATACAAAAAGAAAATTGTCGTAATACCATTCGAATGATATTATTGAGTACCGATCAATAACAACTATACAAACGACGATAAAAAAAGCAAGCAACAACCATGGACGCAAACAATTACAATTGCGATGAGAGTCTGTTTTATTTGTCTTCTTATATTCACCACCTTTGATTAAAGAAAGCTTTACCCGAACATGAGTCAACAACACGAAAATGTCGTTGAGGAATTCAAATATGTATGGAATCGATTGCGAGGGAATTTATCGACCGAGGATTCGAAAAAAGTCCTCACGACGACACCGCAACGTAAATCACGTTGGTTTGGACGTCATCAAGAAACGACTCCTCCTCCTCCTCCAACGGCTCTGTATGTCACCCTGACACAAATGGAAACAATAGTCGAAGATTTACGACGATTAGCCGAGTTGGTGGTGACGGGTGAAAACGCCGTGACCGCCGGAGAAAAACAAAAGCAACAACCAACAACCGCCGAGACTCCGAAGGACCCGGAAGAAGAATCAGACTTGACAATGTCGTTACAGTCTCATGCACAATTGTTTGATTTGTTCATTGAAGAACATGTTTTGTCGTACATGGTGGATCTGGTACTCGGTTCTCTCTTTTCTTCTTCTTCTTCTTCTTCTTCTTCAAATAATGCACCCAGATTACTACCACCATTACCAGTCGCCACACAAGCCATTCAATCCATTTCCATTCTTATACAAAATGTTTCACAAGTGACCAGTTTGTATTTATTATTATCGAGCGATACGATCAATCGTTTGAGTCAAGATTTGCCTCTCGACGATTATCTCGCCGCCGAGCGGCACGGGCAATTGCAACACCCCGATCCCTCCAGCATCTTGACCTTCCATTCACCGGCCTTGACAGATTTTGCGACGCATTTTGTCACTTTACTGAAATCACTGGCAATGCGAGTGACACCAGAGACGTTGCAATTCTTTGTACAGTATCCGGCGGAAGATCGACCCGCCTTGCAATTCCCACTCTACGATCGGGCTCTCGAATTTTGTGCCGCGCATCATGATTCGTTTGTGCGAACGACGGCCCTTAATATTTGTTTGAATGTTTTGCGTCTAACGACAGTCGACGAACCGCAGCACGAGGAAACCACAAGTGATCCACCGGCGCTGCCCATGGGGGTGTTGCATACCTCGTATTTGCCCTTCTCGGATCGTTTGTTGATTGCGCAATACGCCTGTCTGCCGCGACGTGTCGAACCACTGATTGCGCCAATATTTACCAAATTAGCGGAAAGATGGAATGCTTTGGAGGAGCATTTGCGTGAGATACCCCCGAGTTGAGTGACAGCAATGCCAAAGCCTCCTTGGTGAAACATCAAGTGCGGGTCGATCGGTGGTTGTCGCAATGGCGCAATCAAGCGGATCAGTTGCACGATGAATTGCTCTTTCTGCAAGATGTCTTTCAGGTGGGTTTGACGTCCTTGAACGAGCAGTTGATTGAAATGATGTTGGCGACTTTTGTGTACCCGTTACAGCTCCAACCGCTGCTGTTGTACTGCAAGTGCGTCGAATCCCCCAACAACATTAATGAACGTGACATACCTTCTACACTGTGGGCACCCGCACAAGCGGCCTTGTTTACAATTGCGGCGTGTTTTCATTTCTTGGAGCATCCGGCGTTGTTGAAACTGTTGTGGGTCGCACTCTTTCATCCATTAAGTCCGGATTCGACGAGTGTCCCGACGATTCGTGCTCAATTGCAAGTGGAATCCGTCAATGAAGCAGGTAGACCGTGTTTGCGAATGGACTCGCGGCATACGCTAAACATGAATTCCCGAGAAACATATCCGTTTGGGAGTCGCGTTGCGAATGCGGAATTACCGGATGTTTCCGCCGAGGAGGCGTGCGTCTTTGTGTTAGCGCCCGCCTTGCAACAAGTGTTGGCATTCCGAGGGGATGATATGGCTTTGCTCGCTAAAACGAAACCGAATCCTTATCGTCAGGCTTGGCTGACTTGTTTACAACCAAGTATATCGCAATTTAGTATGACGCTGAGACACTTGGCCATTGCCACTCTGAATGCTGCTGTGCAAGCCTTACCAGTGAGCTTAGTATCTCCTATTCTTTTGGGCACTGATCTTAAACAGTTTCATGACGATATGCCGATCGACGAAAGAGATTTAGATTCAACTGCAGCACATATCGACGACCGGGGTCTGGGTAGCAGCAATGTTTACCAATCCAGACACGCATTGACCAAAACGAGAGGAGTGGGTGCGGATCATTCAGGTGTGGTAGTGTCGCGACTGGCGACGAGTGTTGTCTATCAGTCACCAGGACAACAGCAAATCTATGATGCAACCGCAGCTCACGCACTGATATACCTTGTTTATACAAATCCGCAAGCGTTAAAACTAGCTGCACAGAGCATCGATTCTGTGTGGCGACATGCGGCACACGCGTCTTGCCGATCAGCTGTGTTACTGAGAGATTGCCCAACTCTTCGTGGAGCTCCTAGTATACAAGACCCGAGATATGATGACAAGCTGGCGACGGCGCTCATGGACATGGTGTTCTATGGAAGTGGAGACTTTCCCCAATTCCAGCCTGGTTTGATTGATTTTCTGATGCAAACTACTAGTGATAAGGAATCGATGCCAGCGTGTTCTCTCGCTGTGTGGTCTTGCGGCACTTTTGCGGACCTGACGGAGCAGATCGGGAAACAGTTCAGAAAGGCAGACATAAAGAATGATGACCAGAAGCTACTGGAAGAAAAGCGTACCAATTTGCACTACATTTGGCAACTAGATGCGTTTGCCTCCCTGTTGAGGGATTTATCAGCCACACAAGGCGTTGCCTTGCGTACCGTTTCGAAGTTGACAAGTCTTGTGCGCTTGGATGATGGCACCTTTGCTAACAAGGATTTTAGTTCGATTCAACGCAAGTTCCAGGCATTCGCTACTTTGTCTCCTAAAGCCTTAGACACCCTATTTTGCGAAGATGCGGTGACTGTCCTACCAGAAATAGGTTCCACTGTAGACATTGCTGGCAATTCGGCTGTTCCTTGCGTTTGTGAAGCTCCACCGAAGTCGTCGTTGCCTATTGCTGAAGGCGTTTCCTGGCTGTCTCTCTACCTTGTACCTCAAGACGGTAGTTTGCTTTTTGTACAACAGAATATGAAACTGCTGATGGCATGTCCTTTAGAACGTGTTTGGATTGTTGCAGACCCAGAAACGCCCGCAGATGATTCTTCAGCTCGCAAACTGCTACTTCAATACACTTGGATCGATACAAGTCCTCCGCCGCTTTTCCTATTTGACAATGCCGTACCCAAACCGGAAGTCGTGGAGCAATGCTTTTTAAAAATGCAACTGAATACCAGCACGTGCATTGTGTGGTTCGAAGATCAGACCATAGCAGATAACGCTATGTCTCTCTTGATCCGAGCAATTTTTATGGCACGGTCGACGCGAGGGGAACGCATACAGCGATTTTTCTCGCCCTAAGACTGCAGCCTATCAAGAGTTCTTCGAAAATTTGCAATTCTGGTTACTAGCTAATATTAGATACATGCGGTCTAAAATCCATTCGCCTTGTAAATTCCGTTGTTTTCAAGGTGAAGAACTCCGTCAGCCTCAAAGGCGTGCATCATTTCTTGCTTGGCGCTTGTGTCGACAACTTCTGGGAGGAAGCCTGAACGCCCTTTGGTTTTCGAATGAAACATATCTTCTTGCTTCAACAAACGATGAAAGCCTCCGCCGCTTGCTGAGTGCCGATTGGGAAGAAAGTAATCCAAATCAGAGTCCGATGATACCCCCATCCACTCGGCAATGCCATTCCAGATTGAATCCCAGCTCAGAGTCGGGATTAATCTACCTCGACCGACGTTTAAGGGACTGTCTGCAGTTAGATCGTTGGGGAATTGACCGAGAATCTTTCCGCCCTGTATATCTCCTCCCATCATTAAATACTGACCACCCCAGCCGTGATCTGATCCTTTGCCATTGTTCGAAGTTACTGTCCTTCCGAAGTCAGAGCTAATGATTACTGCAACGTCATCCCATATTCCTTGGTGTTTTAATTCAGTTACTAGCAACGACAGACCTTTGTTCAAATCTCGAAACATCGGTTGGATCTGTCGTTTCATATCCATATGATGATCCCATCCGGCCCAGGTGGTCACAAAAAATTCACGGCGTTTTAGACGTTGTGCATGTGTAGAGAGAAGCTTGGCAATCATTGAGAATTTCTGACCATAATCCGGAAGAAATGACGGCCAGTGCTTCCCCAACTTTGCTTCGTCCAAATGGGACTTGAGGTCTTCGGCCTCTTCTATGCTCTTCAAAAACTGTTGAGACCAAGTCTGGCCGAATAGGGAAATTTGGTACGAGTCAGAGATAGCATTGAATTCCGCTGCGTAAGGTCTCACGTCAAAAGGTTCAGAAGCCGGTTTGTGGCCAAATGTCGTGACCCCATTTCGACTAACAATCATCGGAGCAGGGTTTTCACCAATGTTCGGTTCAACTGCTACAACAGAATCGTCGATTGAGATGGAGCTCGACGACAGGCCTGAACGCTCAAGTATTGCGGCGAGACGTCCCAGTAGCCCGGTCCCCGGTATGACTTTCTTTGGATCCATGGACTGCGTCTCTTTGATCATTCCATTATGAGCGAACAATTGCATAGTCGTTCGTTCTTCAAAGTTCATACGAGTCATGTTGACATTTTCTATCATGCCAGCATTTGCGAAAAACACCAAGTCGCTTTCATCGTACAGTTCTTTCAACAAGCTCAGCTCTGGGTGCAAAACGAATTTGCTGCAGGGTTGCTGCTCCGCGTCGATGATAAGTGTCCTTTCTTCGTCCGTCAAGGCCAGGTCCCCGCGCTCATCGATGTACTGCTTATCAACCGAAACGCCAGCACTGTTGGTTCCACTGCAAGTGTGAGGGACCAACATGTTATACGAATCAAATCCACCATCCAAGAAAAGATAAACGACCGCTTTGTAGTCTCCAAGCCCTCTTGTTACTTTCGATTTCGCGGCGGGAAGCTTGGAGTGTATTCTCTGTGTGACCGCATTCGTATGAAACTCTGGCGTGGCCACTATAATCTGCTGAAGGTTTAACAAAGCGGAGTCCGCTGATTTTCGTGTCAATAACATATCATATATTTCGATCAACCGAGCTCGCTTTTCTCTTGAAAGACGCCCTGCAGTAAGTAATAGGACGAGCTCATCAACAACATCTTCGGACCTGGAATGGGAAAATGGCGCATAAGTTAAGCGTCCTCGTGCCAAAGTCGTGTTCCCCACTTGGCGCAGGTCTTCATCTTTCGATCGTCCATAACCGAACCCTCCAAAAACAGAGTCAAACCCATTTTTGACAAGGCTTTGAAGGCCATTGGAAAGCGCGATGGATTTTGGACCTGTCAGAACAAGACATTCAGGACAGACAAGCGATGCCTCTCCAGCTGGGCCTGTGACAAGAAACGTGGTTTTGTGATGAGATGGTATGATCTGATCGACAAAATAATGAATGCAGTAAATAACTTACCAAAAGGAATATGCTCTGGCAAAAGAAGGAAAAGACACTAGGCAACTTGTGACATTGCTGCCCAATCGAGTCTTGCATATTGACGCCCAATCGGATGTATGGATCATTGGAATCGGTTTCAAACTCAAGGGACCTCAGAAGACGAACAAACTTCAAGAATGGCTCAAGGATTGATCCATGCGCAGGATCATAATCTAAGACAACAGACCGACTCTCCCGATCGAGTAGAATCGCGGCAATCGTTGCCATCAAATCACCATACGAACCGGCACCAAACGCAATCAATCTTCCAGATTCATCGAGCGTTTTATAAACACCTTTTCGAAATGCATTGCCAACCTCCAAAATATACCGGGGAGACGGATTTGAAATTCCGAATCTTTGGATAAATCTGCGCGCTAGAAATGATGCTGTGTTCGGGTGATACTGGATCCGCACCGTTGAGCAATCATGGAAACGTGTGAGGTTTAAATTAAGAAAAAAGTGCATGAAGGGAAACAAGGATACTCACAAAGTAATGGTCAATCCCTTCATCCATTTCGTATACCCCATCGCGTACTTCTGGATAAGCGATTGACATGAAGTGAGGAGGATTTCGAAAAGAAACGACGATGGCTTCTCTCCCCACAATGACTTCAGACCGAATGTTCTTCCGAAACGAGATTCTCCCATTATTATCAACTATTTCGAAAATGGTGGACTCATCTAGCTTTTCCGTCTTTGAAAACATTGTGACACCGTTTCCCAAATCGTGCTTCGAGAGATCATGTCGACCATAAGGAGAAAATGCGCCAATCTTCAATTCTTCGAGGATTTGATTTCGCGTTGGAGCAATTGAAAACGCGCGATAGTCCATCACTGTGACGGGACACAGGCAAAGGTTGTCCGTCGAATCCCGCTCGCATCCCATGTTGTCGCACCAATCATCGTAGAACTCCAATACATTCTCGATGGGACCAGACCATTCTACACGAAAGAATGTTTTGCTGTCTTCTCGAACAGGACTATCGAAAAGATTATCAGCAATATCGTCAGATCGATGGACAATAGCGACTCTACCACTCGCGTCAAACTTCACCATAGTGCTACATGAAGCACTTGTCCAATAGTCCAGACGCTGATTGCAACCGTTGCAGACCCAATTGGGATCCTGACAAAGAAAATGCTGCTCGGTTGCACAACGGTTTTTCGCCGTATCTCGTGACACCATCTCTCCGCTAAATTCTTCAAAGCTCAGATCCGCTTTGCCATCCTCCGAACGACAGCACGCAGTGCCACCTATCGGCAGTCGAGGATCCCCGCAGAAATAACGCGCATTCTTCGTTTTCATTAAAGTACCGTCGTTATAAAATGCCTGGTGTACACAAGGTGGGCGGGTGTACTCGTAGTACATGCCGGGCTCAACTTCGACCAGACGGGGAAGTTCAATGCTGCATTCCTGGCCATCACATGGCAAGTCCTCGTCCAAGAACACGATCGTTGAGTAGTCACAGGATTCCCCGTCTGTACTATTGCAAAGCTTCGAAAGCAACTGTGACGACCGCGAAAGTACTAGCCTGTTTATGGCATGGTCTCTGTGCCACTTCGGTGGGTCCTCCAAAAGTCGTGGCTCCGGGTTGTTTCCTAGAAATCGATAGGTGGCTCCTTTGCGCAAAAAGTGCTTCTCAGGAAGATCCGCGCACAGCGGGACATGGTCACCAATATACGTTTGATTTAATCCCATCTGTTGATACAGTGATGGTTAGCTCTGACAAAGCTCCATCGATTAATGCAAGGACGGAGCGCCAAACTTACTTTAGGGAACGCATCTTTCATTCTGGCCTTTATTCTCATCGGATCAATTTGATTTTTAGCGTCGTTATCTTCGATATTCCCTCGTTTTTCCTGGCGACTCAGTCCTGTCCATAAACGCGCCAGTTCAGAGACATCCTCGTTGTTATAAGTCTTGATTGAATTTCCAGCAGCATCTAGTGCAAGAGAGCCATCAGGATGCAATTGCTCCAACCCTAAACAAAACAACTGCATTATTTCTCGAGAAAAATTCTCATTGGCATACTCCACACGACGTAGTCTTCTCCACGAAAATGCCGTGGAATGACCGTTATGGTATGATAACATCTCAGCCATCACAGGACTGAAGGAGACTTCCTTCAACACATTTCGATAGTTTCCAAATGCATGACGCACGAATATGTCATAATAGTGCTGAGAAATGGAAGAGAAAAAGGTTGTCAGTGGAGGATCTTTTAAACACCATGAGCATTCATAAGACAGACGACAAGATTTAGTCTGTCATCACGGTAACTTACAACAAAAACTTCGGTCTCGAACCAAATTTCTATTGCCGAAGGAGATACAACCAAGATTTGAGAAAGAATCCAGGCCACTTTTTGCCGCAACTGGTCTTGAGCGGTGAGTGCGATGTCTAACCATATGCTGCTCCGCTGCTGCTCAAGATCAAGGGTGGACGTTGTACGATTTCCTGGTGTTACCGCATCAAAAGCTCCGCGAAATAAAGCGCCTTGTTTATCATTGGAAACTTCATTCGGACTACCGCAGATCAAACTCGAACCAACGTTATCAGCACCATCATCGCCAAATAGATCTTCAAATGCATCTTGCAACTCGATGGATTCGTGGACTGCAACGGTATCTCCCAATCTACCTAGTTCAATTACACCCCTTTCGATGCTTTCGTACCAAAGAGACATTTTATGGGTTTCAGGAAAGGACAAGGTAAAGTTTCTATCCACCGCAAATTGCCGAATTACAGCATCACCACCTGGATGACGTCCCACATATTCCGTGAAATCGTACACCTGATAATTTGACCGGTGCGTCTGCTCCCAGCACGCTCCATTTTCCGTGCGAATGTACAATAGGTCTGAAGCGTCCTGCTCACAGTGAAAAGCCATCACGGGGACAACAATATCCCGAAGAAAAGCATGCGAATCCGTGGAAGACTCTATTAATTGCCGTAGATAAGCTTTGGTTTTGCTTTCTTTTGAATTAGTTTTGTCACACTCCATCGAATCGGCGAGGACCCATCGAGAATGAGCACCTGGTGAACACGGCGCCGTCTCAGAATCTTCGAGTCGCAACCCTGTCATGGAAAACAACAACCGTTCCTTTCCACTGGCGCGATAAGCTTTACCGAAAATAGATCCATCCAAACGAATGCGCTTGCTCGTGGGACGTTCCGACGCACAATCGGTACTACTCATAGACACGCGACAATTCGCTTCATTCAGAAAATTCGGCAGTGCTGCAACACACAATGCCCGGTATTGCAGATCGGTCGCATTTCTAGTCAATTGCACAAGATGACTACCACCGTCTTCCAATGGATGTTCCACTGTATTCTCTTGCAAGAGAAATCGTCCGTCATGAATGTAATATTCTCCCTTATACATGCCCACCACAGTCCGCAACGAGTACAAGTCCACTTTTGATAGTTCGATGCAGGAATCGGTATGCGTAATATTTTGAACGAGCATGAGTTCCTGTGGAGTATGCCACGAAAAATACAGATTATCGTATTCCACCGCCACGCCCCCGTCCAGCGACACGACGGGTAAATCGGGTAGCGTTTGCGCGTCAAAATACACGGGTGGGACACCACGGGCTTCACCATTGACATAGACGTGAAGACATCGTCGCTCGAAAACAATGCGAAAATCGGACCCAATACCATTGGTAATATGCCGACACAATTGGTATCTGAAAGACACAATGTTAGAGCATTAAAAGCCGACCACGTCTCGCCTCGCTGACTTACAATCCATCGGGAATGGGAACATGCTCTTCGGTATCAGGATGAACGACGGTGAAATTTGTCACATTCGGAATTAAGGTTCGCTTCTGTCCATGAATTCGTATTAATCTTTGATCCTCCTTTACACTCGAAATTTCCAGAATAGCATGCCGATCGGCATCCGTCCAAGCGTATTTCCGATACCGCGTTAGTTCTTGACACGGATGGGTCGGTATTACTTGTGTCGTGGAGTGCAGTAACCGATGATTCCAATGCTTCCGAAAATGTGCGCGATGCGATGTGGCGGGTTCGTGCAATTGCTGTTGCAACCACGTGACAGGATGGGTAAAGTCCCATATATCGGATCGTGTGACACCAAACGTGGCTTGTTCCAAGAATCGTGCCGCCTCTCGATCGTGATCTGTGCCTTCGACCGCATGTGTCATGAGTGCATACTGATAATTTCCGTACTTTTGTGATAATCCGCGTGGTAATGATACAAGGCATGTGTTGTTGTCGAAACACTCGATGGAAATACGCAATCGAGACGATTGTTGTTCAACAGTCCCGTACAACTCCCAATCATTACCATCGTAACTGCGGACCAAAGGTACTTTGCGTCCCTCCGAAATCAACCAGAGCGCGCACCAGGTCTGATATTGGGTGGTTTTGGACAAGAGGAAACGATCCTTCGAGTCACTTGTTGTTTTGTTGAAGAATTGAATGGAACTCGAAGCCGGACATACGATTGGATCCTCGGATCGACACCAGGAATTTGTGAAAAGGAAAACGAAGAATAGGAACAAAGAACAAGTACATCGTCTGTGAAAAGATTGAGCGTTTGAGGAAAGCATAATGCGAGAGAGTAAGAAGAGAAAGGGCAACACTAATTTACCTTTTGTTGTTGTAGTACGTCATGATACCTCTTTCATAGAATCAAGCGAATGAATGATAAATGTTGAAAAGCGACGGCTCTAGGGAGGAAAGTTATCGCAAATAGATTTTTTTAGCACTGTTGCCGTCAGAAATAAAGGAATGATTGGCTGAATGTGTCCGTCTTTTGGAAGAAATACTCGGTGGGAGAGATAACCACAGCGAGAGAACGTCGATAATCACCACAACTCAAACAATCAACAACAGGTCTTTTTCGTTCGCACTGGTTGTTTTCCTCCTTCAGTCTACAGTATCGGGCCTTTCCGATGTACAAGGTACTAGGTACTACTCCAAATTTCTTTGTTACTTTGACGGAAAAGAGAAAGACATTTGGTTGCTATACCCTCAACCAGAATCGCGTGTAACGTGTATGCCGATGATGTCTCGCGTCGGCAATTTTGTCGGAGCTTCGAACAAAGGCCACCAAAAATTTGAATCGGCGCAGCGGTACTCAATATATAAGGGCAGCTTTACGATGGGTCAGGTTGTTCTTCCCATTATACTACGATTGATTTTCAGTCCTGAGTTCATGTCTTCGTTCTCGCTCTTGTCCGTTGAAAGCGAGTGACAGTGAGCTTATGGGATCTAATTGACGATCTGTTCTATGTCTTGAAGCCACAACGGAAAAATTTGAATGCACATTCTCAACGACATAACGATGAAACGACCACAAAAGGACAACGACATCATCATCATCATCATCATCATTTGTTCTTCATCCCTTGCTTCATCTCTCCCCAAAAGATTAATTCAAATACTTTCGAGTCCGTTGAACAGTCGTGAGGATACAAAGTAGACAACAATCGAACAAAGAAAGATCTCGCAACATGTCGTCATCGAACGACGCAAAAGTCCTTTCACCCGTTTCTTTGTATTTCATTCTAGGGAGTGCTTATAGTGCCTACCTGTACCATGGCCTGGAGTTTCTTTCGTACGAATACTGGTTGCCTTTACCTGCTTTTGGCTATTTGCGATGGGATTTGGCTGTAATGGGTGCTTTGTTTCAAATAGGACTGATGCATCGTTTGTTACTAGTGCTGATGTATCGAAAAGGACAATCTCTTTCCTGATTCTTTCTCTATTGACAATATGCTACTACGTCTTACCAAGACCACCGAATTTTTATACACGATCACCGATTTTATTTCATTATACGGATCATCTGGATTCGAAACCATTTCATCAAAATATTACGATTCACAATACCGGATGGACTCGAAAGCAAAGCCACGCCGTGGCAGAAACGATTTATAGGGCACGTCGCAATTGGACGCACGTCACGACAGCGTACGCTTTCGCGCATCATTATTATGGGAGTTGCTTGCAATACGATCACAAATACGATGAAACGCGTTACTTTTGTATATTACCAAAAAGGCACAATCGTGCCTACTTTGTATGTTGCCACTGTCTCTCATTATTTCGTCTTGATTGACTCATGCACATAGCCCCACTCCTGCAATGAAGCCGCTTTTTCGTTATTGCAATGTATGGAAGAAACACCTTGTGTAGTAGAAGAAAAACGCACCGTCTACGATTGTTTACAAGATCCGTACGAATCCGATCCTTGTCGCGCCTTTCGGAATGCGTATACGATGTGCAAACATTCGCGAATTGAATATGCGCGGACGCGCATTCGTGGGGTGCGGACGTATTGAAGACTAGGATAATGTAGTAATATTAAGAATTAAGTCATACGGAGTATGAATTAAGAAGAAGAGTCGTAAAATGGGAGTACAAACGAAAACTGAAATGTTGGTGGAAATGCTGCTCTACTGCTTCTTCTTACAAGTTTATAATAATAATATTAATAATAATACTTAGTATTATTATTATTATTATTAATATTATTATTATTATTATTATTATTATTATTATTATTATTATTATTATTATTATTATTATTATTATTATTATTATTATTATTATTATTATTATTATTATTATTATTATTATTATTATTATTATTATTATTATTATTATTATTATTATTATTATTATTATTATTATTATTATTATTATTATTATTATTATTATTATTATTATTATTATTATTATTATTATTATTATTATTATTATTATTATTATTATTATTATTATTATTATTATTATTATTATTATTATTATTATTATTATTATTATTATTATTATTATTATTATTATTATTATTATTATTATTATTATTATTATTATTATTATTATTATTATTATTATTATTATTATTATTATTATTATTATTATTATTATTATTATTATTATTATTATTTTTTATACAATTTCCAAACTCCCCGATCGGGAACTCGGTGCTTTTCTTCGATTCCGTGAATGACTTCGTTCACTGTGTGGTGGTGGTGGTGGTGATGGTGATCGAGATGTTGGACTGTTCAATGTTTGCATCTCGACATCCTCCTCGTCTCCCAAAAATGAAGAAGAGGAGATTCGTTGCTGTTCGTCCTCTTCGACATAGACTGTTTGCATTCCAGGATCCCATTCGTATCCCAATACGACGTGCCGTAGACCAGCCGGAAATTCCATAGCATGAAAGGGTGACCATCTGGCTTTATTGCCCAACACTTCATTGAATGGTACTTCGTGACGATGCCATTCGGTACCGTGTTGTCCAACTTTCATTTGCATGCGAGCAATTTTGTTGTGTCCTGTTTGTACCGCTTCGAGTTGTTCGTAGCCCATGGCGGAGGTGAAGATTAAAAACAAACAACTAATGCCGGCCAAAATCAAAATGAGAGGATGACTGTGGTCGTGTAAGGATGATGATGATGATGATGACGATGACGACGGAGCCGTGCTTTCGTGACACGGTGGTGCTTCCGAAGATCGCTCCTCATCCACCTCGGGACACCACCATGCGGCGGCTTCTGTAGGTCCATAAAATTTCAAGCCGAGCAATAACAAGACTTGCATACAACAGAGGGCTGTATAGAGCAAAAAGAGAACAAAGAATTTATGATTTCCAATGCCGACAGCATTGTTGATCCACGGACAAAAATGATCCAATTTGACAATACATCGTCCCGTTTGACTGTCATGATGCGCTCGAGATGGTTTGAAATTGTCATGGCATTTCGGACATCTACGGATCGTTCGTTTTGTCGTTGTCGTAGTAGTTGTAGTATTAGTACTATTACTGTCAACGGAACGTACGGTGGTCAAGGGACGGGCTCCGAGCGGAACGGCTCCTGGATCCGTCATGGTCGCTTGATACAACGATACGAGTGCGAGAATTGTCGTGGGACAATAGAGGACCCAAAAACAAGTCATAGCAACGGCAGATTGGGAAATGAGATACAAAAAGGTGACGAGTAATGAATATATATGAATACTAACAGACACGGTCAAGCCCAACAAACCACCGACATTCCAAGAACACCAACGTTGGGCAGTAAAGGAAGTTCCGTAACGTTTCCCGCACACGGAAATCTCATGGCGGGGCATCCTTGTGTGTGAATGGTTATTGTTACTGTTATTGTTATTGTTGCTGTATTCTACTGATAGAGAAAGAAAGACGATGCGAGATGCGTTGTTGATTGCAAATAGAGGCAATCAATCAAACAGAGGCTCATAGCTCATAGTGTACCAGTACGAGGTAGCGGATACCGGTACCGGGTTACGGAGTATTCGTTATTCATTCCTTTGTATAGGGAACTTTTCCTCCACGATCCAAAGCGACTGTGACGTAGAGTTGTTGGGTACGTGAGAGTATCCGAGTGTTACTCATCGTGAAACCACCGCTTCAAAACAAGACTTTGTCGCAACACGACTTCAGGAGATGCTCTGTAGAAAAACGAAAACCGCAGCCGCAGCCACCGCCCAACAGAAAAGCTTCCTACCAGGTACTGAAGTAGGTATAGAGAGAGAATCTCTTCGATATTCCTTCCTTTCATTATTATTATTTTTTCATTCCTTTTCTTTCTACTATATACCAGGTGTATTCAAATCAAATCAAATCAAATCAAATCAAATCAAATCAAATCAAATCAAATCAAATAATAATAATGAAATCACACAGTATCATCCAATGGCAAGAACTAGATCAAGTGGTGGAATCCTTGGAAGCGTTTGCCGGAGATACGGAAGCGGTCGAGCAGGTCGTTCAAAGGGTCGTCATTCACGAAGATGATGAAAATTATGATGATCATGATGATGATGATGATGATGAGAATGATAATGATAATGAGGAGGAGGAGGAGGAGGATAAAACGAAAGAGATAAAAGAGAAGGAGAAGAAGAAGAAGGAAAAGGAAAAGAAAAAGGAAGAAGAAAAACACGAAAAAGAATACGACAGACACGAAGCAGAAGAACGAGAAATCATCAAAGAGTCGTAGATCCTTACAACCCACTACTACTTTGAATGCAGCACTGTACGAACACATCCCCCCTCGGCATGGCGGGAGCGCACATGTTGGTGACATTTGGTGTTCTACAACCCCTACCGGAAACTGTAGACAAAGCCTTGCAATTAACCCGACACGCTTTAACACAAGTCTTGCAACAAGCCACACAATTGCATCAACAACGTCAAACATCGTTTCGTCAAGCCCGTCAAACGATACGTTCCGATATTTATAAGTCGCGTCAAATACCGCATTCCCTGGAAACGTATTCGTCCGAATATCAATATCGTGTCTTGCTCAAACATGATGCGGCGGCCAAAACGACAACCTGGTTGGATTTGGAAGATTTGCAAGCCTTGTTTCCCGAACAAATATACGCGTATTTGCAGTGGAATCAACGATTACTCGAATATCAACGCAACAAAGAAGACAACAATGATGATGATGATGTCGATGACGAAGAAGAAGAAGAAGAAGAAGACAACGACGATAAAGACAACAGGATCACTCAGCCCGCCACGGGAGGACATTTAATGGAGCGAGCGGCGCATTTCGATCAACGTACGTGTCACATGAAAGAAGATTGGTATTTGCAATTTGCGCAAGTCATTCGGACGAAAGGATCCTTTTGCCCGCCCGCGATCCGGGATTTCACAGTACCCGCTTTTGGCATTGGATTCGTGTTCCTGCTATCCAAGAAGGGTCGTTCTGGTCACACGATGATTTCAAAGAACCGCATCCGATCGTTTCCAAGGCCATGGCCTTCTTGGCGTTTGATTTCTTGGGACGCATCATTGAACAAGCCATTGTGTACAAAACGCATGATCATAATTGTACCGAATTGCCCCCGGATCAAACCTTGACACCAAACGATTTGTATACTGCGGTCCAACACCATCCCGAATTGCAGGAACTGACGGCGTCCTTTTTCAAACCACTACCAAGAAGAAACCCCCAAAGGCACCGCAATTGTATTTTGGTCCGGGTTTTGAAGTTCGCTTGGAAATGGAGTTGGAAGAAATGTTGGCGAATAGTAAAGAAGAGGATGATACAAAGGAGGAACCACGAAAACGACAGCGGCTTTAATTCAAATCTCTTTTTACTTATAATTATGTTAATAACTCGGACTGCTCACAAAACGTTCTTCGTCGCCATCCAAAACTTCTTCTCCATCATCGTGACCTACTTTTTCGTAACGCGCCAAACTGCTGCTACGACTGACATCCTTCCCTTCCCGTTTGGGATAAGCCAAGGCGTAAAGCAGATCCAGATGCTTGGACGATTGTTGCGACAATTGACCCGGAGGAGGCAACGATGCCATGACACTTTCGCGCGTGCGACGCTGAAGCGTCTTGGTCACCAGTCCGGTTTGACCGTCCGTGACACGAACATCACCGTCAGTACTGCCAATGGAGCGATCGTCGCTGTTGGCATCGTCTGTGGAACTTCCACTGGCGCGACCGCGGACGGCGCGGAGGAGACGGCGGTTCCATTTGTTGGTCACTTTCATGGAGATCATCGATCGTCCCAAACGGAACTGCACCGGTTGAGATGGAGAAAGCTCCAAGGGTCGTCTTAAATATAAGTAGGATCCATTGGATGACCCGGCGTCGGTGAAAATGAATTCCCCATTTTTGAAACGAATTGCGGCGTGGCGGGCCGAAACTGTACGATAGTCCAGGACCATATCCGAGCCACTGGACCGTCCCAACAAAAGAGGACGTGTGGCATTTCTGCCATCCGGCTTCATGAGTGTGCTGAAGGAAAGCTGAAACCTTGTGTTGAAAAGACGTTGAGCCATTTCGTGTTTCGTAGCCACCAACAAGGAGATGTACGGAGGCTCCAAAGAAGACTTGAAGAGTTTGACTTGGCGACCATCCTTCAACTTGAAATCCGATTTGAACGAACTCTTGCATACCGAGCAAGTGGCATCCACGGATGAGAGAAAGCAAATCTGATTGTCTGCTTCTGCCGTGTGCCATTTGCGAAGGCACTCAACGTGCACGTATTTTGTATCACCACTGCACTTGCAGGGAGTAATCATGGGGTTCTCGTCCGTATCTTCTTCGTCGAAACACATGTAGCAAACCGGATTTTCACCCAAATCTCCCTTGCTACTATTATTGGGGAGTTTTCCGTGTGGATTCGTTTCGCCGTCCGAAGAATCATCGGAGTTTTCTGTAAAACAAAAAAATGTGTTTGAGCATGCCATTCACTTGATCTGCCTCTTATATTTCATTCCAGCTAACGTACCTCCATCCGTTTCGGCCAAATCCAAAAATCCATTCGAATTGGTCGTATCCTTCATAATCTTTTGTATCTTTTCTTCACTCAAGACCTTGTTTTCCAGACCATCGTGCGTTTCAATGACAACCACACCGACCGACCCGACCCGCAAAAAGTCCCCTACTTGCAAGGTATGCGAGGCGGGCGGATGTTTGCGATCCCCCAACAGACGGCACGTTCCGGAATGTCGCGAGAACGCTTCAGGCGCCGGCACGACCCAAAAGGACTTGCCGTGCGTCGTGACGAGCAATTGACACGCGCGGGTATCCGACAATTCGTAACGTTGCAACTTGCGACCGACGTACTGGGCGTATTCTGTCCCCAAATCGACGCCGCTGCGATTGCGGTTGCTGCCCTGAATAATGACTCCTTCGGGTTTGATGGTGAAGGACGTGAACTTCTTTTGCCGCCGGCTTGACTGTTGTTACAGGGATAGACCTTGACTTCGACTTGTGTATCGAGACGCGAATTAATATCGGACGCCGGATTGATGCAACGTGCGGGTAATTCGGCTTCGCGCGTGCGGCCACGTTCCCAGTCTTCCACCAAATGCGGTGAAGCATCTTCATGTACAGCCGAAGACGGTGAACGCGGATTCAATTCGATGGGTGACGGAGAAATTGTATCGGGACGGTGATGATTATTGCTTTCCATCGGAGGAGATGCACGAAGTAACGAAATATCTCGATTGCTGTTGTTGGCTTCGTCCATGATGAGTGATTGAATGATTGATTGATTGCGAATGAATAAGAATGAATTAGAATAATAAACGATTGCTGTTGTAGTGAAAGTACGTTCGATTACTTCGAACTGTCGATTGCTACGTTTTCCGAAAAGAGAATGACAAAGAAAACGATGCCTGCAAAAGAGATTAAAACAGGCACAGATGAGAAGAGCCTCATCAACTCGAACAATCTAGCGAACGAAACGAGCGTATACAAGTACATCGTTAACAATTTCTCTTTCCCTCTCTTTTGTCGCACATCGAATACACCGATTTATTACAATTAGAACGTACAAGTTTCACTTTGGAAATAAAAACAAGAAATCAAGTGATAACAAGAAAAGAATGATCAATACAACATTCCAAACGGAGTTGAAAAGCAGCAAAAGCTGTTGTTGTTGCCAGAGCAGCGAACAAAAAAAAACCGTCCCAGCAACGCTGCTTGCGTCGTCGGCCGGGCCAGTCTTTTTTTTTGCGGGGATGTCTCCTACTTGGAGGAAGAGAGTCACGGAGCCTTCGCGTCTCGAATATAACATTGGACTGTAAGACAGGTTCTATTTGACACCCAGAAAGGATTGAATTGACTTTTTTCTCTTTTCTCTTTGGACTGTATTTAGTACAAAGTAGGGCGGGCGGACAAGTCGTTCGTGATATTTAATTAATTTAACCGTTTTGTAATTATTTATTTATCATTAAGTCGCTCTACGACATCTTTGGTGTACGACATCACCCCGGCTTCCGAAATACGGCAACAGCCCAAGGAAAAACTGCCAAATTTCCCAAGAACCTAGTACAGTTTCGACGATAGTTATTATAGGAACACTTCAATGGGTGGTTTCTCCGCATTCTTCACTCGTGATTGAATATTGAATACTGCTCGCAAAGGATCCGCCGAATCACGAAGTCGTCGCGTCATTCTAGGGAGCATCAAATAATCGAAAAAGCTCGGCCGAACGACATAACACATGTTATTATTATTATTATTATTATTATTCAATTCATAGTAACGATGCTTGCAGTATTTTCATCTTTCAAGTCGAACGGACTTTGACGAAAATCATGATTTGATTCTTCCTTTTCACAAGCCACCGTAGAAATGATTTCCATTCGATCGGGTGTCATCGAGAGAACATGCCTCTTTGGCCACAATCAAGGCGTCGTCTGCCAGTTGCAAATGTCAATCATCATCCAATTGCAGCTCCAGTGCCCCCGCCGTCACATTTTGATAATATTCTTTGCCCAATTGCAAACAGACGGCATACTCCAATGACAACGGAATCACGCCTACCGCCACATGACCACACCGAAATCGCATCAGGACTACCATTTGTTGTTGCGCATCATAGTCGTTTACTGCTTTCTGCAGACAAGTCCGGACGGCGGTCAGTTCAAAATCATCCCGACAAACTTCCGCATCGTATTCTCCCAAAGTCAAATAATGCAACAAGACGGAACGATTTCTTCCCGGAAGCGTCAAAGCCACCAAGGTCTGCGTACTTTGGAGAAACAAAAACCGCGTCCCAAGGTTTGCATTTGATGAGCAGCGTAAGGCATGGCGTAAAGGCGAATCTGGTGCCACACGTGGTGGCGTGCGAGTACGGAATAATCATCAACGTCATCATCAACGTCGTTGTCGGGTGTTTTCCAGTGCCCATGAGTGTCAATGCGTTGATAGGCGGCACAATATTTCTTGTGTTTCTTTCTCCAATCCTGTATTTGACATTCTTTACTACAATAGATGGCTACGTGACATTGACTGCATTGTTTGGGTGTCGTCAATGGGGTATGACAATGAAAGCACGTGTTGTTGGAAGATATAATACGAATGGGGACACCGGCGTAACCCAATTCCAACGTTTGCAGCCATTCCGTGGATAGGGATGATGATGATGATTCGGTTGTTGTTGTTGTTGTTGTTGTTGTTGTTGTTGTTGTTGTCGTCGTCATTATTATTATTTTGCAAAAGAAGAAAAAAAAATACTGAAGAGAATCAATTGAAATGATACTAGCTAGCTAGTACTTGTGGTAGTCGAATGATTCGAATTGTTGGAATAAAATGAATGGCGTTATCCATGCGCGACGGTCTGTTCTTGATCGGGTCATTCTGACGTCATCGTCGAACACAATAAACGCCACACAAAAAAAGTGAAACACTAAAAACTAAAATAATAATATGCATTCAGATAGGACAAAAGATAAAGGATGATGATATCTTCATGAAGCGAGGAATAAAGAGTTAGCAAGTACGGAGTAGTTAGTACCTGGTACGCAATTCATTCGTTCCTTCGTTTCGCAAAATCGGCGTAGCAATCCCTTGTCTGAAGAAGAGAAGCGTGATATTTCACCGTTGCTACGGCTACAACTACAACTATTAGTCGCCTTCCTTTGATTCACCGACCATTCTTTTTCCGACGAACCAAACGTACAACAAAATTCATTGAAAGTACAGCATGGTCCCCCGAATTCTCATGTTCAGTGTATTACTTTTGTGGCGTGCGACACGCACTGTGGCGTTTACAAGCCGTCGCAGGATGATGCGGCCCGTGATGTTATTCAGCACCACATCATCATCATCAACATGCACGGAATTCAAAGGCATGGAATGGTTACAAGATGCTGTCGTAGAAGTCTTGAATGAATTGTACGATCCGAAAGAAGTTGCCAAGGGTAACTTATTGTTGCAATGGCAAAAGAATCAAAAAAAAGAACAAGAAGAACAAGAACAAGAACAAGAAAAAAGACACCAGTGACGACGACGACGACGACGACAGTGGTAGTAGTAGTAGTACGATCGTGTCTGACGCTAAACAAACACAATTATTGGAACAAGCCGCCGCACAGGCTCAACCCTTTCACGACATCAAGCCATGGTGACACCGGCGACACGATCGGAATTTGGTGATTTTCAAGTCAATGCCGCCATGGGATTGGCGCAAGCCTTGCAACTCAATCCACGAGAGTGTGCGCAACAAATGGTAGAACAATTGCGACCAAAAATTGCCCAAATTATGGAAGAACCGGAAATTGCCGGACCCGGATTTGTCAATTTGCGATTCAAACCCTCGTATTTGACGAATGCGGTGGCGGCCATGGCGAATGATGCTTCGGGGCGTTTGGCGTTGCCGGCTGTAGCACAAAAACAAAAGATCGTGGTCGATTATTCGTCACCGAATATTGCCAAAGAAATGCATGTGGGACATTTGCGTTCCACGATTATTGGTGATACATTGTGTCGTGTATTGAATTTGTGGGACATGATGTCGTGCGACTCAATCATGTTGGTGATTGGGGGACCCAGTTTGGCATGTTGGTGGAACATTTACGGGATGAATTCCCCGAAGCGTTGCAACCGTCGCAAAAGCCTGTGGATTTGGGTGATTTGGTCGTCTTGTACAAGGCAGCTAAGAAGCGGTTTGATGAGGATGATGATTTCAAAATACGAGCCCGGGAAGGTGTCGTCAAATTGCAAGCCGGACAACCGGAAGAATTGGCGGCGTGGGAAACACTCTGTGCGGCCAGTCGAGTCGAATTTGAAAAAATATACCGTATGCTCAACATTCAAGGATTACAAGAACGGGGCGAATCATTCTACAATCCTTATCTCAAAGACGTAGTCGACGAACTCAAAGCCAAAGGCATGGCCGTGGAAAGTGATGGCGCCACCGTTGTTTACATGGAAGGCTACACCAACCGGGATGGTTCTCCTTTACCGATGATTGTCCAAAAATCCGATGGTGGCTTCAATTATGCTACCACCGATTTGGCCGCCATCCGACAACGCACCTTGTTGTCAGCATCGGAAGAAGGAGGCGAACAGGCTGATCGCGTCTTGTACGTGACAGATGCGGGCCAAAGTCAACATTTCCAAATGGTCTTTCAAGCGGCGAAACAAGCTGGATTCGTTCCCACAAACGCACGATTGGAACATGTTCCCTTTGGACTGGTCCAAGGAGAAGACGGTAAAAGTTTGCCACCCGATCGGGTGAAACCGTCAAATTAAAAGATTTGTTGAACGAAGCGGTCAAATTGCCGGACACGATCTGCGATCGCGGAATGCCGCCACGACCAATGCTTCCTATTTGGAACAAATCGATCGCATTGCCCAAATTGTGGGCATCGGTGCCGTCAAATACGCCGATTTGTCCATGAACCGTGAATCCAATTATCGTTTCAGTTACGATCGCATGTTGAGTTTGAATGGCAATACGGCACCGTACATGTTGTACTCGTACGCTCGTATTTGTGGAATTGTCCGAAAGGGCAGTGGTCAAACCGACGACGACGACGACGATGCTGCTGCCTTATCATCATTAGAGTGGCCCGCCGCGGCTAACATTGTGGTGTCGCACGAGACGGAACTGGAATTGATGCGCAATTTGGTGAAATTACCCGACGTGGTTGCCGAAGTCGAACGCGATTTGTATCCTCACAAGATTTGTGATTATTTGTTCGAAACATCTCAAAAATTCAATCAATTTTACGAACATTGTTCCGTGAATCAAGCAGAAACTCTTGAATTGAAAGCAAGTCGCTTGACGTTATGTGTCGCCACGGCCGGAACCTTGCGACTATTATTGAATTTGTTGGGCATTGAAGTCGTTGAGCGGCTCTAAGGAACGGGACGATGGATGGATAAACAACAACAACAACAACAACAACAACAACAACGTGAAGCTAAACACATGATTCTTCTTCTTTTTCTTCTTCTTTTTCTTATTATTATTATTGTTCTTGTTGCTACTACTATTGGAATGGTAGTTCGCACATGTGCATGTGCACTTTTTTACATTCCAAGTTCACACGACGACTCACTCCTCCTCCAAAGGTTGTTTGTTCTTTTTCTTTTCATAATTTGTTCGACAGTATATTCATCCTTACCTTGATGCAAGACGTGTGCCAACCAATGCAAGGTGTTTGGATCGATTACATCATCCAATAAGGGGGTGGGATTGCATATTAACATGGCACTGCCCTGCAAACCCGTTTTTCGAATCACAATGTTGGCATAATATCGTCCCACTTTGGCCTTTTCTTGAGCCAAGGCACGCAATCGTGTCGCAAAGGACCATCGGAATTTGTGTCCTTGTACAAAAGGAATCCACACGAGTACCGTCGCGTACGGATTCCGATCAAGAATGCGTTCCAATAAGGCTTGGACCGCCGCATATTCCTCGTCGTGCCCAAAACCGCCATCCAATAAGATGACATTGTGTTTGTCACTATTATCACGAGGCATTAAGAAATTTAACGTGGCTGGATCATAACAATCGAGTGGTTGAAAATTGGCTGGATTGTGCAAACCTTCTACTTGTTGCATGTAACAATCGGTACACCGGTGTTCATCGATGCCGGGCCGGAGTAATGTTTGTGTGAGAAGTGGTGATCCAGGATAAAGTTCGAAATCATCGTAATTTTCGGCACCGACTGTTTCTAATACCGTTTGTATGTAGGTCCGAATCGGAGCAGGAATTTCGTATTTCTTGGTTGTACTACAATACCGCTGTAAGACTTTCCCAATGCCTTGTTTCCATTTTCCTTCTTGCGAGTCCAGCGCATAGACACCGTATCCAGAATGTGCATCCGCTACCATCAATCCTTCCGGATGGACTTTTTGCAATTCTTGTAGGACATTCACCAATAATAAATGTTTCAAGACATCGGCGTGATTGCCCGCGTGGTCTTCGTGTTTGTAAAAGAATGATGTTGGTGGTTGTTCGGTCATTGTGTTTTTTTTTCTTCGTTGTCAAACAAACACAACACAACACAACAAACAAGAACAACAAGATCGTCTCGTTTGGCTTTGATTATTTGATTTAATTTGATTTGATTATTTGAGTATAAAAAGCAGCGATAATATAGAGTAATATTATAGCAACAATAGAGGGTCACTTGCGTGTCTTGTTTTTCCAACGACACACACAAGATGGACGGTATAAGAAAGTCATTCTATCGTATCGGTACAATGAAACGAGCTGTGAGGCTCCGCGCACGCTCTCGTGCGAAGCCGCTCGTCATTGCTGTAGTAGGGTCCAGAAAGTACAAACGAAACAACAAAATCACACACTCCTACCAGGTACTACAGAAAAAACGAACGAAACGAAACGAAACGAACGAGAAACGGAAAAAAAAGCCTTCTTCTCGTCAACGCTGCTCCATCGTCGTTCATTCGTTACAAACGAATACGAAAGATATTATTATTTGAGAGACGTATACTATTACTATAACAAAATATAGACTTTTCGTCTTTGTTTCATCATCCACTCCGTTGATCTTTTGCAGATAGATAGTGCAATCTTCACCACAAACAAAACAAACAAACAAACAAAACAAACAAAACAAACAAACAAGCAAGCAACATGAACGATAAAATGGTCCCCGTGCAAATCGAAAAATACGTCAATGCAATTGGTGATTTCATGGACAAACATCCTACCACGACCATGAATGGTACGTGTATGTGTGCTTGTGCTTGTGCTTGTATATATATATGCTTGTGTATGTATGCTTTTGTATGTCAATGATGTAAATGGAAAGAGAAAGTGAGAAAGGAATAACAATAGGAAGGAATGCTAGAAAAAGAACGGACTTGTAAATCTGCCGGCATGGAATACGAGTGATTCTTGTTGTCGTTTGCCGGATTGTTGAGTGTTACGTTTGTTCTAGAGTCGTCACACCAACAAACAACAATCCGTGTTTCCTCTCCTTCTTGTGTTACTGTGCAACACTACGTACCTGACTGCTTCTTCTATTGTGTGTGTGTGCCTACCAAAGGAGTTGCTCCTATTCTATTAGAAAGTCTACGTTCGTTCTTTTCTCATTTCACTCTCGTTCTTCTTTTCTTTTTCTTTTTCTTTTCTTTTTCTTTTCTTTTCTCTTGTAAATTTCAGACAAACTCCAAGACTTGGAACAGAAAACAGGATACCACAAGGTCTACTTTTTTGTCACGGGCGCGGTCGCTTCTCTCAGTGCCTTGTGGTTGTTGGGAGGCGTCAAACTCTTGGTCGATTTGTTGGGATTCGTCTATCCCGCCTACATGTCCTTCAAGTCCATGGATTCCGGCAGTCACGATGATACACAGTGGTTGACCTATTGGGTCGTCTTTTCGTTCCTCTCCATTGTCGAAAATTTGTTGAGTGTCATTGTTACGGCCATTCCCTTTTATTTTTGGATCAAAATGGGAATCATTGTGTGGATGTACGCTCCTTCGACGCGGGGTGCCGAAGTCATGTATCAGCAAGGTTTGCGACCGTTGTTGGCGCCTTATTTGGAGGCAGCGAAGAAAGATTAATCGGGAAAGAGAGAAAAAAAGAGTCTTTTCTTTTTTTAAAAGTGAGTAGAGTCGTCACCCGTATTCATCAAAATGATACCTATTAGGACCCACAATCTTTATGAGTGTATCTTTTTAATCGATGTACTTGCTTGCATGCTATGGCGTCCCATTGACTAAGACCCTGAGGATTGGGGTCTCTAGCCAAAAGATCGTATCAGTTGCAGGATCTCCAGTCACCAGTCACTAATAACTTGCGGAAACGTGGTTTCGGAAATACTCGTACCAGGCTTCCAGGTCATGAGTCATGAATGAACGGAAACAACGACTGACTGATGACTGACGACGACTCCTCGTTCCTCGTTGACCGTTGAGACTTCAAAAATCGCCATGTGCAAAATGCGAACTCCGTATCATCAGTCATGCGTCCGATTTTCGTCATATCCCGTGTGCAAAGAATGGTACCAGGTAGGTCCGGTGAAACCCAACACGGTACAAAGAACAAAGGCAGAATAAGTCTTAATACCGGTGACCACTAAACTTATATATTGCATTCTCCGCAACTGACCTCATCCATACAAAATACAAAATTGTACTTGTACCGACGAAGAAGAACCCGAAAAAAAAAGAGAAGAATCATCCAGGGAAGGACGTTAAAATTCTGCCTCCCAGTACAAGATTATACGTAGCGCCCACGACGAGGCAGAATTTTAACGCCGTTTCCAGGCATTTTCACCGAAAACTGTCGTTTTGCCATACTCCGCGCCCTTCCGCCGCCACCGCAAAGTCTACGAGATTTCTACATAAAAATTGTACCACCCAATGCGAGCGCAGAAACGACTTTGTTTGTACCGGATTCTACATGCGAGGTACGAGAGGAATTTGCGACGATCGTTGTCACGTAAAATAACACGGGAGACTGCAAAACGCACCGTACAAACGGAAACATTTGGCCAGAGAGAGACCTCGAGCTCGAGGCAGCAGCAGCAGCAGGAGCAGCGTTGCATTTGTAGGGTGGTGGCGTGTTGTGTCTTCCCCCTTTCTGTTTTTTCTCTCTCCCTTTCTCTCTCTGGTTGCTGGTTCTTTTCCTTTTTTTCTCTACCAACGACAACTAACTTGAAAAACACATTTTCGTTTGTAAATTGAAAAATCATTTACCGACTTGACAAACAGCGTGAAGAAAAGAGAGCTTGCGTGTGCTAACCAGCATTTGTGAGAGCCATTCGTTCTTTTTTTTCTTCTTTCCTATAATACCCCGGAGTATATTTATATATTTTTAAATAATATTATTTGACACAATGCCACCCGACGCGGAAAATTCTTCCTTCGCCGATAAACCCATCAAACACAAACGCCGGTATTGTCGTTCGGAAGGATGTACAAATATCGTCAAATCGCAAGGTCTTTGTCAACGGCACGGCGCCAAACCCCGCATGTGCAAAGTCGAACATTGTAGTAAACAGGCACAGGGGAACTTTGATGGTATGTGCAAATCACATTTCAAGGCATTGAAACGAATTCCGGTCGTGACAGCCGTCACACACGCATCCTCCTCCTACTCCGCCGCCTTGGCCTCGGCCACCACCGGACGATCTTCCTCCTCTTCCTATTCCTCCTACTCCTCTGTCTATGACACAATCTTACCCGCGAGTATGATGTGGAAACCCGAATCGGGAACACCGATGCCATTGGTACAACATTTGGCGTGTGGTTTTGCGGAAAAACCACCCGCGTGGCATCGCAATGAAGAACGACACGCTCGAGGATTACCACCCGTCCACAATCCCGCTACACAACTCGAACCGTGGGAAAAGGAACTCGTGTGGACCGAAATTTTATTATTGACTGGCAATCCCGAATCCAGTTTTCGACATTTGGCCCGGGGATGGGGTCGTGACAAAGGATTTCATACCGTCTTGGCGCAATCGATTTGTGAACGACGAGGAAATGTCGAACGCAAGAACAAGCGAAAACGAGCGGAAGAAGAAGAAGAAAATGAAGAAGAAAATGAAGAAGAGAATGAAGAACGCTTGGTGACGGAACCGATTGGTATTGATGTTTACGATGAAGCTGTCTATGGGGATATTGCCTACCATGAAGCCTTGGCTGCCGATTTGTTTTATTTTCCATCGCAACAGAGTCCACCGCACAGCATGTTTTCCACATTGGACGAATCATCATCGTCTCATTTGGAGCCTTTGACGCTGCATTCCACAACAACCACAACAACCACAACATCAACAACTCTGAATCGAGCGAATCATGTCAAGGAAGTATAACTTTCTTGTGAGTGGAAAAGAGATCACCAGAGAATGTTGTGTAACAACAAGTCTAGCACTACTATTTGTCGATAACGTATTCTATTACTCCGTATGAGAATCACAACCTAATATCTAATATTGATACGAATACTTCTACTACTACAAGTAGTATTATTAGTAGTACTATTCTTCTTTAGAAACCATGCAACACAATACTTTCGGCATGACAAATTTCTTGCGCCGTCAAAAATTCTTTCACGTTGGTGCGTTGATCTCCACTGAGTTGAATAACTTCACCGGCATCTTCATCTTGTTGGACGGCTCCGTTGCACGAAAAGGTCTTTTGAAGGCCTTGCAAATGCGTTTAATATCCAAATCATCGGCCAATCCAGCGACGGTGGTAATGCATTTCCGTCCGTTGCGTTGTTGGACCCGGACGTGGACTTTTTTCTTCCGTCGTGACGCCGCCCTTGTCACCGGCGTCTTCGAAGGCGTCTGGAAAAAGAAAAAAGAGAATCGTAACGAATTATCATCATCATCATCATCATCATCATCATCATCATCATAATTATTATTATTGTAACAAGAAAATCAGTAAGAATAGTAACGAATGTGTGTGTGTGTGTGAGAGAGAGAGAGAAAAAGAAAAAGAGAGAAATGTTAGAAAACACAGATGGCGGTTTCCTTTCCTCGCCCAATCATCCATTCTCTTTGTGCTTCCCCACAAACAAGAACGTACCAAACGCATTGAAATTCATTTGTGCCGTTGTCATGATGATGTTAGCTTTGATAGTAACTGTATATATAACGAAAGATAGAAAGAAAGAAAGAAGGTGAAAATGTATTGCGTAAGGAGTTTGTTGACTTTTGTATACCTGGTACCGGTACTGTATATTCTATCGATCGTTATTATTACTACGTATTTATTTTACGAATGCTGTGTTGTCGTTTTGACTTCCACAATGCGGCGAAATACCAGGTATCGTCGGTCGTCGGTCGTCTAATGGTGGAAGTGCAACGTGCAACCAAAAGGACCAAAGGGGTGCCACACGCTGGCATTGGCGGACCGACGGACGGACAGTCCGTTGATTCCGATCCTTACCGTTTCTGAAGTCGGATGTCGGATGCTTCCTCTCTCGGTACACTTCACTTGATACCCAACGACTCGTGTCTTCCATCGAAATCCAGGAACCGTCTCCCTTTCGGACAATCTACCAGACACAGTGTCACTCAAGTACTACATACATAATACATGACACAACATACAACATTGGGAAGAATTGGGATCCAGTCAGGCATTATTTTATGATTTTGGAAAACGAAACGAAAAGTAGGATTCGAATGACTCTCGTAGAAAAGGTAGGCGATAGGACAATGCAATGTACAAAGTAGGTCTGACGTCTGACGTGAGACCCCCACCGCGTCACATTCGGAGAGGTGGTTCGATTTCGAAAAAAACAAAACAAGGGGTGTGGGGGTGTGGGAGAGCGAGAGACGTGGGAGACCAGTACGGTACGTAAAACGTAAACGCTAGCTAGCATCGCATGGCGCGCCCCTCCCCATGGGTGTGCGTAAGCTTTTCTACGCAACAGTGTTCTTTCGCGCTTTTGTCGTGTGTCGTGTGTCTCTTTCCAGCCAACAAAAAACAATTAAAAAAAATAAAAGAAACCAAAAAGAGAAAAGAGCGAGACCGTAAAAAAAGATACAAAGGAAAGCCTTTCGATCGATGTTCCTTTCTTCGTAACAACAAATTCTTTTGGTTCAATTTCTTCTTTCGTTCGATATTCTACCATTTACAAGAAAATGAATGGTAGTTATTTAGCGTTTCCCGGAGAAGGAAGGAACGATAATAACAACTCATCCGCAACACAAAACAACAATAGAAGTAGTGATTTGTATCATCATGCCAGTTCCTTTTGAATGAATCATCATTCCAACAGCAACAGCAACTACAGCAACAACAACAACAACAGCAACAAACACTATACGCGGCCTACCATCCGCACTATTCTTTAACGACAGCAACCACACACGATCATCATCATTCAATTTACATGCCCGCTTCTTTGCCAGACACTTTGACGTTGAATCATCATTCGCTTCATAACAACATCAACAACAACATCAACAACAATTACTCTTTTTCTTCTTCTTCGTCTGTTCCACAACACAACAACGCCCTAAAAGAGTATCCGACGACATCGGCGGATTATCATCATTTAGCTCAATTTGCCGCCGCCGCCGCCGCCGCCGCAGCTCCTCTCGATTCCTATTACAACAATTTACAACAACCACAACCACCGCAACCACCAAACAATCTAGTATTATCGTATCACGAAACCGACGCTGACCCTCTCGTGTTTATGACAAGTCTTTTCTCTGCAACGACAGACGTCCTGCCTCCGTGGTTGGAGGAAGTCACCATTCCGTGTTCGGCACTTTCCTTGACGCCTCTTAAAGGGACGGAAGTTGTGCAACGCGTACAATGGTGTATGAACGATGTTGTAACGAAATACATTCCGTGTGTCGATTTCTTGGTCGAATGTCAACAATCGTTACGGAAAGGATTGGCGGTCGCGACACGTCGGACCACCGGAAGACGACAGGAGGCCATGACACCCGTACAGTTTTGTACAACCTTTGTCGAACCATTGCCGGGACAATTTTATATCAAAACCGAGTCGACGATGGAACCCGGGGCACTGCAAGAGGCGGTACGGGAATTGCAGACATTGGTAACGGATGCTCGCAATTGTACGCGACAAGGTTCGGAAGCTGTCAAGAATACGTTTTTGGGGGGGAATGAAAGATGGGGAATCGTGGGGATTGCGCAAATGGTTGTCACGGCACGGCAATGCGTTGCGGATATGTACCGATCTCGAGTGTTTGTTGGCGGCGTGTAAACAATTGGAACGCACTTGTTCAAGAACGCAACAATTGGCGCTGTTACTGCGACCCATGGCGCAGCGGACGTTGGAGAAATTGAAGAATGATATTCCGGTGTCATATCAAGAAGTTAGTGCCGCGCATCCCTATTTGCCCTTTTTTCATCGCTTGGAAGCAGCGCTCCGGAACATGTCCCAATTTGATCCAGAAGAAGAAGCAGTTATTTGCATTGATGATGATTCAGATGATGATGATGATGATGATGAAATTGAAGTCTACAATGCGCCGCCGCCTCCGCCTAGGAAGCGCAAGCAACAAGAAGAAGTGGTTATGGATGTGAGCAGTCCGAAATTGCCGCCTTTGAAGGAAACGAAAATGGATCCGGAACAACAGACGATCGCGGTGCAAGTACAAAATAATACGAATGACGAAAGTTCTTCGGGAGAATCTGAAGATGATAGTGTCGTGGAAATTGTGGATGTCAAGCCCGCCTCAGCGACCATTCAACGGCACGTTCCAGTGTCGAGAAGCCCGAGTGATTCGACAACCAACTGGCCGGTTCCGATCGATGAGCCATACGCCAAAACCACAGCCGATGCTTTGGCCAACAGTATTGAGCAGTTGGCAGTGGCCATGGAAGAAGAAAAAGCTGGTGGTTCCGCGGGTGTTGGAACGAGAAACATTTTGGAATCCATCCAGGTTTGCCAGTGCTTTGCGCTTGTTTGCTCTCATTTTGCGACAACCGGAGGCCATCCATTTTGTTGACAATGTGAACGAAGATGCTTTGGTCGATTCGGGGCACCGACTCTTTTCACATGTCGTGAAACACCCTTTGTGCTTTCGGGATATTCAGGCCGCGCTTATCCAGAATGACAGCCAAAGTGAATCCTTGGTCCCTCGCACCAACAATGGCAAATTGCTCAGTCCATCGCAGTGGAATATGTGGAAAGGATCGGAATTGTTGCAAGCCATTGATCTTATCTTCTTGAACTCTTTGGCTTATGGACAAGCCTTGGGGGAAGGGAAATCGCAGCATCGGTCCAAAGTCAATAAATTACGCAAAACGCTGTGGAATGGCATTCACGCCATCCTGCAAGCCGAATGTGATGCGGCAGCTCGTCGGCTTTACACTCCCACACGCCGATCCGAAGACAGCGGCTTTGTCGTGTACAAAATACAGGAGAGATGACATACTAATAATAAGCATTATAGTATGATTATAATTTCTATGCTACAATGGGAATGCGTGTTTTCATAAGTCTTTACCTAGGTTTCACTATTCGTCTCGGACAAGGGCGGTGGTGGAGGCCATTTGCGGGATTGGCGCGTAAATTCGCGGAATTGACGGTCCTGCACTTGCGTATGGGGCCACAAATCCGGTCGACTGACACTTTGCCTCCGTATCACAGGTGCACCCTTTCTCGCCGTTTGACAGCGATTGTAAAACAAGACGTATGCGGAACTTTGATTCCGTCGAAACGCGCGTTCTTCCATGGCGTGGCAGTGCGTGTCATTGAATTCGTACCATTGTTCCGAAAATCGATTCAAGGCGTACGCGGTGTAATGTCCCGAGCCGAGTCCTCCCACGTGATTCGAGAGTGCGTATAAATCAAAGAGGGGATATTCACTGCCTTGGCTTTGGACATGTCGTGATAAGTCCCAATTCCGGACCGGATACGCAATGGGAGCTTCATTTTTCGATCCCATGCGACCATTTTCTTTGAACTTGAATCGTTTCAAATGAACAATGAGTATTGGCGGCAGAATCCACAAATCGGTTTTTTTGGTGGCATCCCGATGTTTTTGACATTGCGAACAGTACCACTGATTTTCTCCCGACAAGGTTTCTTTGGCCAAATACAAACGGAGACAATCTTCCAACGACCGACAATGGACCGATATGGGCAAGGACAAATACATGAATGGTTCAAAGCGAATGTTTTTGTGACGGCATTTCAAACATTGCACCTCACTCCTCAACTGCCCTTGAAAGATATCGACAATCAAGGATTTGTCCCGACATAAATAGTTCTTCCAGGCTTCAATGGCATCTTGTTCATCACTCGTTCCATCACAATCTTTATCTTCAATGTAGGGTTTCTTTTTAATGCGATTCAAATCTTCATGAATCCCATCCAATAAAAACGAAAGAAATTCTTGTGCGTCGTGTTGATGATATCCCTTGAATTGGGGTGCAAATAGTTCCAATTGTGCCTTGAAGGCGACCGGCGCTACGGTCAATTGGCGTCCCAGCCACATGTCTTTCATCAACTGCGCGTAGGCTTTCACTAATTTCCCACCCGTCCCCAAGAAATTGTCGTGATTGATTTCGGACCGATAATCGTATCCCAAGAAATAGTCCGTCAACGGAATGGTTGCACTCAAACATTGGATACTGGAATTGAGAAAACAGGTATTTCCCAAATTGGTCAAGCCAATGACACCAATGGGCAAGTGAGAGATTCCCCGTGCCGTTTGCATTTCTTGAAATTGTGAGGCGACGGCATCGGAAACGTGATTGTAATTGCGGGCGCGTTGTGTCGGTGAATTTGGACTGGAGAGACGTGAATTGACGCGCAGGAAAGAAGGACGGAACGATCGGCGTCGTTTTAAACTAGTTGTGGCTGTAGTATTGCTTGTGGTTGTGCTGATATTGCGACTCTTGGATCGTGTACGAGGACTGTTTTGCTTCATGTCAACATCGTCTTTTATATCTTCGACATTCATTTTCGAACATGAATCGCCCATACTGATTCCTAACAGCAAGGTCCGTACAATCCTTTTTTAGAGAGAATTTGGCTTGGAAAAGAACCACAACTTACCAACCAACTAACCAACAACCAACATATTCACCGTTTTCTCGTTGGTTGTTTTATGTTTGAAGTCAACCCGAAAGATCGAAACGAAACTGTCGGCTCTTTACCAGGTACTAACTACTTCGTATCCAGCGAGGTTCGCGGTTTGCTCTTCGTACTTGTTACAGTATTGTAAAAATAAAAATATAGTGTCGGATGTAAAAGACTTGCTACTTATCCAAATATAGTAAAACAACCATTCAGTGACGTCAAACGAAAGGATCGAAACGAAAAGGGATCCATCTTATGGAATCAATCTATTACCATGCTTTGGTAGTCTGTGCGAGGAAAGACTTGTGCGAGGGAAAGAGACGTGGAATGTGCGTGAATTATTGCAATGGAAGCAAGCCCTCCATGACACAACCTATCTCTATAGAGGACAGGATTACCTGGTATCACTGCCGCTCTCACACGAGAAGGTTCGTTCGAGCCTATTATTAAACCGAATCAATTCCATCGAGTGGTAAATCCAACACACATCTCTTCTAGATATAAAAATACGGAGTAAGTAGCTATTTTCTACATGTCAAAGAAATCTAAGATGAGTCTACACGATATCTAGTGGAACCAAAACGAACTTTTACTTTTATCATGGTTTCTTATTTTCCATTCCAATCTTCATAGCCCCGAAGTTTGACAAAATCGCGTATGATTCATCAGATCCTCATTAAAGCACTTTTTGGAACAATAATAGGCCTTCTTGCATTTCCCACATTGCAGCAAACGTCCTCCGACGGCACTGTTGTGCGTGTGACACAGCGTACACTGGTGGGTCGCAAAGCCCCATTTGTGTAAAAGTGCCGCATCGTCGAGGGGATGCTGTTGTTTCGCGTGGGGTAAAGGGGTCATTAGAAAAGACGGGTGTGGTTGGTCGTAGTTTTGGAGGGATACCTTCGTGTTCGAGAGGAATGAATCTTGATGGTCGATGAGGAGCGGGTCGCTGGAAGGAGCGACTTGTGCACTTGAAATGACGAAAGACTAAGAAAAGGAAAAGGGTGTCGAGTTTTATGAACACACTACCAGTAATGGATGAGAGAAAGCTTGTGCTGCTCTCTTGAGAATAATAGAAGACTGTTGCTTCTTTCGTGTAGGTCAAATGTTTACCTTGATGTTGCGATATCTGAGCACTTTTGTACCGTACCGGGCGGTAGAGCTAACAGCTACCGCGACCAGTACTTACATAATGACCGGAAATGACCCTGGCTTGTCTCGTGGCTCGTGGCCAACAGTTTGCGCCACACAATGACGTCGAAGTGTCCGCGGGGCGTTTTTAGTCTTGCCAGGTCTTGGGTTTTGAGTCTTGAATCTTGGAGGATGGTCTTTACGTCGTACGTGAACGACAAAAGCGAGACGAGCAACATCGCAAATCGCAACATAACGACAACAACGACAACGACACCCTAAAAACATGAACACGCTATCCGAATACGTTCTATGACAGTTTCTCCTCATAATTCTCAACTTCTTTCATTTCCATAAGATGGATCTCTTGGATGACGCTTCTTCGACATCTTCTTCCGTAGAAAAAGTAGAAGAGAAAGAAGTGATCGACGGACGAAAAGCACGGAAATTGTTATCCTTAGCGGCTGTCTTGTCGCAATCCATTTTGGACGAATTGACACAACAACGAGGCAATGATGATTCGTCGGACGATGATGAGCGTCCCCAAAGCAAGAGACGACCCGTTTCGAAGGACGGTATTTCCAACTTTTGGCGGAATTACAGGCAGTTCGGCCAGGAAACTATTCACTGCCCAGTAACAGCAAAGCTAAGGGAACGACGGATTTGGGTACAGCTTTTTTACAAACGAGCACAGTCATACAAAAAGGAAATACGGTACGGAATATTCATCAAGAAGAGTCTACAAGCACGAGCAACGGTGAAACAGAACTACCCATACGTGCGCCGCACGTGGTGAAACGACTTTCGACGATACGACCCGTTATCCAGGCTGCGCCTACAATTGCACCGGAAAGTACGGTAAGACCCGTTGTTTCTATAGCTCCGGCTGTCGCGATGGAAAGCATGGTTGCCGCAGTCCCAGAAAGTAGTGCAGAATCTGTGACTGAACCGCATCACACCGAATCCACACAAACCAACGACGACACCAATCGCAAACGCTCGCGGCGAGACATGGAAAAAGCTTTGCGAAAAGGGGACTTTCAAACACTCCAAGTCACACATTACGTCGAACAAGCCAATCCCGACGCTTACGTTCCGGATCCCGAAACGTATGCGGTCCCCCTAACACGGCATCAAAGTTGTCCCTACGGCCATGTACGATCCCAAAGCGGGCACGGCGACGAATTTGGCAGCCGGCAAAGGACGTGGGAAGAATCAAATTCATCATTTAATGGCGTCGGCGGCAAATTTGGAATTGCAACGTGCCAGGGGGGATGGCGGGGACATCGAATGCGTCGAGTCATCGGGCCAATGCCAAGCAAAAGTACGGTTGGTAAGCTGTTTTTCTATGTTTAAACTAGTAAATATTCTTTTTCTGTGTAGAGGTTTGTATAAATATCACCTTGACGCTATACATTTAGAGTTATTGGCTTTGGTTGCCCAGCGCACATTCCTAATACTTCAAATAAAATTTAGTATTGGTGGACATAGTGATCTAAAATGTTTAAATTGTAGTGAAACTTTCGACGATGAAAAAAAGTCGAGTGGCTTGTATAATGGTACAATGGTACGGTGGCAGTAGGTCTCAAGCAAAAGAACAAGAAAGTCGAAGCTTCCTCGTGCCCCAAAAGGAGGTGCGGTGGATTTTTCTTTTCCATCACTCGTAAACTTCGGAAGAATAGTGCGAGCTTTCTACGGAGGCTGTGCGGACCGAAGAATCATTTTCGAGCAAAGGATGCGGGTGCGCTTGTCGATAACTTCGAATAGGTCCACCGGTCTCTCGTGCCTCTTTCAGCGCTTGCTTTGTGAGTAAATGAATGCTATCGTCCAACTGGTCAAAGTGGGCGACCGCCGCGGAGGATTTGGATGCTTGACAACCCATTCTTAATTTTATTGTGGATTTGATTGCAAAGAATTTGCGATGCGTTGATTGATTTGTCTTGCACTTTTTGAATGAGAAGTGAAATTATCATGAAAAGCTAATCTTTCGTCGACAGGTTTTGCAATGCTTGTTCTCTCTTCTCTGCTCTATGCAGGATTTTTTCTGCCCAAGCAGAATCAACGACGCCACCATTTCTATGAATTAATAGTACAAAGGACGTGCGACGTGCTCGCTTTTGTCACGTATTGTCATAGACAATTATTGTGCAATCTGCTATCAATTATCAATTCCGCAGGGACTCTTGCTTCAAACAGTAGGTTAGTGACACCTGGATCCTCTTTTCTCTTGTTCCCTCAGCTGTTCATTTAACTGTACAGAAAGTAAACTTAAACCTTTCCTGTCGTAATATAAATTTAATTAGAACCTTATATATATTCAATCATAAAGTAAAAAGGAATTGCCCCGTCCAGATGAGAGACGAAGGAACATAAAATGCACAAACACTTAAACAACTGTTTTACTGTAATCTTTCTTCACATGCTTTAAAGTTCCGGAACTTTTGATTTTGACTTGCTGAACGTTGAACGTTGAACGTTGAACATCTAAGATTTCTGTAGACTTATTGCAGCGTTTCCCAGAGACAGGGATTTAACAAGTAGACATCGGCGATTGGCGAATGACGAACGTCCAAAGAGTTTTTTCGCTGGTGTGAGAGAAACTTTGAAACGCGAAAACCTTACTCACTTCAAACAGAGTGAGTCACGAATCACGAATATCATGAACGACGGATTTTGGAATCCTGCGCAGCAAAATATTTCCGTTTCAGATTCGCAAACAGAGCCATTCGAAAGCAACGAAGATGCAAAGGGAAGCCAAGGACATCCGGTTCATGTATTTGCCTCATCATCAATTGAATATTAAGAAGTCATCACCTCTTGTTTGAGAAGAGAGGAAATGCGATGGACTTTGGATCAGTGATAGCATTTGGCGCTGTTTGCATTGTGGTGATACCGGTTCTTCTGCTTTTGGTCGATTTGACAGCTACATCAGTGGAATTGAATCAGAAGGAGATGGCGATAGATTCTAATACTATTGAAGACAAGAAAAAAAGACACCACGGAAAAGAAGAGCCCGTCGAGACAATTGAAGAAACGACAGACAGTGCCGTCCACACCATAGACACCCCAAATAATGGATGGCGATGCGCTTGTGAAGGCGGATTCCTGCCGCCCGGGTTTGTTGCAAAATCTTTCGGGAGCCGAAGCGGTGCTGCGAATGAGCGCAGGTCGCTGTTACCACAAAAAGAACGTCTGATGTAAAGCGCCTACCTTCCTCTATGGGCTTTGCAGTTGTTCAGGCTTGAATGGATTTCTTCATAATATATCCATGGGAGAGGAAGAGGCTGTGTGCTCGTGACCCGCGTCCGAAAAAATCGAACTCGAAGGTATGATTATTTGGCGTACTTAGAGCATTCACTATAAGTAGAAAGAAGAACTCGTGAATGAAGTACTTACCCCACCGGTACTCAAAATGCCGTCACTATATTCGGATTTGGCAGATAGGGGTGGTAAGAACTTTTGCTTTTTGGAAATTGGCAGCAAGACTCGCCTACCTCCCAAAAAAATAGAGTTGTTACCCGCTTTCGGATTTAGGAAACAAACGCCCGACTCACTTGCTCTACGCAATTTCTACGTCGTTTTTGTACTGATTCAGTTTCCCTCCAACGTTTGAAAATCAAAACTATCAAAACTCTCCGTTGAAAGAATTTCACCCTCGTAAACATTGTGCTTCCCTCCTTCCGAGTTTCCTAAACACATCTGTTTGAAATACTTTTCTCGTTTGTGATGTTTTACTATTCTTATTTCTCGTGACTTCTGTTGCCTTCTCGAATTGTTTGGATATTCTCGAACAGTTGCCTCAGTTCGCCCCGAAGTACAGAGTGATATTGATCATTCGTTGGTAAATGGAAGGGTTTATTCGTCGGTTAAAACTCTTCGCCCTATGGGATCAAAGGTTGCTAAGCGAGAAAAGGAGGAAAGCATGAAAGCCGAGGCAATGGCAGCAAAGAAGCTCAAAGTTCTTGAGAGTCTTGCTGATTCTGGTCGTATTCTTGCCTTTGCATTTCAGAGCGAGACATTTACCAACCTGGCTGCTGTTTTCGAGCAACGCGGTGAGAAAAGCCAGGCTCAGGCTTTTCTTAAGAAGGCTGTCGCTCTTGCAAATGGAGTTCCTGGTACCGACATGTCTGTTCCCTTGGTGTCGTCCGACAACGAGAATTCTCCTAATGCGACCGAGAAAGACGCAGTCCCACAGAACATTGAGATTCGCCGCTCCTGCGAGAAATCCATTACCTGCGATGAATCCGACTTCGATCTTCTCGAAGTCGTAGGACGTACCAACGACAACAACAACAAAAACGACAACAACGACACCGACAAGAGTAATGAGTGAAGAGGCTCCAGCATTAGGTCGCACACTTAGATTTTAGGATAAATTTAGTAGGTTTTAATTATTAATATTTCATGTTATCATCTACTTTTTGAACTTTGACATAATTGCTCTGTATAGGCGCATATGCTCTTCAAGATTTACCAACTCATGCCATCTCCCACTAATTGCTGGTAGAGAAGCTTCAGATTCCAAACCTACTGACGGGATCTTCTGCTGCATTCAATTGCGCATCTTGCACCAATTGCATCCAGGTTATGAAGCTCAATTGGTTTTTTAATGAATTGAAAGCTGCGCTGAAGAACACCGAACGCTCGCTCAATGTCTTTACGCCTTCCTGTCAAGAGGTGTATCGTTTTTCTAAATCGTTTGTCGGTTCCTTTATGCCTTTCACCTAAACGACTCCAGAATTCATAAAGTCTTCCATTATGCGTTGGAATCGGGCCGGGAGAAATGCGAACATGTTATAAAACTGTTTGTCGTTGAACCTTGGCTGGGGACCAAAGTAATCAGTAAGGATGCGCTGCAAAGCAGCAGCGTGATTGTAAGAGTTGGCGCTTGGGCCTTGGGTGTTTCTTGTGACGATGCTTGCGGGCGACAGGGTCGGTTTCGGGCAAAGTGTCCTCCATTTCATCGGATAAAATTTTTGACGATGCTTCCAGAAAATAGTGCGCAGCAGCAGCAGCCTTTGCCGCTGCTTGCTGCGAGTGATGCGCTGCAGTATTTCAGCTTCGGCAGCTGAAGCCTCCATGATAAAGGATGAAATGATGAACAGGAATGTGATTTGAGTTGAACGAGAAATTACGCCAAAAACGAAAATGTCGAGGGGACTCGATCGAACAAGACTGAATCGGAATTATCTGCCACACGGCATTCACTACTACATTGGTAGCAAGACTGGTTATGAGTACAAAAAAATTGGCAACTGGCAGACAGATTCAGTTGTTGCCATTTCCGGATGTAGTGACTGCTCTTAGTACCAGTACTTGGAGGACCTTAAATGGTACATCATTGCCGTTTTATCGAAACTCATCCAGATGAGCAAAAGAGTACCAGTGCGTCGTCCGTCATGCAGCGGTGAGACAATCAAATAAATGAGAACAGGTCGATGATGGATTTTTAAAACGCGACAAAAATTCGAAATGGTGGAGCGAAAAAGATTCTTTTCTCGTTACTTCTGGATCGATCGAGTCATCGAGTCCTTGCAGTGATTTTGATAATAGGTCCGCATTCTTTACAGTTTGAAACGAGACGCTTTCCTAGAAACACCAATAAATAATGAAGATGATCGGAGACAACGGCAACTCACTGGAGCAATTCGCTCCCGACGCAGCGTCGCTCTTCAACAATATGAAAACACCGGCATCCATTATTGGCGGTGCGTTGGTTTCTTTGGCCATTGCTGGTCCTTTACCGCTGGAGGGTTCGTCGCGTGAAAGCCGTTCGCTGAAAATGGCTCGAGCTTTGTACAACGTGATTGGTGTGCTCAGCTTCAGTTCGGAATTGTTGGTTGTCATTTGGGCGACGGTCGCGTCGAATAAACTGGTAGAGACGCATGTGGAGCCAGCGCAAAGTGTCTGGCATCTGATTGAACGCGATTACAATCTCGAATGGTCGGCGACGAATGCCCATTTCGTTGCCGGCATGTTGGGATTCTTGGTGCTGGTAGCCCTTCGCATGTTCTTCCACGCTGATGGCGGCTTGTTGGGAATGGGAATCGCGGGTATTCCGCTATCTGCACTTTTGTTAATGATTTCCGTGATCAACCGAGGTGTTGCCCGAGGTTCCGGCGATGGCCATCGTTATGGTACGAATATTGGGTCACTGTTTACGACTTATGTGTCTTTGTTGACTCAGCGAGCGTGCAACAAGTCCTGCGTTGGATACTTGGAAGTGGGGTCCATTGTGTTGCTGTTGACGAGTATGGCGGCAACTTGCAAGGGCGTTGCCGAACGATATCATCTTGGCGAATCAAAAAAGACCCACTAAAACGAATACAGATGGTCGAGTACGAGATCATCAAGTGCCTGGGCTGTTCAACTTCTAAACCAATTGGTCACTTCACATCAAAAAGACGCGTTTCTGTCGAGAGTTTAAAGACTAGAAGAGCCTTAGATTATTAAATGCTCACGACTCACGACTCCTCCGCAGCTGGCGGAACAAAAAGAATCAACCTGACCGGCAATAGAATCTCAGAGTACCGCTTTCGTACACTGGGACCTACAGTAGTGACTCCAGCCAGTACTAGTTGCTCGGAGTTGACACCGGCATTCCAGACGCGAGACGCGAAGCTGGTCTGGTCGTTGTTTTGTGTCAATCAATCCGTTGTTCTCGTCATCATTAATTAGAACAAGATGAACATCGCAATAAACGAAAAGGCTTGACGAAACCTACCACATCTTTGTTTTGTCGACACGGATCGTTTTAACTATTGCCATAAGAAAATGGGCTGCAATAGCTCTCGAGCTGCAGAATTTCACGCCGAGTGCGTGGACGACAGCATCCATGCCATGCTGGCAAGAGAATTACGAAAAGCACAACAAAAGGGCAGAAGGTGTGCGGTTACAGACCAGCGCAACCGCATCCGCTTCTTCAAAAACCACCAGTGACGTGCACAGAAGACGATGACGATGATGAAGTCCAAACAACTCTTTGTTCGGTCAGCGGTAGCATAACTGCCTAAAGACGGCACGTCGCCTGCTAGCGATCGAGTTCAGTGCATTAATCTTTGTTTCATTCTGTAAATCCCATAATGATAGAGAAAGTCTTTGACATTTTAATGTCAACGGTGTCACCGCCATGGTCGATGGTCGTGTGTGACTGTGTGACGTTTATAGATTTCTTTGTAAAGTACTTTTCAACTGATACTATTTCGACCCTTTCCTTTTGGTGTTACGTACTACGTACCTGGTAGTACTTGTAAGTGTAAGCGCATGCGCTACGAAAATGCAATTGCAATTTCGCTCCCTTGAACCGGTATGACTTTCATTCTCAAAAACTGGTACTAAATACTAAAGAACTAGGTAAACTGGTGCGGAACTCGGTAACTTTTCCGATGTTCGTCCACCATGGTGCCCTTTGGCTCTCAACTTTGTATTACTTCCTAACAATTGAGATCGACAAGAAGACCTAATCGGCCTTTGAATCATTCTTTAATCATAATCCATATCGCAGTTTTTCTGTCTTCTGTTCGTTGCTCTGTTAATTCAATTGAAGGCAACGTCCAAGAAAAAAACTACACTTCTTCCACAACAGCTAGTTGAATTGCCTTTTGATGGCGATGGCCGACCTATAAATGGTTATCCAGCGTGAATTCTGTCGACGTCGAGCAGCATTGTGTTTGATGAATTGAAAAAGGATATCCGCCACACTAAAATTCGAACCTGGTTTCTCGCATTCGCTCAAAATTATCGCTTCCAATCGTCGAACCGAAGACAGATTTGACATTAACAGGCTGAAAAATGCAGACTATTCAAGATTATTCAAAAGAATGAAGGGAAGAGATACTTGTCGTTTCAAGTCTTTTGTCCGGGACAACTTCCTTCCTGTTTGGACAGAAAAGTAGAGGCGGGCTCACGAAGCAGGAAGAGAAGACGCTTCACGAGGCCATTTCCATCGCACGTCTGCGCCCATTTGTGACTTAAGCATGAGAATTGATTGGATCTATGACATTCCTAAACAAGCGAATGGGATGCAATGAAATGCATTCTTGTTGATTGACTTGCTTTCGTCGCTTGCGCCCCGTGAGCAAGTGGGAAATGGAATGTTGCGATCGTCGTCTTGCGTGACTGTTAATTCGACTGATATCATACCGGTACCGATACGATAGTGCAACTCAAATGGAATTCCAAATTCCATTGATTTGATTATTTTTCGAAGTTCCGCTTGCAACTTGCAACACGCACTTCAACTCTCAAAAACACGAATGCCATGCAGCTGTCCGAAACGAGACAACACACAAAATAAAGCAAACGAAACATTTAAAAAAATTCAAAGAAACACGCGCTAAAGTCTCTTCTTCTAATACCGAAGTCAACGGGCGAGTCACGGCAATCAATCGTTTTTGTAGAGGCAAACGAAAAAGGCAGCGTCGAGACTGCACTTATCTCTTGTAGACTTCTCTGTGGCAAACTCGGAAAATCCATACTACACCCAATTAACAGCCGAGAATGAGGATGATGATTCAATCGCTTTTGCTACTTTTTTTGCTCGCTGGGCTTCCTTTCGCATGCAGCGTCCTATTACCATCGAGAGTTGAGCGCCACGATGGAAATCTTGACGAATGACACGGATTCGGAAAGTATTAAGAACGAAAAGGACACGGTAGCCAACACCAATTCCACCGAAACCAGTCCAAGTAAGAAACCTAAGGCTGCAACGATCGTAGCGAATGAAGACGACGCCAAGTCATCGAAAAAGCCTATTAACAGTTCGACCGCCGTCATCCCCGGACAACAGGAAACAAACTATGTCAACACTTCCATTTCGCAGTGGGATATTACCAACAAATCCATGATCTCTATGAATGAGTCTGTTTCAGAAAATAGTGGCTTTCTTCCCAAAGAACGACCACAATCGACGGGATGGCTGCAGTCGTGTTTGGGGATTTTTCTGGGCTTGGCAGTCATTCTCTTTGGTCTTACGGCGCATCAGAAATACCGAAAGCGCCGGCATTATGAGAATGCTCCCGAAATGCAAACTCTCGTGGTGTGATGACAGGCCTTTGCTACGCTTTTTTATAATCTATTCCGCATGCAATACCTTAAACAGCACTAACAGGATCTCCTCCATTTTCCTCTTCGCTTTGCTGAAATTATACGAAATAAACTGCACTAGTTATATTAGTGATCGTTGTTGGTATAAACGATATGATCCAAAAGAAAAAAGATCGATAGCACGTGTTCAATTGATATAATTAACAGAATGTTCTATGTGACTTCACAGCGCGTTTCATAGGGGATTGCGTTCCTATTGCAGCGGAGTGCACGAATCTTTCGAAGATGAAGCATTTACATGATTGCAAGTATCATCGAAGCCGTCCTTGATCAGTTCCAAAGCCTCATCAAGCACACCGATTAACAGACGACGGCGCTGACTGATGTCACGCGTATGGGACGGCACTCGGGGTGATGTGCCTTCCGCTGAAGTGCGATGCCGATCGGCGAATGAATTAGGCGTCGCGGACGGAATGGGGATACTCTTGAGATCCATTATTCGAAGGCAAGTTTTGATAAGAAAACGAACGACGGATTCGATTTTTTTGTGGGAATATGATGGAACGACTCTAAAGAGGTAGAAGCCTACTGAGCTGGTTTTGGGACTCGAGAAAAGGTGAGATTTGAGTGGCCTCCAGCGGACATGGAAATAATTTCTCCGCGCCTTGTCACTTGTCACTCCTCCCAAATCACAAACGATGAAGAACTGAACTTTGATCAATAATGACAGTTGTTGTTGGTGACTGAGTTAGTACTAAATAATTAAAAAAACGAAGACAAACGTATCAACAAGATACAAGTACAAGTACCGGTACCGGATCCTTACCTACAAAGTAGAGACCTGCAGAGAAGCCACTATGCACACACTCTACAGCAACCGGAAAATGAAGTGAATTGGAAATTGGGTGCCTGGTGCGTTTTGTGAGTTGCAAACAAGAAACGGACTTCGACATTCGAAGAGATGACGACGATCTCGAACGGAGTGAGCTATTCCAACATCAAGATTTGGTCTTCGATTGAAAGGGATGGGGTGAGCTGATAACGGTTTGATCTTTACATTTAAATTTAAAACGAAAACTCGAATTGCTCCTCCATCACGAGGTACTAGGCAATTTAAAGAAAACTGCATCGATTACTAAGCTCAAAGGAATAAAATGTAAAAACTAGCCCAAGGCTGACAATATGTTTCGTGCCGGAATCGCAAGCATTGAAACTCCAGTCGCGCGGTTCATGTAGCGGCAAGATGCCTCTCAGGGGCATGGCTTCCGCCTTTACTGATCGTGCTCCACTTGTTGATCTAAACTGGTGTTTTGCTGCGAAACAAAAAATTCTTCACAGTCGTCTACCAAAGCAAGTGCTTCCTCGAGAAGACGGATAACCCGTCTTGCCGAAAAGTTTCGTGACGACTCGCTCTGACAAGCCAAGCGCCTTGACGAATCAAACGGCAAAGCTCCTGACGACATGAAAAGTCGTCGATTCAGGGGTGTAGCGGGTGAATTTTGCTTAGTCATGGTTTCCAGATTTTTGCAATGAATGATGCAATAATGCCTTTTGATTTTGTGGTGGAAGCGATTTGGTTGGAAGTCGATGGAACGATGATGCACGTCCAATTGCCGACAAAAGATAAATCCGTCATTTGCCACCTCGGACAAAAACACAAAACACCTCAGAACTCTCGGATAATATCCCAGAGGGGCATGTTAACGGTCGAAAAACATAAAGTTAACCCCCTTCTAGAGAGTCAAATAGGCAAAAGGTACAAGTGTGATGAAGAACATGTTGAAGATGACCGAACGTCATCCGTTCATTTTCTACGTCTTATTTCCGCTTTTCCGTTTCTCCGGGGCAAAGAAGGCCCAGAGTCGCACCCGACACCCTACTCTGACATCAAGTAGGTACCGGTATTCATGTGACGCCTGATACGTGATTTGGAGATTTGCGATCCGCGATCTGCGATCGTCGGCATGTCGTCGGTCGTCGCTGCGTTGTATCGCTTAATGCAGGTGTAGAATGTAGAAGTAATACTAATATTATTCAAAAGATCTAATGATTGTTATCTACCGGCTACTATTAATTCTTCATATATGCGCTCGGCTTGCTAAATCATTTTTTATTCAAGAAATTAGCGCTCTTGCTTCGAGGCCACTCACAAAATGCACGTTAATAAAGGAACAGATCTCTTTATTTGCAACCCACGAGCCGCGCATTCAAGGTCTCATGGAGGATGATGATTTTCATCGAAAGAACGTGTACAATGAAGTCCTCAATCAATTGCGACAGGAATTTCCCTACTTGTTGCAAAAACCGCTTTCCACTTCTTTTCTGGCCCCCGATATTGAATTGAATATCGGAGACTCGTCCAGTATACCATTAGCTTCCTCTAGAGAGGAGCTGCTTCGTCTCCAACAAATAGTGATTTTGACGCTTCGGGCTGGAAATTTGGTGCAATTTCAGCCACCTGTAGTCCAGTGTCAGTTCGGGTGTCTTCTAAACAATACGAATTTTGCTAGGGTACGCTGGCGAGTTGACTTGACAGCTTCTCCACAACAACCAGTTTTGTTTGATGGAGAGTCAGTAGTCCAGCTCAATGGAACATCGATTGATACGCTTCGTCTAGAAAGTGTGAATTTCAATGGTCAACCACAAGATGCCGTCACAATCGGCCGCTTTCTGTCGTCGAGTCGAAGAGCGGTGCAGCAAGTACAAAATTCACCGCTTCTGCAGCCGTTCCTGACTTCACTGTCTCCTTTACTCGATACTCTCATGCTATCTTCGTCTTCAAATAGTTCTCGTGGAGAGTCTTTGTCGGAAGAATCCTCGTCTACTTTCTTGATATGCTCAATCAACTCGACGAACGGAGCAAATACAACTACAAAAAGTAACACGGGAACAGATTGGGTACCATTACAGGAAAGTTCTAGCAACTCGTCTCTCTTTCCTTTACCAGGCACTGAATCTTGGTACAAGTACGCAGCATTTCACAAGCGTGCTCAACAATTTTGCAAGGAAGTGCTACCAGCTCTACAAGATGGGACAGTCGACGAAACGTGCTTTGCCAGTGCAGCATGTCTTAGCACTAATGATATACGTGTCAGGAATCCACGACGATTTTATCAAACTTTGGCAATTGGGCGACAACAATCGGGTGCGCAATTTCAGTGCACGAAAATACGGGCTTTTTGGAAAAACAACATTGTGGAAGTCTCGTATACGACTACTATTCCATCTCTACCTTCGCCGTTGCGATTCCGAGGTGTAGATATATTTCAATTGAATGATAAGGACCCCGTCCAAATAGCAAATATTCGCCAAGTAAAGTTTCAAAATGAGGACCCTTCGAGTACCTGGGACGGTACGCTCGTCATGAAAAGTTTAGCCAAAGCGGTAGAAACGGGACGTCCTGAAACGTGGGCGGACTTTATTTTGTTGCCCAAGGCGGGAAAATCCAGGTCTCTTTCTACAAAATCGCGATCAGATACTGCAGCTGCGATAATCTACCGCATCATGGAACGGCTACATATTGACTTAAGGCAGCTGGTTGTGCAAAATAAGACGGCGGTGGTGCCAGCTAGCAATTATCTTGATGAGACGGTGCAGCTTACAGGTTATTTAAATGAAACACTGGTCAAAGGATCTGTACTATACTCAAGAAGTATTCTACTTGCCGTGCAATCATTGAAGGCAGCGCTTGGTAGTAATCAGATAAAGTCCAAAAGAACGCCAGCTGTACGGATTGAATTGACCGATAATGGCAATGTCCGATGTGCCTTGACATTATTCTTGCAGGTCGTTGGAGTTCCTGCGTCAGTAAACGTACCGGTGAAGCTGCAAATCGATTTCGAATATGTTACGGACCCTGACTCGGGTAGAATCATCCAGCATCGGTTGCTCGAATCACGCATCAATGGTCAGCTAACACCGGGAGACGTCATCTCGCGTTGGATCCGACGATTTACAGATCCTTCATCAAAGCGATCGGAAGAGGAAGACTGGCTAGGTAGTGCTCTTGATACCATCAAATGGATGAGATCATTACGTTCTGAATGAATCAACGTTAGTCTGCTACGACTAACCGGCTTGAAATCACGTTGATTATTCCACACCATCGCACCTAGTACCATCTTTCATCCCTTTTGTTCTTACAAAAACGTCAAGAATAGTCTAGCTACTGTTATGGTTCGATTGAGACGAAGGACAAAGAGCCGTCTTCAAAACTTCCCTCCGATTGTTCAGAACTTGCGGGATGGGTACACTCTGACTGACACTACCTTATCGAGAACACGAACAACGTCTTGATGTCGTCTTCTTTGGATGTGACCCTGCCAAGAGCAAGGATTCCTTTTTTCTTTCATTCATTTGCTCTGATACTTTTGAAGAAAACGCACCTGCACTAACATCCCTCCACGTGACTCTTGTATTTGCGGACTGAAGTTACAAAGATTATAGCATGGGAGTCTTTATAGATTCGATCGACGAAGCGGTCAACGAATCACCCGTCGGGCGCTTCTTTGAGCTCAAAGAACGAGGCAGCAAGTTATCGATCGAGTTTCGTGGAGCATTGGCCACTTTTATGAGCATGGCCTACATTCTTGCCGTCAATCCGCGCATTATTTCCGATAGTGGCGGCCCGTGTCCCGTTCCGGAAAGCGGGAACTTGTTTGATCCAGAATATTCCTCATGCATTGAGGGCGTCAAAAAGGAATTGATTACATCTACAGCTCTAGCCAGTATGTTCGGCTGCTTCGCGATGGGACTCGGTGCAAACTTGCCAGTGGCTTTAGCACCGGGTATGGGCATGAACGGTACGTATAGTCTTAATAAAATGCCGCTTTCCATCGGCATTTCTATTCTTACTGGTACTTGCGATGTATCTTTCAGCTTACTTCACGTACAGGTCAGTAGACTTTGCGTTTTTTGAAGTCGTTGTTGCTTGCTTTCACTGACAAATCTGCCTCCATTTTCATACAGTGTGGTTGGATTCCGCGGAACAGGCAATATTTCTTATGAATCCGCATGCACCGCTGTCTTGATTGAAGGCTTTATTTTCCTTTTCCTTGCTGTTACTGGTATTCGTTACTGGATCATCAAGTTTATTCCTGAACCGGTTCGCTTCGCTACGCCAGCGGCCATTGGAGCGTTTCTGGCGCATTTGGGATTGCAAACAGCGGAAGGAATCGGATTGGTGGTCTCGGACATTGCGACGGCTGTGACGTTAGGAGCGTGTCCGCTGTCGAAACGGACCCCGATTGTGGCGCTAACACCTGATTGTGCGGCCAATACAAACTTTTGCGTGACGAGCGATGCTTACACTTGTGACGATGAAGGGGGAGTCATGACATCAGCCATGACATGGCTTGGACTTCTGGGTATGGTTATCATGCTCATCTTGCTTGCGTACAGGTAAGAGAAGCAACATGTATCTATACAAATATTTGCTAGAATATAAAGGTAAAAAGTCTCACCATTTTCACTTCACTTCTCTGCAATCACAAGATGGCGCTCGGCTTTTATTGTTGGTATCTCGTTTGTCACATTTATCTCGTGGTTCCGTGACACTGCTGTTACATATTTCCCGAATGACGACATCGGTGATGCACGATTCGAGTATTTCAAACAGGTTGTCTCGATAGAGCCCTTGGATAAAGTTTTAGCACCCTTCACCAATGAGTTGAGCGACGCCGGTGTGGCTTTATTTACCTTTCTTTACGTCGACTTTCTTGACACCAGTGTAAGGCTTATGTTTGTCTCTATTCAGTCCATGTCCAGACACTCATCGTGCTTTTATTTTCAGGGAACACTTTTAGGAATTGTGTCAGCAATGGGCTACGTGAACGAGGAAGGAGACTTCTCCAAATCGCATTTTGCCTACAGCGCCGATGCTCTTGCTACCATTTTTGGCAGTATTTTTGGCCTCAGCCCTGTAACATCTTACATCGAAAGTGGCAGTGGTGTGGAAGCTGGCAGTCGCACAGGTCTGACTGCCGTATTTTGTGGCTTTTTTCTTCTTTCTGAGTTTATTCTTTGCGCCGATTATTGCCAGTATTCCAGCCTGGGCCATCGGAGGTGCTTTGATCATTGTAGGCTCCCTGATGGCACGCAGTTTGGCTAAGGTCAAATGGTATGATATCACTGACGCGGCGACGGCTTTTATAACGGTGATGGTGATGCCCTTGACGTACTCTATTGCGTATGGGCTCATTGCCGGTATCGGAACATATGTCGTCCTACAAGGAACCTTCCATTTTCTTACTCTGTTTGGTATTGAAAAGCCTGTATTCGAGGATCCTGAGCTTTCGCAACAAGAGAAATCAGTCGACCAGACGAACTCTACCAAGAAAGACGAGAAAAGCGACGAGGAGGATGCTGATGATGAAAATGCTTGAGATATATGTACTTGGAAGCGAAACCTCAATGTAATGCAATATGATTTTTATAGGTGTCAGACGTTTCTGTATAACAAACAATCCATGAAGCAAAAAAAATAAGGATGTGGACGTCGTGATCATGATTGCTTTGGATTTAGAACTGTAGGGGATTACACCGATAATGTAAAACACCTTCTATCTGTTGTGACTTTTTTGTAAAGAATAATGTACACCGAAGCGGTCTGGCGTGCCAACGAGTACCAGGTAGTTTTCACAAAAGCATTTCTTGACATCATTTGAAATACGGAGTACCTCGGAGTAGTTCTTATCACAACGTCGAGAGAGAGAGAGAGAGAGAGAGAGGACAGCATGCAGAATGAACCAGCTTCAACACGAGGAGACAGAAAGCCTCACTAAAAATCCGAAACTGTTGTCGTTCTACGTTCGGGGGCGACGCCGTGGTGCTGGAGCACTTGCTTTCCTTGTTGGCCTTTCTATCATCGTTTTTCGTACTTTTACGAGACTTGGTCCGCGGGTTGACTTGGTTGTGTCTAGAAATGAGGAAACAAACTCTGGTCGGCATTACGATGATTCGTTCTGTTACATGGCTGGCAAGGCACCACTTGATCGAGCGATTGATATAATCGAGCTTGGACGACGCGCTAAAGTAGGTCTCAATCATTCCAATCCGCAACAAGCCGTTACTTCGTTAAACCAAACGGCCGCAGCATTCCCACAATCACCGGCAAAAATCTTGGAAAAGTGGCCGAGAGACCACAATAATTGGTTCTTTGCGGTGACGTTTGATTTTCTAGCAATCGATACTTCCGGACACCCGATGAATGGGGGAGGGGATGAGTTTGTTCTGACTCTTCAGGGCTGGTCCTCGGAATATTCCTTCAAAACATCTGTATACGCAAAGGATCTTCATAATGGAACTTATCAACTTACAGCCACTCTACCAAGACACCGAATCGAGCATATGAATGCCACGCTGATGCATTATTATACGGGTTACGAGGGATTTGGCTATTACGGTATCCAAGGCAGCAACTATAGAGGCATATCAATTGATTTAAATCACGGTCCACTGATGGTTGAATTGCCGGAAAACATTCTTGTCTTTCTACAAAACTTACATGAAACGAAAACTCTACCATCCGCGTTGCAAGCTCGCCCTCTTTGCCAGCCGACACAGGAAGGTGTTGATCAGCTCATGGCTGGCATGTGGATAGAGCAAGGGGTGCTTTTCTACGATGATTTGTCGCTCGAAGCTAAGTGGGAACCATTTTGCTGCCAACCTCCGACGGCAAAAAAAGTCGGACGAAATTCAATTTTTCCGGATTGGATCGTCTACAATGCCATTGCCGTCCGTGCACGTGGGTGACGCTTACAACCTTCAGCGTCCGTTTCATGAGCGATGGGTCGATGCTTTGTTGAGTACGCTTCCGCCCGCCACCGTCAATGATACAGTTTTATTTTCGGCTGGACTTCATCAAATTCTGTACGGATACAATACAGAGACCGCGGCGATGCTCGTAAAACGTATGATATGTCAGATTGCTGCCGTTTTTCCTGGGAAAATCATATATCTTGGACCGTGCCCTATCCAGCAACAACTTTTTCGCAAGATTGACATGACGGATCAGCACGTGCTTCTTTTGAATGCAATGCTTAGAAGTGAACTCTTTGATGACCATGGCGGTCAGTTACACTCGTTATGTCACGGTGTTGACTTGGCTACAATGGTTTCCTATCCCGACACAGAAAGCGGTGCTCTTTTGGATCCAGAAAAGACACGGGGTGCGTTGGAAAGACTGCGGCAACGAATACCGGAGACGGAATCGGAATTCACATTGGTTAACAAACTTCGTTCATCACAGACAGATTACTCCAACCGCACGCTTTACTTCGCTGAGATTCACGACTTTTTGCGTCCTAGACCCGAGACCTACCGCGAAAACGACAAAGTCCACGATCTTCGCCAATTCGACAAGGGCATGCTTTTCTTTGGTGCTCATTCGACGGTAATTGAACACTTGATGATTCTGAGGACCTTAGGCGACTTTTAGAAACCAGGAGCCTGTGCAGCTCTGTTGTTGTTTTCGCCTAAGAGAGACTACTACGTAGTGAAAGGCTCGTTCAGGTCTGTAAAACTTAAGGCGAGGAGAGAAAATCCGCCCTCGATGACAGTTATCTCATAGCCTTAGTCGACCAGGGGTACTGCAGATGTCTGGCCGCCGCCCACATTTTTACCACGATCGTCGTCGTCTCTTTTGGTGTAATAAAATACAAGATACAAGTACATTTCCTCCCAATTCAAATCGTCTCACCATTATTCTTTTTACCAATGAGTTCACTAAAGAAGCTTCCTCCTGAAGTCGTGCGCGAGCTGTTACGGCACGTTAATAAGGCGCCGAAAAAGGCGCCCCGCCTCAGCCGTCACAAACGTCGTCCACGATGAAATGGGTTCTTGGGGGTTGTCTTACTTTGACAGCAGCAGCAGGCTCATTTCCACTCGTGGCACATTGGTGGATAGGAAATTTAAACGAAAAGGATGAAGCATTGACGGCGCCTCAAGTACGAAGGGGTGCGTTTATGAATTCGGGGTCCAAAGATGTCGGCAAGGACCCAAATTGGGATTTTCGAACAGGACAATATAAGAAAGATGCAGGATATCATGCCATATACCAAGAGGATGAGGAGCAAAAGAAAAAGAAAAAAGCTATCTGCTGAGTTCTATGCTTCTTCAAATCTGGATAAACATCAAGAAGCAATGGAAGCTTTTGCGAAAGGAGAGCGACGAAGAAACCAACTCAGTTGATTTGTTGCATTGCTGCTTGTTCAAATCGTCAGCCTAGCCTTTTCTTATAGAATTGCATTGCAAAGCGGGAACGTTTCGAAGCTTGTTTCATCAACCATGAAAAAAATTGGAGAATGCTCGATCCGTAAACGTCAAAGACAGAGAAAATACTATAGAGCGGCTACTCTCTACTTGGTTTACTTTAATAAAACTAATGTGACCTTTAGGACTAGTAAGTTGGACTAGGCGTATAAATTGATTTACCTGGAACGCCGAAGGCCTTCATAGCGGCACTGAACGTTCTCGAAGATGTTCTAAAACTTAGCGTGACTGACCGTGTGACGTGGAGTGGAGAAACCGAACCCTTTCGTTCGAAGGCGAAGAAGCCGCGAAGTTGACACTTTCGAGATTTTCTTTGCGGACAAAAAAAAAAAAACAAAAAATCCCTCACATCGCATTCTTTCGTTCCAAACAGTTGAATGAATCCGAAATGAAACTCAAACATCTTCTATTGCTACTCTCCGTTACTTCGGTTACTCCTTTCGTTGTGCTGAATCGAGAACGAATTCACACGAGCAGCCTCATTCTCAGGAGTAGCACCAAACTACCTCCTGTCAAGAATGAAACAAAAACTTCTTTAGACGACAACTTCCAATCCAGTCCATCTGGTGAACTTGACTTTCAAGAACCGAGCTTTCCTTTAAGTTTAGAAACAACTAAAATCAAGTCCGGACGAAAAGAGTTGTGGTATGATGAAAATTCGGGACGCTTCTACGAAGCTGGAGGCAACGAAAAAATACCGATTGCGACATTATTTGAAAGAACATTAGATACCATCGAAGATGCCGCTATTCATGCTCGACGTATACCCTATGACAAAGGGTGGATTGATCCTCCGGAACTGGAACAAATGAGTCGCAAAACAGTCGCCGTTCTCGGAAGCGGATGGGCTCACACGCCCCTGATGAAAGTGGCCGACACTTACAAGATTCGTCTCATTGTCGTGTCGCCGACCAATCACTTTGTCTTCACACCCAGTAAGTCTTTCTTGAAAGTTGGCACTGTAATTCTTCTTCCATAATTCTGACAAAAACTTTTCGGTATTCCTACAGTGTTGGCTTCGGCATCGGTCGGTACCATCGAATACCGAAGCATGACCGAAGCTGTTCGTGCTTCCAATCCTTTAATGGATAATTACATCGAAGGCAAAGCTATTGATGTCAATGTAGAAAACAAGTTACTAACGGTTCAGTTGAAAGACTTGCTGAAGGATACCCGCCAAGAAGCGGCGGCTATTCAACAGATTCCTTACGATCATCTGGTGGTAGCGGTTGGGTGTCGCGTAGCGAATACCATCGCTCCCGGTGCCAAAGAATATAGTTATAAGCTAAAGACCTGCGAAGATGCTCGGAAGCTTCGGTTGGCGGTAGGGGAGTGTTTGGAATACGCCAGCCGGCCCAATGTGGCACCGGAAAAGTTCTTGCCAGATAGTGTTGCCCTCGCCCCGAGAACAAGACCGACGGAAGCGATTGACTTGGGTAATTGTAGGTGGCGGGCCAACGGGGGTAGAACTTCGCTGGAGAGTTGTCTGATTTTGTTCGGGACATAACGCGTGATCGAGTTGGTCCGTATCACAGACTGCTTGGTGAAATTCAGATCATTTTGGTTCATGGTGGCGACCGACTGGTGCAGGCGTTTGAGGAGGAGCTGAGTGCACATGCGTTATCATCGCTCAAAAAGCAAGGTGTTCAAGTTAGATTGAATACTCGTGTCAAAGAAGTTGGGGACGGTTGGATTCGCCTCATCTCTAAGGACTCAAGACGATGAAGAAATTCCAATTGGTCTCTCCGTGTGGGCTGCAGGAATTGCACCCGTTCCTTTTATTGAAACGCTGCTATCCAAATTACCACCTGAGGCTAGAGGAGTGAATGGTCGTGTTAGTGTGGATAAGTGGTTGCGCTGTCCAACTTATTCACCTGAGACTTTTGGAAGTGTACTAGTTGTGGGAGATGCAGCAGCCTTCACTCGTGAGCGACGACGGATCTGATCTTTTGCCACAGACCGCTCAAGTGGCTGGTCAGCAGGGAGCGTCGTGAGCGAATGCTAGACAGGGGATATGATCTATCGCTTACACCTCCGGGAATTCCTTCTCACCACAAGCACGAGGGTTTTGGTGGATGCATGGCTCCGTGCCCGTGGCTTGCAACAAGCATCTGGTTTTTCATTCCTCAACTTGGGTTTGTTGGCATACCTTGGCCAAGGGCAAGCTCTAAGTCAGGTCCAGCTAGGAGACCTACCTCTTTTTAGCTACGCAGGTAGCGTTTTCTTTTGTCTTGTGGAGATCAGTCTATCTGGTTAAGCAAGTTGCTACACCTAAATCGAAGTTTTAGTCTTGTTCGACTGGTTCAAATGCAAAATTTTCGGAAGAGATATCACAAGGTTCTAGTTAAGGATGAAATGTGGCTAGAAGTTGCTGGTTTATCCATCTACTAACCACAGTCTAAGTACTATGGCTTCAGCGATCTCCCTCCCTTCCGAGCTAACCTGATTAGTCTGGGCAAAATGCCGTTCTAAGGCCAGTAACAAGAAAAAATACAACTTTTTACTTGCTTTATGACATTAGACTGAATTTTTCATTTTAACTTAATTTAATCAAGTCAAAATGCAATTTTGACATTCGGAAAGCTTGTTTCGTAATCCATTTTCATATTCTAGGAAATAGCTCAATCTGGCTCCTTGCTGAGTACGCTCTAGCTAGTGCAATAAAAAAGAACGAGTCCTGAACCCATGAAAAGAGGGATATGCAAGATTCTCCTTCTTATAAATACCGAAAATATACACTAAATTACAAGACGAGAAAAAGAGTCTGGCAAGCCTTCATGACAAAGGTTAGCAAAGTGTCCATTGCAGCTTATAAAGCAAATTGATATCTGTGATGATCACATAAAGATATAATCTCAATGCACTTTGATAAACCCTAAAGCAGCATTGACTGACAACTCTCATTTCACGCTTGATCTATCGATAACGCACCGTGTTATACTGGCTCTAGGATGTGCATGTAAAAAGCGAGTCCTGAATCCGTTTTTCAAGTAGGACTACCATGGACCCTTTTTCTCTGATCTTGATCAAGCGAATTCAAGGATCGGACCAAATGATCATGAACAATCCCTCCCGAATTGACGGAAGTGCGACAAAGCACAAAAAAACAAAGATCCGTTTTTGGCTTTTTGTACAATTGTTCTTTTACATATCAAATAAAAACGACATCAATCAAGGAACTGGCCAGCAGTAATCAATGGATTGTTACAACGGCAAACGAGCGCCAATCTTTCATCTCTGCCGTTGTCATAACAGAAAGGGCCCTGAAGAGGAATACTTGCAACAGATGAACACATTATGGAAAGGGTTCAGCTGCTTCATAAACCGAAAAAAGCAAGCGCGGACCACATAATGTCGAGGACAATGTCGCCAAAGAACAAGATGACAGCGATGACTTCAAAGAAGGAAAAGTCGCCATGTCACCACAACTCTATCGTTCTGTATGCAAATGGCTTGTTGAGTTTGGTTCAAAGAAGACTATTGCTAATCAAGCCATCAGCTGGTATCCCGTTAAACTCAAGAACAACTCTTTTATTGTGTATTCCCTTTTTCCTCCTTCTGCTTCGAACAGCGTCGCGGCCTTTTTCTCTTCCAGCCATAATGCTGCAAGAGCATTTGACAACTATACGGTGTTCCTAGTTGATTCAAAATAAGTTTTTGATAATTGAATTAGGAAAATTGTGGCTTTTCAAAAATATAGCATAATTTTGCTTGGAACTATGAAAGAACGTCAATCGACCAGTCCCGTGAAAAATAAGATTTAATGACTCGCATCATTGAGATTTTCTCGCTTATATTTTCTCTCTATCATTGACAAAACATGCATCAATTTGAAAAGCACGGCTCTTGTTAAATCTATGAGCGTGCTGGGAGTTTATTTGCATTTGTATTACTCATCATAAAAAAAGTCGAGATTATTTTCCATATCTTGCTAATTTACAACAGTTAAAACATGGTTGACGGCCCGTTCGGTTTATTGTAGCAAACATGATTTTCTTTATTGAGGGGAATTTTTAAAAAATTTAGATTAAATACAATGGTCTTCAAAGGATACTATCATGTGAGCACGCGTACGGTTCTTGGTCCATTTTTCATGATTTCTTGGGACATCATTAAATTAAGAATCGGGGTTTGATTGAATGAAATGTGGCACGGGAAAGTTCTTGCCAGATAGTGTTGCCCTCGGCCGAGAACAAGACCGACGGAAGCGATTGACTTGGGTAATTGTAGGTGGCGGGCCAACGGGGTAGAACTCGCTGGAGAGTTGTCTGATTTTGTTCGGGACATAACGCGTGATCGAGTTGGTCCGCATCACAGACTGCTTGGTGAAATTCAGATCATTTTGGTTCATGGTGGCGACCGACTGGTGCAGGCGTTTGAGGAGGAGCTGAGTGCACATGCGTTATCATCGCTCAAAAAGCAAGGTGTTCAAGTTAGATTGAATACTCGTGTCAAAGAAGTTGGGGACGGTTGGATTCGCCTCATCTCTAAGGACTCCGAAGACGATGAAGAAATTCCAATTGGTCTCTCCGTGGGCTGCAGGAATTGCACCCGTTCCTTTTATTGAAACGCTGCTATCCAAATTACCACCTGAGGCTAGAGGAGTGAATGGTCGTGTTAGTGTGGATAAGTGGTTGCGCTGTCCAACTTATTCACCTGAGACTTTTGGAAGTGTACTAGTTGTGGGAGATGCAGCAGCCTTCACTCGTGAGCGACGACGGATCTGATCTTTTGCCACAGACCGCTCAAGTGGCTGGTCAGCAGGGAGCTGCATCGTAGCGAATGCTAGACAGGGGATATGATCTATCGCTTACACCTCCGGGAATTCCTTCTCACCACAAGCACGAGGGTTTTGGTGGATGCATGGCTCCGCGTCCGTGGCTTGCAACAAGCATCTGGTTTTTCATTCCTCAACTTGGGTTTGTTGGCATACCTTGGCCAAGGGCAAGCTCTAAGTCAGGTCCAGCTAGGAGACCTACCTCTTTTTAGCTACGCAGGTAGCGTTTTCTTTTGTCTTGTGGAGATCAGTCTATCTGGTTAAGCAAGTTGCTACACGAAATCGAGTTTTAGTCTTGTTCGACTGGTTCAAATGCAAAATTTTCGGAAGAGATATCACAAGGTTCTAGTTAAGGATGAAATGTGGCTAGAAGTTGCTGGTTTATCCATCTACTAACCACAGTCTAAGTACTATGGCTTCGCGATCTCCGCCTCCCTTCCGAGCTAACCTGATTAGTCTGGGCAAAATGCCGTTCTAAGGCCAGTAACAAGAAAAAATACAACTTTTTACTTGCTTTATGACATTAGACTGAATTTTTCATTTTAACTTAATTTAATCAAGTCAAAATGCAATTTTGACATTCGGAAAGCTTGTTTCGTAATCCATTTTCATATTCTAGGAAATAGCTCAATCTGGCTCCTTGCTGAGTACGCTCTAGCTAGTGCAATAAAAAAGAACGAGTCCTGAACCCATGAAAAGAGGGATATGCAAGATTCTCCTTCTTATAAATACCGAAAATATACACTAAATTACAAGACGAGAAAAAGAGTCTGGCAAGCCTTCATGACAAAGGTTAGCAAAGTGTCCATTGCAGCTTATAAAGCAAATTGATATCTGTGATGATCACATAAAGATATAATCTCAATGCACTTTGATAAACCCTAAAGCAGCATTGACTGACAACTCTCATTTCACGCTTGATCTATCGATAACGCACCGTGTTATACTGGCTCTAGGATGTGCATGTAAAAAGCGAGTCCTGAATCCGTTTTTCAAGTAGGACTACCATGGACCCTTTTTCTCTGATCTTGATCAAGCGAATTCAAGGATCGGACCAAATGATCATGAACAATCCCTCCCGAATTGACGGGAAGTGCGACAAAGCACAAAAAAACAAAGATCCGTTTTTTGGCTTTTGTACAATTGTTCTTTTACATATCAAATAAAAACGACATCAATCAAGGAACTGGCCAGCAGTAATCAATGGATTGTTACAACGGCAAACGAAAGCCAATCTTTCATCTCTGCCGTTGTCATAACAGAAAGGGCCCTGAAGAGGAATACTTGCAACAGATGAACACATTATGGAAAGGGTTCAGCTGCTTCATAAACTCGAAAAAGCAAGCGCGGACCACATAATGTCGAGGACAATGTCGCCAAAGAACAAGATGACAGCGATGACTTCAAAGAAGGAAAAGTCGCCATGTCACCACAACTCTATCGTTCTGTATGCAAATGGCTTGTTGAGTTTGGTTCAAAGAAGACTATTGCTAATCAAGCCATCAGCTGGTATCCCGTTAAACTCAAGAACAACTCTTTTATTGTGTATTCCCTTTTTCCTCCTTCTGCTTCGAACAGCGTCGCGGCCTTTTTTCTCTTCCAGCCATAATGCTGCAAGAGCATTTGACAACTATACGGTGTTCCTAGTTGATTCAAAATAAGTTTTTGATAATTGAATTAGGAAAATTGTGGCTTTTCAAAAATATAGCATAATTTTGCTTGGAACTATGAAAGAACGTCAATCGACCAGTCCCGTGAAAAATAAGATTTAATGACTCGCATCATTGAGATTTTCTCGCTTATATTTTCTCTCTATCATTGACAAAACATGCATCAATTTGAAAAGCACGGCTCTTGTTAAATCTATGAGCGTGCTGGGAGTTTATTTGCATTTGTATTACTCATCATAAAAAAAGTCGAGATTATTTTCCATATCTTGCTAATTTACAACAGTTAAAACATGGTTGACGGCCCGTTCGGTTTATTGTAGCAAACATGATTTTCTTTATTGAGGGGAATTTTTAAAAAATTTAGATTAAATACAATGGTCTTCAAAGGATACTATCATGTGAGCACGCGTACGGTTCTTGGTCCATTTTTCATGATTTCTTGGGACATCATTAAATTAAGAATCGGGGTTTGATTGAATGAAATGTGGCACGGGAAAGTTCTTGCCAGATAGTGTTGCCCTCGCCCGAGAACAAGACCGACGGAAGCGATTGACTTGGGTAATTGTAGGTGGCGGGCCAACGGGGGTAGAACTCGCTGGAGAGTTGTCTGATTTTGTTCGGGACATAACGCGTGATCGAGTTGGTCCGTATCACAGACTGCTTGGTGAAATTCAGATCATTTTGGTTCATGGTGGCGACCGACTGGTGCAGGCGTTTGAGGAGGAGCTGAGTGCACATGCGTTATCATCGCTCAAAAAGCAAGGTGTTCAAGTTAGATTGAATACTCGTGTCAAAGAAGTTGGGGACGGTTGGATTCGCCTCATCTCTAAGGACTCCGAAGACGATGAAGAAATTCCAATTGGTCTCTCCGTGTGGGCTGCAGGAATTGCACCCGTTCCTTTTATTGAAACGCTGCTATCCAAATTACCACCTGAGGCTAGAGGAGTGAATGGTCGTGTTAGTGTGGATAAGTGGTTGCGCTGTCCAACTTATTCACCTGAGACTTTTGGAAGTGTACTAGTTGTGGGAGATGCAGCAGCCTTCACTCGTAGCGACGACGGATCTGATCTTTTGCCACAGACCGCTCAAGTGGCTGGTCAGCAGGGAGCGTACGTAGCGAATGCTAGACAGGGGATATGATCTATCGCTTACACCTCCGGGAATTCCTTCTCACCACAAGCACGAGGGTTTTGGTGGATGCATGGCTCCGTGCCCGTGGCTTGCAACAAGCATCTGGTTTTTCATTCCTCAACTTGGGTTTGTTGGCATACCTTGGCCAAGGGCAAGCTCTAAGTCAGGTCCAGCTAGGAGACCTACCTCTTTTTAGCTACGCAGGTAGCGTTTTCTTTTGTCTTGTGGAGATCAGTCTATCTGGTTAAGCAAGTTGCTACACGAAATCGAAGTTTTAGTCTTGTTCGACTGGTTCAAATGCAAAATTTTCGGAAGAGATATCACAAGGTTCTAGTTAAGGATGAAATGTGGCTAGAAGTTGCTGGTTTATCCATCTACTAACCACAGTCTAAGTACTATGGCTTCGCGATCTCCCGCCTCCCTTCCGAGCTAACCTGATTAGTCTGGGCAAAATGCCGCTCCTAAGGCCAGTAACAAGAAAAAATACAACTTTTTACTTGCTTTATGACATTAGACTGAATTTTTCATTTTAACTTAATTTAATCAAGTCAAAATGCAATTTTGACATTCGGAAAGCTTGTTTCGTAATCCATTTTCATATTCTAGGAAATAGCTCAATCTGGCTCCTTGCTGAGTACGCTCTAGCTAGTGCAATAAAAAAGAACGAGTCCTGAACCCATGAAAAGAGGGATATGCAAGATTCTCCTTCTTATAAATACCGAAAATATACACTAAATTACAAGACGAGAAAAAGAGTCTGGCAAGCCTTCATGACAAAGGTTAGCAAAGTGTCCATTGCAGCTTATAAAGCAAATTGATATCTGTGATGATCACATAAAGATATAATCTCAATGCACTTTGATAAACCCTAAAGCAGCATTGACTGACAACTCTCATTTACGCTTGATCTATCGATAACGCACCGTGTTATACTGGCTCTAGGATGTGCATGTAAAAAGCGAGTCCTGAATCCGTTTTTCAAGTAGGACTACCATGGACCCTTTTTCTCTGATCTTGATCAAGCGAATTCAAGGATCGGACCAAATGATCATGAACAATCCCTCCCGAATTGACGGAAGTGCGACAAAGCACAAAAAAACAAAGATCCGTTTTTTGGCTTTTGTACAATTGTTCTTTTACATATCAAATAAAAACGACATCAATCAAGGAACTGGCCAGCAGTAATCAATGGATTGTTACAACGGCAAACGAGCGCCAATCTTTCATCTCTGCCGTTGTCATAACGGAAAGGGCCCTGAAGAGGAATACTTGCAACAGATGAACACATTATGGAAAGGGTTCAGCTGCTTCATAAACCGAAAAAGCAAGCGCGGACCACATAATGTCGAGGACAATGTCGCCAAAGAACAAGATGACAGCGATGACTTCAAAGAAGGAAAAGTCGCCATGTCACCACAACTCTATCGTTCTGTATGCAAATGGCTTGTTGAGTTTGGTTCAAAGAAGACTATTGCTAATCAAGCCATCAGCTGGTATCCCGTTAAACTCAAGAACAACTCTTTTATTGTGTATTCCCTTTTTCCTCCTTCTGCTTCGAACAGCGTCGCGGCCTTTTTTCTCTTCCAGCCATAATGCTGCAAGAGCATTTGACAACTATACGGTGTTCCTAGTTGATTCAAAATAAGTTTTTGATAATTGAATTAGGAAAATTGTGGCTTTTCAAAAATATAGCATAATTTTGCTTGGAACTATGAAAGAACGTCAATCGACCAGTCCCGTGAAAAATAAGATTTAATGACTCGCATCATTGAGATTTTCTCGCTTATATTTTCTCTCTATCATTGACAAAACATGCATCAATTTGAAAAGCACGGCTCTTGTTAAATCTATGAGCGTGCTGGGAGTTTATTTGCATTTGTATTACTCATCATAAAAAAAGTCGAGATTATTTTCCATATCTTGCTAATTTACAACAGTTAAAACATGGTTGACGGCCCGTTCGGTTTATTGTAGCAAACATGATTTTCTTTATTGAGGGGAATTTTTAAAAAATTTAGATTAAATACAATGGTCTTCAAAGGATACTATCATGTGAGCACGCGTACGGTTCTTGGTCCATTTTTCATGATTTCTTGGGACATCATTAAATTAAGAATCGGGGTTTGATTGAATGAAATGTGGCACGGGAAAGTTCTTGCCAGATAGTGTTGCCCTCGCCCGAGAACAAGACCGACGGAAGCGATTGACTTGGGTAATTGTAGGTGGCGGGCCAACGGGGGTAGAACTCGCTGGAGAGTTGTCTGATTTTGTTCGGGACATAACGCGTGATCGAGTTGGTCCGTATCACAGACTGCTTGGTGAAATTCAGATCATTTTGGTTCATGGTGGCGACCGACTGGTGCAGGCGTTTGAGGAGGAGCTGAGTGCACATGCGTTATCATCGCTCAAAAAAGCAAGGTGTTCAAGTTAGATTGAATACTCGTGTCAAAGAAGTTGGGGACGGTTGGATTCGCCTCATCTCTAAGGACTCCGAAGACGATGAAGAAATTCCAATTGGTCTCTCCGTGTGGGCTGCAGGAATTGCACCCGTTCCTTTTATTGAAACGCTGCTATCCAAATTACCACCTGAGGCTAGAGGAGTGAATGGTCGTGTTAGTGTGGATAAGTGGTTGCGAAGAAATTCCAATTGGTCTCTCCGTGTGGGCTGCAGGAATTGCACCCGTTCCTTTTATTGAAACGCTGCTATCCAAATTACCACCTGAGGCTAGAGGAGTGAATGGTCGTGTTAGTGTGGATAAGTGGTTGCGCTGTCCAACTTATTCACCTGAGACTTTTGGAAGTGTACTAGTTGTGGGAGATGCAGCAGCCTTCGGGGTTTGATTGAATGAAATGCTTTCTTATCATCGGAACACCTGTACGGTCTCTGGTTGTTTTATCATGGCTTCTTGGAATCCGAGAATAGAAGGATCACTGCGGGAATATTGAGGTTGTTTTTGTATGTCGCCTATTTTCATAGCTGTACAACACTGGTAAACTTATTTGTTATAAATGGTTTTCAATTTTGTTGCTTTTTGATTTTCCTTGTTTTTTTGTTTTGCAGTAGATGTATTAGAAATGATTTAGCTGTGAAATGCAAGGTAAGACGTCCTGTAGGGATTTTTGCGGACTATGTTGTTTTTGTCTTTTTACTTAAATTGCAAGCGTCATCATAAAACAACTGGGCATGCTAGGCAAGGCTGTTCAGAAAAGTAGATAATTACGAATAGGGCTTGATTCCCGCTTCTTCCAGGGCCGGTCTACTCCCGTCCGAACGCCGCACGGATTTTTTCTTCACAGCGCTACTTAAACCTTCAACAATGTATTGAATAAACTTACTTAAATTAAATTCGCTATTGATTCTGTAAAGATCGCCGTTTTATAAGTATTTTTTATAAATATTCTGTTTGCTCAATTGCTTCCAATAGTGGCTCACGACTCTTTTGTTAGGTCTTAAGTGTTGGCTTACCTTGGAGCTTTAACTGGGTATAATTAGTTAGCCCTAGCCTTAGTAATGAAATACCAGGTAATAGTTTGGTCAGAGCGATAATAAACGAGATTCTCAAGCGAATATCACAACAATATCCGCAAACAACGATACAACTTCGAATAACAAAGTCAATCCTAACACATTAAAGATTATCTACGATTGGTGTTGCATCGCAACAAGTCATTGCAATGACGTCGCACTTTTCTACTAACTCGTGTATCAGTCAGTCACGTATACTTGAACGAGATTGCCCATTCATCTTCACTCTCCCTCTCAATCGAAGTTCATTCTCTCACAAATTCCTAAAATCCTAAGTTCTCTAAACATGTAATCTCTCTCTTGATATGTCATAGGATCGAATCACCAACCCATCAACATCTTTCGTTTCGCTTGAAATTCCACCTTTGATAACCCTTTAGTGAAAATATCAGCCTTTTGAAGTTTCGTATCAATGCGCTTTGCCTCAATCTCTCCTTCACGTAAATGCTCAATAAACCACCAGTACTTGCAAGCAATATGCTTCGTTCTTGGTGTCATCTTTGGATACTCATTGTTCATCATAATCAATGCTCCATTGTTGTCCTCCCATACGGTAGAAACTGTAGAAGCAGAATCTCTGTCAATCCCGAAATGAATAGTAAGCTCTTCCATCACCTCTCTGATAGGCAATAGCTGTCTCATCGCAACCGATGCTGCAATAAACTCTGCTTCTGTAGTAGAAAGCGAAATTTCCGTCTGTAACTTTGAACCCCACAACACAGGAACGTCACCAAGTGTGATGACATATCCCGTTCTACTCTTCACACATACCGGATCATTAGCATCTTCCGAATTCCACAATCCAGCAAAATCAGCATCCACAAACAAATCCAATTTCAGATCATTCGTTGGACGTATAATCATTCCTCTCGTTCTCGTAGCCTTTAAATATCGACCGATCGTCTTCAACGCCTTCTCGTACTCGCTTTCGGACAATGAGTGAATCGCGCGCATTGATGAACAGCAAATGCAATGTCGGGTCTCGAATTTGACGCTAAATACATCATCATTCCAACAACACTCGCATACGACCAAGCTTCGACGCAATCTTCACCATTCTCATCCTTTCCAAGTGTAGTCGGGCTCGCGGGAATCTGATTTTCTCTACTATCCTGCAATCCCATCGTCGCAACAATTCGATCAATAAGCCCAGTTTGCGACAACTCCAGAGTTCCGTCTTCTTTTCGCTCAATCAATATACCAAGAAATCCAGCAACGCTCTCATCTTCGACCTTAAGCTGAAATCTCTGATATTTCTCATTGTGACATAGATCATGAATGACCACATCGATATCAGACAAATCGCGTGCAAAGAACAAGCAATCGTCCACATAAGTCAAGCACACAACCTTATCAGAAAGAAACAAGCACGGCTCATTCTTCCGACTGACGAAATCCTCTGTCTTCCAATCCTTTCTTCAATGTCTTAAAGAAATTCAGTGGGCTTTGGGCGTAATCCATAAACACTCTTCTTCAACTTGAAAATATACCCTGGTCTATCGTGAACGCTTTGGCATCTCACAATAAACCTCTTCGTCAAGATCGGCTTGAACAAAGGCTAACGTATAATCAACCTGTCGTGGTCGCCAATCCCAAAACTATCGACATAATCAACAACAGACGCACTGTACTCCACGAAACTACCGGTGCATACGTTTCAAAGAAATCAACTCCTTCAATCTGTCGGTCTCCTCGAATACACCAGTACGCTTTGTACTTCTTCACCGTTCCATCGGGATATCTTTTGCATTTGAATGCCCAGGTACTCGGCAATATATTCGCTCCCTTTTCTATCGCCCGACCTCGGTACTTCATCCCACGGATCTAATGCTTTCAACGAATAATACTCTTCGTCCATTGCTTTCTCATAACCAATTGCATCCCGGACCATTCATCGGCTTGATAATAGTTTGGTGTATCCTCATTGTTCGCCTTCGCAGCAAAAGCAAACGGATGCAAGTCCTCAATCAAGTTGTCATCGTCGCTGTGTTTGCATCATCGAAACATATGCCCAATAATTTCCAACAGCCAACGGTTCCTCATCAAAATCCAATGTCGACAAGAACGCGTCATTCGAAGTCAGCACTCCAAATTCAGCTTCAATCTCATTCAACAGTCTCTCTTCTTCGCTCAAACCAAACTCAGATTTGACAAAGTTTGCATCATCTTCGTCTTCGGGACCATAGTAACGATCTCCTTTCACCGGCTTATTCGCATAATCGGGACCGTAAAACTTTCGATTCCAATGACGATTTCTTCCACTTCTCCTTGGTGGTTGGGGTTCCTCATCTTCATCCACTATGTCATCATCTCCCTCTGGAAACAATAACGGTACGTCTACTTCCACTTCATTCAAATCATTCTCCACAGCTTGTACATTTCTCACAGGGCGGGACCAGACTCCCGACTCTGTGCTCGTCGCTTAAGAAACTCTTCTCTCTTCAACTTTTCTTGATCGGTAAGCCAATCTTTGTGCAACAGAGGCGGTTCATCATCCAGATCCACTTTGTCTCTGCTAAATGTCAACAACTCTTCCCAATTTTTAGGCTCAGGCTCGTCGGCATTTGGATTCTGTACCAACGGAATTGTCGTAAACCTTTCATCATACACCACATGAAATTGTGATGATACTGCACCAGTCCGCAAGTTCCTTATCAAACCAATCGTACTCGCGTGGCTGCCGACATACCCAAAAACTGTCCTCTTCGGCTTTTCGGGTTGCCAACGAGGTAACTTCTTTCCGTCCTGAACTTTCGCATCCAAAACGTAACACGGACATCCAAAGACTCTCATTTTCTGCAAAACATCCATGTTCATTGTAACTCCTGAAAATAACTCAATGGGTGCCAAACCAGTGTCCTTTTTCAGAAGTCGATTCCAAAGATAGACTGCATAGTCCACTGCAAATGGCCACAAATCAATACTTGTCTCAGCTGGCCAGTGAATCATTGCATGTAATAGCATTGTTCTTGCACTCTCGGTAATCGTCAGACGCGTTCTCTGCAATACCATTTTGATGATGCGCTCCAACGCCAGAAAACTCGACACTCTGCCCTTTCAGCTCTAAATCTCTCATGAATTCTCGCGACTTGTAAACTCCTTGATCGGTACGGTATCCCTGAATTTCAACACCATACGATCTCGCTTCCTGCTCAAATGCATGCTTCGCTCTGAGCTGCCTCTGCAGCCGTCGTTGTAATTTGATTTCGGCACAAACATGTAACTCGTTGCTGTATCAACGAATATAGTTCCATAGCCATATTTCTCATTCTCTTGCTCTTTTCCACGAAGTCTCCAATCGTCGACCACGTTCAGTTGAAGTAAACTGATCAGATGAAACGACTTGGCCTGGCTGTAGGATGCCGGCCTTCAACACGCCGTCTCGACTCGGAATTTTCGACTGCTTTTCGGTCTCAATTGCACGTCTTTTCGCTTTTCCGTATTGACATGCAGCACAAATCGGCGGCTCGCACGAGGACGTCTTTTCATATCAGCGTAGGAATAATTGGTACCGATGCCTTATCCCCCTCTCGAACTCAGCGTGAGTCGCTGAATCCACTGAAAGTTAAAATGCCCCAAACGATCATGAATCAACTTCAATTCACGTTGCGCGGGCGTCAGGTTCAAATTCTCTTCCAAAGTAACTTGAATAGAGCTAGGAGCCACAGCAAATGCTTGATCGACCATCGAAGCATCACACGTTGTTGGACGTGCAATAGGAAGACGATCTTTGGTAGCGTAAAACGTAAGCTTGGACTTCGTAAATGGAAACCGGAAAACACATCCATGTTCATTGACCATGAATGATCCATTGCCCCCTCTGGCTTCAACCTGGAAATGAACTTGAGGGCTGAACAATCGTACCTGCGCCGAAGGAACATACAGCTCGATGACGGATCTCTTGAACTTGTCCATTATCATCACGAATTTGCCACCTAACAAAGCCCCATCCTTTCACTTTCTTTGGGAACGGAATATTCCCTTCTAACTGCTCAGCGACGCTTAGAACTGTCGCCGGAGGCGCTTCTCCATCCAAATGATTGCTCAAATAATCAAACTGATCGGCCATGTTGTCAGTTCCAGTCGGTTCGGTCAACAGTTCCAACTGTTCAGGTTCCAATTCGCTCGATTCGTTTACGTCTTCAAAAGACGACAATTCGCGCTCTTCAAAGACTTCTTCCTTTTCCTCTTTACCCACTTCTTCTCTCAAAGCAGGTATTTCCTCTTGTTGCCGAGCTCGTGGTGGGTCAGCACTTCTTGTTCGGCCGTGTTGGCATTCAATATCTCGTCTATCAAAACAGATCCAGCAATCGCGCGTGAATCTGGGCTCATAACCAGCGATAATAAACGAGATTCTCAAGCGAATATCACAACAATATCCGCAAACAACGATACAACTTCGAATAACAAAGTCAATCCTAACACATTAAAGATTATCTACGATTGGTGTTGCATCGCAACAAGTCATTCCGATGACGTCGCACTTTTCTACTAACTCGTGTATCAGTCAGTCACGTATACTTGAACGAGATTGCCCATTCATCTTCACTGTCAGTGCTGGTCCAGCCCCGTCCGAACGCCGACACGAATTTTCCCTCCTAGCGCTACGAACCTGGTAAGCCTCCGACAACTGCTATTTGATTCTGTTCAAGGCCGCCGTTGGTTCGACAACAAAGGTAGAGAGATCCGCGACGACAATAGAACAATGATAAAATCTTGCCAAGAATGCGTTATTTGCCAACTAAGATGATTTTAGGGTTTATACGGCGCGTTCTAAGTCGACATTCGGTCAACGCTTCATGCCGACCAGTACAACTGGATGGTCTGATTGCACGGCGGGGACAGAGCAATACTACTGCTCACTCTAGGTCGTTATTTGAAGTTTACGATGATATGATTATGAAGGGGAATATACAGTCGGATCCACATCAAGTGGTTGCACTCAAAGAGCTAGAACGATTACGAAAGAATTTAATGCAGCATAAACCTCCCCAATTCACGAAAGCGACGCCTAGCACGCCTCCTTCCATCAACAATACATCATCGTGGTGGGGGTTTGGAGCCTTATCGACAGAAGTGTTTACTCTAAAGAATCCCTTTCATGGTGTATACTTACACGGGGGTGTCGGCTGTGGCAAGACTTTCTGTATGAATTTATTCTACGATTCGATCGACAACAATTGTTCCTGGTCGAAACAGAAGGTTCACTTTCACAAATTCATGTTACGTGTACATCAAGAAATGCATGCAGCTAGAGGTAAGGGAAACGCTGACGCTATTATGCCCACTGTCGTTAATTCGGTGGCGGCTCGTGGGGCGCTGATATGCCTTGATGAGTTTCAGGTAACCGATGTTGCGGATGCGCTTATCTTACAGCGATTATTTACGGGCCTTTGGGACAAGGGATGTGTCCTAGTAGCAACATCGAACCGGCCTCCGCAAGATCTGTATTTGAACGGCTTGCAGCGTGCAAGGTTTCTGCCCTTCATTGATCTTCTTCGCGAAGAGTGTAACGTGGTTAGCATGGACGAAAGCGAAACGGACTATCGGTTGGTGCAAAGTTAGAATCCGGAAGTATACCGGTATATTTCACAAATGAGGCTTCCGAAAAGAAAGCGTTTGACAAACTGTTTTATGACTTGGTGGGAAGCAGTGCCGTGGCCCCTACGCAGCTAGAAACGTGTGGGCGAAAAATTGTTGTTCCACAAGCCACACTGAAGAGAGGTATCTGTCGGTTCGACTTTACGGATCTATGTAAAAAAAGCTTTGGGTGCAGCAGATTATTTAGTGATTGGGCAATCCTTTGACACGGTATTTGTGGAAAATATACCGACTCTGACCCTCAACGAGATTAATTGGATACGTCGCTTCATTATTTTTGTCGACGCCATGTACGAAAGTAATGTGAAACTAATCCTTCAAGGCGCTAAACCAGCACAGGAATTGGTGCAAGTAGATAAATCTGACACGGGAACAAGTCACGATGAAATTTTTGCGTTCGATCGAACAGTCAGCCGACTGATGGAGATGTCCAGTGCATCGTACTTGAAGCGAAAATGGAAGTCACACACATCAGACAATCCTGCTGCCATGCTCTCTCAAGCTCGTGCAACAGTCTGCGTTCAACCTAGCTTGGGGGATTCTAAAGAGCGCAGGCAGTGAGTTATTCCGAGCTAAGTAGTTTGTAATGTCGTTGATGTTAAATGAATCGGCGCTATTGGTGAAGAACTTCATTTTCTTGTAGCAATAATAGTTTCTCAGACAAAACTAACATGGTCTTTTCGTAGTGTTCCAACATCTGATCAAGCCGCGCCGTTAATCGTCTGGTACGCTGCTGGGTGTCGCTTAACGTAGCTTCAACCATTTCCAAGCCGGCCGGATAGTCGTCAGTAGGCTCCAGCAGAGGGGAACCAAGTATAGTGCTGTGATTGGGATCCCTTGTGACCAGTTGTGAAATCAATTGCAACTGCTCTAAAACTGCCTTGTAGTCTTGAGCAGATGCTAGAATTTCTTGTTGCCGGTAAAGTAGAGGAGCAATTCCTCCGGACGCATTGTGAGATAAAGCCGTTTTCGGGTCTAGCTCTTCCATCAGTGATGCAATGAAATTCCAGTCTTTAGGTTCCTCTAATGAACTAGTTTCTAGTGCCTGCAAACGTTCCTCGAGGTCGGCATCATTGTTGGAGAAACCTGACACTGCCTCCAACTGTGCAATGCGCTGTTCTAGCTTCATCAACCTTTCTGTCATGTTTTTAGCCGAATGATGATTGTTAGATGATACGGAGTACTTGGGTAAATTATTGATCGAGAAGAATGCAAATAAGTAAAAGACGAATGATACCAGGTAGATCGAAGCAACAGTTAAATTTAGGTGTTTTCGCACCTCGCGTCTGCGAGATGCGACATGCGACGAAAAATATGGAGCATTTTTGTTTCAGGGTCGTGAGTCACGAGGAGTCATGGAAGAACTATTTATTTATTTGCTAGCACAATCAAAGTATCGCATTTGTTAGTCGGAACGCTTCGATAAGCTAACATTTCCAATATGTTATATGTTACTTAACGTGATGCCAGTCGTTGCTCCACGTACGATGTTTGAAATGCGGAGACACGAGATGCAATAAGCTCATTCCAAACGTTTAACAAATTTTTGGGCGGCTCGTGTCGGCCGCCCTCAAGTAGCTGTCGCCGGTTGACACCCGCAGAGAAATCCCACAAACACTGTTTCAGCACTGATGGTAATTGCGAAGAAGAAATCGCTGAGGGCTCATCAAGCTTGAGTAAGTCTAAACATAATTCACGAAACGGTTCATCGCTGAGCAAATGTTCGATAATTGAAGAACAGTGAAAATCAATCCCCTGTACGGAAATATCCTTTAGCATCAGTTGATGAAGCTTGTTTCGACAAAGTTCAGACACAAACTGATGGGCTTGATATCTCGTCCGCTCGTGTATGGTCGCTGGCACAAGAGCCCAATTTAAATTCAATTTAGGACACTGATCATCCCTTTCAAATCTAGTTCTCCATACTGTTGCAAAAGAACGCAGCATCTGGACATCGCCTTTCATACCTCCGTATTCAGCGCGAGCCAGCATAGCCCAGATGAGCGATGATGACTGAGAAAACAGTTGTTGTGTGAGGAGCTCTTCGTGCAGTGATGTTAGTGAGGCAGTAGCAAGGGAGTCTCCGATGGCATTCGGTGGGTCATCTACTTCAGGCGTGATGGACGAGCAACTGTCAATCCACGGGCAACTGCAGATTTCAAAAATGATTTCAAACACGCGAGCTAATAGAGATGGAGGTATCGAATAGTCTTTGGAATTCGCCATCATAAGCCACACCAGTAGGTCAAAGTCGGGATGCAAAGTCGAATCTTCGAGTACAATGATAGGTAGACGCCGCAAGAGCTCTCCTAAGGACTTATCCGCCAGTTCCATTGCGACCTTTACTGACGGTAGCGGACGTCTTCGGCGAATAGATTTTTGAAGAATCGACTTCAAGACAGGAACGGATAAACGAGAATGACGTTTGACCCAGCGCGATGACTCGGTTAGTTCATTATGGCTGGGTAAAGCTGAAGATAAAGTGATGAGAAACTCGGTGGGTGACCGATCCGGAGACAAAGAGCGGTCTTTTACAGTGATTTGTGTTTGCCACGCGAGTGGTTGATGCGAAGGAGCTATCGCGAAAATACTAACTGTCCCGTTGTCGTGGAGATGAAAGCATTGTTCCTTGGGAGCCATCTCTTTGGATGAAAACATTACTTTCGATTGCGACAACATTCTAGCCGAAAGCATTCTTTTCTTCCGGAAGTGAATTAATACGTGCCTTCTCATCGTTGCAGTTTGAAGAAGTTGATTCTGTGACATTTCCCTCACTGGCGATGAACCGATTTTTACCCAAATCAGTGCTTTCATTGGCCTTTTCATGCGACTGGGATTGCGAGATGCTGGTTGGGGGCTGTGAGATCATATTTGTTTCACAACTAAAGGCGACTTCACCGTCATCAATCCTTGAAATATTCTCTCCCTGGAGCTGCTTTTCGTGAGAAACGACAGCGGTTGGCTCACCCAAAACAAGCTCTTCGACGGAATCGCTGTTGGGCTTGAGTGGCGTTCGCATGTGATTGCAAGTATTCGCAGTTGTGCACTCCAATTTTCCGTTTATCCTGTTTTCGGCTGTATTCTGATTATTGTTCTCTTGCTGCAGCAAACACTGGTCAATATGACGATTGATATCCTTTTCGGCAAAATGTTGCAAACAGCCCACAGGACACTGCACAAAGCGGCTAGCTCGTGGTCGTTTACGACTTGGAGCTGACATGAGCAGTGCGAAAGCGTCGCTGGGCTGCGTATTTTTATCTGGCATTACTTTTCTTTCTATGTGAATGACAATTAAGACAGGGGCAAGAACTTCGGTGTTTGGTGCCAACAGAGCGAAATGTTTTTGCGTTTTTCGTTGTTACATCTTCTGTGGTTTTATTACGGAATACGTAAAATTTCTGCAGCTGAAATTCATACCGGTACGACGTCGGACCCTTTACGACCTTACGAGCTTTAGCATCTATTGCATTCTTATCTTTCTAAGATATCTTTATCCTCGTAAGTAAAGCCCTAACGACAAGGGAAACTTGGTTTATCAGACCCAGCCACCGCGGAGCGGCAGCACAACGAAACGAAAAAGAAAAACGAAAACGACGACGAAGCGATCTGGCATGCCGATCGTTGCATCTACCGAAAGAGGTGCAAAGTGACCGGTATTTCGATACTTGAGCACATGCCGTTGTGCATGCTTTGCGAGTCACAGACCAACGGAATGGTCAAGACGGTCGGGACGAACCGGCAACGACAGCGGTCAGAATGCGCTGTCCGAAGCTGGCCATAAAAAGGCCGCTTGAAACGAAGTAAAGGAGAAGTATTTATCTCTCTCTTGTGTTGTATGCATTACGCGGATGCGATGCTCACACAAAATGGATTGTGACGAAACACGATTACGAAAACGACTAACGAACTCATTTGTCTATTTTATTATTTCAGGATACCATGGAACAGTTGCCTCCCGACGCCATTCCCCAGACCGTGACCCAGATCATGGCCCTCTGTGGCATCCCAAACGCCCCTCCAGTTGATGCGAACATGGTTACTCCTGCTCGCTTCATTGCGCTGGAGATTTTTGGTGACTCCTTTGCCAGGCTCGCAACATTAAGTTCGAGCAGTTGGAGAAGGAACTTGCCGAACTCGCTCAGATCCCTGAGCAACCGTTTTGTTCCTCCTCGCGCACGCAACTGCATGAAGGCGTTCATTGCATGGGCAAAGGAGTGCGAGATCTGTGGTTTTGACCCGGCAACGACGGTGTTCCCGGTGGAGGCGGCACCGGAACTCATCGAGTTGGCTGGAGTCCGTGCAGCATTCATTGCTAATGCAAAGATCACTGCAACGGCTGCCAAGCCGAACCCGTTCAAGTCGAGCGATACGTGGGCGGGCGCCGTTGGTGGTTAACTTCTTGCGTCAGGTTCCGAACGCGATGGGCATTCCTTTGTCCTATGTCATTCGTGACGTTGAGCAGCCCATTTATGATGTGACTCTTGGTCCTGAGCGCTCAACCGTTACGTCATGGCTGCTCCTCTTGATGGTCCGCAGTTCAAAGCGGATACGTTGCAGGTTCACACCTACATTGCCAGTTTTATTGCAGGCAATACTAAAGCGGAAGCGACGGTAAGCACCATGCGGCTAAGGCCTGTGGCCGCACGGATTGGGCAGCATTAAAGGCGACATACGAAGGTACGGGCGTACCGCGTTGAGTTACTCGACGCGGAGCGCGTCATCGATGATTCTTTCTTCGCAGGAGAAAAAGCGGGCTACACTTGGACGAAGTTTGAGCAAGAATTAGTGACGGCTTTTCATGTTCTTAACTCCAACGCTGGAGACGGTATTGTCTGTTACTCCGACACTGACATGACGAAGCTGTTGGTGAAGAAGACGAGCTCTTACCAACCTCTGGTCGCTGACGAATGCCATGATCATGGCTGGCCTTTCGAAGCCAGTCCCTGATATGAGCTTTGAACAAGCTCTTGCCCTAACCCGTCAAATTGTTCAACAGCATGTTAAGCCAGGAGGTGTTTCCAATCGCAACATCAGGTCAGCAACGACGCAGAAGAACAACAAAAAGAACGCTCACAAAGCTAAAGGTAAAAATGCGAGATTCAAAAATAGGAAAGGGCGATGGGACACGCAACCGCGAACGACGAGTATACGATTACTTTGAAAAATGGTAACAAGTTGAACGTCCACCCATCTTATGACTTTTCAGACGATGAGATCCGGCAGATGCAGCCCCACGATTGGCAGAAGATCCGCGACGCCCGAGCAGCATATAAAGCGCAGCGACAGAACAACCGTTCCATCAATGCGACTAACACAAACAACCAACAGATGGACGCCCGCGACGTTGATCTCGGCATTGACTGGCGCTGCTTCTCAATCTCCAATCACAGTTGCGCAAACTAACACCGATCCCGTTGGTACAGTTCATGGTGGACTAAACGAACAGGCGATGATACGTGGCAATCGTTCTATCTCTTATTTCCAATTGACTCGCTCCACTGCCAACGACAGATCAGTGCAAGCGACAGCGCAGTGCTATTCCGCAACCAGGTGTATCGGCCGGCCAACGAATGTGATTCCAATGCCGACACATGTTGCACCGGTAAGAACTTTGTTGTTCTCTCTTACACTAACCGCACTGCCAATGTTTATCCGTATGACGCATCATACGAACCCGTACGAGGCGTGCCAATTGTTTCGGCCAGCGACGGCGTGGACGAATCCGGTAACTGGTGAAACAGTTATCCTAGTTTTGAACGAATGCTTGTATTATGGCTCGAAACTTCCCCACACTCTTTGGAACCCCAACCAACTACGTTATAATGGTGTTACAGTCAACGACAACCCCTTCGACCCATCAGAAGACAGCTTGACATTGCAGATTGATGATCTGGTGGTTCCACTCGAGTCTAGCGGCACAAAGATCCAGTTCTTCTCTCGCACGCCAACACAACACGAACTGGACACCTGTTGCCACTTGCATCTCACGAACGAAAACGAATGGAACCCACGCGACGTCATGCTTCAGCCAGACGTCCCCTTTGTCACTCGTACCTCATCTTTGCACTTTGATATTGTACAGGAGCCCGGCTTGTTTGACGTGATCTCCAGCCCTTGTCGCTCTTAAAGAACATGCTATTGCTTCTGTCAGAGTCACCTCAGATGAGGAGATTCGTGTTTCATCCACTGACGCTTGACTCGCGACTCGGCCTGAGGGGACCGAATTTGAGGGGACTTCAGCGCCGGAACCGAGACTGGGATTCAAGACCTTCCCGCACGACGCACATTCGAATCATCTGAACGACATCCAAAGGTGACGCCAATACACTTGAGTGAGCAATGGAACATTGGAGAGAAGCAAGCAGAGGCAACCTTACGGGCCACTTACCACTCGCTCGGCGCTATCGTGCCGACCGACGCTATATCGCACCTCACATAAAAGGTAAAGTGTCCACTGACACGTTGCATGCCAATGTTAAGTCCTTGACAGGAATGAAGTACGCCCCAGGTATATTGGAAGAAAGGTGGCTTGTCCGCAGTGTACCCGATGAAGGATAAGACAGGTGACTCAATTGGTAACTCATTGCATTCTTTCTGTCATGAGTTTGGCGCACTAGTACATGATGGTGCAGCGGCCCAAGTGCGAGCTAACACGCGTTTTCAGCAAATGATGCGACGCTATGACATCCTCTCTCACGTAACAGAAAAGGATCGACCGAACCAGAACCCGGTGGAGCAGGGAATCGGACAGCTGAAAATGAAACTTTACCGAGCCATGCACAAGCGTAACGTGCCACGACGGCTTTGGGACTACGGCCTTAAGTGGGTATCAGAGATCGGCAACCTCACTGTCAATTCGTCAAAGTATTCCGATGGACGGACGCCGTTGGAATGTCTCACGGGCGAGACGCCCGACATCAGTGAGTATACTGACTTTGGTTTTTACGACTATGTTGTTTATCGCAGCAACGCCGGACTAGGAGAGAACAGTCTGGGGCGCTGGCTTGGAGTCTCACACCGTGTTGGCAACCTAATGGCATATTGGGTCCTACCGGAGTCTGGCATCCCCATTTCAGTCACAACAGTCCAACGGTTAACGCGGCTCGAGATGCAAACGGACGAGTGGAAGGCACGGATGGCCGACTACGAATGCAAGCTGAAGGAGCGGCTTGGCGAAAACGCCACTCAAGGTACCGAACGATATACCGGATGGCTTGTGTTTAGGAGTGTTGGAATGGGAGAGTCAAGCCTTCCTCGACGAGTTCCAACGAGTGATTGACGACCCAGCTGTGCCACACGGATCAGATGACTTAATTGGACCAAACGACAACTCATACGTTGACATGAGGCTTAGCTTGAAACGAGACCGCGACGGCAAGTTGGTAGCTGCAAGAGTAGTGAAACGGGCAACCGATGACGACGGCAAACCACTTGGGACACCGGACGATAACCCACTCCTCAATACCAGCCAATACGTGGTAGAGTACATTGACGGCGTTTGCGAAGTGCTTACAGCTAACACCATTGCACAAAATATTTTATCCCAGGTCGATGATAACGGCTATGGCAGCCGCGAGTTAGACGAGATCCTTGACCACCGAGCGACCGATGAAGCAGTACCGAAAGAGAAAGGGTGGATAACAACGGGACGGGAACTCGGAGACGCATTATCACGACGAAAGGATGGGAAATACTGGTGCGATGGAAGGACGGCTCTACAGATTGGATAGCATTGAAAGATTTAAAGAACACGTATCCGGTCGAGTTGGCTGAATATGCAGTGAAGCATGAATTGCAGGAGATGCCGGCATTTGCATATTGGTATAAGCATGTGTTAAAGAAGAGGGACCGAATCTTGTCGAAGCTCAAAACGACGTATTGGGAACGAACTCATAAGTACGGCATCCGGATTCCTAAGACGATGAAAGAGGCGTTACAACTTGACAAAGAAAATGGCAATACTTACTGGTACCGACGCAATACGAAAAGAGATGAAGAACGCGTCGTGTGGCATTCGAGGTCTACAACGGGCGGTTAGAAGATCTCATTGGTTACGAACAGATCACTTGTCACATTATCTTCAATGTTAAGTTGAGCGAAGGCTTCCGACAAAAAGCGCGATTTGTTGCCGACGGCCACAAGGTAGAGACACCGCCAACAATTTCGTACAGTTCTGTTGTGTCTCGTGACTCTGTTCGCATTTGTTTATTACTTGCGGCTCTTAATGGAATTAAAGTGATGTGTGTTGAGAGAAAGTTTATATAAAGGCCGGTCCGGAGTTTGGAAGTGAAGGGGGACTCTGGATGCTGGTGGTTCGGGCGCTTTATGGCTTGCGTGGTGCAGGAGCTTCCTTCCGTGCCTATCTTGCTACGAAGTTGGAAGAGATGGGATTCGCGCCTTGTGTGGCGGACCCCGACGTTTGGATGTGACCAGCAGTGAAAGGCAATGGCGATGAATACTACGAATATATTCTTTGCTATGTTGACGACATTATGTGCATAAGTGACGACCCGGTTAAGGTATTAAAGGAATTGGGTCAGAGCTTCCAGTTTAAGAACGACGAGATAAAGGAACCAGATATGTACCTTGGGGCGACATTAAAACAACGCACATTGGACGGCGTTCCCCCGATGGTCTGTGACAAGCGACGAATATCTAAAAGCGGCAGTTGAAAATTTGGAAAGACAATTGGACGAAAAGAAATTGAAACTACCGAATGCTAAGTACACCAACAAACAGTAACATTGTATTTGAACTCGATGACTCACGCTTTGCTTGATGAAGAGGAGATCACTCACTTCCAAGAGTTGATCGGCATCTTCGCGATGGGCAACGGAACTTGGGCGAATCGATATATTGCTCGAGGTCTCGCTATTGTCATCCTTTCAAGCGATGCCGAGGTGGAATCATTTACAGGAAGTCTATCGTATCTTCGCGTTCATTAAAAAGAATCCGAAGTTCTCTCTCTATATGTCGCCGGAGTTACCAAAGTTCGAATTCATGCAGATGACAAGGCAGGCGGATGACTTCAAAGAACATTATAGGGACGCAAAGAAGAGTTGCCACCACGAATGCTGAAGCCACGGGGTAAGTCTGTGGTCATATCTGCATATGTTGATGCATCGCGTGAACCAGGTTACACGGCAATCGCACACTGGAATTCAGATTTTCGTCAATCGAGCATTGACGATGTGGTTTAGTAAGAAACAATCGACGGTTGAGTCCAGTGCATTTGCGAGTGAATTTATTGCTATGAAGACGTGCATCGAAATGATTGTTGGATTACGGTATAAGTTACGGATGATGGGAGTACCGTTAGACGATGAGCCAAGTAAAATCTTTTGCGACAACAACTCGGTGGTATTAAATTCTTCCCAGTTTTCATCGACGTTATCCAAGAAGCACAACTCAGTCGCTTATCACCTAACACAATGGCACGTGGGCGGCTGGGATCATCGAGGTCATATGGATTCCTACGCACAAGAATCTGGCTGACACGTTTAAGTGATTAAGTAAGCATACAGCGATACTCTCTTTGGAGATATTGCTTACTATTAACGATAACTGGCGTGAGGGTGAATAACAAATCGTCCAACACGGGATGATGAACGATTTGAGGGGACCAAGTAAAATATGCGGTCTATATGGGTATGTCTGTCATGGTACGGCATATTCCCTCACCACGTCCGAGAGGTTTTCATCCCTTCGGGGTTTCCTCTTCAACACCTTGCTGCTAGCCTTTAACGCACAATTACTCTAAGACGTTTTTACGACCTTACGAGCTTTAGCAACTATTGCATTCTTATCTTTCTAAGATATCTTTATCCTCGTAAGTAAAGCCCTAACGACAAGGGAAACTTGCCGGCACGGGACTTTGTTTCACAATACTTTTGACCTTAGTACCTGGTACCTGGTACCAGGTATCACTAATGGAACTACAGCACAGACTGTTTAGTACTGAAGTTCTCTCTCCGTCGTTGGTCGGAAGTCCGACGTCGGGTATCAGCTACTACGAATAGGACTCCTTTGGCTACTACCTACTACGTAGCAGAGCTCCCCGCTCGTGAGTTCGTGTTTTTCTTTTCTCTCTAGCGAAAACAGAATCACGAAAGAACAGGACCAAATTTTCTCATAGTAAAAAGGAAACTAGAAACGTAGGGCTTTTTACCTGTCCACGTGTGTTCTTTAGGAAGTTCACAGATTTTGCTTCCCGAAGTTATTGGGGACTCGGGAATGACACCCATCAAAAGCATCAGCTCCAAAGTGACTTTTCCCCGCGGTTCGGGCATTCCGCGCTTTTCCTTGTTTCTCCGCCGCGAACGCAAACACATACTCACTCCCGTTACCATCATAAACGCTGGAGCAAGCTCTTGTTTTCAAAAGCACATAATTTTGAAATTTTGTTTGTTCTGCTTTGCTTCAACGACAGACAATAATGGAGTCAAATGCCTTAACCTACCAGCAGATCATTTCCTGCAACAATGAGGGAGTGTGTTTCATGCTCCAGGTCGACGACTCAAAACGGGCAGTAAATTGCTTCAAGACCGGAATTACTCTAATACGTTCCAAACTATCCACTGAAGATCAACCATTAGAGCGTCACTACCAAGAAAGGATAAAAGATACTTTGTTGCGTGGAAAGATTATTGCAAGTATTCCGTTCGCGGAACATTCTTCAGGGGTCCACGAAAGCGACGTGATCGACACAAAGACCTCTACACATGATCTTTCACCGGACTTGAATAAGACAAAACCTTCGCCAGCTGTACCCAACAGCAAAAATGACGGCTTTGTTTCACTTTTTGCTCGAGCCTTGGTTATTTCTGAGAGCGCGGTAACTGAAATCTGTGAGATGGGCGATCCTTGTTCTTTACTTTCGGCTGTCATTCTTTTTAACATTGCGTTAAGTCATCATCGAGCGGGTCTGCAATCCGCCACGCAGTCCTTCCGCTTGTACAAGGCTTTGAGCTTGTATGGTGTTGTCACAAACATTCTTGAGAGATCTCAAGACCAAACAATCTCTAACAAGTTTGGCCTGCTCATTTATCTCGCAAGCTGTAACAATTTGGCACACATTTATTCCGAGTTGTGTGCATTCCAGGAGTTACGAATTTCGTGGAGGAACTTGTTTGATGTTTGCGTCGCTTACCATCAAATCATCGATTATGCCTTGGATACTGAAGAACAAGATGTACTTTTACTGAATGCATTCCTGTTCTCCGATGGAGCCAATATCGCGCCTGCAGCGTAGGTCAACGCTTGCTTCCTTTTCACGAAACAATACTGCGTCTAATAGATATATTAAAGCCTTGTATCATTTCCTTTAAATGTCTTTACACGATTGTTTTTCAATAATCAATACACGTAGACCAAAGGTCTCTCTAGCGACCCGGGTCATAGGTACGAGTCAGTCGATCGCAAGGAAAACATTTACCTGGTAGGTGCCGAACGGCTCTCTCGAAACCGCTAAGACAGATCTTTTCCGAAGTGACATCAAACTTTGCAAAACAACGACACGAGAGATCTTGACGAATAAAACGGTGCGTGAGATCCAACTCATGCAACCAATCTTAACTTTCGTTTCTATTTTGATAAAAAAATCCTCTTCTTGAAGTCAAAAATGCCTCACAACAAAGGACACAACCAGGGCAAGAAGAACAAAGCGAACAGGGGTCGTCACAACCGACAACCGATTTCCCGAACCCTGCCCACCGCTCCCTCCGGTGGTGGACAGTCGCTCCTTCAGCGCATTCAAAGCGCTCTTCCTACCTTTCACAGTAAATTGGCGCCAAATGATTCAATTTTTGAAAACATCGGTGGTGGATATTACGCCATGTACAAGGAAGCGACACTCCGTTTTCACAAATGGATGGCGAACCAGGCCTGTCGAGGAATGAAAATGACTGCTGTCAACGACTATCGCCGGGGAGTTGATCAAATTGTGGAATACAACGTCAAATTATACTTGAAGAAAGTAGAAAACGGGGAATTTATTGTGGCTCCACCAGATATTATGGAGAGCTTGGTATCGAGCATTCGCTTGCGAGAGCGCGTTGCGGCGAATCTCTTTGGTTCTAAAACGGGTGGCGATCAAGGCCATCAGTACATTATTGACGTGCTGCACTATTGTCGAAGCGCACTTCGTTTTGGAAATCGAGTTGCTGCTGTCTACAATGCGAAGGATGACGAGCAAGTCCGAGTGGAGGATGCTGTGGGTGGACGATTTAATGCTTTGGCACTGGATGACGATTCGGAAGACGAAATGGATTGGGAAGATATTGACCGTGATATTAAGGATGGAAAGCTACCAAAATATGTTGGGGTACAAGTCGAAGAAGATTTCGATATCAACAAAGTCCTTTTGAAAGGCGATGATCGCTTTCAAGCGATGGCCCTTCTTTATACCATGGATGATTTGATGCAAGCCGTTCAACAGCACTACCAACTACTCAAAGATTTTATGAGAAACGTGGGAAATCATGATTCTTCGAGCTGTGTACAATTGGTGATGGAGTGTGCGGTTGTTGCGAATGCCGCCACGGAATGTGTGAATCGAGCTGAAAACGAGATGGCGATTGACCATCCTCATCTTTCGTCGTTCTACCATGTTCTTGCACTCGTGATTCTGACTGAACCGTTGGCTGATCTCAATAAGCTAATCGACAAAGCAAGGCTGAAAGCGGTTCCTCATATGGCGCTTCAGTTTTTGGCAGAGATTGTTGAGTGTTCGTTCCATAATCGTGGTCACGAGAGGATTCCCCCTATCGTCAAGCGCTTTGTTCAGAGGTCGGGTTTGGACCCACGATACGTGGACGAGACTGCGAAAGGAATTCATATGCTTACTTCTTTTGAGACCCTTTTGGAATTGGAAGAGCGCTCGAATCTGCAACAGACGGCCATAATGTCTCAAGCGGGAGTCAAACCCCACACGTGGCTCCATCCAAGTGAATACATTGGAGGTGATTGCTGCATCTTGAACACACAAAAGATTGTCCAGATGGTAATGGGTCTTCTACAAAACAATCGAAAACTTGTCGGGCGACCAGGATTTTGGGGACCGCCGTTCGATGAAAACAATAGACCGGCTCGTCGCATACGGGGAGATCTCGATGAACCTTTTGCGTCTAGTATCATACCAGAGATCTTAGAGATCTGCCGATATGCGCCTTTTCATTGTTTGCCGGATCGATCTCATTTGATCACCGTTCTCGATCTCTTGCAGCGACATGTTAAAGGTGATCGTACGAAACCAGTGCCAATTGCTCTATCCTTTGGTCTACATACGGTTTTGATGTCGGTCTTTGTGCTTCAAGGAGAAGGCGATTTGGCCCGAATTGCCGAGTGTTCGAAGCAGTCATATAACAAATTGTTTGAACAATTGCAGATTGCATCGGATCGAAGCAAATCGCCCGAGAACTCTCCTATTTTCTACAAGAACGTTCAGACGTTTGCCGATCTCGCGGCCTTTGCCAAGCCGGTTAGTATTCAAACCGATGATCGTCAAACAGTGGATCCGCTTGGAGCTGAGAGACTGGCGTTCTGGAACCCGGTCATTGGTGGTGAATACCTACTGTATGCGACCTATATTTGCTCTATTGGTCTTGGGTCTGCAACTGTGGATTCGCTAGGTCAACTGCGCTTTGCGCTTCATTTATACAATGGACTAAGAATCCATGATCCAACCTTTAAAGTATCTCTTCTAGAGAACTCGGACGCAGTATTCCAGGGTACCAAAGCAGTTTGGGTAGGAGGAAAACCTGAGAAAGGAGCATGTTGCAAGGTCTTCTGGATGTCGTGGGGGATGAGCCCTGGTCATGCTGCACGTCAAGCGTCCGAGAAGGTAGATAGCAACGACGTCTTTTCTCTCAATTCTAGGATCAGCGCCGATGTCTTGAGGTAAGAGAACCTGTTTACTCGGATGAAATCGAAAGGCCTGCTTGCTAAATAAGTTCTGCAATGTATTTGCGCAGAGAACTGGATGAAATCCGCCCGGAAGAATTCAGTCCCTCGTATCGACATCTCGTTCAAAATGATTTTGGGTCAAAAGACTTGGAGAAACATTACACGAACAAAAATGCAGACGAGGCAACGGCTGAAGCTAAAAAGCGCTACGGTCCATTGGTCGACCTTTTGACGAGAATCAATATCATTCGCGATGCTATGGACGACGACGAAGAAAATGTCCTTCCGGTGAATTTTACTGCACTGGGGTCTATTCTGCTGGAGTATGTGAACGCTTTGTCAGACCACATGGGATGGTCAGAAATGATTCAAGATGTTGTACGTGATAATCCAGATATTCGATTCGGTAAAACAATGGGAGGAAGTGACTTGAGGGGTTCACCGCGTCCGATCTAAACCTAAAGCACCAAGGTTTAGCCCATATCTGGGGACATCTTCTGTCTTGTATTGATAAAGATGGCACTGGAAAATTGTTACCAGTTTTTCATGTCGACAAAGTGGCGGCATTCACCAAATTGTTCTTCGACAAGGTAGAAAACGAACGCTACATCTTCTTTGTCGAGATTGAGGAGAGTCCCATTGCAAAAAAGCGCAATCCTCTGCAAGGGACCTATCCTCTTGGGCGTACTGGAAAGACGCCGCAAGATCCTCTAAGGGCGTACTGGTCTTTCGGTTACAGCAAGCGACGAACGCCGGTAGCTAGACTTATCACCCCTGGGCGCCTCACTCCCTTGGAAGGCTTACCGGTGCACGAAGGTGAAAAGAACTTGAAAAAGGGACCTCACGGGAAGTACCGTCATATTGCAAGTTACACTCTTGAAGAATTACTGGATATGAATTGGGATGGTTCACTTTATGTTTCAACAAAAGGCAGACATGCGGCAATTGGGTATCACGTTCCATTCATTCCTGGATACGACTCGGACAGTGCGGATGAATATGAACCAATTGACATAAAGCGTGGAAAGCAACAAGGCACTGTTGGGATCTCAAAAGCGCAAGTTGGCTTGTTCATGTTGGTGCCTGGTGCGGAAGATGAGCCTCAGTTGGTGCGACTTAACAAGGGGAAGAAGTGAATAGTGAGTGAAACTGGAGATTAAAGAGCGTAGTTGATAAGGGATAAAGTCGAGGTATGTGTTTTACCTGTGCAAGTACGCTAGGTTGAAACTTACTAGAAGAAATTTTACTGAAGGCAATAAATAATACTCCGTAGGCCAAAACAAGGCGTATGCTGTAAGTTTTCATTTACACTCATTCCGTAAACAAGGAGACTGAAAACATGAATCTTTGATATCTATCAACAATACCCAGAAGGTCGACTTAGCGAAGGTAGGTTGGTTTTTTCGACTTTTCCTGCAGCTTCAGCTTCTCACAATGTGAAGAGCAAAATTGGGGCCGACTTTTCGTCCGCGAATCTTAGATCCATATTGGGTGTGACCGGTAGGCCTACTCTTTGATGTAGTCTTAAACGTGAGAAATTTTCCAATTAAAAGACTTTCGGTACCGCTTCAAAGTCTAAGTGTACATTGAAGCACGAGCTTTCTCCACCAGGTTTCAAGTGTCAAGTGTCCAGAAGAATTTTTGATTAAAAGAAAAATTCAAACCGAAATGACCTGCCCGCATGGAAAACAACCTCGAGTGCATCAAACAACACATCTCATTGATTTGTTTAAGCTGAATGAAGAATAAAATGCCGAACTGTTTAAAGTTTCTTATATATTCATTGGCATTCAGTGGTACGTGCGGCTTTGGGCTTTGGAGCTGGCACCGATGATATTACTGCTGTTATTCTTCCATCGTAAGGTACACGTCGTGTGGCATCCGACGCAATGTACATGTCGCGTGCTTGCTGCCACTATAAGTCATCTAATACTTTACCCTTCTCTTGGTAGCTTTGTGGCTGGCTCAGGCCGATGATGACAACGATAGAAATCGTTTTCAACGAAGTTTGCAGCTGACAGGAGTATGCGACCCCATTCCTCCCGGTGCCAACCCCAGAGTGTGTCGAACGGTAATTGGCACTGGTATCTGTCTAGATGCTAATGGAGAGAACTTTAATGCGTGCTTCAAATATGGAGGACTACATGGTTTCACGAAAACGGATTGTCGAGATGTGGCTGAAGCGAATGGCAAGGCTGTAGGCTGGCAGTACGGCGCTGTAGGATTGATACCCAGAGTGTGTGTGCTTTTCTTTGACGAAGTTGATGTCGATGGCCGCGTTACGAATCTTTGCCCAAGCGACTTTAGTCAATTTGGGCTTTCGGGTCGACTTGGGACAGGTTTTCCCAAACAGACGGCGGACGGTATCTTCGAGTGTTATAGCTGCGAATAAACTTATACGCAATACTGTTTACATGAGAGTGCCAAAACAGCTGCCTCGCTGTATGATTATTCTTGCTATTGCACTGCGTGATTACGCATGCACCGCTATCGAGGCAAATTGAAGTAATAAAGTTTGCCTATTGTCATTGCTTCTTAGTTTGGCGTTCACCTCGACGGGAAATCGGTTAAGATGATTGGTGTCGGGTGTCGGGTAGTCTTTGGCTTAGCATGAACTTAAGAACTTAAACGTGTAGTGTAAAGAATAATAGCTGTTGGAGGAATGCATTAATCTATCGGTGTCATTACGTAGTAATGAGTTGTTCAGAGTTCAGAGAGGGTTCTCACGTTCTCACTCTCACTTGGTTCTACCACATCATAAATCATAATACAGTGATTCAACTAGCGGTACCGGTTACCGGTGTTTATGAAACCAGAAGCCAAAGAAACTGGTTGGAACAATAGCTCGCGGACAGAGATTTATTTGTGTATTCGAACGACAGTGGTATACTTATTCTTTATTAACTTATATATGTAATTTGTCACACCTGATAATAAAGAAAACAAAACAGTTTTCACGATTGAGGTACACAGTAATCATTTATAGCTAGTTTCTGCTGGTATTCCTATGTAAAAAATTTGGCAGAACATGACGATTAGAACGCAAAACCCGTGACCGTGACACCACAGTGCAATCAAGCGATCAAGCGATCATCAATGACAGCAGCAACAAAAAACAAATAAACGATCAAGAGATCGAACAGCGATACAACTCACATCGGTACAAACTACGAGACATTTTCGCTAATAAAGTAGTAAAAAGATCTTCACAATGGCCGGAAAGTTCACCTGCGCTCTACTTTTCTTTGGTCGTAAGTCTGTTGTCTTCGTTGTCGATATTGACCCACCCACCCTGCATCCGCCTATCATCTGATCTCGTGTCCTCGCAATCAACGAGAAGTAGTTGGGCCATCTTCTGCACTAGATTGGAATTTACCTCTGTTTGAGAGAAATGGTCAAATCTTAGGATTATGTCCGGATATTGGCAATGACGATCCGCCTACGCCACCCTCCCCAGCTCCCTCGCAGGCTCCTACTTTCGTCCCGCGAGATTGTAACTCGAATGTGGGCTCTGGAATATGCTTGGATGCCAACGGCAACGCTTTTGACTCGTGCACCAAGATCGTTAATCCGCTAAACTACTCTCGAGGAAGATGCCAAAAGGCGGCGGAATCGGTGCCAAACTCTGTGGGCTGGCAATATGGATTGTCTGGAAATATCCCCTTTGCCTGCGTAATCTACTTTGACGACGTAGACTCGCGAAATGATGTAAAACCACTCTGTCCCGAAGGTTTCGGAATCCTTACGACGTCCAGCAATACAGGAACCGGGTTTCCGCAATCGGGTGGTGAAGGAGTGTTGGGATGCTACTCTTGTGAGGATTAATCTAGCTACAATTGTTGCTGCACTCTAGATAGAGGCAATGTAGGTTGTTCTTCTGTCTTAAATTTAAAAGGATGTGCTTTCAAACGTGAAGTAGTTCTCAAAGATACGATCTAGTGGGTGTACTTGAAATGTGTTCAGACCTCTAGCTGGAGATTCTATTTCCAAAAAAGAATCAGCTTGATTTTAAATTTTATGGCTGCTCTGTTCCTGCCACGACCTTAGTTCGCTGGTAAATCTCACTAGAGTCCAAACCTCCATAGACTTAGTCGACCAGAACTCCTTATTCCTTCCTGGTAGTTGGAAGCGACGGTCACTACCAGGTGTCGGACACTTTGCCGGACACTTGAGACATGATAGTTGCGACAATACTTTGTAGTAGTACGTAGAAAATTTTTTAAACCTAACAAATCGTAATCTATAGGCTAAAATGTACCCTACCTTACTCCATTCTCCGTTGAAAGCGAATTAAGTCGCAAGGGCCTTTTATTTTGGTGAGAAAATCTGAAAAGCCCCCCGGCCTTTGTGACCTTTTCACGTTTTGAATCTCGAAGACGAGAATGCGTGCTGCTTCTTGCTGCCACCTTACAGTATTTATTTGCCTCTCATTCATCTTACAAAAGCACCAAATAACAGCTATTAACTCACACAACAAAAGGTTTTTAAATACGATGAATTTCACACGATCAGTCTTGACTCTTGCCGTTACTACCAGTAAGTCCTTTCTGATGAGAAAAAGTGTGCTTTCGCCAGGGTTTGAATGGGATGACCGACACTTACTTACCATTCGACGATTTGTTTACAGGTTCGGCTGCTGCTCAGATGGGCCTTTTCGAGCGTTCGCTCGACTCGCACATTCGAACCATTTGCGGTATCGACATTATTTCCCCCACACCTCCTCCGACGACGTCTCCTTCGTCCGTCCCAAGTGCAGCCCCAAGCATCTCTACGGCTCCCACTATTCTTGTGAAAGCCTGCGACAACAACATCGGTCAAGGCCAATGCTTGGACAGTAAGGGTGAACCCTTCGATTACTGCACTTTGAATCTCGGAGAAGTGACACCGGAGACATGTCAATCGATTGCGGAAGCTTCCGAGAAGTCCGTGGGATGGCAATTCGTAGGGTTCAAGTTCATTCCGGGTGTGTGCACAATTTACTTCTCGGAAGACGACTCGGGTGATGATGTGCGTGATTTGTGCCCGAAAAATTTTGCAGGCTTTTCTATCCGCAAAGGCACAGGATTTCCAGTTTCCACTGGCGATGGGCTAGGCGCATGCTTTGCCTGCAATAAGAGGGACTAAGTGATGCCGTTCCATGCAGATTCTTGACCTGCAATGTCAGGTTCACGAATCGATTACTTTTCTATTGTCCAAAATTGTAAAAACCAGTTTCAGCGAATTGTACTTACAAATTGTCCACGTCGAAATAAAGAGAATGAGGTGGTTTCAAAGACCTAGTTTAGTCTAGTCATGAACTCTAGATAAATCTCTGTCCCGGTCTTTTTTGTCCATCGAAACACACGTTTACACATTCTAGTTTCCGTTGTGATCGTGAGGTGCGCCGGATGTCTTTTTACTTCCTAAGTAAGCATAATGACTATATCGTATAATGCACAAGTTTGAATGGGCAAATTTGATTTTTTTGGTGGATCCAAGTTATCCTTCCTCCTCCTGCTCCCTGCCGCGAGGAGTCGCGAAGCTCGTCGCTGTCTCTGTTTGATCTATTTTCCTTGCAACGCAGTTTGTATTTATGGACCGTCACATTCTATTGATAAATTGTGAAAAATTTGCTTCACAAAATGAACATCAACAAATCTGTGCTGACTCTTGTTGCAACATCGGGTAAGTGAATTCCATAGCGCGACAATCTTGCCGATGTTACACATGAATGAGGGAGGAACTTGTGACATCTAAATTCTCATTTCTCCGAATACGCTTTCAGGTTCGGTTGCTGCTCAGATGGGTCTTTTCGAGCGTTCGCTGGATTCACACATCAGAACTATCTGCGGTATTGATTTTATCGGTCCCACCCCTCCGCCGAGTGTTTCTCCCACCGCCTCGCCGGCACCCACGCCCGTTCCCAAGTCTTGTGGCACTAATATTGGACGCGGTGACTGTGTAGACGCATCTGGGAAAGGCTTCGATTACTGTGTGTCGGCTCCTTTGGCATATTCACCCAGTGAATGCCGAGCCATGGCCGAATCTTTGGAGTTGTCCGTGGGTTGGCAAATGGGCCCCTTCAACTTACCGGCGTTTTCCTGCACGATTTATTTCGATAATGCGGACTCTGGTACTATTGTGAACCCTTTATGCCCCGACGGTTTCACTGGGTTGTCGATTCGCGAAGGGACCGGGCTTCCTGTTGGCGTAAACGATCAAGTGATCCCCCTCGTCGCTTGCTTTGTTTGTGAGTAAATAATCGATGGCGGTATAGAATTTGGAGAAGGGTATGCAAAGCATCTTGGGTCGAGATGTCTTTCTTTTGTGTCTTCCGATTTAAAGTTAATTTAAAAAGTAAAACTCAGTTGTGTGCGTAGATCGAGATGATTTATGCTCGAAAATGCGACTGAGCAACTTGGTTTAGTTTCGAGCCGTTCATAAAAGGACTAAATCATCCTGTCTGTGCAGAAAACATGAGATTTTGTATAAAAAAGGCACTTTACGTTTAGCTCAGGCTAATTTGGTATAGCGTGTAGTTGGCCAATTATTATAGATTGTCGAAACCAAATTTTTTTACGAATACTTCCATGGCTCCAGCCCTTCCGACTTCTTTATGAAGGAATCAGTCAATGATAATCACTATAGATTCAGCTAAATCGTAAACTCCAACCTTCTTTCCGTTTCTGTCTAGAAAGACGCATCGAAGCAGATTTCGAGCAAGGCGGCTTTGTGACGCCGGACACTTGACTACAGCTAGTAACTAGCGTTCTAAGGGTCGAAGTATGACAAGCTGTTCAACAGCAGATTAACGTCTTGGAAAAGCCACACAATTCCTAGCCTGCAGCTTACATTTAAAGTAAATAGATACCGAGTATGAAATAGTCGTGTGACTCGTGGTGCAATCACCAATATTTCAGTCACAGGGCTGAGGCCACAAGTAGACACCCACTGGACACACGACACAGGACTGACTTTTTTTTAGACATGGTTCGACAAAGGCCCAGCCAAAAATCTTCATGTGATGTCGTTCAACGTTCAACGAACTCCACTCCTTATCGCACTGTAACCACCACGTTTCACGTTACTGAATCGATGTCGCTGATATTTTTCGACGTCGGTCTCTCAAGTATTTAGGCGAATCTTCCAATTTTTAACTTGAATGGGCGCGCTTAATCGCTCCGCTTATTACACTTTTTCGGTAGGGAGCTTGGTTACTATGCAATCCACATGTTGTGCACGCGTGCTAGCTGCTAAGTAAGAACCATGATGTCGTAATGAATGATTGCGTTGAGCCCGATCCACGTGGCCCTTTTATGCCTTATGCCTAATAATCGTGACCGGAGGCAAATTACTACCAGGTACCTGGTACTGGAGGACTTTGGTTTGCCCCTTTGGCAAGACTGGAAATCGGAACTTGGCGGAGGTTGTTCGCGCATGCTAAAAACTCAAACGGAAATGCGTCCACTTGTCTTGCAACACCAACGGTTGAACAGGTTGCGAACCGAGGACGAAAATTTGTCGGACTCCTTTTTCCCTTCGTCTCTCTTAGGAATGCATCATTTCAAATCATCATTATAAAAGAAGAAAAGAAGAGACGAGCATTAAGATGCGGCAATCGTGTCTATCGTTGTCATCCTTTGTATTAGCCCTCGGCTGCTTGCTTCACTTCGTAAGCTCCGAGGTGCAAACCAATACAGGAGAAGTCGCTTTGGCGCAACAACAACTAATTTTTCTACAAAACGCTTGCCCACGAGAACTTCTCTGTCCTGGGGGAACCCGACGGCGACCGAACTTTACCTTATGCCATCCGACGCGAAATCAAGAAATTTGCTCAGCCTTCTCGATGATCCGAAGAAACATGGGATATCGATGCGGAAAGTGTCCTCCGACGCCGCAGTGCTCCCCCTCAAAATGGCGTCGTTGCCGTGTCGACACTTCCCGAAATAGCTGGACGCCGACAAATCAGTTTGAATGCCGTTCCTCATTTGTGTATCTTGTGGAAAGTCACCAACCGCAGCCGGCAACCTGTCGCGCGTTCGTATCAAGGCTTCGACTGGGAATTGTACGGACCGGACGCCAGCTCCAACTCGGTGACGTGTGTTTCCGGCAACTGTACCATCGCGATGCCACCGACTGCCGACAATGTTCGATACGAACTGCTTACCGTGGTGGCTCGTCATGAGGATACTCCTGCGCGTTTTTTAGAACAAGCTACCTTTGGAGCTACACGGAGTGACTTATCTTCCTTCCCTGGCAACTATACACGATGGTTAAGGACTCAAATCGACAATGTGCCTCCTTCGTATCATCGTGAGTACTATCGCCGTCGCTTGAATCATCGTTTTGAACACGCCTCTCCGCAAGGAATCGTCACGCATCCGTGTCAGGTCGGCACGCGGTACCGGCGGTACGCCTTCAGCGACAAAGATCGAAACGATCAGTTGCAAATAAGGACCGTCGGAAGCAACAAAGTATTCTTGGTAGACGGTCAGATTCGTACGGTACTTCCTGCGGAAACTACTGCAACTCTTTGGGATGAAGCCAACCGAGCGATTGCGGATGGAGTCTACACGATGTGCCGCAAAATTGACAACTACATCGGCACTGCATGGAAAATAATACATCGAGGGTCATGTACCGATGTCTTTCATACATCGCCTTCGCAAAACACTGCCGCAAATAAGAGAGTCTTGGGCGTGCCACCCGTCTTTTTTACAAGCAATATTCCGCCTGATTTGCCAGTGTTGTCGTTGGATGGGAATGTTGTCGAATGGGATAACTTTTTGTACGCTGCGACTGATCGACCGCAGGAATTGATGGTAGTGAAGCAAATGAATCAGCCCGTCTGTTCGAGCATCCCCGAGACAGTCACCCGCGATGTTGAAACAGTCGTCGGAATTTACAAAGGCCGATATTATCTGCACGACAGTCGCTTTGTTCTCGAAGAAAATACTTTGCAAGCACCGTATGCGGACGGTGGCAGTACGCTTGTTCAACAATCCTTGTCGCAAACAGATGATGAACGATTTCATGTGTCCTGTGGCAATGTGGCTCCCACGATCGATAATGAACAATTCTGCCGAATGGTTCCGGTCGGACAATTGGCAAACAACGTTTGCACTTCAGGCGACACTATCTCGACCGAAAGCATCACTTTGACTCAGGAAACTTTGGAAGAAGTCTATATGGCCGGAGGGCGTTATTTGTATGTCGTGACGGGATTGCGTCAAGATGAGTTTTTGTTGCATTATCCTCCGTGCTCTCCTGGCACAACATCGCGGTGGCTCAAACTGCAAACATGCCCGACCACGACGACTCCACTGCAAAGCGATACGACTACCGTGTTGCGACAGCTGTTAACCAGCAGCACCGATGGGCATCCCTTTCTGAAAGATGTTCTGTTTCCTACTCTAGGATCAGTGTGCCATGCAAATGATCGGAATACGTACGACATGGTGGTTCGATTGACAAACGGCGAATGCTGGCAAAATATTCATCCTTCCAATTACCAAGTGTATGATTTCACCGATTGGGTGACAAATCATCCGGGAGGACCTGCTGCCATTGAGCAATTTTTGACGGAAAGCTTTACCCTGTTCTACCCGAGCAACCACGAAATGATGCGATGGAATGAAAACTCACCCGTCCATTTAGTGGAAATAGGACGCTATATGGATACGATTGATGTTCAAGAAGGCAGTCCAGTGGCAGATTCGCTCTCGACGTTACTACTTCAAGACGATTTGGAAGGCTCCACTCTGCTTTGCGGTAGTCCATCGGAAGTTGCCAACGACCTCACGTTAGGCGGGAGCATGTATCGAGGAGCCTTCGACGCGCTGACAAATTACAATCGCACCACCCTCTTTGAAGACTTCGAACGTCAGCGAACGAGTGTATGGTTGGAGATGGCTCTACGCGCACCTGATACGCTCAGACAAAAGGTCGCATGGATCTTGTCACAAATTCTCGTTGTTAGTTCAGACGCGATCGAAACGTTCTATCATACTGAACAGTTTCTTCATTACTATGACATATTTGTGAGGAACGCGTTAGGTAACTATCGAGATGTCTTAAAACAAGTGACATATAGTCCCCTGATGGGAGAAATGCTTAGGTGAGTGAGACTCGAGGTGTGGGTGCCACTACCCTTTAATAGTAGGGTCGCCTTCCGTTAGTTGCACCCCACGCCGCTGTGGGACAAACTTCATCTCACTTATCAGCTAACATCTTGTTTCTGTCTTCGCAATGTTAGCTACCAAAATGGCCATTCTACGCAGTATGTATGGCAAACCAAACGGAGAGTGGAATATGCCGATGAGAACTTTGCTCGAGAGCTGGCCCAGCTGTTTAGCACCGGAATCGTGCCTTTGCGCTTAGACGGTAGTGTTGTACCAACTGGTTCAACGACGTATACCAATGACGATATAATGGAATATGCAAGGCTTTTTACAGGTCTGGTCCGTCAACGCCGTCGGGGGAATATAGAAGACTGGGTACAAGAAGGACGCAACCAGATCGACCCCATGCGAATCAATGTCCATGTGAAAGATATTTACCCCAAAATGGGTTTAGAGGGAAAGTACATTGGTGATGGTATTCCACAATGTGTCGATTTGCCACCTCAGCACCACCTTCAGAAAGGCGCTACATATCGGTTGCTCGGAACCACGCCTAGTCCACGGTTGCTGCATCAACCTGCTTCGTGGTCGAACGATCACTCTGTCTCTAGAATACGACTGAGCCGTTCATCTCCTCTTTTTACGGCTTTGTGTCAAGTTGGTGCCAACTCATCTTGCTCATATCCTGCCGTTGTGGTCTTGCAGCAAACGTTGCCATGCCGCGGCGAAAACTACTGTAACATTGTCCCTCGCATTCTGGAAGTCGATGCTGGCATTTATTATGAGTACACACAGCCCACTTGCGTGCAAATGGCATTTTACAATAACGGTGTCGTGCAAATGTCCTTGTCATCAACCCATTGCGCCGATCCCCAAATGACAAATGGCGCCGCTGCATGCTGCCGCGCTGGGAGCGATGCTGTCGACTGGAGTCGCTCTAGATTCGCGGGAGAACTACTCACACGTGATACTGCACGACAGCTTTGCCGAAATGCCGGACTCGATCTGTGCACTCGACCAAAATGCACTTGTGCTTTCAAAGAGAACAAAGTGTGCGATGACACTCTGGGATACTGGACGAATACTCCCTGTAGAGGATTAGCTGCGAAGATTGATGTTGAGGGTCGTGTAGCCATCGTGCACCGTACCCTTGACAATGCAGATATCTATCATTCCGTAATGGACGACACCAAGACATTTTTCCGGGTAGACTGGAATCGGCAAGATTTTGTGAGCTCATATGCAAGCACTTGCACCCAAGCTGGTTGTGTTCGGGAATCCTCAGATAATATGTGCGTGTGTCCGGTGACTGTTGAGGAACGTGCAGTCTTTCCAGACCCCGTGAACAATCCACCCAGTAAAAATGATATTCTCGACAAACTCAAGATTGGTGCGTTTTCTCCAACGTCAGCCAAAGTTACCCTGGCAAATGGCGTCAGTTGGTATCCCAGCGAAAAGGTATTTGAATACGACGATTATACGGGTCGAAAACATTATCGAAAAAACTTGGAATCCCGTGTTAAGGTAGGAAGCAGTACCTTATGGTTTCGCAATCCTCCCCATTTCATGTCATTGACATTACCTGAAAAACGTGATGCTGTTTATGAATTGGAGGCTGGCTTGGATCATTTCTTTGTAAGTCTAATCGCTTTATCCTTGTCATAGCCCTTCGCTTGCAGCTAACTCTCTTTGGAACACGAACTGCATGCACAGTATCATCCAAACACTGCACCATTCTTAGCTCTTCGTTTTTTGCAGCGCTTCGGCTTTTCCAACCCATCACCCCGCTTCATCGAGTCAGTAGCCAAAGCATTTATTGCGGGTCGCTATACTGCTAGTGATGGTACTGTCTTTGGTAGCGGCTCATACGGCGACTTGAGCGCAATGGTGACATCCATCTTGTTAGATCAAGAGATTCGATCTCCAGTCTTGGACTATGACCCGACGTTCGGCTCCGTACTTGAACCCTTCGGGAAGTTCGTCAAAATTCTGCGAGCGCTAGAATGGCAAGCCGATCGAGATGATCCACATATTCGTCTCCGGGCTGATCTCCAAGACTGGATCGGACAAGAAGCTCATAGACTGCCCAGCGTGTTTTCCTTTTTTCTTCCCGAGTATTCGCCACCCGGTCCCTTGGGGAATGCAGGAATGGTGTGCCCCGAATGTCAAGTATTGACGGGGCCGAAATCATTGGCTTTGATGAATGGATTGGCCAGTTTGATCAAGTATGGACTTGATTCTGCGTACGGCGGATTCGGCTTTGGACGTGGTGGAGATGAACATCGTCGATCTCTAGGAAACTTTGATCAATATGCAACTGGCCGCTTAACATACGCTCCATCGACAGGTATGACGTCCGCAAACATTGTCGAGGAACTGTCAGCCTTATTAACAGCGGGGCGACTATGGAAAGAAAAGGGTCAAGAACTAGTTCAAATATATGATGAACTCATGGCCAAAACCAGTTCCCGACAAAAAGTGTTATTTTGCTTCAGCAAATAATGATTTCTACACCAGAATTTCAAACCAATACAGTTTCTCGCCGCACCGCTAACAATGGCCGATCGGACGACGCACGAGCTCTTTCTTCTTCATCAGACTACAAGGCCGTGATTTACATACAATTGAACGGCGGATGTGATTCCTTCAACTTGTTGGTACCAAGTCAATGCTCAGGCAAAAATGCCGCGGGTATTCCTGTCCACACGCAATATGATGAAGAGCGGGGTATGTTAGCCTTGAATGCAAGAGAGCGTTCCTTAAAAATCCAAGTGAATGCAACAAAAATGCAAAGTGGCCACAGCCCTGCAGCGAGTTTGTAATCCATGATGAAATGCGTCTGTTGAGACAGTTGTATCAAAGCGGCGAATTAATCTTTTGGCAAACACGGGGATGCTAGACTCAAGAAGCACGACACCATCTAATTACCGTTCTACACGCATGCAACTATTCGCACACAACGCCATGATCCGCGAAAATCAGGCCGTTGATCCTCGAGCACAAGCTACTGGATCTGGTGTGCTTGGACGATTGGCATCACGGCTGTCATCAAAAGGTCTATCCACGAACTCAATTTCAATTGACAATCCTTCTCTTGTTACGGAGCCTCGACGTGGTCAAGTTCCTGCACCTTTGGTAATTAGTCGGAACGGGATTTCGATCTTGGATCGAAAGCCGTCTGGCGAAGCATCTATCAATGTGACCCAATACATGGAATCAGTCAATCGTTATAATCTGGACGAATACAACTCGTACTTTGCCCAAACCTGGTCGCAGCAGCTATTGGATGGTGCTCGACAAGCAGTGGAATGGAAGGACTATTTGGACAGAGTAACACTCGGGAGCCATTGGCCTAGTTTATTGCCAGATTACGGCCTAAAATTCGCTGTTACGTCTAAAGTCATTGCAAGCCGAGTAGAACGCAAAGTGAACCGCGATTTTTTCTTTGTGGATTGGACTGGGTGGGACCACCACGCTGACATGAAAGAACGCATCCGTCCTATGTTTCGCGATCTTAATGAGGGATTGAGATGGCTAGTAGATGAATTAAAGCTGCAAGGCGCCTGGGAGGATGTAGCTATTGTAATTAGCTCCGATTTCGGTAGAACAATAACGGGCAATAGCGGACAAGGATCGGATCACTCGTGGGGCGGTAATTACTGGATTATGGGAGGTGACATTGATGGTGGCAAGATTGTGGGCCGTTACCCGGATGATTTGACTCGTGATGGTCCGTTAAATATTGGTCGCGGTCGACTTATTCCGACGACGAGTTGGGACGCGTTGTGGAATGGGGTAGCGGAATGGATGGGTGCAACTTCTCCGGAAGACTTAGACTTTTGCCTTCCCAACCGCAATTCCGTAGACGGAGGCACTTCAAATGAATTTACCCCATTGTTAAGAGCGACCGACTTGTTCCATACTGCAGCGGCTTGATGAAGCTCTCGGTCACGGGTTCCGCTCGTCAGCCTGCCAAAAATTTCATAGATTTAAGCATAACGAATTGAGAGTAAGGAAATATTAAGCTTTTTGCGGATCCTATGAGGCTTTAGTACGTCGAACTTCAGTCGACAATGATAAATGATTACCCAAAACGCTCCGCTCAGCGTATCCGTTTTACTAAGGTTCTTGCAGAATGCACCCATTTTCGGTACCAACATGGTATTGGCAGTACATCATTAATCATAGCAGACAAAAAGATGACAGTGATCTTTAAAGGCTATTGCTGGATGATGGGCTGCATTTTTATGAAACGCTTTCGTCCACAAACATTCACGGACACCGAACTCTCAAAAGACGAATTCCGTGACAGTCTACGAATTCGCCGGGACTCCCAATTCTTGATCTCCCCAAGAAGTGTGATGGATGCAATAAACCGTTTACTGTCGGAACATGCACAACAATGCAAAAACGGTGGACTTGTTATCCAGAGACACGACGATCTGAAAGCAGAATTCATGTCTCTTTGCACGCAAGCCTTTGGACCCAAATCTGTTTGCAATGAGCCTACCATTCACACATTTGGCAACAGCAACAACAGTACACAGGTTCAAGAACTTCGAGGGAGATGTTTCAGCCTATGGCTTTTGGAATGAGAGACGAACGACCATTTTCGATGTCCGAGTTACTGACACCGACGCACCGTCATACAGAAACCCTGACCCGATTAAGGTTCTGGCTTCTCAAGAGCGTGAAAAGCGTAGCATGTACGGACCCCCTTGCCATGAACGCAGACGAGACTTCACTCCCCTGGTCTTTTCCATTGACGGAATGATGGGACAACAGGCTATTTCAGCATCGAGACAGCTTGCAAGAAAACTTCAGCGGAAGTGGAACAAGCCATACTCCGAGATCTGTGGCTTCATCCGGGCGCGCATGAGTCTTTCCCTGGTCAGGTCAGTTAGTATGCTTCTGCGAAATCCAAGAGAAGGAATGCCAAAACGGAATCCCCCCTCATTGGGAAACGGGTTCGGGACTGGCCCTCTACTAGCGCACTAAGGCTAGAGAGTTAGAACCAAAGCTTACTCAGAGAAGTGTCAGACTGAAATATATGTGAATGAAAAATGGAAAATTCAGTCGAATGTCAAGATTAGATTCTGACGATTAAAGAATTAGGAATAATAGAAGATGGTTGAACCTCTTTAGCTACTGCCTCGTCTTTAGCTTCATTATGCCTTACCTCGTACTGTACTTCTTTCTTGTTCCGTGACAGGATTTTCAACGCTCCGCAAGTAACTCTGACAACGGAATTGAAGAAAATCTAAATGCGGTATTGCACAATAAAATATATATGACTCCACTGTAGATCACCCCAACGATGTTTTATATATACAGTAAAAATTCAACGGAAGAAGTACAATGTTCATTCAGACTAACTAATTGCGACAAATGTGGATAGCGCAGCGCGCCGAGACTTCCATTTTCTGCGTTTCTCTCAAATTATTAGCGATCGCTTTCACAAAATTTGGATATCATTCTATTTCTACAGTCGCCACAACAAGAAGTCTCTTTATCTCAGCGCAACAAGACCAGCTGGAGCAATGGAGATTAACGAAGCAAATCTATTGAAGCTGAAGCAAGCGACAGGAGCGCTTAATGCACCGCCACTACGTGCGTCATCACGTCGGTCTTCCTATTCTTCATATTGGATGCCCACGTTTTCGGACGACGAAGACGACAAAAAGTCTAGCAACAAGAACTCGTGGAAGTCGCAAAAACAGAAGGATCTTACTTTGGGCGAATGGAACACCAAGGGCAGTTTTCGAAGTGCAAAGGATAGCATTCGCGGAAGTGAAAGATTCGATGGGCCTGAAAACATCCGACCACAACGCTCCTTTGGCAACGAGCCTGAGAATGACGAAGATCAGACCGTTCTCACCAAGAGCAGTCGTCCGACAACAATTCACATTCCCAAAGACGCGCTTCGAGAACATATGAATGACACGGCTACGTATCACACCAAAAAGACAATCGCATCTGGTAAATCGTCAAATTCAAAACTGTCCAAAAACTCGAAGACGTCGAAAACATCCCAGACGTCTCATCAGATGTCCAAAGCTTCAACCAGCTACTCAAAGTCGGCATCGACGCAGCAGATTGCGCTTTTCGGTGCCAACACGAAGACAGGGCACTGCTTTCTGCGCTTGGCACTCGACGCGGGCTACAGGGTCCGCACCATGGATGCGACCGACATTTCGCAACCATCTTTGCGTAAATGCAAGACAATACAACACACTCTGCGTAATGCTACGTTTGTGGTGTGTTTTTGCCCCGACGTTCTTCCAAAGCTCTATCCTTTGATGAAGAAAGAGGAGGGAATTCAGGTATTGCTGTACCAGGTGAGTCCCATAAGTTGCATTTTGAGTTGAAGTCGATCAAATATGTCACTCACACCTTTCGTTTAAGGCTTCCTCACTTTGCACGGATGTAAGCGGTGATATTCCTGTTCTTGCTAAGGTGCTGAATGCCGTGTCGCAAGTTCGCCGAAGAAAAGATCTGCACAACGATGCCGTGAACTTCATTGGCCGAGAGCATGGAATCTTAGCTACCTCGCAAGAGGATGGAGATGATTGTGAAGAAAAGCCCCGCATTTTTCCTTCATTGTTACCCGTCCGACCGTTTTGCTCCGAGATGGTCCTTCATCACGCAAATTGGCACCCTCTAAGTCCCAACCCGGCCCTTTGCCTATTTCCTATGTTGACCTGGCCGAGTTTAGTCTGAATGCATTGAGAAACGAGAAGCTCTACAACACTTGCCCTTACGTTGTTGCCGATAGCTTCTGAGATAAGAATACTTTATACCCTAAGCGCCACCGCCTCATCTCGTATTCACTCTCCACCAAATACATTCTCCATATTACGACTATACCACCGCAGCGAAAGAGCATCATTAATATACACACATATGCTCAATACTAATATGAGTTTATCAAAGCTACGACTTTTTCATATCATTACATCTTTCACAAATACGAGCGTTGATTACGTGCATGTCACGCTGACACCTTTCGACGGTTTGGTGGCAGCAATTTGAACATTGACAATTGTTCCGACGGACTGTGATACTTTGCAGCTCTCCTCCACAGACCCTGCTTGATTCGCAAAGCACGTCTCCGTGGACGGCTGTGGAGGCACATTTCCAACATCACCAAACGCCACCCACAAGGATAAGTCTCCTCCCGTGACACCGGCTGTCTTGCACTCCACTTCCTGGCCGCTTTTCACCGCAATACAATAGTTCTTGATCTCTCCAAAGGCCAGGTCGAACGTGTCACTAGCAACTCCTTTTTCCAAAGTGTCGCCGCTGCAAGCCGTGCTACCATCCTGAACACACATGATTTGGACACGGTTGGCCTCACTATCGGAACTGGCCACGTTAGCGACAATGGTATCGGTCGTCGAGGTGACCACACAAGCAATGCGACCGTTTCTCTGATTGGCGACACATAGTTCCGTGCCTTCGGCGTCTTTGATGGACAGGGTCAATTTGCCCAAATTGTTCCGACTCGTGACGGCACATTGTACGATGGCTTCCGGTTCCGAATCGGTGTTGCCTTCCAACAATCCGCTCAAACAAAAGTTTTGAGAAGTTCCCGGCTTCAAATCTAAACGACGGCTGCTAATGACACCGTCTTGCAATTGAATGCCTCCGAATTCGACGCATTTCTCGGCTCTCCTCCCGCCATCACACAGGTCTATTCGGGAAATCAAGGAAAAAATCTGCAGATTACGGGGTTCCTCGACGACTTCGCCGGTGCTGCTTCGTACCAAGAAGATGCTTGCCGTGACGGCGGTGATGAAGATAGAAAGAATACGATGCATATTGTTGTGACGTTAGGAAATAAAAAGGTCAATGGAGGAGTTTATTGCCGTATTTCATTCAAGTTTTCGAAATGTCGAGCCGACGAAGAAGAAGCCCTTTTCACTTTTGCGCTCGCTCTTTTTCTCAACGGCTTATCTCACAATGCCCAATGTACAACAATTATCGAAAAGAATGTTACTATAAGCGAGAAAGTAGGACAGTGCAAGAAACACTTCAAGCATTACTTCACCAGTTATATCTTGGTCATTTTGAGGGTCATTACCAGTTTACAGTTTGTTGTAGTGTGCCGTTGCACATAATTGGTTAACCTCAACCATACATAATCTAATTGTTGCTTGAATGTGGCTTTTTCGCTCACGCGATCGAGATGTTTATGTTTCAGTGCTTCCAAGATAACACAACAACATACACAGCACGCAATAATAGTCCTTTCTGTCTCTTTGCATTGCATTTAATAATATGATTCGACGATGAATCTCTTTTCAATTTGTCGGCATTCGTTGTTTCTTTCTATCTGCCTTTTGTTGTGGAATGGGACCGCACAGTCGCAAAATGCCACTCAGAAAACCACCACCTGGCCTATGCCTCGGTTCACCTTAAAGTTTATTGCCATTGATGATGCCTTGAATCTGACCGAAACTGAATTATACCTAAAATCAACATTAGAAGTTCATCTACAAAATGATTTGATGAAATTCAAAGACTTGGCGGCGTTGTGGGAATTGGTCGAACTGGCGTTGCAAATGCCGTCGCTCGATCGTCAGTTCCTGGGGAATGAATCGGGCATCCCCGTTTCGCTGTTGCGAACCGATTGGAGTGGTTCCATGCTGATGACACTAAAAAATGACACTATTGACAATGAGTTGTTGTCGGAAACCGATCGCACAGATCAGGCGCGGTGGACCGAAAGTGTTTACATGGCGTTGCAGGGCGAATCCTTGTTTGAACTGCTGCGCATCTGGGGCAATCATCCCGTCTTGCAAAATGTCATTGCCAAAGTACAAGTGGAAGACTCGGATGCCAAAGTATTAGACGAAGCGAACATTGCCGATGCCTTTCCTCCGCCCCCACCTCCTCCGAAGAAACGCTTGTTTACCAAGCAAAGCATTATTATGACAGTCATTATTATGGCCGTCATGGCGACAATCATATTACTTTGCTGGCTGTGTAAGAAACGAAGGGCAAAGAAATTAGAGGAGAAGCAACGTCTCGAACGCCGAGAAAAGTGGAATAAATTGAAAGAACGCCGCGATCGGGAACGCGCCGAAAAGAAAGCGAAGGAACTGGCGCAACAACAACCCGGTACGGAAGAATGGATGGATGAAATGACCAAGTCTTTAACCAGTATTCCTGTACGAGATACTTCGCATTTATCGAAACAGAGTTCGATGGGGAAACTGAATCGGCAATCGAGTTTGCATCGATCCGGAGATTTCTTACAAGGAAGTATGGATAGTTTATACGCTATACCGGAATCGGAAGAGAGCTCCTCGCAATTCACAACGCCCATGACGAGTCCCATGACGAGCCCACGGAAACGACCCGTACTACGATTTGATGAAGAAGATTTCAGCGTCGATGAAGGAGACGAGGATGAAGATGACTCTATATCCGCGAACGCCATGTATATGTAATGAATCCGATTTAGAAATGTAATACGTCAAATAGTAATTCTAAATTTTCCATCAAGATGAGAATTGCTTAGCCCATTAACTTGGCTTAAAATGTGAAGATGTGTCTTCATTCAAAAGAAAGAACGCTCTTCTACCGGTTGCTGGTTTTAGGCATCCAGTCCTTCGGCTTCCCACAAATCTTGTAAGATATCCACCATTTGTGGTAAAGGCACCGGTTGTGGGAAGAATCGTGGCTCTGCCATTTGTGTATGAGTGAATATCACGTCAATGATTTCATCTACATTCAAAGAAGTCGCTTGTCGTTGTGGCTGTTGCTCGGCGGTTTTCTTATGGCACCATTGTTGTCGATTGCTTTCCCATAATAATAACCCTTTATTTTGAAAGCGATTTCTCTCCTCTTGGTCGTTACTCTGAATGCTACTAGGACTTGCTGGTGAAGACATGATTAGTAAAGTTTATAGAACGACTGTGAAATAAACCAATATTTCTCTCATCAGTTCTGAACATAAACGAGAAAGGTCATCTCGCGTGTGTGACAGCCGAGAGGTCGACGGGACAGTGTGACAGAGCGTTGAAAAAGAGAAGTACGCTCCTGCATTTCTATCGCGAGTCCGCGTTTTCAAAACGTCTATGCGTGGTACAGTCATCAATAGTACCGGTGCGCTTCAAGTCCCTTTCGTACGCTTATTGTTTTTGCTTTTTATCGCATCTACCAGGTACCATGGCCTTCAAAAAAATGACAGGCGATACACTCAACAGAACGTAAACGTAGTCCACGTATAAAAGCAAGGTTTCAATCTTCTTGTTGGTCGTCCCTCTTATAACGGCGAAAGAATGAAACGGAGAAAAATTAATGGTCATCACATATCGACCAGTCGAAGGTTGCTTTTACGGCCGCCATGGCGGAGAGTACTTTTATCGCTAACTCTCATGATCCTTCCTACGCTTCTTCATCTATGGGAGTCCTCCACCGCGGTTCAAATCACACGAACTAGTTGGCCTATCGACGACGGTAGCAACAGTAACCATACGTGTCTGCAACATCCCCCTTTGCGCGCCCATACATCGACATTGGGTGATTTGACATCAACGACAACCAATTACACTATTTTACAACAACCTACACCACGTCACTGCGGCATGTTACAGCGTTCCTGGACGAATGTGGCATATTTATCACCCATCGCGCAAGAGTTGCTCGAATGGCAAGCCGATTGTTCGATACCTTCTGCTACATTTCATTTAGACAATTCGTTTGGATTCGGTTCGCATCTCTACTTGTTCAGCCAGGCATTGTGCAATGCTATAGAAATGAACACCAGAGTTCGTACAGTTTTAGTAGACGACGCCCCGTGGTTGTGGTGGGACCAGCACCATTGTGCACAGATAATTTCCGACAACCGTCATTCAAAATCACCGTGGGATTGCTATTTTCCACTCGCCGAGCCATCGTGTCCTATTTCCTCGACTTCGACTGTAAATATCACCAATCCACGGAACCCTCGACTGCGATGCCAGCGTCTGCGTAACAACGAGACAGCCATACAGGAATTCCGAGCCGCCACGTTCGAATATCTGTTTCATGCAGTATCTCCATTGGTGTTCGAAGAAGCCAAACGACAAATTGGATTGCTCTTTCCCAACGGTCAAGCCCCACCCGATCTCATTACGGTCCATATTCGTTGGGGCGATAAGTTTTGGGAAATGGATTTGGTTCCCATTGCCGATTACATTCAAGCCGTCGAGCAACTGGTCGCATCGTCGACGGATGCTCACATTTACTTGGCGACCGAAGATCCGCGGGCGGCGGAAGAGTTTGTCGCGAGCGCTCCATCGTACTGGAACATTTACATTGACCGCACCTTGGTGGAATTGACGGATGCTCGACCCAACAAAGGTAACCGCGCTTCGTGGATGACCAAGAATACACAAGGACGGGCCGGTCTCATGAATGTAGCGAGTTGGTTGATTGCTCTGGAAGCGAATCGATTTGTGTTGACGACTGCTAGCAATTGGAGTCGAATCGTGAATGATTTACGCAAGAATGTGATTGATCCGCGTTGTGGCAATTGTACACAAGTGATTGACCTGCGGCCCGGTCTCTGGTGAAATGGAAGCCTGTGTGCGGTGTCTATTGGCAAACAGCTCGTCGTAAGTTATCATCAAATCAACAGGACGCTTTTCTACTTAAGGAATTAATACCAGTTAGATTAAAGAGGGAAAAAGATAAAAAATTTAGATCCCGTCATTGCGGTTGCTGAGTTGACCATGGGTAACCACAATAAAAAACCTTAACCTTACTGGTTTCTAGTTTGCTTCCATCGCATCGCAAAGAAAAACAGTTACTTGTCTCGGTACCGGTAGTGGTACCTTGTACCTGCTACAATAATCGCATCGCGCTACGCCGTTGTAGAAAAAGGATTGTGCATTATTATATAAAATCAATCATTTCTTTTCACAAACTTTTGTTGCTTGACAATGAAATTGCTTACTGCAATATCGCTATCGCTACTGATCTCTTCAGCTCAAGCATTTACTGCTCCACGACGAGTGCAACGATCCGTTTCACTCTATGCTGCCGAAGGCGAAGAGAAGGCCGTTGCCATGGTGTCCGGAGAAGATCTGGAATTGCTGTTGCAGAATATGGAACAGCCGCTGGTAGTAGATGCTTATGCAACCTGGTGGTACGTGACGAAAGAACGGGGGATGACATCGATTGCAAAGATACCCTCGACTCTATTCGCATTGCGGATGCCTATTTTCTCGTTCTCGTGTTTCGTCTTCTCTCTGAACAAGACAACGATAACTGATTCCACTTTCCTCTCTTTCGTCTTCACAGTGGACCCTGCCTACTCATGGCCCCCGAATTCGAACAAGCCGCCCAAGAACTGAAAGGCAAGGTAAAATTCGTCAAACTCGATACCGACCAAGAAGAAGAAATGGCATCGCGATTGAATATTATGGGCTTACCGACATTATTGTTTCTAGACAAATACCAAGACGATGAGAATCCGGATGCACGAGCCGTATTGAAGGGTCGTATTGAAGGTGCTATGCAAAAGAAAAGTATTCTGGATTTGGTGGAGCATTACTTTTTTGACGGACCGGCTCCTCAGTTATTTTAATACGGTTTAAGAGACAGTAATGATAAGTGCTATCAATGCGAACAGAGCTGGCGTGTCTAGCTCATGTAGGAATTACTTGTTTATTTCGTTCCTGCGGCGAGACCTCCGTCTACCACCAAGTTAATTCCCGTTGTGTAGCTCGACTCGGAACTCAACAAAAAGGCAGTACTTTGCAACACTTCCTCCAGAGAACCAACCCGTTGCATAGGCACCGCATTGATTTTAGCTTCTCCGACTTTCTCGGCTGTATCCGCGTAATACGGGGGACCCAACTCGGCATGCAACGCGTTTTGCCGATCCCACATGTAACCCGGACCGATAAGTGCCGGTGAGATGGAATTGACCCGAATGTGAAATCGTGCAAGTTCCTTGGCAGCATTCACCGTCATGGTTAAAATAGCGGCTTTGCTACTTGCATACGCGATCATTCCTGGTGTTCCGCGCATTCCGGCGACCGATGCAGTATTTACAATCACACCGCCACCTTGTTGCTTCATTTGTCGAGCAACAGCCTGCAAAACAATAAACATACCAGTGACGTTAATATTCATAACACTCGCAAAATCTAATGGATCATAATCTAAGCATGATTGAATCTTTCCCTGATACCCAGCATTGTTCCACAGTAGATCGATTCGACCAAATCTTTCGACAATACGCTCTACAACAGACGCCACCTGAGAAGCATTCGTCACGTCGCAAACAAATCCTTTGCTATCCATTCCATCCGATATCTCGGCAAAAGTCCCTTCAAGGGCTTCCGCATTCTGATCGAGGGCCGCAACGCGCGCACCTCGTTCACCGAAGTACCGGCAAGCGGCTCGTCCAAATTGTCCCCCTGCGCCAGTGATCACTAGAACCTTGCCGACAAAACGTTGATCGGTTGCAATTTGTGATTTAGGATCGTGACAGATTTTTTCCATGTTCTATTGTATTATTTATTCAAATATAAGCGTTGCACGTGCAATGGAACGAGACAAAAAATGGTTGTGACATTTTCATCGCCACCGCGCTTCTTAGCTGACGGTTGTCGGATTGACGATGACTTCGTGAGTGAAGAAGAGTCCTGTGAGCTGTGAGTGGTGTTGATGAAGGATGATGAGTTCTTCGTGATGTCGACATCAACAGATGCGGTATGCGGTAATCGGCATGAAGAAATCCTTTTCACGGTACACTACGAAAGATATTCCACGTCGATATTGAAGATGGTCATCGCTAAAACATCCGAAACTTTAGCGCCACAGGAAGAAAGCAGAGAACACCACGGAATGCCATCTGCTACTTTCTGTAAGGGTGGATCGATTTTCCTCGATGTAAAACGGTCGCGGAGTGGACAACGTTCGGTCATGGTCATCACGACTCTAAGGTTAATTGTAGCAACTACGTAGCTGTATGCTTATCATGTACTTTTACACGTTTCATAGATAACATGATTTAATCGCTTAGACAATGCTACCTAAGAGAAGTTTCTCGTCCTTGGATCCGCTCTTGAAATTTCCTGCTGTTTTGGATCTTGCCTTTTGATGCCATGTTCCTCATTCGGCAAACCGTGAAAACGTTGTTGACATCTACGATCTGCGCGGTGTTCTTTATCGAAAAAGCCGAAAATTCGATACGATACACGATATCCGTTAACAGTTCTTGACGTCGCAAAAGATATTGATCGTTGTTGTGAAAGACTCTCCTTCCCAACATAACCCATTCTCATTCATTCATATAATTCAGCTATAAAGATTGCAAAGATGACTTCATCAGTAAACAGCATGACGGCTGCCGGCTGGGACGACCAGATGGGCAGTGATGTCGAACAGTTGTTCTTCGTGACAAGCTACAGGTAAGTTCAACTTAGGTCGTTGAGAACCTTCATCGCAAGTGAACGATCCTCTAATCAACTTTGCCGTCTTCAGTGACTTTGATCGCCTCGCCCATGGACCCCGTGGAAGCCCCGCCAAGAAACCCATCTATGTGTATCGATTCCACTCCAACGATGGGAGCCTTGTGCTTCTCAACATTCAAGGAGATGCTAGTCAAGTTGTGAACCCAGCTTTTTCACGCTATCACCCTCGTCTCAATGTCGTTTACACCTGCACGGAAGATATCGAAAACAACGGCAAGATCTTTGCGTACCAGGTCGGAGAACACGGTGAGTTGACGCAAATGGGCGAGCCTGTGGACGCCGGTGGAACCAGCACTTGTTATCTTACCATCGATAAGGCTTGCAAGCATATGCTCTGCGTCAATTACTGGAATAGTACTCTATGCGTTATTCCGCTCGACCCCGAAACAGGTGCCTTCACAGGCCCCATTCAAAGCATGTACGATCCCAAGGGAGGTAAAGAAATGGTAGCTTGTGGACGCGTCAAGGGAGGTGTCAATCACTCAAACAATGATGGATCTACAATCCGAATGCGCCAAGCGGATCCGCACTCACATGCCCTTGTTCTTGACCCATTTGTCGGATGCGTTGCTTACGTTCCTGACCTGGGAAAGGATTTGGTTCGTGAATTCTTTTATGACCCTGTCTGGGGAAACATTGAGCTGGAGTTGAATGTATTGCCTTCGGGAATGTGCACTGGTATGCCCGATGGTCCTCGTTACCTGGAATTTCATCCCCGATACCCCATTTGCTACGTTATCAACGAATTGAGCTCCACCGTGGCCGTGTTTGAGGTCGATCGACGTTTGTTGCATGAGTTGAAAGAGGCTTCCTCCCGCGGCGAGGACATGTCGAAATTCAAAGGTCGATCATCGCTTCGACTCATCCAGTCTATCAAGACGCTTCCCTCTGCATTTCCTACGGACATGAACACTTGCGGCCGTATCTGCGTGCATAAGAGTGGTCGTTTCGTTGTCGTCAGTAACCGCGGACACCAGTCGATCGCGATCTTCCGGGTGAAAACAAAAGCGCCGAATACGGGCGAATTGAGTACGGTGGGATACTTCCACACGCGCGGCGAAACGCCTCGGCACTTTCAGTTTGATGCCAGTGGCCAGTATCTGTTGGTGGCCAACCAAGATACGGACTCGTTGACCGTGTTCCACTTCAACTTAAGTAGTGGAGAAATCCGCTACACGGGCAATGAATACCGTGTTCCTTCTCCCAATTTTGTTTGCTGCTGCCCCACGTACTCTGACAGCGAACCAGAGGTCGTAGTCAACACATCCTCTGCCATGAACAAGCAAATCTCTGGGATCAGCGCCGATTTGAGCGATTCGGAGAGCTCCTTTGTCTCGAAAGGACAAGACGATAGTAAGAACTTGGTGCAAGCCTTGGAAAATGCGCAACGTGAAATAGCGTACTTGAAGCAGCAGTTGTTGATGCAACAAGACCGAGCCATCATGGATGTGAACACGATCATCAATTAGAGAGAGAGCGACCTACATTTAGAATTGCAATTTGTTTAGTTAGAAGAAGGCGGTGTCAGTGACTCTTCTTTCATTTCAGTTTAGGATTTCCGTATCATTAAATACAACAATTATGGTTTTATATCGCCTAGCTAGATTTTCCGGGACGACTTGATGGTGGATGCTCTAGGACTTTAGCTATACACTTTTATCTATAGCAATGTTTGTGGCCGCGAGATTCGCCCATGTCGACGACGCACAACAAGAAATTCGAATTTCTCCGTTTTGGCGACCGCACCGCATGGTTGCCATTAGTCATTATTCCTTTGCATTCTTTGCTTGTTGCGGTAAACGAAAGTACAATTGATTATCGCTAGAGTTCGAAGTATCAGTATTCGTAAAGCATTGCAGAAATGATGACTTATAGAGCGGCTGTTTTGGGTCTGCTCGCCTTGCCGCATGGCAGTGATTCCTTTACTCCTTCGATTCTTCATCATCCCTCCAGCAATACACAACCATCCCACCTGCTCATGGCAAAAAGCAAGAGTCTCAACAAGCAGGCCGATTTGCGTCGTAAAATGGAACGTGTGAAACAGCAGAAGGAAGAAGAAATTGTGCAATCGGGAATGATTATCGAACTCACTGCCCAGGAAATTAAGGAAAGAAATGATCGATTGCGTTTCGAAGAATTGCTCAAAAAGGAGGCAGGAAATGTTCTCAATGACTACGGATCCGATAGCTATCTCAGCAAGCAACAAGAAGAGGAAGAAATTACCGCTGCCAGTAAGTAGACAAGGGCAAGCGAGATTTTGTATGGTGAAATCGGATTTTATTTATTCACTTTTTTCTTTTTTTTTATCAGGAAAAGGAGTCGATCGAATTTTTGAAGGAGACCCAGCACCGACAGAATGTTTCGAAGATCTTGTTTCGGTTCAGACTGGCACAGCAATAGGGGTCCCCGGCAAAAAGCAATTAGTTCCTTGGCTCAGTGACAAAGGCAACCCGTCGGACTATCTTATCATCGTCTCCGATCCCAGACCTCAATCGTCCGAGTTACAAGAAACGATAAAACAATTTCAGTCAGACTTGCCGGAAGATTTGAAAAAGCGACTTATTGTAATCAATGCGGATACACCTTCCGAAAACAAACGTTGGTTAAAAAAGACCAGTCTCGATGTTCGCGTGTACTCTGACGAAAAACTGTCTTGGATGCGTGCGTACACGGCTTTGGGCGATAAGCGATGGAGTATGACCATGTTCATTATTGCGAATGAGCAAGTTCAAAAGCTGGCTCGTGAAATGGATCAGTACGGTGCTTCAAAGGCCATTCGCAACGCTGTGAAGACACTTGGCAACCGATAATTGGGTTCTCTACAGATGATTATCACGCAAACTAATAAAGCTATGAACACCAATTTACCTGGAACTGTATCGTGTTTCGGCAATAATTTGTGGAAATGCGGATCCATTACAATGTAGTCCTTTACAATCCCACTGTAGGCATTTCGGTCAAAAACGCATCGCGAATGTCATTTTGTGCGGAACCACAAAGCTGTTGTAATGGTAAAAGTGCAAAGGCATTTTCAATCTCCATGCCCACTTCGTCGATTCCGATCAAAACATAGGCACCCAATGTAGTTGTCAGAGCCACGGTAATAGTCGGAAGACCCGAGGCAATCAGTGACATTGGCGTCACCAAGAGCCACGTCGTAAGAACACGGCTTAAATGGCGACTATAGGTGGGAGGAATCGGACTTGTAAAGATCCGTTGACAAGCACCATAGACGGTTTCCAGCTCGCGAATGCGCTCCTCGATCATCAGGGCTACACCGGCGTGTACGAACGGAGACTGATGCAACGCCACACTACATAACTGACGTAGGCGCGATGTTAATGCCACAGGAAGTTTGTTTTGTGCCACTGCCCATTCGTAGTCCTCGGAGGATTCTCCAAGCATGATCTTCAAAACTTCCAAGTTTCTATCCGAATTTTCTCCACGAAGAGCCACTTTGATGACCCATGGAAAGGCTGCCATGTGACGGATTGCCAGCGTACACGCGTAGGGATTTGAATCAAAGAGGTATATTTTCAGTATATTGGCGAGTCCTCGAGTATGTAAAACCTATCCCGAGCTGAGTCGACCAAGGTGAAATTTAACAAATAAAACTAGATATTGCGAGTTGACTTACCATGCGACCCATCTGCAGTCGCGATTCCAATAATCGAGTCATGCTGGCATTCGCTCGCAAGGTCAACAGAAGCGCCAATGGCGCCGAAAGAATCGACAAGACCGAAGTGGAGCCTATCCCTGTTCAAACCGTCCCCGTCCATCCCAAGTGCCGACACAAGACACACAGCACGGTGGCGTAAGCCGTCGCGATCAGTACCGCCGGCAAGATGACGCGTGCGGTACTACTGGACCACCATCGGAGGACATGCCGCGCATAACGAATGTGCGGCGGCCGAGAATGTGATTGCCAAGTGCTGTGCGTCCAAAGTCGAGTGTAACTTGAACCAGCCGAAACAAGGACCGGGGACATGGAATCGTCCGCCGAAGGCGTCGGAGGTCGCGCTTCTGCGAGAATTGCAAAATCTCGAGCCAGATTTTCTAGTAATTCCTGTTTGCTAGGTTTCACAAGCGTCGACGTGTTTTCAGAGTCCAATGATGATGGGCCAACTACGGAAAAGAGAGGCCCTCGACCACCATTCGAATTTCTTTCGATAAAAATTGGAGACAAGCGAGTCGTCAGCACGTAGCAACGCACATTGCTGAGCCAATGGATTGCGAGCCAAAGACTAAGATATTTAGAACCCATGATCTTTGTTCTAACGTTATGAACATAGAAGCATTAACATTTCTCTTTCCGCTTATTTTGTTGTCAAAATACGGAAATTCCGATGAATTTGGACGAAGTTGATGTTCGTGATTGGAATGAGATCAACATTCGATGAGTGTTCAGGTTATTATATATATGTTGTGACAAACTACCTGTTTCACACAAGATCACACAGGTATTAGCGAATTATTTCGAAATATCAATTAGAATGTAAATAAGTGACACAGGATTCGAGTTTAGTCTACTCTTTCACTATCTTTTTAGTTTAAAAACCTAATTTGATTTTTCAAATTTTTGTGAACCGCCAATCCAAAGATCCCCCAGAACAAAAATGTGAGCCAGATTTACGACCTGCTACCCTTGACATTCTGTTATATAATTTCGATCAGCACCAACTTATCAATCCTTTCTTTGAAGCCCGTCATGAGTAAAGTTGTGAAGTTTCTTATCTGTCTTTTTGCATGCAGTGGTACGTACTATATCGTGAAGCCGGCATCGTATCTTCTTCCTGCGCACGCAAGTACGCTGGACTTGCCCATCGAGTCCTGACATTGTTTGTTAAGGTCTGCAGTCGGTGGAACCGGTGGAAGATGCTGAGAGCAGTTTGTTTCAACGCAGCCTATTCTGCGATTATGTTCCCCCCAACAGTTGCCGAACGAATATTGGTAGAGGAACTTGCCTCGATGCCAATGGCGAAAAGTTCGATGCGTGTTTCAAGGCCGGCGCCGGGCATTTTTTCTTCAAGTCGGATTGTCGGGAGGCCGCCGAGTCAACTAGCAATTCGGTTGGATGGCAGTACGGGGCGTTAAGAGCGATTCCTAGGGTCTGTGTGATCTTCTTTGACCACGCAGTTGTCGGTGACGATGTGGACATTTACTGTCCGGGAGGCTTCAGCCGATTTGAAATCTCGGGTCGTATCGGAACTGGTTTCCCGAATCGGACCGGGGACGGGCTTTTGATTGCTACAGTTGCAAAGGTGAATTTGATTGAGATAAAATAGTTCGCTAAAAGCCTCATTGTCTTATCCAGGTGACTCCCGTATGGGATCGTAAAGTTGATACAAAGATAACAATGACAACTAACCAGTGAGCTTAACTCGTCAAAAGTGCCTCTTCACATCACATAAAACCAAATAGTTGCCGCGTTGACCCAGTTGACAACGAAGACACAAATCGTAAAGGTTCCAATCACCGGTGCACTGGAACTTTCTCCATCTTCTCCATTCGTAGGATCTCCCGTTTCTTCGGATGACGCTTCGAGTGTTCCATCCTCTGTGGGTGCCAGCGTTGCCAGAATGACATCTTCACATCCCGGAATAGTCGCGTCACCGATACCGAATCCATAAGCACTGCAAGCTAAATCAGGGTTGGCGGTTCCCATTTCTTGTATCATAGCTTCCAATTCGGCACACTCGGTAGCGCTTACTTCGTTCTGCAGCTCCTCACAAAGACGAATGCGCACGGTACTTTGTTCCAACTGTAGATTGACACGATTTTTATTTTCCAAAGTCTGGCAAACTTGTTCCATTTCCGCGTGACCGGGTGAACCAATTTCAAAATAAGCTTTCAGTGCATTCCAGCAGAGGGTTGGGTCGCTAGAACAATCGTATGTTGTTCCCATGACCGTTATCGAATCTTTTAACTTGGGAATGTTATTGTTCGATGGATCTTGCTCAAAGAAAAATCCTTCACTAGCGCCCAAACCAAGAGCGCTGGGATTATAAAACGGGCGGTTAGGAACGTTTGGTTGTGAGTAACAGATGCAGATGCACGGTCATTTTAAACATATTGGCAATTACTTACGCATCGGAAGATTGCATGTCACCCACGCGAAACGCATTGACAAAGGCACTGGCATAAGTACAAATAGAGGCGACATTTTGCTGTGCGACTTTGATGTCATAAACATCCAAACACTCTTGACTGGCACGCGGCCAAGCGACCAATTCACCGCCCAGTTGACCGTAATCTTTGCAATCGGTGGCGTCGTCGGCCGTGTAGAGGCAAGCATCGCACTGAGCGTAGGCTCGTGTTGCGAGGAGACTGAGTGCGAACGGGAAGAGCAGAAAGGTATTCATTTTTTAAAGCAAATGAGACGAAGATTGCGTATAATGTGCTGTAACGCGACTATGTCATCAAGTAACAACCTGTCAAAAGTCAAAACGAAAGATCATTCTGTCACGTGTGTGTGCGCGAGTGCGATGACGAGAAAAAAGCGCGACTTTTTTCGGGTCCGCATCTTCGGAGAAACCTAACTCGTACAGTACAGGCTGGCCCAGTGCGGAGTGCGGAATGACTAATGACTGTCCAACAACACGGTTTTTATACAGTCATAGTGATACTCGTTACTTGTGACTGGCGTACAGTCATTCTTGATTCTTGTGACTGGAACGTGACCGAATTTCCTCATTCGAACCCGAAATAATGGATAATGGATTGAAAGGAATTGTCTACCAGAGACTAAACTAGTGTTACAAAAGACAAACAGAAACAAATACTTCTCAACTGATAAAAACATCTAATTTCTTATCTAAGACTGCTCCAGCTTCGGTGCTCACTTGATAAAACTATTTCAGGGAAAGACATGCCTTTTCATATTACGAGCTTTCACATTTTTTAAGACAGCAAAATCCGCACGCGCGTAGCAAGCGTCAGCGCCATAGCCAATCCAGGTAAGCTGGGCAAAAGAAATGGTCGATGCAGAAGAAAGCGTATTCGTGCAGCATATAGTTTGCCTAGTTGAATGCTGTAATCCATTCATGGCCGAGTTTGTGGATTCCGTTCATGACATTGCCGAAACGCTTGCCATTGTGCCACACATGGAACAATCTGCCCTTGATGTTTTTTTCATGCAAATGGTAACCTGCTCGTAAACATCGGCACAAACCCCTGTCGCTGGAGATACGGACGCTTCCTCCACTTGTTTTTGCGTGCTCCTAGCGCAATCGACGCATACTTTGTTTTCTGTCATTTACGCCAAATATCACTCTGGGCTTGAATTTCGTGAGTTGTTTTTCTTTCAGAAGGAACCGTTGGTTTGAAAAAGGAGCACAATGCGAATGAATGGCGACATGAATAATGAGCTAGATGAATGAGGTGAATTTTTGTTTATTGAAGGCACGAAACGGGGGCAGACAGGCAGACGGGAACATAGATGCAAGATGCAAGCAAAAAAGCAAAGCAGCAACCCTTAAGAGTACCACTTCGACGCGAAGATGATTTCGAGTACTGTATAAAAGAAAGTTGTTCGGCAATATTCTTCATGTTCGCTGCATCAATCCGCTCCTACAATTTCGCCGATAGCGATTTGTTGACGCCTTCTGCTTTTTTTCTTTCTTTCGCCATCATGATTACCGTATTATTTTTTTCTCTGCAAAATCTACAAAATCTTTTTGATGGCAAACTTGACGCTCTTTCATCTCTTGCGATATACATCATCATAACATGACGAAGTTAGTGGCACTGATTTGTCTGCTGGTGTCAGTGACGACGACAAGTGCCTTTTCTATTCCACCGGCTGTTGCCAAAACCACGGCACTGTTCGCCGTGGCAAGCGGCGACTACTATCGACGAACCCTCGAGCAAGCTCGTCAAGTCGCTTTTGCACCCACCAGTTCTCCTCAAGAAGCTCGCAAGTACCTTTTTGAAGTACTTCATCTCCAGACGGGGTGTTCGACGGGTTTCTTGGAGGATGATGGAGTCTGTGACAATGTGCAAGAAATGGCGGACCTGGTCGCTCATTTGCGTGTCAAGGCGAATGAAAAAGTACTGCGCCGTGAAGTGGTCTTGTTGGCATCGTTGATGATGAGTGCTTCCGCTGTGACACTTATGGCGTGGTTCATGGGTATCAGTCATGTCGTGCCGTTTACTCCGCAAGAATGGATGTGGGCCGTCCGTGATGGTTATCTCCCCACTCTGTTGGAACAGAATTTCAAATATGGAGGCTTTCTTGTAGATGACCCGACTGACTATCAACCTTTTCTATGGACTGAATGGGGATGGTCCCTTCGTGATGGGTATGTGCCCACCATGATGGCCGATTGGTTCCGAAATGGCGGATTGTAGATGTATGCTGCGCGGTAGAGAATCCACTTCGTTTGGATTCAGGCAGAGTGTAGATATTGCATGGTTTCAATATTTTTTGTAATTAGTTGATAGACCAATTAGAGTCATATCTTTTCAATAAATTTGATTGATGATCACATGCACCGCAAAGGACCGTCCGTTTGATGTGTGACGATAGTAATTGACGTACCGGTACCGGTACCGAATGGAGCCCAGTCAAGAGTCCCGCGTCTTCCACACACACTACTTTATTCTATTAGTCACGGTACTCAGTGACTGTTACCGTAACAGTAGTAGTTTTTGAGGTGGTACGAGGAATGAATGACCGCAAAGAACGAACCAAAATGAATGACTCTTTTGTTGGGGCGGAAAAAAAAAACCGCGTTTTCCATTGAAATAAAAACAAGGTCTGTTAATCCTCTTGCTTATTGAGAAATCTCAAGAGGGAGAACAAAATAGGGAGCGACAACATACTTGAACTGAAAACGCAAAGCAATCACACGTGCAAAGCAGAAAAAAGGGAGCTATTTGTTAGAAAAAAGCGCTATTTTCGAAGAACATCAAACGATGCGCCCTGAGCAACCCATCTCGAATTTAAACGATCTGAAAGGATCGCAAGACAACGACGACGACATCGTGTACCGTCCCTCCTTTCTAGCCGATATCCCGTTACCACCGCCTTTACCGAACGATGAATCTGAAGCCGCACATGATCAATTACCGAACATCGAAGAATACAAAGCACAAGTTGGTCCTACTTCCACCGACAACAATCGCTGTCTACGAATTTGTCTGATTACGTCTCTGTTTGTTGTCGCCATCGTTGTCTCCTTGACCGTCGGATTGGTTGTCGGAATCGAAGAAGGAATTACGTTGGAAGAAGACACGATCGAACGTACCCCCACCACACCCGTGGCTTCCCCTATGAAACCACCAGTCGCATCACCCGTCGCTCCGCCCGTCGCAGATCTTCCCACCTTGCATCCGGATGTCGCGAACCGTAAATACGAAATGGAAGAAATAGCCTTGGCGGAAGGATGGTCCGATTTGTATTCCTTGTCGACACCCGGGACGCCCCAGAATCGAGCCTGTACTTTTATCGCGGAAGACGATCGCCAATTGCCCATTGAACCTACGCTCGAATTGAAAGAACGCTACGCACTGGCCGTCTTGTATTATGCGTGGAATGGCGATCAATGGCGAGACAATTTGTTTTGGATGCAGTACAATCATCATTGTGATTGGATGGCGTCCTTGCAAGACGATGCGGGGCAGCCCGTATCCGTGGGAGTGATTTGTGACATGGATCAAAGCGTGACTTCGCTGTATTTGGCGGGCAATGAAATGCGAGGTACGATTCCTCGGGAAATTAGACTCCTACGGAACTTGTTTGTTCTGGATCTGTCAAGTGCCCAGTATTTGGAATCGGGGGAAGATGGGATTCCGTGGCAAGACATGGCGCAACTCACGAAACTCCAGACACTCAATTTGGCGAACAACAACTTTACCGGAATGATTGACCCACGATTGAATGCACTGAAAACACTGACTACCTTAAATTTGTCCAACAACCGGTTCTACGGCATCATCCCGGCGGCGATTGCGGCGAATTTGCGAGAATTGTCGATTTTGAATTTGGAATACAACCAATTGGGGGGTACACTGGATTCATTGCAAGACTGTGTCGCAGTAGCCATTCTGTTGGGAGGAAATAACTTGACAGGAACTCTCAAAAATGAAATCTATTCTTCCTGGCCGCGGTTGGAAACGTTGGATTTGTCGGACAACCAATTGGAAGGGGATTTGCCCGCAGGTCTGTTTGCCATGGAAACACTCACGGTTGTTGATCTGCACGGCAACCAGTTTTCGGGTCCGCTGCCTGATGTCATTTCGACCAACTCGCAAATTCGATTTTTGGCATTGCAAGAGAATCAGTTGTCGGGAAGCATTGGAGACAAGTTACGGTATATGACCAAATTGGAACATCTCGATTTATCAAACAACGCATTGACCGGCCCGCTTCCAGATGACTTTTCTATAATGTCGGACTTACGGTACTTGTTCATGGCGTTCAATGGCCAGTTCACACCGGGTCCGATTCCCGCCTCGTACGGTAGTATGATGAATTTGGTGGATCTGTCCTTGCAACAAACTAATCGCAACGGAACGATCCCCACGGAATTGGGACAGCTGACCGCGTTACAGCTTTTGGATTTGGCCGACAACGATTTGAGCGGCGCGATTCCGAGTGAATTCGGTACCATGGAAAAGTTACAATTCATACTGCTCAAAGACAACATGCTTACAGGATCACTTCCGGCAAGTCTGTTGGAATTGACCCGACTGGCGATCTTGGTCATTAACGATAATTCGTTCTTCGGAGCAACCAATGAGCTCTGCTTAGAAGGTGGTCAATTCGCCATTGAAACGATGGACGTCATCGTCTCGGATTGCGGTGACTTGGCGTGCGCATGCTGTGTCTGCTGCAATACTGCCGAAGGCAATCGGACGTCCGAGTGCGTCCTTTCGGTCTGGTTCAATGACGTAGATCCCGTCTATTCTCCATACTATCGGTACCAGAGAGGATTCTATGCCTTTCAACAAACCGAAGTGGAGTACCCTTCTTTCGAAGAAGAAGTAGGAGAAGATCTTATCCTATGGATTGATGATCCAGCCGCTCCTATTGATATTGATGGAGACGGGATCGTCAATGTGGGAGATTCCGATGCCGATGGGGATGGTATTGCGAATGAAGCCGACGGTGATAAAGATGGAGATGAAACTCCCGATTTTCAGGATGAGTTCGACAGCAATCCATTAGAGACTGTGGACAACGATGGTGATGGGGTTGGTGACAACGCGGATAGTGACGCGACCGATGCAACGGTGGGCGACTCGGACGGCGACGGAATTGGAGACAATGCCGATGGGGCGCCAGACGACAGTGACATGGGCGACACGGACGGTGACGGTGTTGGAGACAACGCAGACGAATTCCCCGATGACCCCAACCAATACGATACCGATCCTGGTGATGACGCCGGCGGTATACGAAAACACTAACAGACCGAAAGCTGCTGCGTAAGCATAGTTAAGATACGTGTTATTTTCTTTCCAGACAATTTTTCATCAAACGGAGTTAGCTAGATTCCTTTCAGCCTAGCTCTACTTCAAAGTGTTCGACGGAGCAAAGCCGACATACTTGTACCAGGAACCGTAGGGCGGAAATTGAAGCATATTTCCGTTCGGACATTCGTGGTACGTTTACTTAGAGCAATTCGAATTTTTTCGATTGATTCTAAATGTCGCGCCTAAATATGCTATATTTATGGGAACTTTTTGATCTAGAGTCAACCGGCCTGCGATTTCAACGGTGGCGATTTCCTTATTTAAAATGGTTTCCAACGATATGTGAAACACGTCAGACGCCCTTATGGTTGAGAAGTTATGCCATTTTTAGTGTGAGACCCCTCATTATTTTTTTCTCCCCTCGCACATCACGACGTACGACATGCCGAAAAAATTCGCTCTCACTAATGAGCAAAAGATGACCATTGCTCTTGAAGCAAAGTCATACATCTTGACTCAAAAACAGATTGCAAGTAAGTACAACATCGCGCAATCTCAAGTGTCTCGTTGGGTTGCACAGTTCGCAAAGCTTAATTGGAAACTCCCCGATGCGCAAAAGAAAAAGAAGTATTTGCCCGGAGGTGGTCGAAAGAGCATCTATTCAATTGAAATTTAAGAAGAAATTGTTTCCTTCGTTTCCGATCTCCGCTTCTACAACTACCCAATTACGATCAGGCGAGTTTTCATCCATTTGATGAGCAAGGCAATGATCGACGACAGTCCTCGTGATAATGCTGTTGCAAAGCGGATCCGTCACATCTTCAACAAGAACGGGCTTGTCAGACGCAAGAAGACAACTGCTGCGCAAATCACACGCTCTTCCATCGTCATGAAGAACTGCTTCATTTTAATGGCCTCTTCTTGAGTACCTTCGGGTCCATGCAATGTTGCTCTTTCGACAGGGCTTCTCCACAACAATTGTGCAAATGGTACTGTGTTCCGTTGGAATTCACCTTCAAGCCGACAATTTCCAGGGTAAAATAAGGTTCGTCCTCATTTTCTTCAATGCTTACTTCAGATTCTGTGGCAGAACGAAGGGAATTGCTGTCGGAATCACTCATGTTTCAAGCATCGGCGTCTGTTTGTGTTTTTTCGCAAAGCTGATGCGGTGTGTTTTGAGAGGGTAGGAGAGGCGGAGGAATAAAAGGTGCGCGCCAACCCCAAAAATTGTTTGTATACGTTTTGGGTACAAACGGCATTGATTCAAAAAAATGCGCGAAAGAGCGCGAACCGCTCCCCGTGTAAAAATCACGCGATGGCAAAAAACCTCGAAGGAGCTTTGCCTAAGTGTTAGTGCCGGTTGACGGGGGGGGTGTATGCTTCAATTTCCGCCCTACGGTACCGTACCAACAAGTTCTCGGCACACGTCAGAGCATAAAGCTCTCACAATCACAAAATTCGACCTGATTGTGTACCGGAACGACTCGTAAACTTAGGTAATGCTTCGTGGAAGCCAAGTAAAAAACAAGTTACTTCCAGATTCCTGGACGACACTTGGCAGGAAAAAAGTGAGAGAAAAGGCCGAACCGAATTTTGTGCCACAATTCTCACGAAAGTTCGAATCTTGCTGTCGAGAACTTTCAATCATAATTCATCCAAGCAAATAAAGGACTATCGCTCTCTATCTTCTTATAAAAACAAGAAAGAGAAGCACGATGATCTCGAGTACGATAGACTCCTCCTCGAAGCCCCGACGACACGAAACCGTCTATCATCCCGTCATTAGTTCCATGGTGCAGCAACCCAATACAATGAAGAATTGCACACAAGTCCTCGACATGCATTCCCGCTGTGAAGCGTTGCGGCGCAGCACCCAGTACGAAAGCGAAGAAACCTTTGTCTGTCGGACGGCGCAGCGGTATCACGACTTGTGTTTACAAGGGTACGAGTTATGAAGCCGCAGGCCCACTTGTTTTTTTTTTTGTGAAAGATGAATTGAGTGCTCGTCTCATTGTTGTCGTAGGTATCCGTAACATTCTGTTAATAGTATCATTTGAGTAAAACATTATGAATAGTTTATCTTCTATTCCTGAGAAGTACTCTTTGTCGACTTGATTCGCAGAAACATCCCCGAATCTGTTTACCTCGATGATCGGCATTTCTGAACTACTAGTCTCATCATGGCGCTCTTGATCATACCTCGTCCTTGTTTGGCTAATTCAAGGCCCGGCAATGCTCGAATCATCGTCCGAAGCCAGGCCTTGAGGGTCGGCTGCGCCACACGCCAAATCACGCATCGCCATCAGTCGACGTTGGAAATCCATCATTACCGAAGATTGCTGCTGATTTAACCACTCCAAAGTATCGCGTGTTTGTTGCACCAACGGATCTTGTTCCGACAAGACACATTCTTGCACCAACAGCACTTCGTCCAAGGTCAAGGCGGCATCGTCGTACGCACCTTCCGATAGTTGCAGCGACGCTAAATTCCACTGCGTGGCTGCGATCCCCAACAAAGGGACTTCCGGGGCCGTGCTTTTGAGTGCGACACGTTGTATTTTGAGGGCTTCTTCCCAAGCGACTTTTGCCATTTCCAATTCTTTCAATTTGTACAAGCAACAACCAATGTTATGAAGAATTTTGGCGACTTTCGGATGATCGTTGTCGTACCATTGACGCCGTATGTGAAGTGCTTCCCGAAAAGCCACGAGCGCTTTCCGAGGTTGGTGCCGTTCCAAGTGCACCACTCCCAATTGCGCCAAACTCACGGCAACATTGGCGTGATCCTCACCCAAGGTGGCTTTCCGGATCCGAATCGCTTCTTGATACGACTGGATGGCGGCTTCATAATGCCCCATACGCATCTGTACGATGCCCCGGTTGTGATAAGCCGTCCCAACGCGTTTGTGCTCTTCGCCGTACCTTGTCCCAAGACCCCGCAAAATTTCTTCAAAAACTTCCAATGCTTCTTCATATTCTCCTTGCCGCAAATGTTCCGAAGCCATGTCATGAATTGCTTGTAAGTTTTGTTCGACTTGTAAAAATGGGGCGCTAGTAGTAGCTGCGTGCGGAGATTCTTCACAACATTCCTCGCGATGATGATGATGATGATGATGATGCTGATGATGATGATGCTTCGACAGTTTCAAACGAATTTCATCGAGCGAAGAAGAGTAGTCATCATCATCCTTCTCATGAAAAATGGTCATTTTGGGTGATAATTCTTCGTATGGTTTTTCTATGGATTCCTCTATGGGTGAAAATCGATCCGTATAATAAGGTCGTTTTCGATGGGGACTCGTCGGACGACGACTCCTCCCTCCCTCATTGGCTGTTGTTCACAACTACTTTCAATGACATGATGATGATTCTTCTCCTTCTGTGGAATTCTCCAACGCATTTTTCGTCGTACTTTGCCATGTTTTATCTTCTGGAAGGAGCTCTGTGGTTCATACGACGACGACGACGACGACGACGACGACGACTCGAATACAGCTTCCGGAGCAATGGAAAAATCGTCTGTTTCCTCAAACGATGTTCGATCGATCAGCAGCAGCATGTGAAGGGTCGGAGGTCGCATATTGCCTGTATGTGTATTGCGTGTTTCTATATGATTCTTCTCTTTTCGGGTGTTTGTCTTTTACTGGAAGATCATGAACAAGCAAAGCAAGCAAGCAACACGAGAGAGATTAGCTATCAAGGGCGGATGGAATTTCATTATTATTATTATTTGGTTGTTGCGCCGTATGGGGGCGCGGCCGTTTCCGTTGAAGGCTGGAAAAGTCAGGATTCAAACGTATGAAGAACATCTCTCTAGAGAGCAGAGAGTTGATTTTTGTTTAAGAAAGATGAAGGATGCCGTTCCATTCCAAGCAACGGAAAGAAGCATTATGGAATTGCAGGACCGGGAGAAAGGACAGAAAGAGCTACTTTTTTCACTCAAACGCAAAGTGTATCAGGATTGTGACAAGTGACAACTGATGATTCTTCTTCCGAACTCCGGACTGAACCATACCAGGTACTGCTTCCTGTTTCACGCACGACTGATGGCTGATGGGTCTTCTCCGCCCACGTGCCGAAAATGGCATAGAACGACCGTTGCGACCATGAGGATGCTGTAAACGACAATTCTTCCCTCCATTTCATTTCATTTATTTTATTTTATTTTATTTTATTTACACACTACACACAATGCAACGAATAAATTGCTGGACAATTACATTGTTGTTTTCGTGGCTTTCCTGGTTCAGTTTCGCGCGAGACGTTCCTATGAAAAAAGCCATGCCTCCCCAAATGGACCCCATTCCGTACGTTTCGTTTGTAGAGTAGTCAACACCTGCACCTTTTGTCGTTGCTCACCCAGTCTTTGTTTTTCTTTTGTTTTGCTTTTGTTTGGTTTGGTTTTCATCCATTAGAACACTCCCAGAAATTACACATCGTATTTATTTTCAAATTTCCATTGACGGACAACCACCACAAAAAGTCGTTTTTGGCTTGTTTGGAACCATTGCCCCGAAAACGGTCGAGAATTTTGTAACCTTATCGACGTGTCGCATCAAAGAACCGGGACCATTGACGGGAAAATCGTTGTGTTATCGTCATACCGTCTTTCATCGCATTATACCACATTTTGTCTTACAGGGAGGAGATTTCTCGCACGGTGACGGAACCGGTGGAGAATCGATTTATGGAGGACGGTTTGCCGATGAAACGTTCGCCGTCAAATTCAATCGTCCGTACCTTCTCGCCATGTCCAATGCTGGACGTAACAGCAATGGCTCACAATTTTTTATTACTGTCGTCAAAGCCCAATGGCTTGATCAGAAGCATGTTGTGTTTGGGACGGTATTAGAAGGACGAGCGTTCATTGATGAATTGGAAGGATGGGGAACCTATGGTGGAATGACCCAAGGGAAAATTGAAATTGTGGATTGTGGGGAAGAACCATTGCAACCTGAAGACAAGGAACCTCATTACGGCTAGAGAAGATGGATGGATGGAAGGAAGGGTTGCTACAAAACCTACCCAACGGAGAAACAAATCCTTCTCCTGCAAAAGAAGCCGCATTCAACAGGTACGCCTACAACTCATAGTAACACAAACAACGTTTCACTGTTTTCTGTTTTTATACTTTTTTTTAATCCACCAAATTACTTTTTGCGTTTTGATTTTCGTTTGTATTATTTCTTAAATCAAATCGGCCACGTCCATGGGCATTTCGGTAATTTCCGTATTGTAGAATTGTTCAATATCACGCAAATAGCGGACATCATCTTCGGCCAAAAAGTTAATGGCCACACCCTTACGACCAAAACGACCCGAACGACCAATGCGGTGAATGTAATTTTCACGATTCGTGGGCAAGTCAAAGTTGATGACCAAAGACACTTGCTGCACATCAATACCACGAGCCAACAAATCCGTCGTGATCAAAACACGCGAAGAACCGGTACGGAATTCTCGCATGATAATGTCACGCTCACGCTGGTCCATGTCTCCGTGCATACACGAGACGGTGAAATCGCGCTTCTGCATCTCTTCTTGCAACCAGTCGACCTTGCGTCGGGTGTTGCAGTAAATAATGGCTTGCGTAATCGTCAGCGTCTCGTACAAATCACACAAGGTATCCAACTTCCACTCTTCCTTGTCTACGGCAATGTAGAACTGCTTGATACCTTCGAGAGTCAACTCATCCTTCTTGACCAAGATACGGACAGGTTCACGCATGAATCGCTCCGTCACTTCCAAGACATCCAACGGCATGGTCGCCGAAAAGAGACACACTTGCACCGATTCGGGCAAGAACTTGAAGATGTCATAAATTTGATCTTTAAAACCACGGGACAGCATCTCATCGGCCTCGTCCAAAAGAACTGCTTAATGTGGTCGAGACGGAGGGCCCGACGGTTGATCATGTCGTACACACGTCCGGGAGTGCCCACCACCACATGCACACCAGCTTGCAGGGTGCGAATGTCATCGCGGACGGCGGTTCCACCGACACAGGCGTGCACGGCAATGTCCATGTAATCCCCCAAGGCCAAAACGACCTTTTGAATTTGCTGTGCCAATTCACGGGTGGGGGCCAAAATGAGTGCTTGACATTCCTTGACTTTTGGGTCGACTTTGGCAAGAGTGCCGATCGCGAACGTGGCTGTTTTACCCTGCGGGGAAAAACGAGAAAACGAGTTGTTGTGAGTCAAACGAGTATCGGGATGCACTGACACATCTACCGGTAACCTAACAACAAGCGAATGAATCATCATCAAGTTGGATAGGTCCGTTTTCGAGTTTTTTTTTGTAGTTGTTATCAGACACATCGAGGGTAACTCTTTTCAGACTCGAAAGATGGTGTATAACAGAATTCATCATCCCTATTATTATACAGTAATAATAACAAACAATAAAGCACGTACCGTTCCCGACTGCGCCTGCGCAATCAAATCCCGTCCCAACATAGTGGGCTTGATCGCTCGTTGCTGAATCGCCGAAGGCTTCTCGAAACCGTAGGAATAAATTCCGCGCAACAATTCTTCCGGAATCTCCATGGCATCAAACGTTTCAATGGCTTCATCCCAATTCGAATCGAAATCGGCATCCGTCAATCCGCCGGGAGGAGCGGCCGCGGCTTCGCCCCCTTCATTTACTGGTTCATCTCTTTATTATATGATATAGATCAGAAAATCAAATGTGAAAAAGGTAAAACACATGAGCCCTTTGCAATGAAAAGAGAGAAAGGCGCGAGAAAAATGAAATCCCAAGGCTTTAGGTTCCCGACGATATACTCTACGTCCTCTCAGAGCCCTTTCACCACCATACGTCCGCCTGGTCCCGTTAACACTTTTACGACGCAAAAACAACTTGTGTTTTGTTGATGAAACAAGAAGAAAAACGTACCTTGGATCTTCGCTCATGGTGCAATGCACACTTGTGAGAGAGAAAGAGAGAGAGCCGAGCGAACGATGCGTAATACTTGTAGTAATAAGCGTGGTGGTGAGGTGCAATAACGGAGGACGGTCAGACAGCGCATGCGTGTCGAAACAGTACACCGACTCCAAGAGTCCTTGGAAACGGATGGTCCTGCTTGGTTTGGCGCGCTTTTTTTTGTTTCGTGGGCGGAGGAGATTATTTTGTGAAGTGTCTTGTTGTCGGACGCCGGACAAACCACACCATCGCGACATGAAATGTATGTAGGCCGACCAATTTCGAAATTCGAAGCATTATCACTGATATATCGCTTGGATGATAATACATCACTTCCATGAAACTTAAGAGAAAAAGAATACTGCATAGCATAGATTGAGTAATACTTTTTGCATCGAATGAGTAACGCAATAGATTCCGTACGCGAAACGAACGAATCATCATCATCATCATCATCATCATCATCACGTGACGAAGAAGCCCGACTGCAGGCCGAACTCGAAATCGTCACAAAAATGAGACAAGCTTTCACGGCAGCCTTGCAAATGTTGGAAGCGGCACGAGATGATTTGATCGAAATGGGATGGCGGATGGATCGTTTGCAACAGGCCAGTGTGCAGTGTCGGATGGCGTGGCAACAACAAACCACAACAAAGAAGCCGAAGAACGAAAAGCGTCACGATTTCGTGGGTCCACCTTAATAAATGTTGACACTATCATCTAGTATTACTACGGCTGGGCTCCTCTTCCAAGACACGTATTCGTTCCTGAGCGCGATGACGAATGGATTCCAATCGAGTCTGCCATGCCCGAATGCGAGACGAAGTTTGCCGTGACAAATCTTCCGTTTCATTGTACCGAGGATCCGAATATTTCAGATAGGATTGCAACAAAATGGGACTCAATACGAGTCCATCACAAAACGATTCGGTAAAATCTAATCCTCGGTTCGTGTACAATTGTTCCGGACTATCGGGTCGCAGAGCCGGATTACGATAAGGAGGTATGTCTTCGGCGTTGGTGTAATTCCACACTTTGGCTTGATATTCGGAAACGACGGTCAAGCGGACTCGTTCATCGGCTTCTTGGAGTGCCACTTGGAACCCAATGATCCATTCCGGTAGTTTCCATCCCAAGATTTCACGTTTGATACCATCATTTTTGTCAGTGGGTGTCTTTTTCTTTTCTTCTTCAACTTCTTGCAGAACTGCATCCCATGTCTCGGAAGCCAATTGCGAAGCAAACACCCCAATCAAGACACTGACCCCCAATGCGACCAACAACAACGTATCTTGCATTCCACCCGTATCTTGTTGGATGGAACCATCGACGATACTTTTCCCAAAATATCCCAAATAACTATCTAACAAATACGGTTTGAGACTGCCCAAAAGATTCCTCCACAAAAGGGTCCCCATCCCACATTGGTGACACCATAGACGTAATTGTAAAGTCCCAACGGAATCGGCAATACCGGTGCCAATCGCAACGTCAATATAGCTTTGAGTCCATCTTTGGCGACGACTTTTTCAATCCCTCGCAAGGAAGGATATTCGTCGAGTACTTGCAATGCTTTTTTGACGTATGGGGGTATCCATTTTGGCCAAACCAAAGGCGACAGACGATCCCACCGTTGCGGCGGCCGCCGAAAGGACCGCCCCCTGTAAAACACCACCAAACAAAATTCCCGACGACAAGGCTAGAACAATTCCGCCTGCATCCAAGCACAAGCATTTGACGGCCGTCCAGGCGGCCGTAAACAAGAGTAATTTCGTGATAGGATTCATGGTTTCTGCGGTCTGGAGAATGGATTCCAATTGTTGTTGCAGTTCCGGACTGTCTGTCATGAAATCCAATCCCACCGCCGACACCAGTGCCGCCCGTCCACCCACACGTAATGCCACGGCTCCAGCGGCAATGACAAAAGCTGTCAACGTCAATGCCGTCTTATTGATGTCTTCTCCTTTGGAGGAGGCGTCCAATAAGAAATTGCCATTGGCATCACGCGGCAACGACGCTATTCGTGATTCCCTTAGAGTCTCGGCTGATTTCAAGACGGCCCGAATTTGTTTTCGTCGTGCGGTCAAAATTTGCAACCGTGCTGTTTCTTCTTCTTCTTCATCATGGGGGTTTGATGTAACACAACACGAGTCGTCGTCCGAAGGGGTGCCAGGCAGAAAGATCGCGTGGAAAACGCCGATGCTTGTTTAGTAAAACACGCCAATATAATACTGCAAATGGCTATTATGGACTTCATTGCTAATTGTTTGTAGGTATAACAAATATTTTGAGCTCCTTCTTTGTAAGGAATGCTTTTCGTTTCTACATCAAATAGCACATCCTCGTTGCGCATCAAAAGGAATGAAAGTAGCTCTCCTTCTGTCGCACCAGTTTCATTCGATACAATCCAGGAATACCGGTGCGTGTCCATCCCCTTGCACCTACGTCATTCATCGGTCGGGCGCGTTTTGTTGTAAAAAAAACAAACGACGATGAAGTCAAAAAAAAGATCGTCGAGCCGCTCTTAATTTCATTTCTTTGCTTCATTCTTTTACCCTTCTTTCACAAAAATAACAACATCATGAAATTCATTGTCTACTTCTTCGTCACGACGGCTTCCGCCTTTACCCCTTCCATTCCCTCTCGTCCTTTGACGCGGTTGTATTTAAAAGGCGCCGACATGAGTGGCAATTCGTGGAAACCCGACAGTGAAAAGATGGGTTCGACAGATACTGGTGATTATTTTCCTGAAGGTTACAATCCCGATATTGCCTTTACGGATGGTTGGCAAGGCAGTCAAGCGTCGTTGGCGGGCAACAACAAACGCAGTGGACCGGCGATTCCTGGATTGGAAAATTTAGGCGCCGATGCCACCATGTATGGTGGGATTACACAAGCTTCAGAAATCCCACCCGGCATGGATTTTACACCACCATCTATTCCGGATGGTGTCTTTGAAATGAACGTCCAAGCCGTTGCCGGAACGGCCAAGGAATTGTCCGTGAATCCAGTCTGTATGGGATTTGAAGATTATTATGCGGCCTTTAGTCCAGGATCGCATCCTTCCTTTTCGGTATCACCTGCGGTAGGACGCATGGATCGTCGGGGTGGTGCACCCACTGTTTTGAAAATTCTTTGTGCACCACAAGGACAAACGGGTTTGTTGGAAGGTAATCTCGTCATTAATTTACCCGATGATGGCACCAAAATCTATTATCAAGTCAAAGCGAATGCCGTGTAATCCGATTTTATTTGCCAAAAGGAAAACCTAGAAACGCTTATCATCCGAGAGACCCAGGAACACACGATATTCGTATCGGATGGAATGGAATGGAATGGAGTAGGTCCTTCAGAATGAATATCCAAAGAAATTCCGTAGAATTATTATTTATATTTAGGTGATTATATTTCTATAGTTCGTCTGAATGTTGATGCAATGCCCTTTTGGTGTTTATTCTTCTTAGACCGTCATGGTGGGGATTTCGTCATAACCACCACGACGATGACGACTCCTCGTCACACACTGATAGATGGCCATGACTACAACACCCAACAAGAAACCTGCCACACCGACCGTTGTGTCCATACTGCTACTATTGAAAGTAGTAGTACTAGTACAGGAAGGACACGTGGGGCAAGGGAGGGTGGGCATGGCGGTGATGGGAGCTCGTGTTGGAACTGCCGTAGGAGCCGGAGGAATCCAGTAAGTACAATCTTGAATACTGGCATTCCACCATCCATTCCCACAATCGGGAGGTGGACCGGGTGTCGGTGCCAAAGTGTCATCTCCCAAGATGAAATCCGCGATCGGTGGATTGAGACAAGCCAACAATGGGTCCATGTGGTCACGAAGATTCGGCATCAAACCGGCGGCGGCAACATCACGGAAGGACAACAATTTGGCCCACGAATCCAAGACCCCGATCGTGTTGTCATCATCAGTATACAATTTCCAAGCCGCAAACGACCAACCGAGACCTTTTTCATACGAAAACAGTTGGCGCGCCACAAAGGATTGACGATGACGGTACCACCAATCGGAATGAATCGTTTCTTCAAAACGATCGCATTGTCCATAATCCACAAATTTCGATGTAGTATCCCGCAAGACACAATTGTCGACTGCGGCATCAAATCCACTCGACACCAAGACGGGGATACCTTGAAAGCAGGTCGCATATTCCAAAGGAGATCGTCCCAAACACGCCATGGATTCATGATAAAACAATTTCATACGATCATCGACACTGGTCGATGAAGCAATGTCCGCTACGGTACTGGTATGATCCATTGATAAGGCACCAAACACGTACGAATCATTGGCAGGAAACAATTCTTTCATATGCTGAATGGTACTTAAATTGATAGGAACATAGAGGGGAAGTGTTGAGTCGACGGCACGCGCGGCGTGGAACGATTGCACCGAAGGCAACATCAGCGACATGTCGTGTTGAACACAAAACTGCGCCGCCGCGGTCACCGCATCATCGTTGTCGTTTCCTTCCAATACCAAAATTGCTTGTAACTGTGCATCATCGGCCATTTGCCGAATCTTGGATAACAAATCCAGTAATTCATCATCTGTCTGGGAGTTATTGTCATCGTTAAGAAATGCCGTGAGGGGGGAATGGAATTTGTACGGTATTCAATCCGTGTTGGTGCATGTCATGAAAATCTTGGGCGGTATAAAAGTGATGTTGTTGTTTCGGCGTCAATGGTGTTCCACCGGTCGCCCACAGAGCTTCTGTAAAGAGTCCAGCAAGTGTCACACTCCGAACCGTTGTCGTCGATGGCTTTGTTGTCTGGCACTGCAATTGCGCCAAGCCACCCAATTCACAAGCAAAGGGATCCGCTTCATGATTGGGTGTTGACTGATACACCGCTTCGATCATAAGATTCAAAACATTCACCGTTTCCTGTGCCGTCAAATTCCCTCCTTGATATTGTGTTTGAATGGCATTCGCATCGGGCAACCATACGACATCACCACCACCACTTTCCGGGGCAAACTGCGGCGGCAAGGCCGTACATCCCCACGTATGATTTTTGTAAGACAAAGGCACCCCGATTGCGTCCACACAAGGTGGCAAAGAAACTGAGACCCATGTCGTGCAATTGCGGTAACGTGTCGGCATTCACGACGGTCGGATCCAAACGACAAGAAGTCGTCGTCGTCCGATGATGGTCTATAGAATGAAAGTGTTTCATCGTTTCACTGCTTCTACACGCGATAGTCAGCAAAATGAAAGGATAGGATGTTTAATAATAATAATAATAATATGAGAATGTGTTGTTGATGCAACAGATTCGTTGGTGTGATGAGGGAATCGTTTCATGAAAGGACGAGCGAGACCCATGACAGGACGGCGGGAGTCGCGAATAAACAAGAAAGAAAACGAGATACGGAGTACCAGTACTACGGAATAACGATGAACACACGCGAGGACACTTTGATATTTATTATACTCCGGAGTAAACAAAAATGGATCTTCTTTTTCTTCATTCATTCATTCATTCATTTTGACATCTTCTTGCTTCAGAATCATTCAAAGATGATATGAACAAAAATGAATTTCCATTATCAAAGTTTCATTAGTCTTTTTTTCACGCTCGTCGTCGTGTCGGTTTGTGGTCGTCGAAAAACAAATACTACCAGTACCACCATTGTTACAAACCTCACGACAATTCACAATCCTAATTATTTATTTGCACAAGATATTACCATCCTGGTGGTGACAGATGTACATTCTTGGGTGGGTGGTCATGGACCGAATGAGCCGCATCTCAATATTAATTACGGTCACGTTGTGAGTTTTTATGAACGCCTGTTACAACACGCGCAACAACAACAACAACAACAACAACAACAACAGAAGGATTTGTTTTTCGTGATGAATGGAGATTGGATTGATGGGACCGGTCTTTCCTTTGATTTGACAGCATTGACACAAATTTTACAACAAATGCCGTGGGATGCCATCAATGTTGGGAATCATGAATTGTACCATGCGCCCTTACTCGAATTCATTACACAACCTGGTGGAATGATTGATTGGTTTGGCAACAAGTATTTGTCGTCCAATATTGTGCTTACAAAGACACAACAAACATTCGGACAGCGTTACGTCATTTTGCAAGGAAATCACAGTGCCGTGTTGACCTTTGGTTTCTTGTACAATATGAAAGATCATGTCGATACAGTTCTAGTCCAAGAGATTGAAGCGGTCGTACAAGAAGCTTGGTTTTTGGATGCACTCCACAACAACACGTACGATGCCATCTTAGTGTTGGCACATATGCACGTCCAAGATCCTCTCGTGCAAGTTCTATTACAAAACATAAGAGAACAAGTGGGGACAACCATGCCAGTGCAATTTATTACTGGACACACACATATTCGCGACTATGCCATTCTCGATGAGTGGAGTGCGTCCTTTGAGGCAGGACGGTATTTGGATACTATCGGTGTTGTGTCATTTCCCAAAGCAAATCAAAATACGACGACGAAAAATGCCACCCAATTATTTACGCATCATTTTCTGGATGCGAATCACGAGACATTGAGTGCCGTACTGGACGTCGACAGCATCGATACTCCCAAGGGCGTGGCACTGTCGCAATTCATTGCCACCACACGAGAGGAATTGGGACTCAATCAAGGAATGGGTTGTATTAATCAATCCTACTACACAACTTCGGCCCTGGGTGACTCTGCTTCCTTGTGGGGGTTCTTTATCAATGCCGTCGTGCCCAGCGTTCTGCCAGGAAAACATGCTTTGATGTTGGACAAGGGAGATCTGCGTTATGACTTACTAAAAGGAAACGTGAGACTCGATGATATCATTGCGGTATCACCCTTTAACGATACTCTCTATTACTGGAAGGACATTCCGGGAAGTGTGATTTTACAATTGAACGAATCGATGAACGTCCAACATGATACCAGTTTTCTTCCCCTACTGCCGTCTTATATACTGGCACCTTCCGAGACGATTGTTCCCAGCACACTTTACGAACTCATGACATCCGAATTTGAGATTCCATCGATACGAGAAGCACTCGTGGCGATCTTTCCGAACGCATTGGAAGCGAAACCCACGGACCTAACTGCAACACAACTTTGGCTGAACTATTTCCGTGAACACAGTTCGTGCGGTATTCCACATCCCGAACTGACGCCTCACAAAGACGAACATACCGAAAGCAATCAAACCCAGGCCGGGGAGCCAGATAGTTCTCAGGAAGATCAGATGCGTCTCTTGTTTGTGGGAGTGGCCATGGGGACTATTCTTGTATTAGGAGCCATCCACATACGGCAGAGAAGTCATCAGTTTACGAAACTGAGGGTGACACGAGAAGCGGTGATACTAGACGCTCGGCACGAGTTCTCGGAGGAAGATTCATCATCGAAACATCGTATGGAGGAAGAGAGCGAAGGGCTTTTTGTGTAGTGATGATCCAATGCGTCAGGGACGGTTTGGTCCGAACAAAGACCTGCCGCAGTGCGCTTCCAATTGGTTCCATTTTGAACTAAGATCCCATTCTTTTCTGGGAAAACGAATGTTGTGGAGGAACAATAAATCATGTGTTCTTAGATTGTAAAGAAGAGGACCTAGATTTGCTTCGTAGACGACTCACTCATCCGATCAGATACGGGAACTGCTGTAATGTCCAAGCTGTTCAAGTTTCTAGTCTTTGTTAGAATTTGAAGTTCAAGCTCGAGGTTGTTGAAAAGTGGGTGACCTTTTCGGTTGGGGTGGAAAAAGACTTTTCGACGTCAGTGCGAAAGCAGATCGTGAATCATCCTCGTCAGCACTAGATCGTGATTGAAGAGAGGGTTTCTATGGCAATGAATGTACTTTCTTTCCACAAGTTAGGCTTTGTCAAACTCAATTCTGATTGGCGGAGGTCCAGGTGTCTCAATGACGCATTTGTACTTTTTTACGTTCTCAAGTCAGAAGCGAGTTTACTAGCACAGCGGATAGCGAATGCGGGTGAAACCTGGCGGAAAACAGGAAGCGCTTTCATCGTTTTGATTTGCTGTAAACTTGAAGCTTCTATGGTATTCCTATCGCTTCGATAATGATACACAAAAAATACTTATGAAGTGAAGTACTGAAAACCTCCAATCCACGTCCAAGTGAGCTAGCCGTCGGAAGAAATGTCGGACCATGTGCTCAACATCCGGGAGAAGCGTTGACGCATTCTTGTCTTGGAGGCACATTCCTACTGAATACATCAGTCTAAGCTTCAAGACGCTCTACGGTCATAGTTGCATACTTTTGTACGTTTTCTGCGGTGGCTCGATCTGTTATCCCCGCCAACGTCGCTTGGATTTCCGATGTTGGAGCTGCGAGGAGCACATAATTTCGGACGGCCCACTTCGACCTAAAGACTATACAAAAGCCATGTGCCTACAACAAGCTTCGCCTTTAACTCCTGAAGATATTGCCGTGTCGGCATTGACCGACATGACGAGCAGCCAAACTGAAACAAGCAGCAAAGCGGTTGAGAAAACCCCAAAGTCCGCAAAACCAAGAAGCGCTTTAGCTTTCCGGTGCAACCTACCGTAATTCAGTCGATCACTCCGTTGCGGGGCCAGGTCGACCACAGTTACCGGGATTTCTCGAAGATTCCTGCGGAAAAGGACTATGCGATACCTTTCAAGATTGAGGACATGTCGTTTGCTGAGAAGTTGCAGCACATTTTGTCTCGCGAAGAATTCAAGTGCATCACTTGGTTGCCTCACGGACGTGCCTTCAAAGTGATTGTACCGCTGGCGTTCGAGCGCCAAGTGTGCGAAGAATACTTTGGTCACAAACGATACTCCAGCTTTTTGCGACAGCTCAATAATCATGGTTTCAAGCACATTACGAAAGGTCCCGATCGTAATTCCTACTACCATGAATGTTTTCTCCGGAACATGCCTCATCTTTGTAAATACATGCCCGATTCCAAGGATGCCCGGCGTCAGATACCCGACCCTGAGAATGAGCCCGATCTCTACGAGATTTCGAAACGATTTTCTTTTGCGGGTGCGGTCGAGGTCAAATCACCATCGATCGTTCCGGAGACTCCGAGTACTTCACTCCTTTCCTCTCGCACGGCTTCCGAACTTCCTTGGATGGTGCCACCTCCAGCAAAGAGAGTAGCTGTCGGAACTGCATCCTTACCGAGTTTGGCGACCTTGCCTCCGGTGTTACCGGCGACGCCCCATTTGGTGCAACTCGCGCAAACGCTGCGACGTGACGAATTGATCCGCAAAGCTGCCCTCGTCGCCTCATTGGAAAACCGACAAGCCTTGCAGCAATTTACCGCTACCAACCAGGCGAACGTCCTGAATGATTTGATTCTCCGTAACATGTTCCGGTAAATGGAGGAGGGGTCTTTTGGGGATGGTTGCACGGATGCTAGCAACTCATTTAGTGCGTCCACTAAATTACTTTTCTTTAGATTTTAATATTGTTATTCTAATTTCAATACGAACTACCATCTAGAGTCATGGTTTATTTAGTGAGGGGTTGACTATATTTCCTTGTTGAACGAGACCTACTAGACCTAGGAACGAAGGTCAATTTTTAACCAAGTGCCCACCTTAGATCGGAACCGTTCCGCTTTGTCATCAGAAATTGCGTGTTCCCAAAGTGTCAAAATCCGAAGCGTTGAATTTTGCATTTCGGCTGTGGCACTTGGAAAGAATGAGCTGGTGGCGGGTGGGACACGCCTTAAGAAGTCTAGACAAAAGAGTATAGAGACTCGTGGGCGTCGATCTACTGTTTCTTGACACACAGCCAAGCCACTGGACACGCCAGCGGTGACAAGGTGTTCGGATTTGTTACATCTCCGCTTCCGCAACAAATTTCACTATTTCAATGGGTTCGCATTTGTAACATCCACGTTTACTATCTAGCAGATTGTGGTATGGCGAACGTGGCAACTTCCAGTGGCCTTTCGGAATTGCGTGTTCGATTAAAGTTATGGCTTAGAAATTCGTGAATGACAAGTCTTGTGCTACGATGACGTCAACGTGTCCGGGTATCAGACGCCCCTGTACACTCACAGAGGATTGAGGAACGTTTGAAAAGAGCCAATGACCTGCCGCGCCTCCACACACGGTACCCGATGAACGACAATGAACGGACAGGAATTTCCGTTGTAGAAACCCTTCCGAGCCAGCCGATCCCTCGGAGGGAGCTGCAGCAAAATATTCGTCGGAGACTCCAAGAAAAGGGAGCGCTCGTTCCGTTCATTTCCAATATACGTCCAGTTACCGGTACTTCGTAGGCTGTTCTATTCATTATTCGTTCAATTGGCTTTTTCTTTTTGTACACTCAAACTTACTCGCTTTGACACAAAAAAGAAATGCTCACAACATGTTAGGACCCGATCGCTTTACTTTCGAAACTCCCAATGTCATTGATCCGGGGGATATGCCACCGGTAGCTCCGCGTCGTGAAGTATCGTCCAAGGAAACGACCACACCATCGACCCATTCGTCTTCAGACGATGACGACGATTCCGATTATCGACAAGCTCGTTCCAGTACCGCACGCTTATTAAGAGATATTGAGGATTTGGAATTGACGGGTGATGATACGAAACAGAATCCGTATCATTACAACGACGACGACGATGACGAAGAACACAATCATCATTCGTTACCGACTGCTGAAGAAGCGCGCCTGCATGCAACATCTCTTCTTTCAGCAAAACAGAATCGACGAAGCAATCTCGGTCGGTCGGTGCGTATTGATGCTCCGTATCGAAAACATTTGCTGCGGAAACGAATGATTCATTTGGCTATAAAATACGGTTGGATTCCGTTATTACTTGTGCTTCTCGTGGTATTGTTGGTAGTTTTTGTTCGACACCGTACAGCATCGGCACAACCCGACAGCAGCTTTGAACAGCAACGAAAATACAATTATTTTGTCAATTTCTTGAGTCAATCCGGAATTAGTTCCGTACATCATTTGACGACCGAGGGCACCGCCCAACACGAAGCCGTGTGGTGGTTGGCGCGCGAGGATCAGGCATTACCCACGACGTTCCCTCAAGATCAACTGACTGACTATCGATTCGTGCAGCGCTATGTCCTCGCGGTGTTGTATTTTGCCCTCGACGGTCCAGAATGGAAAAATCAAGCCAACTTTCTGACACCCCAACACGAATGTGCGTGGTACGCTCCGTCCTATTTCGATCAATTTTTGGGACATTATTACGCGGTCGGAGTGACGTGTGATCCGGTCGAAATGCGTGTTCAGGATTTGTTTTTGCCCCGCAACAATTTGAAAGGTGTCTTGCCCACAGAATTGATGCACTTGATGCATCTGAAAATGATATCGCTGCCGGGGAATACCGTGTTTGGAGAAATTCCGTCCGGGATCCAGGTATTGTCCCATTTGAAGTATCTGGATTTGAAGTACAATCAAATTTCCGGATATATTCCGGATTGGATTGATCGTTGGAGCAATCTCGAAGTCTTAACGTTGTCCAACAATGCCATGGAAGGGAGTGTCCCGGACGCCGTTTCGACACTGACGCGCTTGCGTACGCTCGCGTTGGACGACAATATGTTCACCGGCAATTTCTCTTTTGCGGAATCACTCACGCGATTAGAGTATTTTTACGCCGACCGGAATCTATTTTCATTTACGATCGACGATACCTTCTTATCGAGTTTGATCAAATTGGATGAACTCGATCTCAGTTCGAATGACATTTCTTGTACGGAATTCCCGACCCATTTGTTGCAACATCCGAACTTGGACGTATTGGATTTGGCAGATAACCGTCTGCAAGCTTCACTTCCGGCCGTCTTGGAAACGAATTTGGGCCTCGAATTTTTGTCCCTGCGCGACAATCGTTTGTCGGGTCCCGTTCCCTCCAGTCTTCGATCGTTGCGGCGCTTGAAGCACTTGGACTTACAGAACAACGCGTTGACGGGAAAGTTGCCACTCGAGTTGAAAGAACTCACGGGATTGACGTACTTGGCTCTGGGATACAACAACTTTACCCGGACGCAAGATCTTCCACCCTTTTGGATGAATTGAGCAGTTTGCGGGAATTGTCGTTACCGTCTCATTCGCTGACAGGTACCATTCCCGGTTGGTTGGCGCAGTATTTACCCCAATTGGTCTATTTGGATTTGAGTTACAACGAACTCAAGTTGGGGATTCCTAGCAATTTGCTGCAAATGTCGTCTTTGGAAATCTTGTTGTTGAACGACAATCAGTTGATTGGGACGCTTCCTACTTCTTCTGAAATTACCAACGATGCCTTGCAAGTTCTGACGTTGCATCACAATGAAAATCTCGCGGGGAATATATCACCACTGTGTCAAAATGGCTCTCTCTTAATGGGTTACGATTGCGCCACTTCTCTGCAATGCACGTGCTGTGCGGCCTGTTGTCCCACCAATGAAGATTGCTATCACGACGAACTACGTAGTACGATCGTGGCGAACGAAGGCTTGTGGGAATACAAATACGAGCGTTCCCCCTTTGGCATGGAACCGGAACGTATGGATGCGAATGATCTGTTTGCAGTATTGCATCAACAACAGCCATGAATGCGGATTGGATCGTAAGTCGCTATACAAATGAATAATCAAAAATATACTGAACTACATTTTCACTCGCAATTCTACTAGTCCGAAGTGTGGGCTAAAGGAACCGACAACTGCAACGTTTCGCGATATCTCACAAGAGTCCTACCTGATCATTCATTCGAGAGCTCTTTAATTCTGTCATGCAATTCTGATTATATAGTAGTCGAGTATTATAGTAGTAGAGTACTCCTCGTTCTTAGTCCACCTTGATGGTCCCAAAGATTTTTCGCGTAAACCACAGCGAGGTTAACGTTCCCACTGTTCCAAAGACCAGGAACATGGCAAAGCAAATCAAAAACATATATCCGAAATACAACAAGTACGTCATGATCATGCGACTGGCTTCCAACGTGCGGAACCAAAAGATACTGTACGCAAACGTGTAAAAGGCGGTACTACCGGCACAAATGAACGAATACCACCACCAACGGTGATTCTCGGCACAGAGCTGGTAATACACCAACAAGACCGTGATTTCGGCGCATGTTACAATCAGAATGAGGTACACAATCAAAGTAAAGCCAAACACGTAGTAGAACTGGTCCATCCACAAACTCGTCATGATAAAGAAAAAGTTCCACGTAAGCGGCGGCAAAGGGAATGACCCCCGTCAAGGCCATACCCACCATGGGGTGCATGAGAGGTGGAGGCGGAGGAATCGCACGAGCAATCGTGCTCGTCACCGTGGGAAACTCAATCGGTTCGGCCTTGAAACCAAAGTAAGCGCCCAGGAACACGAGCGGGATCGAAATCAAGCACCACATAGCTCCCACAATGATGACATCCAACAAAGGTGCGCTGGCCGAAGATTGCTTGAACCACAAGATAATGTTGAAGAACAAGAACGTGAAGAAGGTTGTTCCGGGGAATAATACCGCCGTAAGAACGGTACACAGTTGCCAGTCGCGTCCACGGAAGGATTTGTAAATGTGACTGCTCAAATACCCTGCCACGATCCCGAACAACATGTACACTACCAAAAGGAAGATCATCAATGACCCACGACGGGCGGGAGACAAGAATCCAATGGCCGAAAAGATAATGGCAAACAGCGCCGTCAGGCACAACTGCGCCCCCGATCCGCAAAAGACACAATAGAGCATCGGAACGTTCTGCGGAGGGCGGAAGACATCGGCATGCACCAATTTCCATCCCGTTTCTTCTGATTCTTCGTCCTTTTCTTCGTCGGCTAGAACGGCGAGCGCTTCGTAGGCGGCAATATCCCGTCGTAAATTGCGCACCAAGACGGAAATGACCAACAACGACAAGAACATGACGACCAGAATCGAGTTGGTGATGGAATACCAGTGCACTTTGGCGGGTACCAAATGATCTGTTCGAACACAAAAAGGGTTGAGTGCGCGATTTTGTTATAGCGGCAACTGCCACACTCTCGTCTACGAACCTTCATTCAAATAGATATCCCACCGCGACGTCCATTCAATGTCACTCGGTTCCCACAGTACGTCGTACGTATATAAAATAGTTTCATCAGGTTTGACAACTTGACTCAATTTGATCATATCTCGACTGAGATGAACTTCGGAAGGACACGTTTTGAGTTTCTTCGTTTTGCCTTCCTCCGAGGTACCATCCCACTTGTATTTGTTTTCAAATTCGTGTTTCACACTGAGTGGTTCTACCGCAAATCCAACGACACTGTACCCACCATCTTCATTGGCATGATAATCCACGTGAATATTGACGTGATTGTAAATATACGGTAACTGAGTATCGGCCGACACGAACCCAATGGGAAAACCACCGGCATAGCGCTTCTTTTCGTCTCCGTGTGCATCCAATCCCAAGGCCGCCGATGGCAAATTATCAATAATCCAATTATTGTGATATCCGTATTGAATGTGGAGTCGCAATTTGGAATGCTCTAATTTGCTCAATTGCTTTTGACACAATGGACGACAATACACTTCTTCCAACATTTTTAACTGGTAGGGTGAATTCTGAATCTTGTTGCCCGTCAAGAATTCCCCCAAATTTTCCGATACCATTTGAATGCCTTCGGTAGGTTCACAAAACGGTAAACGATAATAGCCCCGGGGCATTTGTGTGTGCGTCGAAGTCATCGAATTGACTTTGAGGGGGACGTCTTCCCCTTCCCGAAAGGAATGCGGTTGCACGCCCGGAATATAAAACGCGTGTCCTTGGACACAACAGGAGAGTAATAAAACTAGTGAAAACAACATGATGATTGATGATGAATGGAAGGAAGGGAGGAAGGAAGGAAAACAATAATACTCCATTATCATTCGCAAGGGCTGCAGGCAATACGTAGTATAAGCACTTGGCATGACCATTGCAACAACACAGCAGCGGCTGTTCGAGTACAAAGTACAAAGTATACCTTTTCCAATTACCCACCGGTCTTTCCGTTGCTATTGACACCTATACTGAATGTGATCCGTTGCAGTGGAACTCAATTCTTCATTAACTACTTGGAAGCCATGTTCTGTCGCAATGCGAGTAAAAGGCCGGCGCGGAGGTGGCACCGCCATGCGTACAGGAACTTGTAGAGTGCAAAAACCTATGGACACGACTGTAGTCGTGGTTTTCCGTTGCGCGGTCTTTTTCTCGTCCCTTTCGTCGCATTTGTTTTTCATTATTTTTCATTTTCATTACTTTTTCCAAAAACATTGGCTTGCATCATCATACTACCCTGCCCATTGCATCATCATTTTCTTGATTAACTAACAACTCTAGAATGTCGACACAAGAATCTTCGCGTCGTCGTAGACGCATTCATGACGATAATAATGATGATGATGATGATGATGATGACGACGATGACGCGAGCGATGATTTCGGCAGTCCCCGTCACAATGACGCCCGCGCCGAACGACTCGCACGACGTGCCGCCCAACGACGCCGGGTACGACAACGACAAGAATTGCTCGCCTTGGCGGGTGAAGAAGACGAATATCGTCCAGTAGATGAAGAAGAGGCAGAAGAAGCTGTCGAAGACTATGACGATGATGGACCTCCCGAAGAAGAAGAAGAAGAAGAAGAAGAAGAAGAAGAAGAAGAAGAAGAAGACGGCGAAGATTTGCTCGAAAACGCGGAACGTGATTACCAACGTATTGATGCCTTGGATCATTATGGGACCGAAGGCATTGATGATCGTGAATACGATCTCATGGATGAAGAACAACGTCGGGCAGCCGAAGCTGAATTGCGCATTCGAGATCGCACGAGAGGTCGCAATGAAGGCTTTTATGGCATGTTGGACACCATGGAAGAAGACGAAGACGAAGAAGCACGGCAGGCGCGACGCAGTGGCTTGGCGGCGGCACGCATCGATGAAGGTGATGACGTTATAGACGATGGGGATGAAACGGATGAAGAGGATTTGGATGGCAACGATCAAGTCAATTTGGGTGCGTTTGATGTGCCTCTCCGCGAATGGATTGCGCAAGACCGCACCCGTCGTGAAATTCAACGACGATTCCGGTCTTTTCTACGGAATTTCACAGGAAATCCAGAAGACGCAAGTCGCCGTCGTGGCAATGGAATCTACGAGCACAAGATTCGGGCCATGTGTGCCGCAAACCTTTTCGACCTTGCAGGTATCCTACCTGCATTTGATCGAGGCGCAACCCATTTTGGCTATTTGGCTTACGGATGCCCCAAAAGACATGATTCCGGTCCTCAATGAAGCGGCCACGCGTCACACATTGATGCTATTCCCGTCCTACAATTCCATCAAATCGGAAATTCATGTGCGTGTGGGGGACTTCCCCATTCTCAATTCATTAAGAGAATTGCGTCGATCGCATCTCGATTCCATGGTCAAAGTCCTCGGGGTAGTGACCCGTCGTTCGACGGTGTATCCACAACTGCAAATCGCCTACTATTCCTGCCTGGCGTGCAAGACGACACAAGGACCTTTCCTCGTGGAGGGTTTCGGGTCGTCGTTGCCCGAAGCCAGCAAACCGGATCAGTGCTTTCATTGTGACGCCACCAACTTCAAATTGAATTCCGGAAAGTCGATTTACCGCAATGTGCAGCGTTGGAATGTCCAAGAAACGCCCGGGTCTGTACCTCCGGGTAGAGTTCCTCGCACCAAAGAAGTGGTCGTGGCGGATGATCTGATCGATATTGCGAGACCGGGCGAGGAGGTTGAAGTGACGGGTGTTTTTGAACACACCTTTGACTCGACTTTGACTTTGAAAAGTGGCTTCCCGGTATTCAGTACCTTCATATACGCGAATCACGTCAGCAAACGAGAAGACGCAACCAGTGCTTCGAATCTGTCGGAAGAGGACATTCGCCAAATTTTGGAGTTGGCGAAAGATCCGAAGATCGGTGACCGCATTGTTCAGAGCATTGCTCCTAGTATTTATGGTCAAGAATTTTGCAAAATGGCACTGGCGATGAGTTTGTTTGCCGGTGTCCCCAAACATGTGGACGACAAACATCGCATCCGTGGTGATATCAATGTGCTGTTGCTGGGTGACCCTGGTACAGCGAAGAGTCAGCTTCTCAAATACGCCGAGAGCACCGCACCGCGAGCGGTGTACAGCACCGGCAAGGGTGCCAGTGCCGTGGGTCTAACGGCCAGCGTACAGAAGGATCCCATCACACGCGAATGGACTTTGGAAGGTGGTGCACTGGTACTAGCCGACAAGGGTGTTTGTTTGATTGATGAGTTTGACAAGATGAATGAACAGGATCGTACCAGTATCCACGAGGCTATGGAGCAACAAAGTATTTCCGTGTCCAAGGCGGGCATTGTAACCTCGCTGCAAGCACGTTGCTCCGTCATCGCTGCCGCAAATCCCATTGGTGGGCGATACGACAGTTCCAATACACTGGCCGACAATGTTGAATTGACGGATCCCATCTTACAGCGTTTTGATATTCTCTGTGTACTACAGGATACCGTAGATCCGGTCGCCGATGAACGATTGGCTACCTTTGTCACTAGCAGTCACATGCGCTGCACACCGACCAGTGAGCTCGCGAAAGGTGAGCTTCCACAGTCTGAAACACAACCGGAACGCCCCGACCTAATTCCGCAACAACTGCTGCGCAAGTACATCCAGTACGCTCGAACCAACTTGAAACCCGTGTTAAGGAACAACACGTTTGATCAGGAGAAAGTAGCCTCGTTGTACGTTGCCCTTCGACGCGAATCTGCCGCCTCGGGTGGTGTTCCCATTGCCGTGCGACACATTGAGTCCATCATGCGCATGGCGGAAGCGCACGCCAAAATGCACTTGCGCGAATATGTTCGCGACGATGACATGGATGCTAGCATCCGGATGATGCTGGAAAGCTTTATTACGGCGCAAAAGTTTAGTGTCCGCCGCGCCTTGAAACGTTCATTTGCCAAGTTCATCACGACAGGAGAAGATCGGGCCCATTTGTTGCTGCACATTTTGCAGGACATGTTCCGGAAGGAACAAATGTATCAAGTGATTCGTTTGCGACAACGCAGTCAGGTTGATAATGCCTTGGAGATCTTGGAAGTCCCACTCGACGAGTTTGAAAGCCGAGCCCGCGAACGACGAATCTACGATGTATCCGACTTTATCCGTGGAGCTGGTTTCCGTGAGGCGGGTTATGCGTACGATGACGAAAGGCGCCTGATCTTGCGCAAAATTGCCGAATAATTTCTATAACTGAAACAAAGCAACGATTCACAAAACGGCACGTCCATTATATAGTTTAATAGATTTTCATAAATTAATGATTGGCGAGAGGAGCCGAAGGAATATGAAAGACGGATGCTTCCGAGTCCTTGCCACCAATGGCATCGGCTGGAGTGGCCGGCAGTAAATAACTCGGCGTGGCTTCCACTTCCCCCAAATCTTCCTCCAACTCATCCCCTAGCATTTCCAATTCCGCATCTAAATCGGCTTCGTCAATATCATCGGGTGTGGCGAAATTTCGACCGAGGGCTTCATTGATGTCTGCGAAGAAGAAGAAAAAAAGAAGGTGAGATGTACAAGGGTTGAGAGAAGAACCATACATTTTCTCCTTTGTTCCTGCGATCAAAACAAAACAAAAAAGAAAACGTACCATTGAAATCATCCATCAATTCCGCCATATCATCCCCTAAATCATCAATATCATCAATATTTAAATCTTTGCGCAACGTGCGTTTCAATTCTTGATTGGCCGCTTTCATGGCCGCGACCGTACTAATACTTGCTTTGGCCGATTCCAAACCAAAATTGGTTTGATCAATATTGAATTGTTGACTGGTAACCGTATCGCGTTGTTTTTCGTACATGCGTTTGCGTTTGAGCACTTCGAGAGCGCGTTTTTGCCATTGTTTCTTGGCGGCGACACTCGGAGCTTTTTTGATCTTGTCTTTATAAACCTTCAATTCGGTTTCGAGATCAGCAATCTTTTGATCCATACTGCTAATGCGAGTGCCCAAACCAGCGGAGGCTTCATCGAGAGATGGAGCAGGTCCAGTGGCTTTCTTTTTTCCAAAGACGCGGTTCATACTGTGTGTGTATGTGTATGTATATGTAATGATGTATGTAATGTAGAAGTGATTATCGATGGTCAAGGTCGGTTGGTTCTTTTACGACTACCAGTATTTGTGGTGTTACAGCAGTTCTTCGTTCTCTCCACAGAAAGGAAAATGTTTTTTATTGCTCAATTGTTTCAAATAAAAAGGCGTGTCAATTATTTTTTTACGACGCGAAGAAACAGCAAAATGAGGAAACGACAAATTTCATTCGTGGATTTGCGCGAACGCCCACTTGGAGTCGTGCAAAAAAATAAGGAGCCCATCACACTTCTCCCAACTAGGATCGTAAAACTGACTGCTCTAGAGTATCTATCTATCTATCTATCTATCTATCTATCTATCTATCTATCTATCTATCTATCTATCTATCTATCTATCTATCTATCTATCTATCTATCTATCTATCTATCTATCTATCTATCTATCTATCTATCTATCTATCTATCTATCTATCTATCTATCTATCTATCTATCTATCTATCTATCTATCTATCTATCTATCTATCTTGACCAACCGATGATATATTCTCTATTCTTTATCTCTATCTGTAAGAGGGTTATCGACCAAACGATAACAACCCAACAAAAGATATATGCAATCCGGCCCAGGCATATATTGACCGTTCCAAAAACGAAAACATTTTAATCGGAATGGTAACCACTCACGTGTGTTCGGGTACCGGTACTCCATGTAGGCACCGTATTCCTCGTGTACGGTGAATACGAATAGCTACGCTGATTCAATGGCCCATCATTGTCGGGTAAATGTAACGGAGCGGGAGGTATACCTTCCTCTTCTTCGTCATCGTCATCATCATCATCAGCGTCCGAACACGGAGCCACGGGCATGGATTTCGAACGAGAAGCAACATTGCGACGTTTCTGAACCATACCCGCAATAATACTGCGACTGTTCAAAACGCCTTCATTCACCACATCGAGACGCTTAAAGGCGGCAAACGTGTGCAAAATTTCTTCCTCATTCACTTTCCCCATCCGCACCAGCATCGCCAAGGAGAACATTTCGCGCGTACACTCGTCCAAGGGAGTGTTGCCCGCCAGTCGTAACCGTTGAATCACCGGACCAGTGGCCAGCTCCCGCAAAGCCGCATCGTCCAATTGGTCACCAAATTGCATGAGGACCGCGCGTTCCAATCGTCGCTTCCGCAGTTCCAATGGAATTAAACTGATTGCGGACATGTTGTTCAATAGAATGGTACCCGCTACAAGAATGTCTACAGAACAATGAATCAAAATGTGTAAGTAGGGTTTCAAAGTGAACGGATCCCAAGGCGTCACAGATGTTGTTGCACTTACACACAGTAGCAAATAATTTGCCACCTTTGGTGATGGGCACAATGTCACCATAACCAACCCTGGAAGGAAATAGGGGTGAGTGTCGTGTTATCAATGGTAGCTTCTACAGTTTGAAGAACAAACGTACGTTGTTAAAAATACAGTGGTGAAATACCAACTGTCGATCATGGACCATTTCTCGATAAAGTAAAAACCTAGCGAGCCTGCGGCAATAATAGTCATGGAATTCACCAACGCTTGTCGCAAGGTTAAGAAAACATACTTGGCCGTTTTCAGTTTTGTAAGATTTTCGTCAAACACCTCCTCCAAAGATGAATCCGATGATGTCGACGCGTCATCCAAACCTTCGTCGTCGCTTTCGCTTCCAGAATAGTGTGCGTCCGATGTGGCATACTCGGATTCAACGCTTCCATAACGAGAGCTGGACCGGTTAAAGGATCTCAAGGGAACACTTTCTGAATTAGGAGTTTTCGATGATTCGTCGCCTTTTCGACGAGATCGACTGTTCGACTGCGCGGATCCCAATCTGTCCTCGTTCAAGTCAAACGAATAGTGTCGCGTGTGTTTCTGACGTCCCAAAATTTGTCGTGTCACTGGCGAACCAAGTAACTCGTCTCGACTGTTTTGTGTTTGAATCTGCGCGAACGGTGGCGAAGGCTGGTCCACGTTTGGTAGATTGTCAGGACAGGTCACACCGAATGATTTGCGGCCTTCGCCTTTCGAGACAGGTGATGGCGTATGACACTCCGCGCCAGCGTTGGATAACGCGGGGCTGCCAGTTGAATGAGAAGGACTGGATCTTTTCGTTGCTTCACGAGAGTACTGCCCATGTCGAGGTGGTTGATTTTCACGTCGCACCATCTGAACAGCCGGCTGGTTGTGCTTATGACCATCGGTAGAAGCTCGCTCTGTCTGGTAATGATGGTGGCCATGCATATTTGTGTGTTGCAGTCCAAATGATTGGTTTACGACATCTTTTATGGTCCGAAGCCTGGCGCAATTTGGACAGGAGTCGGCTAGCTTGGATTTTCTATCGATCCTCGCCCGTTCGTCTAGAATGCCAGCAATGTACGATCCGAGCAACAATCCGATGCACGAGACCCCAAAGAAGATGAAAATTGAACAAATAATTTTGTTGGCGTCACTGGTAGGAACGTTGTCACCAAGACCTAAAAAACGCGTTAGAAAGTCAAAATACAAGTCATCGTTCGTTCAAGCCTCCCAAAACTCACCTGCCGTTGTCAGTGTTACCACGGCAAAGTAGATACAATCGAGCGGATCCCAACCTTCCTCCAGTCCAAAAATAAAAAGCGACGCAATCACATAGATGGTGAAATACGCAGCGAGGTAACTGGCGGGTCCACGCATCATTTCGGGAGCATCGGCTACGGAAAAGAACTCGCGTTGTCGGGTCCCACACCGCGGGCACACAAACGTAGGGACTTTGTCGGGATCGTGCTCGGCGGATAGAAACGGAGGACGGAAACTCGCGCGGGGTGTTTTCGGTACCGCCTTCCCGAAATTGGCAAATGGGGATGTTTCATTGAAATGCTGTACGACACGTTGGAAACCACTCTTTCCTTCAGCATTGGGGTTTTCCACCCGATCCCACTGTCGATTATCAAGTTGGTTGAAACGGTTGGGTCTAGCCGTGGAGACAAAATTACTGTTTGCCATTGGTTTCGGATGATCTCGTCTCATTCCGTGTACTAGCTTTTGCGTACGAGCGTGATTGCTACTGGTCAAATCTCGATCCTTGTCGGTAAGAATGACAGGATCCACCGAACTATTCGATACATCCAAAGTCGCCATTTGCATCAACCAGGCCTTTTTGGAGTCATTCCGCTTGGGTGGCGGTGGCTGCGCAGGACTTTCGTCGCTACGGGTAGGAACAAAAGGACCAACTTTTCGTTGATGATAACCCTCTTTGGAACGTTCTTTCCGAAATGGCGCTTCCGGAGGTTGCCGTACATTGCGCTGTAAGCGCCTACCCAATAATCCCTTTTCTTCGTCGTCATCCTCATCATCAACAACATCCGGCATGGGGATACGATCTTGTTCCATCCCTTTCCAATCGACAATCCCGTGTCGAACCAATTTGGCGGCAGCGCCATCTCCACTCCGGGTCCGTCGATGAATGGGTCTAGCTATGCCCCGCACCCGGGGTGGTCGTTGGATAGTCTTTTCATCATCGGCCGAATTGTGTGCATCAGACGAATCTTTGCGTCGCTTATTGGGACGTGGATTATTGCAACTCGTATTCAACAGTGGAACGGACGATGATGATTCGTGGGGTTCATCGGAATCGGAAAATGTCATATTGAGTGAATCATTGCCCGAAGTAGGACCCTGTAGTTGCCTTATTTGTGGGACACTGGTTGTTCGATGATGATGATGATGATGATGACGACTCTTGGGACTGTACGAAGACTGCAAAAATCGAAAAATGGAATCCGTATCTTGAAGAAACAGTCGGCGGTCCTCTTCCGTCAAGGAGGAATCCGATCGTTTCAATGGAGTATCCCCCGCCGACGACGAATGGGATCCTCCTTTACTCTGTGATTGACGCAAATCTTCATCAGAATCACCCGAATCATGAGCATGAGGTGATACAGAGGGATAAGCCTCCGAATCGCGTGCTAAATGCCGACCATCGTACCGTGACAATCGATCGATGCGATTTCGTCGGACGGGAACGGGCCATTGCAACAATACTTTGCGTTTTGCCATGGCGGGACTATCCCAACTGCTGATACTCGTATTTCCGGGACTGGTGGGATACAACGGGAGTGGATGAGCCAAATGTTCGTCATCGTCCGACAGAAATCGGGGTCGCGGAGGTCGCGTTATTCGTATTCGATCCGAATCATCGGCATCTTCCGAAGCGGATGGTTCACTCATAAAGTGTTGATTGTTATCACCTTTTCCTAATTGCAGGACGGGGACGGGAAAGCCGTTCGTAGTAGCTTCACCATCGTCGCTCAATCGAAAATCTTCGTCGTCTTGGTCGTTTTGTTGTTGCTTGGCGGAGAGGCTGCCTTTCTTGTTGCTTGATAATTGTTGCTGCTGTTGTGCACTCATTCTCTGCTACGACTATTTGATTTTATGTTAGTTACGCTTTTATATGGGGACCGTGGAACGAAGTTGAGGCGTATAAGAACATCATGATCTCCTAGACCTGCAGAATAACTCTATAATATTATTTCATGGTCACACGAAAGGCGCAACAAAACGGAGGCAACGAATAAAAATTCATGATACCAGGTAATATACGAGTGGTGGGTAATCGATCGGACAATGATGGTCCTATCTTCAGTTTTTGTGTCACGAGTTTTATTTAACCGGAAGGAACTTTTTGGATACCGGATCCCTCTCGCGGTATCGCAAAACCAGGGACACGAACTCTCGTGACTTACCATTCACGACGAACGAAGCAGAAGATCCTTACCAGGTACTTATTTTTCGAGAATTTCTCGCGCATTGCGTTTGTATCATTTTCTCGTTGGATGTCATCTTTCTCGTCGTCGGTGCTGACAACATATACATATACTGCAACACATTCTTATTTGAATATATATTTTTCGATTTTAGTCTCGTGGTAGCTCGGTACGGCTGAGTCAAGGAAAAAAGAAGCAGAAGAATGAGAGCGAATCATCATTTTGTTGCCTGGGCGACTCTTCTCATTCTTATTATTAGCACAGTTCTCCGCCACAGGAACGTACATGCCTTTGTTCCTTCTCTCCCTTCCTGTTCCTTTTCACCACTCCATGTCAGTAGGAGTAGTAGTAGTAGTAATAGTGGTAGACGCAATCATGACGATGAGGACGAAGAACAACGATATCAAGCCGCCCTCGCCCACAACAAAATACGCACCGACGTGAAAAACTTTTTGACGCAACGGGCGATTCAATCCTTTATTTTTCTTTTGGTACAGTGTCGTGATCCTCATACAGTACGATGGATGGAAGTAAGTTTTTCCTTTGGGGGAGGTTGTATGGGCAATATTCCTCTATATTAGTCTCGCTCACTCCTTGTTTGGCAGAATACGTACGAATTCCGAAATATGGAAAGTTATCACGGAACTGGAGCTTTTAATTTAACAAAATGGAAAACATGGGATAGTATTTTTGGATGATATGTTACATCAACCGAAGGATTGCGTCATTGTGCAAGCCAAACGCCGAGGAAAAGGACACGGTGGATGGTCCGCCAACAATCCCTATTTGGAAGAGGTAAGATAGGTGGTGGTGCTTCTTGTTTGTCGTTAAATAAAACTCAAACTATGTTTTGCCGGAACAGCGCTTTGTCGAATTTCGCATCGATATTGATCCTGTGTCTTTGGCGTCGCGGATCCTTTCAGTACGAGAACAAATTGCCCGCGAATGGATGGAAGATTTGGTCACCTTGCGGACCGCCAACGATCAGATTTTGGATTCCTATTACGACATGGGTCGCGCCGCACGGGAGGATGAATCGTCATCATCTTCTTCGAAGGATTCGGAAGAAAACGTGGAGCAACTGGTTACTCCTTATTCGGGTATCGACGAGAAGCAACGTCGTGTCTTTGATCGCAATGCTATGCTCATGCTCACCAGCACCATGATATTCAAAGCCTTTGCTTCATCACCGCAACGACAAGGTAATTTTGATCTATTGTATTTACTATTGACGCAAGAAAGCTTGCATCGAGTCCTGCGAGAGTATCGTGAATCGGGGGATGAACGGGAAGTGTCGTACGAATGGTTGAAGGGATTTTACCTCGCTCGAGTGGGTTCGTTCTTCGATGGTCATCAAGACTACGGAAGGGCGGACGACTTTCTGGAGGAGCTTCTTTTGGCACCACCGTCCACCAAAGAATTGTCTTCATCTCGGATCGGTTTGATTGATCCACTGCGTATTGCCGAAGATATTATCACCATGCGTTCCGTGGTGGCGGAGGAATGGAAAACCGAAATTGCCAGTGTCCCCGAGGATCACATGGGTTTACGAAAAAAGCTTTTGTCGAAGCAAATGGGATCCTACGACCCGTTGGTGGAACAGGAATCATCTACACCCAGATCATCTTTGGAGGACGAAAATGATGGTGTTTTCCAGTAGTCGAAAGTTCATCCAGAAATGAGATCATACTTCCTTTAGCTATCAACCAAGTCATTATTTGCTATGTTGACTTGTTCTCATGTACTGCTTTGTATTTTGTAAATAGCACTCGTTGCTGGCAAGGGCGGGAAGTACTAGACATCCAGATCTTTGTACAGGTACTTTTCGATTGGTTCGGCCGGTTCGGTGCTGTGGTGGTGGTATTCACCCTAGCCCGTTCGTACGTCGATCGTATCCAAGTGGAACTTGAAGCGACTCCTCTGCCACGTCATCGTTGAATGTCTCACCACGATTGACGCTCCGCCGCAGAATGAATATAATTAACCACGCAGCACGACGAAAAAAAGTCGCATCGTTCGTCGCCATAGCGATCGAAGGAAATAAATTAAGAAAGAGATCTGTGATCGGCGGAAACTACTTGCTTTGAATTCATTTCACTCGTTTATTTCTTCTGCGTGAGATCGTCTCAAGTATTCCAGCGAAAGATACAGCAGACGAAAGTAGTTTGCCTTAAATCAGCACAGAAGTGAAGACGAATCGCATTATGAGGTTGTCTTGCTCTGTTCTCAACGTGGTGATTGCGGCGACTTGTCTCGTCTCCGTGGTCGATTCTTTTACCCCATCGCTTACCCGAATAGTGAGCACAGATGTAAGACAATCCAAAGTTGTATTACATGAGGGATCGGATTCTGGTTTTTCCTTGGGGAATTTGTTTGGGTCCGCCAGCGCTACGGCACCCTCGTTGCGCGGAAGCAAAACATTAGAGAGCCACCCTTCCGTACGCCCTCATATTTCTCCTCTCAACTTGTTATTACCCGAGGAGCGAAAGAGACGAGAATCATTACCCTCTGATGCCAACAATATGCCATTGCCGTTTCATCCGGATGTCAAAAGTGGTGTTTTGTCGAATGGATTGCCCTATGTGATCTTGCCCAATCGTTCACCGCCCGGTCGTTTTGAAGCCCATTTGCAAGTCTTTTCGGGATCCGCCGACGAATTAGAACCACAACAGGGCATTGCGCACTTGACCGAGCATGTGGCTTACATGGGAAGCCGTAAGCGGGAACGTTTGTTTGGAACGGGTTCCCAAACGAACGCGTACACTGACTTTCATCACACGGTCTTTTATGCGGCCTGTCCGGTGCAAACTCCTCGTGGTGGTGTACCGATGCTTCCTATGGCACTGGACGCGCTGGTAGATGTCATGGAAGCTCGGGTCGAGCCAGGACGTTTGGAAAAGGAGCGTGCGGCAGTTTTGTCCGAAATGACCATGGTCAACACCATTGAATATCGTGTCGAATGCCAGATTCTTTCCACACTCCACCGTGAGAATCGTTTGGCGAAACGCTTCCCGATTGGGAAAGAAATCCTCATTCGAAATTGGAAGCCCAACGATGTCCGTACGTGGCATCGTACGCATTATCGTCCCGACAATGTTTTGTTGTATCTGGTGGGAGATGTGGACCCCAAGGAAGCGGAGAAAGTGATTGCGGAGAAATTTGGACACATTTCGGCCGATCAGCAAGCGGCCGATATCAAACCGTTTGAATTGAAACAGGCAGCGAGTGACTTGGCGGATGCTGTGGTGGCTGGGACGGTCAAGTCGCAACAATCGTGGCACTACCCCCCGGTTCGTCATGATTGGTCTATCTTGGCGGATCACAAAGTGGATGATATGCCAGTCAAGCCTCTTGATTATGATATTCATTTACAGGACCCCTATCCGTTGGATGACAAGGTTGATCTTTTGGAGACGTGCGAAGTGGCGCCCGGTAAAGAAATCCGTCCCCACATTTTCCGTCACGAGCTGCTGCAAGCCTTTTCGCTTCATTTGTTCGCCAAGCGACCAGTGGAGCCTATCGTTGACTTGAAATCCTTTCAACGTAGTTTAGCGCGTCGTGTAGCTCTCGCCGCCCTGCAAATCCGTCTGAACGTTGGTGGGCGAAGCGACGATCCGGCCTTTACATTTGTGGAGTTCAATCAACTCGATTCTGCCCGAGAAGGCTGTGCTGTATGCAGTCTTGATTTGACTGCTGAACCTCATCGCTGGAGAGATGCTATATGCAAATCCGTTTCCGAAATCCGCAAACTTGGTCTTTACGGTGTGACTCCTGGTGAGATGGAGCGTTACGCGTCATCGCTCATGACGGACGCGGAGCAGCTCGCTGCACAGGGGGATCGAATTAGCAATGGAGATCAGCTTTCATATCTCATGGAAACGGTCGCGAATGGCCACACTTTTATGTCTCCCATGCAGTCGTACCAAATGACAGCACGTGCCCTATCCACTATGACAGTTGAGCAAGTGAATGCGGCAGCCGCTGAGCTTTGCTCGCATATCACCAGCATGCATAAAGATGCTGATCCCATGAAGGGTCCTGCGATTGTGATTGCATGTACCCCCAAAGGAATCCCGGAAGACGATCCTGCATACTGTGATGAGAAGAGCTTGGTCGAGACAGTGTACGAAGCTTGCCAACTTGAAGTTGAACCGGAAGAAGATGTTGTTGTTCCGCACACCCTTATCCCTGAAGATGAATTAGTTCAAGCTTTGCAAAACCATCCTCCTGAGTGGTCTGGTGGCAAGTTCACGGACGGAACACCCAGCACTGCTCCAGATACGCTGACCCGTCCATTCACATTAAGACGTCTTAGCAATGGAATACGAGTCGGGGTCGCTCAAAACCAAGCCGAGTCACAGCGTGGACACTTGCGTCTTGTAGCTCCCGGAGGAAGGGATGCGGAAAAGAGACTTGGTTTCAAGAGGGGGACAATGTCGGTAGGTGCCCGCACCATGCAAGAAGGTGGAGCATTCGGTCCATGGACGAGGCAACAGGTGGAGCTCTTTGCGTCGACCACCTGCTGATGGTTGAAATCAACTGCAATGAGGAATCTTTGACTTTTGATTTCGTTTTTCCGACCACGAATGTTGGGAACGTTGGCTTCGGTGACGAAGTGCAGCTTGGAATTACGGGGACGGAGTCGGTGATGCAGATTGTTCGTGAGATTATTGTTGGGTTCAAGTGGGAAGCAGATGCACTGGGCCGCAGTAAACAAAGTTTTCGTAGTCAACATGAAAGCTTACAGAAGAATTTGGAAGGCCTTAGCACGGAGAAAGTTACGGAGGCTTTGACCGGTTTGGACGGTCGATTCTTGTCCATCGATGTTGATTCAGTGAATAGTATTTCTCTCGAAGAAGCTCAAGCCGCTGTCATGTCACAGCTGCAGCCTTCTAATCTTGAAATTTCCACTGCTGGAGATTTTGACGTGGCCGAGGTCCTGGAACTGATTTACAAATACATCGGAACAATCCCTGCAGACGCAAACGCCCAGTTTATAAAGGATGTGCTGAATGAACCGAAGTGGACGGCCCGCGTTCCTCTTCCTGAAGTTCCCGGGAGACACATTGAATTAGAGCTCCCCGATTCTGATCCCCGTGCAGTCGCGTACGTTGCCGGAGCAGCACCTAATGCCTGGGGCTTTTTAGCGGATGGAACAACGGTGGCCGAGCGCGTCCTTGCAGCCGACAAGCGCGCTTCCGACTTTGACAAGCGCCGCCGCTCACACCCTCTCTTTGCAAGTGCCGCCTTGATGCTGGTTTCCGAAATAACCAATCGAAGACTTTTCTCAACCGTTCGCGAGAGAAAGCAGTTGACGTACGATGCGAACTTTTCCTTCTCGGGTTTTGAGCGCTTACTAGGAGGTTGGTTCCTCGTTACTGTGACTGCATCCAAAGAGAAAGCCCAGTTAGCATTAGAAGCCTGTAAAGAAACACTTCATGCTTTGCGTAAATCAAGTCCAATTACAATTGACAATGTGGAATCAGCCAAACGAGTTGTTTTGAATCGCCACGAAGCCGAGTTGAGAACTACGGCTTACTGGACCCAACTGATGTCGGGTATTCAACAAGAGTCCATCCCCTTGAAAGGTCCACTCTCCGTCACTGACTTTCACGCGGTCGTCGAGTCTCTGACAACTCGTGATCTTCAGTTGACCCTCGAATGCTTGTCATTAGACGAAGACAAATTGTACACTGCTATTGGAAAAACGGTACTACCCGAAGGCTCGGAAGTACCCGAAGAGCAACTCTCGCGAGCTCCCGTGATCGGAATGCGACGCGGAGGTGCATTGACCGGATAAATCGAATCTAGCATGGATGTAGCTAACTTGAGAAACTAGTAGACTGAGTATTTTTTGAGAGTGCATCGCTAATCACTAATTACTCATGCTCGTGGAGCAATAAGGTTCACGATACGATGTCGCCAAGCAACTACTTTGCGCAGACTGTTTATCCTTATCTTACTCAATCAACCTTTAAATGAATATGAGAGCACCACTGATGGCCGCCGAGGCTCCAAACAGATAGTACGAAGACTGTTGCACGGCTTGATTTTCCAACATTTCTGGTTTCGCGTCCCACATGAAATGACGAATCGCCGCAAAGTAATGATACACAATGGGAAAACTCACGGCAAACTTGGCCGCCGCCGCCACGACCAAGCCTTGACTACCGATGGTTTGCATCAACGACAAGGACGTTCCGGTGCCTCCCACCAATTCCACCAATCCCAATCCAGCGCATCCCACCGACAAGGCACAACCCGTCACTCGATTGGTGATGGATGATAAAGCTACAGTGGGAAAGGCGTAGACCGTGACATGGGGACTCACGGGCCGTCCCATTTCTTTCATGCGTTTCGAGTAGTTCTAAAATAGAATATAGTAATAAAAATGGTATCATGGAAGAGAAGTCATTGAGTGAGTCACATAGACAAGAAACGATGCCATCACGGACAGTCCTTTGATTCGACACGTCAAAAGCTATCGACTTCCTCGTCATAGCATCATGTTTACGTACCAGCTGTTTATACTCTTCACCGCTCTGTTTGGAGAGAATTGTCATGGAGCGCATCATTTGGGATCGCAATACATTGTTTTGGGTAAATTTTTGAAGCATCTTAGACGACGAGGTGGCATTCAATGCGTTCATGATGATTGATTCTTGATAATGGATACAAAAAAGCAGTCAAATAATCAATCCGTTCCTGTTGTTGTTGTTGCGGCGTTGCCAAAAAGTATTCTTCGCATTTCGCATCATGGCGTTTGTGTCGGCGAAAGAAGAAGAAGGTTCGGGTCATAACAATAAGATCCAGTTCAGAATGAAGCGGTGGACGGACAGACGCATAGTACGAGAAATGCACGTAACTCCATGCACCGCATCACCTACTGCATGTTGCACAGTCACGTCAGCATGACGTCGTGCTGGTCCGTCACGGTGCGGTCTTTTGCGGCGGCAACGCGAACGCAGCAATAGAGGTAACGCAACAACCTTTTGCAATAAAATAACATCTTGTTTGTTATTGGAAAGGTAAGAGGGCTCTTTTTGTGAGTGTACAAATTTCAATATTCTTGTAAATTGACGGACGATTGGGAATAAAAGCAGTGCATTGAACTTGCTTAAGCCGAGTGGAGGATTGTGGGCGTCGTGGGGAGAGGTAGTGCAAAATGCGAAGGGATCGGAATATCTCACACTAATCCTTCCTTTCTCAGTTCTACCATGACATTGGTCAACAAAAATCCCTTCCTGTTTGGACCGGGTCCGGTCAAGAGAATCCCTTCGGGTGCCTTTACGCAGTACGGCCGTATGCCTCCCTTGCAGGGATTCAGCTTGGCGGCCGCGCAAGGTGTTGCCTTGGCCTTGACGGTCAGTTTTGCGTACAAAACCTTCTTCGGCGATCCGCAAGTGAAACAAATCGAAAATTATTACAGAGAAAATCCTCCGCGTTAAACATCGTGATGAGACGAAGAGTAGATCTAACTCATATTGTAGCGGAGCAAAAATTGACGAGAGTCGTCTTTTTAAGTTCAGATAGCTTGACTAGCTTCTCGCCTCGCAAATAGATGCTTACAAAGTACTGGTTTGTAGTTTTTTCCTTGATAGCTTTAAAAACGTAATGCGCTCCCCGACTAGTAAACGCTCATTATGCACCTCTCGTCGCTCCGCGTCTCACCGCTACAGTTCGATAACCTCATCTGCTTTCGATGAAGACGCGTTTGTATTTTTTATTGGTGGTCTTCGACTCTACAAACCTTGCTTTATTCAACACTTCAACAACTTATAGCCCATACTATAAGCACGTAATTAGCATAACAGAGAAATGTCAAAATCACCACCAAAATTGGTGGGTTTGGGGATCATCGGGAAAAACAATGCTCCTCTTTACATGTGCGATTGTGTTGCCCTCGTAGACCCTTCCGCGTCCTCCCAACAAGATGGTGATTTCTACGGATTTTCCCAAACTTCATCGGCGGCGCAAAATCAAAGCCTGTCGGTACAAAATCAATTATTGATGCACGCTGCCTTGGATCAAGTGGATGATTTTATTGAAACCGTTCACGGGGAAGTGCGCAGTCCTTTTTCGGGCATGCCCGTGCGAAAAAAGCCCAACCCTGCACTGGGTCCACATTATTTAGGTATTTTACTCGATTTGGGAGAATTTCAGGTACATGGTTATATTACGGCTACAAATATAAAAATGATGGCCTTGACCAAAGGTGCGAAACAAGGCGATGCCGTGCGTTCGTTACTAGAAACCATTCATTCCATGTGGATTGCGTACACGATGAATCCTTTTCACACCGTACGTGAGTTGGTGACGATCGAATCAACGACATTTGATCAGAAGATTCAGCGGGCGGTTCGAACGTATGCGGGTGTATCAACAACGATTGCCGAGTAATAGAATAATCACCCCAAGTCTCTCGAGTCAAAATCCTTTTTGATTTCGTCTTCGAATTCACGTTTTCTAGCTCGTTATGTGTAGAATGCTGCCTTAGTGCTTCGCGTTTTACTAGACGAACCGGGAGACGACTTCGGCTAGTATCCCTCCGGCCAGAAATGCATAAAACCAAAAGGCAATCTGACCAGTCACAAAGGAAAGATCGGCATTACCTACTTGGGTGGAAGGTATCAATGTACTTTCATTGTTTTCCGAATTTCGGATTAATTTGGTATTTGTTCCGTCTAATTTGGGACAGTTGGTGCGTTCGGACACCAACAGTAAATGCGTACCGAATTCCGTATGAATCGGACCTTCCACAACACCCAGACGCACTTCAAAGCAGGCTTTATCCAACTGAGCCGATCGGCAATAACCTTGTGGTACCAATTCACCAATTAAACCGCCCCGAACATTGGTCGTCTCGTCGCGACTGTAACGTTGTGCGGCTTCCTCAAAGGCATCGACGATGTATTGATCACTGTTGCGGATCTTCTGTTTGAGAATGAGACAAAGTTCGTCACTGTTGGGTGGCAACAGAATATGACGTGCCGTCACACGACGTGTGAGTGCCAAGTAATCGCGTTGAATACGTTGCAGGGGTTCCCAAAGGGAGAGAGCCGTTGTGCTGACTGGTAACGACGAAAAGAGTGCGAGAAGCAACGTCCACGACAACAAAAGGACAAGCTGCGGTTGCCTCATGACAAGAAATAAAGACGTTGTTTCTCCAAGAATCAAAGGTGGTAACAAGCAGGCACAATAACAAATGCCTCGCGATATAAATGCGTTTATAATGTTTGATGTGTTTGTTGCGATATGTACAGTATTGGTTTCGTTGAGTGTTCGCACGGTAGAGTTAGAGGTAAATCATCTCAACGACAAATAATAATGGAGTCTAAAATTATTACTAGTTCCAAGTACTCGTGGGATGATCAAAACATTTAATGCAATGTCGAGGATCAAGCCAACTAGATCTAACTTACATCGTGGCATGGCTTCCAACGCAAACACAAGCATTTTGTGAAGAAATTCTGTAGCTGCCTTAGTAGAAAAGACTGCTCAGCAACGTCAACGCGAACATTCCCATGCCCACAGATGCAACCCCAGAGCCTTCCGAGGATCCATCCGTACAATTTGGGGGAACAAAAGATCCGTAGTCCACTCGACTGACACTTTCACACGAATCGACCGACAAATCTTGAATTTGTTGCCAAAGCGGCTGGCACACTTCGAGGGATGTGTCGTTGGTTGTACTACAAAGTGCTTCCCGAGCCGCCGCTTGTTCTTGAATGAGTGATGCCTTTTGTGCCACATGCAATTGCGAACAGACGCGACCGAGTTCTTCGGGATTCAAGACAAAGAATATACCAAATTCATTCCAGCACAGATCATCCGATACCGAGCAATTTACAATCTGTCCCTGCGTACCGGGGACCGTCGGATTCAATTCCAAAGTTTCGTTATGAAAGAAATCAGGGTACATAATCCGGACCGATTGTGCTGCCGAGCTATTGTCGCTGCGTACAAATAAGGTGAGCAATGTATTGGAAGCGTTGTTCTCATTGGCATAAGGACAAATCCCCCACATGCGATCTTTGGGAACAGCCGCTTGTGAAATGTTGAGAGCTTGTAAGCAGGTTTCATTGGCTCGATACCATGCTTGTAAAGTGGACTTTTCTTCGTAAACACTGTAGACAGAGCAGTCTTCGTCTTCACGTAGCGGCGCCGTGTTGAAGAGACAGGCCTCACATTTTGGCTCGGCATCGGTTCTGGCTGTCCATAGAAAAACGAAAAAAAGGATCTTTACGTATGACTTCATAACACGGAACGAGTTTTGGATATGAAGGTTATCTTCGCTTGTTCAAAAGTTGTTGATCTTTCATTAACTTCTGTCAACATTCAACATCGATAAAATGAAGAAAATGTCTTGGCTTTCCATTTTTTCAATAATCGACGAGCCGGTTTTCAGTACACCTTGAAGCATTCACTATCAGGGATAAAGTACTTATGTCCCTCTGCAATGTCCCGAAAAAAGATATAACCGGTACTGATTTGTAATTATGAAACAATATTAGGACGTCCGGCACCGAAGCAGAGCCAGTATCCTTATAGTGCCGCGCAACCCCACGACTTCTTCATTTCCATTCAGCCCGAAACCGACGAAACGTATTTAGCTTATTGTTATTGCTTCATTGGAATCAACAAAATCAAAGCAATTCATTACGATTCTTCCATACTCGTCATCTTTATTCGTTCCAAAGCCTTGATCGACGAATCCCTCACAACATGACTAGCTCCCCACCAATTCACACGGCGCCTACCGATTTCGGATTCGATTCCAATGACACCAACCCGAGCACATTCCGTTTCAGCAAGGCGGAAGTCGAAGACCTCCGCTTTTCGTTTCGCTTGTTGGATGTCTCGAAAGCAGGAAAAGTCGCTCGGACTGATTTAATCAGCCTACTTTCGGAGCTATCCTTGGCGGGGGAGCAGCCATCCAGTAACGTGCATCGCCTTTTGAACGCCGCCCAAGCATCGACGGCCGAGTCCTTGACAGAGGAGGATTTCATCGATTTGGTCTTTTCGGCCTCTTCCAAGGACGAGCGCTCGGAAATTGAAAAAGTTTTTGACATGTTTAGTAACGGTAAGGAATACATTACGTTGGAAGACCTGGCCAGAGTCGCCGACGACTTGGGGGAAATCATGAGTGAAGAGGAACTGCGCGAAATGTTGACGCGTGCGGCGCCCGACAACAACAATGGGAAAGTGACATTACAAGAGTTTACCGAAGTGATGAATCGAAAGCTGTTTCGGTAAAAGGGTCAAGGTTGTGAAATATCAAAAAAAAAACAGTAGCATAGTGTTCCTCAATAATCATTGCAATGAATCCCGTGGAATTCATACAAAAACAAATAAAACAAGTATGCAATCTAGGCTCGTTTCACTATTATGCGGCATGACCTTAATAACGTTCCAAGAGTTGTTGCACGACATCACGGGGCGCATAAACAAACATGGTCGCCGGGTACACTGCCGATCCCCATAAAGGATGCTCTAAAATCTTGCAAAACCCGGCACTGTACGATCGGTAACCCAAACAACATTCCATACCATCCACTTCCGAGTAAACCTTGTTGCAATTCAAAGTGAGCATCGGCAGGCCACTGCAGGGATCAATAAAGTCTGTAGAAAAGGAAGAAAAATAAGTGTTTTTCTATATGCACACGAACTCACACACCATTAGACACATACACATAATACACACGCACCTGCCCAATAACCAGCCTGTTGAAGTTTGCGACAGAAATCGTTGGCAAATTCCATAAAGACATTCAGACACCGATCCTTTTCTTGTTCAATCTTGTCACCAATGGCGACTAAATCTTCTACGGCATGTTGGTTGGTCGGAATGGCAAGAAATTCACACGTTTCATCCGCAGGTAATGTTAAATTTTCTTCCGGAAACACGTGATGAAATTCACGGAGGAGTGGCTATAAAGAAGAAGAGAGAAAAAGTTCAGATGAACCGACAGGAAGAATCCAGCAAAAGTGCGTACACTCGTACTCCATTGACATCTCTCTCGCGCTCACTGCAAGCATAGAGCGACTTACTTTGGGCAACGTGTGCATCGATACTTCCAGTGGACTGGTCGACGGATTTAATTGGAGTGAATACGGTCCCCACAGTGTGGACGACGTTTGTCCGTATTCGGCGCGCGTCTTGCCAGTACTCATCGTGAAAAACAAGAAATAAACGGTTTCAATGAAAAGAAGTAATAACAAAGGAAACAAATAATGGACGTCAGGTTGCTGTATTGTCAATAGACACCTCCGTCTATTTCTGATCGCTTCATATTTCGCATCTCACTTTTTTTTCTTCGTCGTCGTCGGCAGTCTCGAATGCAGTCTTGGAAGATCGGGACTCTCCTCTCATCGCTGAGACGCGCTCCGATACCTCTCTAGCCATCGCAACGGTAATAGTTGCCCTCTTGGTGTCAAAGAACGACCATGAAAAACGAAAAAAAAAAGAGTTCTGATACTGATGATCACTTTTCATGACATCCTATTGACAAGAAAAAGAACACTTTTTGTGTTCTGCGAAAGCCATTTTCTTGTTGAACTACTTATTGCATCGATTGGATTTCGACTTGGAGTCGTTTGACGCTATAAAATAAGACAATAACTACAGAATACTATGCTGCAAGGAAGTCACCAAAGAATGCTTCGTAGCGCCCACCATCGCATTACGCGATGTATGACCACCGATGTAGCTCGAAATGCCTTTCAGTCGAAAGCACCGTATCTTTGGGATGATCCTTTCTTATTTCGTTCTCAATTGACGGAAGAAGAATGCACCGTATGGGATGCCGCACGTGAATTTTGTCAAGGGCACTTGATGCCGAACATTGTGCAAGCGAATCGTCACGAAATTACGCTAGATCATCGATTAATGCAAGACATGGGACATGTGGGTTTGTTGGGTGCTACGTTGCCTCCCTGTCTATGGGGGATCTGGATTGGGATACGTCAGTTACGGATTACTGGCGACTGAAGTCGAACGCGTCGATTCGTCCTATCGTTCCGCCATGTCGGTCCAATCGTCTCTCGTGATGTATCCCATTTATGCATACGGAAGTGAAACACTGCGTCTTAAGTATTTACCGAAATTGGCGACCGGTGAATTCATTGGTTGCTTTGGTTTGACGGAACCGAATCATGGATCGGATCCGGGGAATATGGAAACGCGTGCCGTCTGCGATGGTGATACCTATGTTTTGAATGGCAGCAAAACTGGATCACCAATTCACCCATTGCGGATGTCTTTGTCATTTGGGCACGTCTAGTCGATGTCGACGGTCAACCAGGAGACATTCGTGGGTTTGTGGTCGAAAAAGAGACACCGGGTCTTACGGCTCCCAAAATCGAAGGCAAATTTAGTTTACGAGCTTCTTGCACCGGAATGATTTTTATGGAGGATGTTCATGTAGCCGCTGAAAACATGTTGCAAGTGAAAGGACTGAAAGGTCCGTTTAGTTGCTTGAATCATGCGCGGTACGGAATTGCGTGGGGTGTTCTCGGTGCTGCCGAATTTTGTATGCATCAAGCACGACAATATACACTGGATCGAAAACAGTTTGGTGCTCCATTGGCGGCTACACAATTCGTTCAAAGGAAGTTGGCCGATATGTCGACCGACATTACGTTGGGACGACAAGCGTGTCTGCGAGTAGGACGGCTGATGGACGAAGGGCAAGCCAAACCCGAGATGGTGTCCATGATCAAGCGCAACAATTGCGGGAAAGCACTCGATATGGTGCGGACGGCTCGTGATATGTTGGGTGGAAACGGCATTTCGGATGAATATCATATTATACGCCACATGATGAATTTGGAAGCCGTTAACACGTACGAAGGGACGCATGATGTTCACGCGCTCATACTAGGGCGTGCCATTACGGGGATACCCGCCTTTGTGCCTTGCTCATAAGTATTTGGTAAAACGTTACTTGAAAAAGCATACACTTGTAAAATAGATTACAAGTTGCGATCCTTGCTTCCTAGCCAACCCCATCTATCCACAAGTCGCACTCGTTTCACAGTGCGGTTAGCTGTTCGAATGAGGAACCCCATCGGTGGATTCCATCGTCAAGATTGTTTCATCTGAGGCAGGGTACTCTGAAAAGCTATGTAGGTTGGCAGAGTGGATGAACTCACACAAAGAGTCGGTATCGTTGGCCATCAAGAGAGCAGAGCGATGATAATCTCCAGAAGCAATTTCTGTCAGAGCCATCCCTACCAGTGTCGTTCGATAAGCTTGCGATGAACTTTTGAGCGATTCCAACCCAGTGTAAAAGCGATTGAAAGAATGGATTTCATCAATCTCCCGCTGATGCATAAGGAATGTCATCCATTCGCCTCGTAATTCGATACGCCGATTGCGAGATAGCAAGTGTATCAGCCACGGTCGGTCAGATTTGTTTATGCTGTTTAAAAATATTTCGACTTTTATGGTGCGCAGTCCTTTGTGGTTGTAGAACAAATCCAGAAAATCTTCCAAATGATCTTTCTGTAGGAATGCGTATATATCAAGATTCAAGGACTCTAGATTTTGGTTGGTTGTTATTGTCTTGACAAGCGCTCTCAAGATACTTTTCTTTAAATCAGACTCATGATCAACAAAAGCACGAATATTGAGAGTATTGACAATCAAATCTTCAGATTCGCGAATATTGAATTTCAAACCAAGATGCTTCAAATGGCCGAGGTTCTCCAGGCGCGCAAACAAGGCAATAATAACGTCTATCCCTTCCCACCAGTGGTGGCCCATTATCGTCACGTTTAGATCTTGCGCCACGATGTCGAGAGTAAAAATGTCTTCAGCCAGCACCGTGTCGAAATCAATTGTGTAATCAAGTGCCCTCACCGGAGCCGAGAGTGGTAGTAGCGCCATGGGATGGTCCCAACGATGAAGGGTCAGTTTGTCAAAAATCTTTAGCTGAACAAGTCGCTCAACATTAACGTCGCTCATGGGAATATGATTCAAAAAATGTAACAAACCAAAATGGGATTTGCGGGTCTGAAGTGCGTCGACAAAGGCATCACCTTCATCAACTAGAAGGTTTCTGGATCCATAACTCAATACAAAACTCAAGTCGATCGGATGATTTCTTGTGGCTAGAAATACGGATTGCGTAGAATTCAGCGTCAAACCTTTGAGTCGCAAACGTCGTCCCGGGTTATTCGCAAAAGTGCAGCGAGATGCTTCGTTTTGACGGCGCCGAAGTCGAACGTTGCCGACTGACTTATTTCAATGCATGAATTGTATTCCTCTGGGCAGTATAGACCCCACCAATACATTGCCGTATCTGCAATAGCGTCATCTCTTTGCCTGAAATAACAATTCTCGTATATCTTTTAGGGTTGACGAAAACGCACAGCAAGTTCAAACTTTTTTTGATGTGTTGATAATCAGGGTAAAACTCGCCTTGAGAAACGTAAACAAGGGTTTCATTGTCCATCCAAATGGCTGTCCTTGGTCCATTCAGGTGCAATTCGAGTTCGCAAATAGTTTCCAGTTCTCGACGCAGCTTATAGGTAGAGGTTATGTCACCGCTCAGCCAGTGAGCGACTTGTTTACGGGCGCGCCTTTCATCTGGAATCATCTCCAACCAACTACAAGTATCATCCTCATCTGAGGTACGAGAAGTCGTTGTAACTTTTCCTCCCCACCAATTGACAATAGAGAGAAAGTTCATGGGGCGAAGGGGCAACTTTAGAGGGCAGATACGATACTAATTAACGCCATGACTGAGGTCTCTATTTTTGTGTAAAAATGAAATAATGAGAACGTTTGCCATCGTCGCCGCGACGCAAAATAAAAAAAAAGAACCGCGATGATGTTTTGAAAAGATCGATTGCCGGTCGTGAATGAAATCTACGACGATTCACGATTGGTCGGATTGCCCTTGTAAGTTAGAGGAAAGGTGGAATGATCGAGTGATTAGAAAGGTTAACACCAATAATAGCTCGTCCGAGTTAACAAGCTAGACATTGCAAAGACTGTTAATCAGATAAGTCAAAAGTCGGCTCTCGTCCTCCCTACCATGGACTCACTGATGACTGAACTGAATGCGTTTGCAGGAGTGTGTTAAAGCGCGTGCGCCTTTCAAAAGTTGCATCACGAAACCAGTTTTTCATATCCCGAATCACATGCATTGATGGTTCGAAAAGCCCAAATGACTTATCGTGAGCTTGTAGCTAATATGGACAAAATACCATTGTGAATTGAACGGCTGCGTCAGATTGCTTTGATGAGTGATGCGCACAAATAGCAGATCAGTCTACAACATCCTTCTTTGTTTTGTATGATAAGAACTATCGAAAGATTCAGAAGCTGACTTTCTTCTGTGTACGTCGGCTCTTGAAAAATCACTTGTATTTCAAATGGTGTTTGGAGACATCCGCACAACCGGTCAGTACAGTTTGGTTTGGTTTACTTTGCTTGAATTCCTAGTCTCTGCTATGGTAGCCCAAGAGAAGCTAATCCGTCCTACTACGTTTCGGTCGTGAGATCCGGCCAGTGGAATCATACGCCATGCTGCTTTCTTGATGAACAGACAGGTCGGAAGCAGCAAGACTATCCAAGTTGGCTGACTGAATCCACTCATACAAGGAGTCTGTGTAGCTGGACAGCAACAAAGCGGTGCGCTTAAAATCTCCACATGCGCTATTGCTAAAGGTTGTTCCTATCAGCTTAATGCGAAAAGAAGGCGGTGACTCCTTCAGAGATTCGGACCCAGCGTAAAAACGATTGAAGGTGTACAGCTCATTATGGTCATCCCGATTCATCACTGACTCCATCCACTCACCACGTATCTCGATACGTCGATTGCGTGAAAGCAGATGCTTCAACCATGAACAATCAGAGTTGTCTGAGTGTACCTCAATTGTTATTGTACGCAACCCGTGATGGTCATCCAACGAATAAAGCAATTTCGTCAAATGATTTTGCTGAAAGATATAATACATCTCAAGATCCAAGGATACAAGCTCTTTGTTTGCTGCTATTGCTCCAACAAGCTCTTTCAAGATTATTTTCGAATGTTTTGGCTCAACAGCAGAATGCCCTCTACCCTCAAACTTAACGCCAAGGTGACGGAAATGTCCAATACTAGCTACCCGGCGAAGTAAAGAAGCAGTTACATCCACTCCATCGTTCCATGCATCAACCCATACCGTAGCAATTAGCTCCTCTGCCACAATGTCGATGGTCTGAAAGTCTTCCGGTCGCACTTTGCTGGAGTCGAAGCTGTACTTAAGTACCTTCACCGGAGCCGAGAATGGGAGAAGCACCATGTCACTATCCCAAAGAGGAAGGGTTAGTTTCTCAAAAATTGCTAATCGCGACAGTTGCTCAACGTTTTCATCACTCAACGGAAGGTCATCCAAAAACGCAGCGAACCAAAATGGGTCCCCCGAACTTGAAGTGCTTGGACGAGGGCATTACCTCCATCTTCCAGAACGTTCAAAAACTCAAACGTCAAATCAATTGGGTGGTTTCGAGTGGCTAGAAAAGCCAACTGAGCCGAATTCACATGAACGCCATTCAACTCTAAGCGTCGGTTCTGATTGTTCTCAAAAATTGTAACAAAGTGCCTTGTCTTAACGGAAGCAAAATCAAACGTATTGCTTTGGTTTTCAATATGAAGACGAGGGGAGCATTCTTCTGGGCAATGCAAACCCCACCAATACATTGCCGTCTCCGCAATAGCCTCATCGTTTTTGCCGGAAATAACAACTCTTAAATTCCGTCTGGGATTATACAAAACGAACAGCAAGCGCAAGTTTGTTTCGATATAGTCATAGTTAGGGTAATTGTCGCGAGAAACATGTACAAGAGTCTCATTGTCCATCCAAACAGCAGTCCTTGGTCCATACAGCTCGAGTTCGTAAAGGTTTCTCGGTTCTCGACGCAGCCTGTAAGTTGGAGTTTGGTGACCGCCACGCCAGTGAGCTACTTGTTCAGGAGTGCGTAACCCATCTGGAATTACCTCAAATAGGATTTCATCTTCTGGGATCTGAGACGACATCTTTATTTTCTTTTCACCGACAGATTTGTTGCTTCATCATTCATCATGCAACAAAGAATAAAATGCCAAAAACCGAGTGAATGGAGAAAGTCAATGTATCGGTACTCGCTATTAAGGTTAGTGGTTTAGATTCTCTATGGTGACGATGACGAGCTCCAATGCGCTCATCAATCATCAAGCACCTTCAATTTTCATAAACTTGTCTTACAGAAGTGACTATAAAGCTACGCTTCAGTGTAACGGTTTCTCTAAGTCTGTACTACGTCGAGAATGTAGGGAAACAGTGTCTTAGTCTCGAATTCTCGGCCACAGCGCTGGTTCCATTTTCTCCACGGAAATGATAACCTTCACCGGTGTAGCACTTTTATCAATGGTCCAGGTGCCCGAATCTACATCGATGTTTTCGAAAAGTTTGAGTAAAATGAGAGGTTCTTGACGAAAGCGCACTTCTAGAGCCTGTGGACGAAACTTGATCTGCAAATCTTTGCCGCTTCCGTCCGCCGGTATGGGAACTGTTATTTCCAGCTCTTCTTCCGTCTGCGTCCAAGAAAATCCCTCTTCTAATTTCGACTTTCCATCACTGCCGGCTACCGATGGTTGCGTTGCATCCGTTCGACCGGTTATGCGATTCATTTCCATTTGATGTTCTAGATTTTCCGTGACTGCTGTTTTCAACCACGGTGCATCGTACGCGGTATCGATACCTTTTACAAAAGACTGGTTGGTAATTCGACCTCCCACTTTTTGAATGCGACCCAAGTATACATCGCCATAGAATTGGGGAGGCGGATTGAATCCAGCGAGTTCCGCGTATTTGCTCGCCCGGGTATTGAGACGCAATCGTTTCAACATTCCTACTTCGTCCAAATAGATATTGATACCGGTAAATTGATTCGAAGAACTCGGATAAACAAGAGGGAAAATTTCCACACTAGCTTGTGCGGCTACTTTTTGCAGTGATTCATGCGACACAGAGGCCGGCGCATCGGTCGATCCCAACAAAGCATTCTGCTCCTGCAATAAGGAGACATCCACGTCGGACTGTTTGTTCGAAAAAGCCGAAATCAAATGTTCGGTCAAAGATCACCTCCTCCGGTGGGTCCCCGTCGAACGGTGAGTTCTTTCATTGGCCGTGTCGTATCGGCGGGCACCAAAACGTACGAGATTTCTTCACCAGCTTCCAAACCCTCGGCTTCTTGCAATGCACTCTTCACACGCCCCGTCATTCGTTCTTCGGCTGTGGAAATATGGACTCCCTATTATAGAAAAATATATAGAGAGTGAGCAAAAGGCAGGAAAAGGGATGACGACTCCAAGTTGTGCGTTTCTTACTCGTTCTCGCAGCCAGGTCAATCGCTCATCGGGCGTCATTTCCGCTTCCTCTTTCGTTTCTGACATTCTGCGCTTCTTGTTGTCGTTTACTTTGCAATGCAAGATGAAAACTAGTAGTAATATAATGTGAATGAAGTAAAACAAAAAATTGCCGCACTTTTTTTCGATCCTTTTCGGAGCAACTCGATCTCATTTTTTGCTGTCGTATCGCGTCTCGTCTGTCGCACAGCCACAAAACACTCAACACTATATTTCTTATGTGTAGATGTACAAAAAGTCTGTGGACACCAAGAAACGCTTTCCAGAACGAAGTACGTGTCAAGTTCTGTCTTAATCTTTCGCTTTCGGAACCTCCATCATTTTTTTGTGATCGACTTGCGTTTCATAATATTATCCATCCCTTGCCTCTGCAACCGACTACTAGAGTATGCTCTGCCGTTCTCATGGTTGGCTTCTGTGTTGAAAGAAGAAGTGACCCAAAGAGCGCTCGCTTGGGCGGAAAGAGATATTCATCGTCCTGGTTACTTTTTCCGGAGGACTTTTTCGTGGACTCACGACATTCGAAGGGGGATGTCCCTTGGGTTGCTAGCAATGAGCAAAGACAGTCCAAAAGCTCACTCCTGTCTGACTTGGAAGCCAAAAAATAAGAGCAAACGCTTAACCGAGCAGACACTCAATTTCTTGTGGGGTCTTTGTTCGCCGTTCCCCAATTCATCTTGTTGGGATCCTATGCAGCAAACGTTCGAAGAATTTCATCACATTTTAACAGAAGAGACAGATCAAAATTCCTGCGCATCGAGTCGAGGTATATCGACCAAGTTTACGCATTCTTCCTTTCACAGGCCAGCCGCTACTGGTAGAACGCATCCTCGCACAGGCATTCCGGCGTCGATATATATTAAAGGGACCATGGATGTGACAAGTTGAGTAAAAGGAACGGATTGTAGGTGCAAGTAAAAGTCTTTCGCGATTAGCGTGAAAGAACTGTAAAAAGAATGCTACTTAAATCACGCGTTTGAATGTTACCATGTTTCCAGCAACTTCCTAATCATCTATCGTAATTTTATGTACATTTCTAAAAGAACACTCACGACGTCGAAAGCTTCAACAATCTAGAGACCTAGACGTATGAGTTTGGCCAAATCTGGAAAGCCCTTATAATCGGCCCAGCCCTCGGCTGTAAAGCCCTCGAAATCGGGAGAACAGAGCGGCTTGGTATAGTGAAATTGACCTATTTTCGAGCGATCTGCGCCCTGCTGGAGCAGAAAGCGAATCAAGTACCTGTCACCCGCGTACGCTGCGTTAAGAAGAGGTGTGAATCCACCACGGTCGTAACTTTCAATATCTGCACCCTTCACCGTCACGAGCCAGCGCACTACCTTGTGTCTCTGGTGGATGACAGCCAAATTCAACAGCGAATTTCGTTCACACACAACACCGCTGGTATAATTGATGTCAAACTGAAAGGCCTTTTCAGCGGCTGCCACGAGTTTCTCGAAAGATTGTACATGATCGCCTTTCCAAAGTAAAGAAGAACCTTTCGAAAGGACATCGTCCCATTTCTTTCTGGCATTCTCGGTTTCACGGCGAAGCAAGCCCAGATACAGTTCACACCAAGGTTTGCGCGGACGCCGTGGCAGCGTCCAGTGGGACGGGCAAAGCTGTTGCCACATGACTTCCCGCTGCTCTAAAACATTTCTGGTCTTCGCATTAATGCAACGAAGCTTTCCGTGCTCCAGTGCAGGCAGAAACGACAGGCAATGTACCAGCACGTCATCTGGACACCCTTGTACAGGGTCCATGAGCCGTACAAAGTCAAATAAAGGAACTTCTTGCTTTTGTCGGTTCTCCTTCTCCTTTTCTTCCAGCATGGCATCAATGAGAACAAGTTCGGGTGCCTCGAGTGCATGTTCGTGGGATGGCTTATTGTCAGCTGCTTCCAAAGATGTCACTACAGCTTGCTTTAATCGCTCTCGCTGACGCTTGCGTCTCTGAACAAGCCACTGATTTTTACGTATGCGAAGCCATTCGGTGAAATTGCCATCTTCCAAATGGACCACTCCATTGACGTCGTCTTCAATCCGTCGCCTCTTTTGTTTGTTCCACGAATACGATTGCTTCCAACGTATTTTACACGTATGCATCCATTGCTGGAAACTATCATAGCCCTGCGATGACCAAAAATCAACCGGAAGGGTGGAATCGGATCGATCCCAGTCTTTCTTGGAGCCACCTTTTTCTATACAGTCTTCTTCAATCCATGTTTGCGTGTACGGATACACTTTATAAGCGCTCCGCCATTTTCGCTTTCGATCGGCTAGCCAACTTGAAAAATCCGTCGTGCAATATGGAAGAAGAAACTGTTTTGCATAGGTACCTTCATCTGGATCGCCATGAACATACGTGTCATCATACGGCAATGGTTTGCCTGTTGTCGTATCGACGAACAAAGGATTGGTATACACACTCGGTGTTGTTTGTTTTACGCAAGTAGGAGTACCCAAGATACGTTTCGGTGCTGCTATCCGTGTCTTGGTGGGAGCAAAATACGGCGCCAAGATGACATGCGCTGCCTGTGCCGCGAAATACGACGACTTATTCAAATTAAACAAACCACTGCGCAATCGAAATTCGTGTTGTTGACACGCCACCGACACAGCATCGTGATGACGAGCAATGAGTAGACAGAGCTGTTGCGTGGATCGCAAATACTGTGCGAGGGCATCGACAGAAGAACCGTATTGATAGGGAAGGTGGCCGTTAATAGCGAGCACTAAATCTCCGGGAAGCAACGCCACTGATACTGTGGATTGTGGCTGCCGTATAATGCGAGGGACTGTTTGCTGTGAGAATAGAGGTGCGTGGAGCCACTCGGAAGGGTGAGATTCGGTGACGGACGTGGAAGGAGCTATCCAGTATCCTTGAATCAGCTGTGGCAATGTCGTGACGGAACCCAAAATCACCATAGAACCAAAATTCGAGAACGAAATTCCCCATGCTTGTTGTGAAGAAGATCGTTTCAGCAATACGACAACAAAGGAGAAGGAGGATCGACTAGGAGATGCATTATTTGACACCGAAGGCGTTACTACACGGCAGTTGGTTGTCTTCTTCGGGGGAGGAGGAGAATTATGCGGCGCCGGCGTTACGGGCATCATTTGCTGCTTTCTCTTGTCGTATTGGCTGTGCCGTCAGAAAGAAAAGAATCGCATCGATGCAATGATGCGCGTCTGGTCTATACAGTGAACAACGAAGACAACGGCGCTCAAAGATGAAAGCGGGGGTTGACGTTTTTGTTGACGTTGACGGACGAGAAAAAAGAAGATCTTCAGAATTTCCTCCTGATACTGGTTTGCAAAGTACATTGTTCCGTGTTCAGTACCATATCGAGTGTCCGGTGTACATAAGTGCATACGTAGTACTTTGTAGATAGTAAATGGAAACAAGCGAAGCTCCAGCCTGTCCGGCCACCCGGTTCAATTTGAAAGGACGAGAAACGAAAAATGCTACCTTAACTTTAACTCTAAGAGAAATAGAAACCGAACAGTAATAAACACGCAAGCAACCCTGCCTTCACAAATAATCACAATGAAATAAAATCAATGATAGGATCATTATCTCTCTTCTGCGGCAAACGCTGTATTCTGTAAAAAGTGAAGTCGTGTAGGCGAATGAGCTGTCGGTACTTTTATCCATGACGACTCCCACTTCTTCCGGGGACGACACAACCCGTAACAACGATGAATACTACATGCGTCTGGCGTTACAAGTCGCTCAAGAGGCCTTGCTATTCGGTGAAGTTCCGGTAGGATGTATTTTGGTACAAAGCGATGGTACTATTGTTTCTCATGGAGCCAATCAAGTGAATGCGACGCGGGATGCGACACGTCATGCCGAACTTGTAGCAATCGATCGGTGGTGGACGGGAGGGGTCTTCTCCGATCAGTTGCGCATGTCCCCAGAGGAATATGCTCAAGTTGCGAAAATCAATAATCTACAGGAACCCGCGCTGGAGAAATACTTTTACAATGATGATACGATTCAGTCGTCTGATGGACGACTACTACCTAGTTGGGGATTACAAAAACAGCATCCTCCCGCAGACCTTTCCCTGTGTCATTTGTACGTTACATGTGAACCGTGTATCATGTGTGCCGCGGCTCTAGCTAAAATGAAGATCGGGTGTGTGATCTTTGGGTGTCGCAACGATAAGTTTGGGGGATGTGGGAGTATTCTGCACGTTCATCAAGAGGACGCTGGTTACCGCATTGTGAGTGGGGTGTTGGAAGACGAAGCAATTGCTTTGTTGCGGTCATTTTACAGTCAAGAGAATCATCAGGCTCCCGATGAAAAACGAAAGCGAAAAGACAATCGATTAGCCGACAATGTGTCGTAGCTATTGCAATTGAGTTGTGTATTTAACAAAAGAATAAGTAATACTCCTTATGTTACGGGACGACCACGTCTCACTTGCGCGACTTGGACCGTGTCGCTTTAAACTTCTTTGTTCTCCTTTTCTTGAACGATGTATTCTCTTTCTTCAAGGCTTTCTTTTGTTCTTTCTTTTCATTGCGTTCTTTCAAATGTCGCGCCGCCTCTTTTTGTCGTTGCGAGGCTGTTTGGGCCATGGTATTTTGCAAATGTTCACGAATCGTCGCAAAGGGGTCGGCTTGAAAAGCAGGATGCTGTAGGACTAAATTCATATGCGCAACTTCTTTCTGTACGAGATTCTGTTTCGCTTTGTTGGATTTGATCACTGGGATAGTCGATATTGACGTTGGTACTTCGTCCTCTTTGTCAACGACAGTCTCCAGCAGGGCCGACCGAATGGCATCCATACCATCAATTTGTTTCTTTTGTTCTTCTTGTCGCTTTAACTTCAAAGAAGAAAGAATCATTTTCTCTTTTTGCAAATATTGTTCACGTTTTTGCAAACGCTTCCGTTGTCCTCGACTCAATTCGTCGCCTGCTTCTTTGGTGGTTTTTTTCACAGCTGCTGCCGCCGCCTTGCGAAATGTTCCTACTTTGGCTAATTTCGGCATATTTTGTGTTGATTAATTCAAAAAAAGACGAGTAATAATGAGAAGATGCATATAATACGAAAGACGGGCGACATGCCTTAACGCATGTTAAAAAAGAAAAAAATCGAGTGGAGATGACTGAAACTGAACGCGCGAAGCAGGCGTCTCACGTATCGACGGACAGAAACAGAAATTCTGTCAACCAAGTCGCTACGTTTCGCAACAACAGAAGAGGAAGTATCTGGTAGAGCTAAGACGATAAACAGTCAAAGTTTTCCAAACAACAATATTATGAAGCCTTTACAAATCCGACAAATGAACAAGGTGGAATCTCACTGGGTGATGGTTCCGCCGAGAATGTCACTGCCATCGGACTAGGTCTTGTTTTATCTTGAAATTCTGAGCTCACGTATGTGGCTCTAACATTCTTGTATCGCGTTGCTTGCAAACCTTTCACGCCTTCACGATCAACCCAAATCGTGCAAAGACCCTTGGGCCTCGCCCAAGAGGTTACATTCGGATGCTTCCGATTTGGGGATCGGAATTCGCATTAGGTCGTGCGGCCATATTGGCTGAGTCCCTAGTAGTCTGCCCGCTATCCGCATTTCCGTGACACTCCCTCTCAGACGAAGAGGGATCACTTTCAACCCAACCCATTAACTTGTCTCGAAGATAGGTAAACGTTTCCCTAGGCAATCCTTTCGTCATGATATCCGCAAGCTGTTCTTTAGTGTCAATCTTGTTGATTTTCAATTCACCACTTTGAACATGTTGTCGGAAGAAATGATATTTCGTGCCATAGTGCTTCGAGCGAGGGGTCATCCGCGGAATTGTAGCAAGAGTGAGCTCCATTGTTGTCTTCAAATACATCCGAATGGGCAATGCTCTCGACTTGGTCTTCTCCAGTAATAGCCTTAGCAACAGCAGTAACAAGTCTTCGCATCGGCAAAACATCGCGCATGGCGGTACTCAATGCGACATATTCACTCTCCATCGTACTTAGAGAGATTTCAGACTGTAGCTTCGATACCCAAAGTAGGGGGCAATTGCCGAGCGTCAAAATATAACCAGTACGCGACTTCACACTTATCGGATCTTCAGGATCTTCCGCACCCCACAATCCGGCAAAGTCGGCATCAACAAAACAATCAATTTTCAACTCTTTCGTCGGACGCATCACCAAACCACGATCGGCCGTTCCTTTTAAATAACGCACTATTCTCTTGATTGCTTTAGCATGACTTTGCCGTGGTGAATGAGTGAAGCGGCACTGGTGGACAGCAAATGCAATATCCGGTCGAGAGTTTGACGACAAGTAGAGCAACATTCCGACAACCGAAGCATAATTCCAAGACTCGGCAAACGCAGCACCAGCCAAATCTTTTCCCAATGGCTTGTTTTCAGCAGGCGTGTCGCAAGAATTACAATCAGCCATGTCGGTGGCTTCGATGACGCGTTTAATGAGACCTTTCTGGGTCAACTCGATAGTATCTCCACGACGGGTAAACTGAATTCCCAAGAACGCGGAAACATCTTTCGACTCCACAGTTAAAGTTAAAACCTTGTCAATAGTGTCAATCATGTCATCCATGCACTTTTCATCGAGACTGAACCAAAGGCAATCATCGACATAAGTCAAACAAATAATTTTCTCGTGCACGAACAGGCAAGCATCGATGTCGACCAACTGTTTGAAACCATGCTTCTCCAAAGTGTCCTTCAACAAGTTGAAGAATCGGAGTGGACTGTCGGACTTTCCGTAAAGCGTCTTCTGGAGCATCAAAACAGTGTCTTCGCCATCGTCGTGAAATCCTTGAGGCATCTCAATGTAGCACTCTTCAGTAGGTGGCAAAGGGGCTTGAGCAAACGCATTGACATAATCAACTTGGCGGGTATGCATTCCGTGGACAATGGACATAATTAACAGCAACCGAACTGTGGACCACTGTACGACAGGAGAGTAGGACTCGAAGTAGTCTACTCCTTTTATCTCCATGTCGCCACGAACACAAAACCTCGCCTTGTACTTCGTGGGTGTCCCATCCGGTGAACGTTTAAGCCGAAACGCCCAAGTGGATTTTATCACGCGCTTATTCGCAGGTACTGAAGCTCGCGGAATTTTCTTCCACGTCCCCATCATCTCCAACATTCGAATTTCTTTCACCATCGCCTCTTGCCATTCTCGATATTCGGCAGACGACATTGCTTGATGATACATTGGATAGTCGGGATCGGAACCTTTCTTTGGCTTCTTTGCACGCTGCATAGCGCAAAAGCAACAGGGTCGCTATGAAATCAAACTCGCCGATCTCCGAATCCCAACAAGCAACAAGGCCGGAATGAATCGACGCAATAAAAGAGAAAGTTTCGCGAGGAATCGGCGCAAGAACAACCGAAGCAACGTTTGTAATAAATTCATTGAATCTCTTTGGAGCACGTCTCGCGAGTGGATCGGCGAGGTTCGGCAGGAACAGCTGGTGTCTTCTTCCGCGGCGAACTTGATGGAGGCTTGGCATCCACAGCAACCTTTGGAGCAGGAATCGGCTCAACCGGCTTTGAAATAGGCTCAGATAATTTAACAGGAGTAGTAACTGTCTTTTGTTCTGGCTCCCTCTGCAATGTAGGCTCGTTTGAACTCTTTTCAGTTGTAGGCTCGGCATCGGTTCGTAATCGCTGGTGCACTTTGTCGAAATCAACTGGAGGGCTAGCAGTGTCTTGGACGCTTCGAATTTTGCGAGATCGCTCTTGAATTCGAACATGCAACTCATCTTGACTCAACCATTCATCATCCAAGTCGATCGGATCATCCTCATCGAAAAATACCTGAAAGCGAGATGATGCGAAGATGTCGGCCCAAGTCTCCGGATCGACAGAATCATCCTCATTAGCGACATTCAAACAGTGGCAAACCAATCATCAACAACAACATGGAACTGCGCGGAAATCCGGTTTGTTTCTAGGTTCAGAACGACAGGAACATTCGATGCATGCCGCTTTGACAAACCCAAGAAAACGCCAGCGTCTCGAGCGAGGTTCAAATTTTGGAATCTTGTGCCCATCTTGCAATTGAGGGTTCAAAATATACGCGGGTGATCCCCATACATGCATATCAGCAAACACTTTTCGATCGGTCGTTGTTCTGAAGATCATATCAGCCGGAGATGAATTATTTTCGCCGGGTCCGTAGTTGAAATTTTGAACGACATAATCGATCGCCTGAGGCCACAAATCCGAAGAAATCGCTTTCGGCCAACGCAGTTTAGCATGTAGCATCGTGGTGCGTGCAAGAGATATAATACTTCCGATCGCGCGCTCAGCAACAGCATTTTGGTGGTGAGCACCAGGTCCACTGAGAGTCATCGACTGGTAGTTCGTATCAATTTGCTTTGTGAACTCCTGCGCCGTAAACGTGCCATTGTCGGTATGATATTGGACCACCGTGATGCCGTGATTAGCCATTGCACTTTCGAACTCCAACTTGGCGCGCAAAGCCTCGCCAGCAGTAAAATTCAAAACGTGAACGACGTACACGAATCCACTTGCATGATCGACAAAAATCACACCGCCTTTGAACTTCTCATCATCTTTGGTACCACCGAAACCAGAGTAGAGACGTCCCCTCGTTGAAACAGAGAAGTGATCCATTGAAACCTTCTGGCCCGGAATTAAAATATCCTTCGAGAGAACTTTGGATTGGCGATCGACGGTCAATTTTGCTCCAGTCGACTTGCGCTTTCCTTTTCCATACATGCAAGCAGCGCACTTGGGAATATCACAACGCGCCGCCGCTTTGACTTCAGCAGAATTTCCGAGAGCGCCGGTTTTGAGCAAGGCTTGAATATTTTTCATGCTTCGGTGAACAAATCGGAAATGTAAGCGAAGAAGAAATTTCTGTGCTTCACTCAAGTTTTGATTCTCAGCCGCGGTCACACAGTTTCGAATCTTTGCAGCATTGAGAGCAACAGATTGTTTTCGGAACATCTCCAGAGTAGGCAAGTTGTTTTCCGGAGAGTAAACAATATCAAGAAAGTGGCCGTCCAACAGATCGACATGAATGAGGCTCGAGTCGCCTGAAAAACGCGGTTCGTCGTTACGTTGCGCCTTCACCAATTGACAGTAGGACTGTGGGCTGAAGAGTCGGACATTGGCATCGGGCACATGTAGCCCAGGGATCCGAAAAGTAAAGCCCTTGCCGTTGGACAGAGTAACAGTCCACTCAAGAGTGCCCGTGCCGGCAATCGAAGAACCTGCAGCAAAGCCAGACAAAACTTTATCGCCAGTAGTCGGAGTGTAGGACGTGAAGTCAGCACGGTCGAAAGTAACAGCAACTGTGGCTCCAGTATCCCAAATAACCGGAAACAGATCCGCCATGGTAGGCTTTCCAGCGACATGCACTTGATGCAAAGCAGGGAGGGCATAAATAGACGGGGGCAGCTTCGCGTACGGTGCAAAGTAGGCTTTAGAGTTGTCTACACTATTATCTCCCTCTCGAAGCAACATCGTCTCACTTTCACTAGCAGCTCCCTCTGGAAAGAAATGCCCAGTGGGATAGCAAAACAGAAGAGAGTCGTCCAGTAGGTTCCAAGGCTTAGGATGCCCGTTCGGCGGACACGATAAATCTAAAGACTCGGTACACAAATGGCCATTGCTGTCAATCATATCCGGAAGCTCCAAGGCCCAACGAGGAATCGCTTCGAAGTCTTCGACGACGTTTGCTCCTCTCGCAGTTTCGACAAAACGATTTTGCTTGCGACGCCGAAAAACACCATCCTCACCATGCTGACAAGACGAATCGTTTGAAGATGAAGAAGGATCAGGAGGTCGGCGCAAACGTCGGCTGCGATCACTTGGATGAAACTGGTAGCAGCCATGCCAGGCGGGCACCAAGTTGACTCCATAAACAACACCGGGGGCGCCGAGCGTAAGCGTCACTCGCCACATGCTCGTCATGATCGAAGAAAGCACCATGAAACGACACGGGAGAGAGATGAGACGCTCGGGCAAAGGCGTGAATCGCGGCCGAAGACCAAGAGAGCGACGATGAGCGGCACTTTGGGCACGCAACCACTTCGAGATGGTCGCAGCAACACGGAAATGACGCCACCAAGAAAAGCACTCCACAATCAACCAGCAAAGAATAAAATGCTTCGGCAAAAGCTCCAACAATAAACGACCGATAAATATGGACAAAAGGCTCAGGAAGGGACCTCGATCGAAAGGTTCACCTTCCCTGCCGATTTCCTATTCGAATCGCTGTCGGAACCCCAACAGAACTGCAAGGGTGCCGTCCAAGCTTGAGCAACATTAGCGGCAGGAGCGCGGGCTTAACATCAGCGGGCTTCTCTTCTTTGCTCTTGTGCTCGCCGGTTCCATGAGTCTGGTTCCAACGCTTGCACTTGGCTAGCAATAATAGAAAGTCTTGCCGTACTTGGTCATGGTGGTGGGCTCGCCCTCGCGCGATGCGAGTCCAACGAGTTTCGGTCGAACCACCGCTTTTCTTGTCGCCATCACCACCGCCAGCCTTCGGAGCAGCCTTGTCTTTGTTCGCCTTCTTGTCCTTGGTCTTCGAGGGAGGCAGTTTTAGTGCCGTTCGACTCGAATTTCGACTTGAGGGTCTTGAACTCGGCTTTGAGACTCTTGATAGCCGCAGTATTAGCACTAACATCAGTAGCAACTCCTTTAGCCGGTCCCCAATCGTCCTTAAGGGTGCTGTAGAAATCTTTAGCTTCATGGAGAATGCGGCGATAGTTTGTATAACCGCTCATCCTTTCAGCAACTTCCTTCGACTTTCCGGCAGAGAGACGCACAAAGTCGGAGAGAGATGCCAACTTCGTGTGCCAGTGAACACGGAACGCTTCGACCGAACATTTGCACAGCTGCTGCTGCAAAATAATCAAGTGGTCGCGAGGGAGCTGGTCATTAGCTTCCAACTCCTGCAAAGTCTCCATCTGCGCATTCGCCCAAGCAGCAACATTCTCACCGGGAGTTTCAACCAACGTGCGCTTGGTGAACTCTTCTCCGAGCTCTGAGACACGGGCGAAATGCGTTGGGAAGAACTTCTTCGGTGATTTTCATCCAAACCAAAGGGCCAAAGCGCGCATGGCCGGAACTCAAGGAAGTACGAATCGTGCGCTGGAAGGAGCGCTCCAACGAGTTGAGCAGAAAAGCAGCCGAATCGCTTAGCGAGTTGATCATGTACTGATCAAAGACACCGGACTTGATCATGTCTTCGAGATGCTTCGCGACTGGGTCGAAAGTGAACTTGCCATGGTACACGAAGAGATCGATGACACGACTGAGATCAGCAGGATCATTCATGTAGAACGGCCGTATCGAGACCATGCGTAATACAATGGTTGAACGCTTCATCCGCGAGCTCAACAAGGCGGTAGTCATTCGCAGTAGGACTGAACTTGGGGTCGAGACCGGCGATGCGATCCTTAAAACTTTTCTCAGCGATAAGGATTCGGATCTCGGAAGCAGTAGGGCTCGCAGGCACAAGGTTAACACTGCGAGTAAAGTTTCCATCCGGAGGACCACCAATAGCTGGGATAGAACCTTGAACAAGGCCGAACTTTGGCGAGAACGGGCTCGGAAAAAGTGGCCTGAACATCCTTTTCGACTTTTGGCGCTTGGTGAAACTGCGAGGGCGAAACACCGGGCGGTCACCGGAGGAGGTTTCCTGTCATCAGTTTCGCTATCGGAAGACATATCGCCGAATAACGAAAGACGACAAAAGAGGAGTAAGTAGGGCACGTGTATCAAACAACTGCAAAGACTGTACCAGATAGTGTGAATCTGGGCTCGTAACCTCTCACGTATCGACGGACAGAAACAGAAATTCTGTCAACCAAGTCGCTACGTTTAGCAACAACAGAAGAGGAAGTATCTGGTAGAGCTAAGACGATAAACAGTCAAAGTTTTCCAAACAACAATATTATGAAGCCTTTACAAATCCGACAAATGAACAAGGTGGAATCTCACTGGGTGATGGTTCCGCCGAGAATGTCACTCTGCCATCGGACTAGGTCTTGTTTTATCTTGAAATTCTGAGCTCACGTATGTGGCTCTAACATTCTTGTATCGCGTTGCTTGCAAACCTTTCACGCCTTCACGATCAACCCAAATCGCGGTGCAAAGACCCTTGGGCCTCGCCCCAAGAGGTTACATTCGGATGCTTCCGATTTGGGGATCGGAATTCGCATTAGGTCGTGCGGCGGCCATATTGGCTGAGTCCCTAGTAGTCTGCCCGCTATCCGCATTTCCGTGACAAGGCGTAAAGGGTGAAAAGGCGCCGGAAAAGGACTCGTGACTCATTTGTGTCAACCTGGCACGAACGGGTGAATCCAGACCAGGATAACAATAACCGCGTATTATGAAGACCTTTATTTTGCTCTTCAAGGAGCTCTTCGATACGTGGTGCGGAACTGTCCGCAGAAAAGAAAACACGCCATCTAGCTTCTCATCCTTGAGTCTTGAGCAGCTTTCTTTGTTGCCCGCGGTAGCGCTCGCTCAATCTGGCGTTTTGAATCCACCCCGATTCAACCGGAGGCATCGACGTTGGAAGTACAGTCTCCTGCAGCTCGGGACTATCTCCTCCCGGACCGGTACCATGAAACAACTCACACAGCACATCCGGGATGATGGGATAGGAGCCACGCAGAAAAAGGAAAGTTATGCGGCGCTTTCGACCAACGATGTCGCAACCAGCAATGGCCGTTCAGGTGTAGAATCCGTCACCAGCTTTTCCGATCCATTGAAGAAATCATTCCGTAAATACACTTTGTCGATACTACCTCCGTTGGAACACCTGCCGTTGTCATCATAGACTGTAATGAACCTGTTGCGGGTAAGCAATTGCTCTAACGAATCATAAACATCGTCACAGTGCTCTTTATGAAAGGAATCGTCATCTCCTGAATCATGTGCGTATGGACCTATTGTGTCAAAAATGAATGTGCGCAGCCCTGGGTGACTTTCCATAGCCCTGAAAATATCACTCGAGTAGTCGTACCAGTCGCATTACCAGGCTAAAAGTTGGCGCAAATCTCCCAGGTCCAAATGCTCCAGCTTGCTGTTGGCGTTAATCACTCTAATCAGTGCTTCCACCAAGTCACTACTGTCGAATCTGCTGTATCCAAAATTAGAGATTCGCACTGATAAGCTCAATGTCTCTAGGTGGCCGCACTCAGCCATCCTGTCAAGCAATAAAGCAAGACATTCGCCCCAGTCGGGCGAATCGAACGTAAGCATCTTCGCTCACTTCTAAATACAAGTGCTTGGCAAAAATATTCATGCCATCAAAATCACTTGGCCGCAATTTGGAAATATCAAACTCATAGCCTATAGAATTCGCCCTTGCGGCTTAAACGGAAGATGAGCGCATTCCTGGTCCAACTGACAAATGCGGCGCATCGAATGTTATTTCCAGATTAAAGAGACGCTGCAAATTGCTGGGACTAATGGGCACCTCTTGGTCGTCAGAGTCAAAAGCGAACGATCCAAAAGTAGGCTCTTGTCGTTTTTCCAGTGCGTCTACAAAGGCCGTTCCCTCGTCTTTGAAACGAACATCACTGAGCTCTATGTTTAAAGGGTAAGCACGTGTGGCCAAGACGACAGACTGCTCGGGGCTCAAAGTCCCAAACTTAAAGCAGTAATGTCGTTCCGGATTGGCATCAAGTGCGCGTGCGAGCTGCTCAGGTTGGAGGGCATCAAAGTCAAATAAACAATTGGTCTTCGGAAGACGTACATCGAGAGTAGATGATGAGCTGTTGTTAGAGAGTTTCAGCGACCAGATAAATGTAGCAGTCTCCGCAACAGCCTGATCGCTGCCAACGATAGCAAATATGGTAAACTTTCCTCTCGCCTCATCGTATATTCTGAAACAGAGGAATTTTTTCAGTTGATAGCTAAAGTTTTCCGTAATGTAAAGGAAAACACCATATTTCTCACACAATATCATTATGCCTGCACCAGTGACAACATCTGCATGACATTTCAAGTCATTCAAATGAGTCGGTTCCCTTCGCATTCGGTATAGGGGTAAGCTGACCCCAAATATCATCGCTGTAAGTGCTTTTAAAGATGGTAGCAGTCGATCGTCGTCTGGCACCAGTTCTAAAACAGCGTCATTCTCCTCTCGCTCTACCATTTTCGCTGCGGTTAATAGAAAAGGTAGAAGATAATGAACGAGGATTAAAGTATGTTGATTTCTTTAAAGTATAAACAAGCTGTAGCAGGATACGGCCAGAGGTCGCATTCGTTCATCATTACGTAAAACACCACCGGAACCAGTACCAGGTACGTTACGCGTTACGCGTAGCGGTGCCGTACCAGGTACTGTATCATGTCGCTCCCAAGGTCGCTCCTGCCTCCTGCTCTGTAAACTTTAAGTACTATAAATAATGATAAAGAGAACTGTTATGCGGGACGCAGTGGGTGGACAGACGGACTATTCGTGTCTCAATCACACTACTGTGTCTTGTGTGCGGACGATGGCGATAAGGATAATAGATTTCTCTCCTTCGGTATTTCGCTAGTTGCTGCGCTATAAACGTAGATAAACAACTATTATCTAAGCCTCTTTTCTGAGATATATTAGATCCCGTAAAGTGTGTGATGAATCTTCTCCGCAACATCCTATTACTTAGCATAAGTCCTAGGCTTTCAAAACGGATTGCTATCCAAAATATAGACTATGTTCAGCTTCATACCAGGTACGGTATGGACCAAATATCACACAAAATAATCATCTAAAGACATCTAGCTTTTCCGATACTTTATTTTCGAGCAGCTTTCTTTTGCTGCCCGCAGCGGCTGAATCCTCAACTTGCGTTTCGAATCCACCGATTTAGCGAGAGGAGTTACTGTCTCCTCCGGAGCCACAAACAACTTCACTAAATTAGCATCGTGAAGCAACTCACACAATATGTCTGCATGATTCGACAGCAATAGCGCAGAGTTCTGAAATGTTTCGGCAGCGCTTTCGACCAGAGCTGTCGCTACGAGCAACGGCCTTGAAGATGGCGGCTCCTTGACAAGCTCTTTATATCCGTCCATTCTGTTCAACAAATAAACGCAATCAATTTCTTCTCCATTGGAGCATCTTGTTCCTGAACTGTCGTGAACAACAATTTTTGGGTTCTTGGAGACCAATTGCTTAAGCCAATCATAGACATCAGATCCGTCCTCTGAATCTTCGCTGGTAGAATCATCACTGTCGGAATCCTCCATCTCGGGACAATACTCGTGAGGCACAATTTCGTCCACAATGAATTTGCGGAGGCTAGGGTGGTGTTCCATGGCTTTAAACATTGCCTTGAATTGAAAGGCCCAATCCAAACACCGGTACGATTCGCCCAAATCCAGGCACTCTAAATCGGAGTTGTCAATAACGGCTTCGATCAATGCTTCGGCGATGTGTGTAGTATCTTTGACTTTATAATATCCTTCGAACCCCTGATGAACGGAGAAGCGCAACTTTTGAAAATGACCGAGCTCGGCTATTCGTTCAAAGATGGAGACGAGGTGTTCATCCCAATCATATGTATCGCCCAAGTTGATTCTCAAATCAAGATCGTTTGTCAAGATATTGACGTCCTCAAAATCACTTGAATCCAACAACGTAAGGTTGAACTCATAACTGAGTGCGTTTGTTCTTATGGAAAAAGGAAGAAGGGCGCATTCATCATACAAAATACCCAAATCGAGCTTTTTGAATGTTATATTCAGATTGAGAAAACGCTCGATATTGTCGTGACTCATAGGGAGTAGATGAGCATAACAAAATGTCATGCTGAACAAGCCAAAGGAAGGTTGATCTCGTTTTGATAGCGCGTTGACAAACGCTGTTCCGTTGTCACCGAGACTCAACCATGTCAGCTTCACATTTAAAGGAAACGAACGTGTCGCCAAGACAACGGAATGCTCAGGACTCAAAGTACCTTCTACAAATTCGTAAATCCTTCCCGGATTCGCGTCAAAGACATGTGCTAGCTGCTCGGGTTGAAAAACAGCAGCAAAATCAAACTGATCCGTGGATGGGATAGGAATTTTGAGACGAGATCCCTTAGCGTCGTTGTGCTTCAACGACAAGAAGAAGGTAGCCGTCTCAGCAATCGCAGCATCTGTTTTTCCATAGATCTTGAAATCGAATCCATCTCCATAGCCGTCGTATATTGTGAATGAGAAACTGCGCTCCTGAAACCGAAATGCCCAGAACAAAGAGCTTGTGATATTTGTGTTGCAAATGAGGGTACCATTATCGCGCCAAATCGCGATCGTTTTCTGAAATACTATCCAGCCAAAGTCATTCCACTGCGTTGGTTCTCGTCGTAACTTGTACATGGGAACCCGATACAATGAGTTGATGGGTCGAAATGATAATTGTTCCGGTGACAGCTGACTGAGTGGAATGTATTGCAAAAATAGATGATTCTCCATTTCCCGTCGCATCATTTTCATCCAATTCTTCCGCGTCACACCCGAATATTCTTTATTTGCTTTGATGAATGAGTAACACACCCAATGATGAAAGAATAATGCGAGATGGATAAACTTCGAGCCAAAATGCTGCTTTGTGTGTGTTTTGCTCTTATTTAGCGGTACTAATAAGGTTAACGTTAACAACAGATAGCTATAAGGCCAGTTCGAGCCAAAGTTTAGATTTCAGTAAATGCATTGTTAATCAAAATCTTGACTTAGCTACAATTTTCTCCCCGAAACGCAGTCTGGACGACTCTTGTCCAATGTAGTCAAAACGAGAAAGCTTAGGATCGTATCGTACCTGGTAGTGAAGTAGCTTTCTTGATAGCTCGTCGCGGCTGAATCCTCAACTCGCTCTTCGAATGATCTCTTTGATAAAAAAGTGTTTATGTTTATATTCAGAAAAAGACGCCTTCTTACTTTTCAACCTAGAGTCTTGAGCAGCTTTCTTTGTTGCCCGCGGCAACGACTTGCTCATTCTACGTTTCGAATGCTTCTATTCGACCGGTGGCATCGACGTTGGAAGGACAGTCTCTTGCGGCGCCGGGACTATATCCTCCGGACCGCTACCATGAAACAACTCACACAGCACATCCAGATGATGGGATAGGAGCCACGCAAAAACATGAAAGTTACGAGAAGCGCTTCCGACCAACGATGTCGCCACCAGCAATGGCCGTCCAGGTGTAGAATCCGTCACCAGCTTTTCCGATCCATTGAAGAAATCATTCCGTAAATACACTTTGTCGATACTACCTCCGTTGGAACACCTGCCGTTGTCATCATAGACTGTAATGAACCTGTTGCGGGTAAGCAATTGCCCTAACGAATCATAAACATCGTCACAGTGCTCTTTATGAAAGGAATCGTCATCTCCTGAATCATGTGCGTTTGGACCTATTGTGTCAAAAATGAATGTGCGCAGCCCTGGGTGACTTTCCATAGCCCTGAAGATATCCCTCGCGTCGTCGCACCACTGGAAAAGTATGCGCATATTTCCCAAGTCTAAATACTTCAACTTGGAGTTGGCATTAATCAATGTAATCAGTGCTTGTAACACGTGGTTACTATCGATTCCATCATGTCCAATGTTAAAATCACTCGCTGATAAGCGCAATGTCTCTAGGTGGCCGCACTCAGCCATCCTGTCAAACAATAAAGCAAGACATACGCCCCAGTCGGGCGAATCGAACGAAGCATCTTCGCTCACTTCTAAATACAAGTGCCTGGCAAGAATATTCATGCCATCAAAATCACTTGGCCGCAATTCGGAAATATCAAACCCATAGCCTATAGAATTCGCCCACGCGGCGAACGGAAGATGAGCGCATTCCCGGTCCCACTGACACATGTCGAGCATATTTCGAGACCAAAGAGACGGTGCATATTAATAGGGCTGATCGGCATATCTTGGCCGTACCAGAACTCAAACTTGAACGATCTAAAGGTAGAATTTCGTTTATTTTCGATTGCGTCGACAAAAGCCGTTCCCTTGTCTTTGAAAGCAACGCCCTTGATCCATATGTTCAAAGGATAAACACGTGTAGCCAAGACGACGGACTGCTCGGAACTCAGAGTCCCACGCTCAAAGCAGTAGTGCAGTTCCGGATTTGCGTCAAGTGCGCCTGCGAGCTGCTCGGGTTGGAGTGCATCAGAGTCAAATAAATCGTTGGTACTCGGCAGACATACTTCGAGACGAGATGATGTGTTGTCGTTAGAGAATTTCAGCGACCAAATAAAGTAGCTGCTTCTGCAACAGACTGATTGTTGCCAACTATAGCATATTCAGTCGTCGATTTAAGCGCCTCGTCGTACATTCTGAAACGGAGAAATGGCTCCAAGATTTATTGGAATAGTTCTTCTCGATGAAGATGAGAACGCCATATTTTTCGCACAATATCATTATGCCTGCATCTGTAACAACACCTTCATGAGAGTTCAACTCATTCAAATAAGACGGTTCTCTCCGCATGCGGTAGAGGGGTACATTGAGCCCGGGAGATGTCGATCTGATTAAATAAAACCAAGGCGGCAGATGATCTTCTGGAATGAGTTCTAAAACAGCATCATTCTCCTCTCGCTCTGCATTTCGTTGCGGTTAACTAAAGATGAAGAGTAATAAACAAAGATACAGAACGGCTGGAAGCTGCAAACATGACGCCTGATGGACGGACGATTCGTAGTAACTACAGTAGTAATCATTCGAGCTAGCTAGGTTTTGTCGCTTCGTAATTGTTGCAGTGGCCATCGTGGTGCTCGACTTGCGTGACCAAACCGACACAAAACCATTCTTATCTTTTTTTCGTCACTATCTTTGTGTTCATAGTGTGTTTAACAAATCGTTTTTCAGCTTCGGATTTCATCGATCGTGCTAAGGGAACACAAGCGGCTAAAACAGCGACTGTTATGCCCGCACCATCTGCTAAAATTAATATGAACCATTTATCACACAGTTATAATAAACGAAAACAGCAAATGCTTTCGCGTGTCCTAACTTCGAGCAGCTTTCTTTGTTGCCCGCGGCGGCGACTCGTTCCTTCGGCGTTTCGGGTCCTCCGATGATTCAACTGAAGGTCTCGAGGCTGGCGCTGCTTCTATTGCTTCCTCTGATACCACAGTAAGTTCCTCAATATTGACGGCTTGCACCAAATCACACAGCATGTCAGCATGATCCGACAATAGTAGTGCAGAGTGCTGGAACTTTCCGGAACAACTTCCGACCAGCGCCGTCGTCACAAGTAACGGCCGAAGGGGTGTTGCATCTTTGACAAGATTGGTAGATTTATTTAGTATGTCATTCAGCAAATAAATATTGTCAATTTCTTCTCCATTGGAGCATCTCTTTCTTGAGCTATCATACACGACAATCTTTCGATTTCTGGAGAGTAATTGCCGAAGCCATTGATAAACGGCAGCTTCGCTCTCGGAACCTTCACTTTCGGAATCGTAGTCCAGAGGCAATAGTTTGTCCAAATGAAACTTGCGCAGTCCCTGGTGGTCTTCCATGGCTTTGAAAATACCTTGAAAGTGGGAGGACCACTGAAGACACCGGTAAGTATCGCTCAAATCTAGACACTCCAGCTTGGTGTTGGCAGTAATGGCTGCAATTAATGCTTCGGCAATGTGTGCGCTATCTTCGTGTATAATATACCCGTAGTGGCCCTCGTCCACGGATACACACAAACGTTGAAAATGACCCAACTCCGCCATTCGGTTGAAGAGGGCAACGAGAAGTTCATCCCAATTAAAGGTACTGCCCAAAATTATTCTCAGATCAAGATCTTTTGCTACAACATCCAGCGTTTCAAAATCGCTTGCATCGAAAGGGGTAAGTTCAATCACGTACTTGAGTGCATTTGTTTTCATGGATAATGGAAGAAGGGCACATTCGCTATCCAACATACATAACTCAAGCTTGTCAAAGGTTAAATTCAGCTTGAGAAAACGCTCTAGATTGTCGCTACTCAGAGGTATATGATCTGTATTAGGAAATGTCATGACGAACATGCCAAAGGAATATTGCTGTCGTGTCTCCATCGCGTCGACAAAAGCCGTGCCATTGTCTTCAAAACTAGCACATGTTAGCCACACATGCAAAGGAAAGGACCGCGTCGCCAAGACAACCGACTGCTCTGCACTCCAATTGCCTTTTTCGAATCGGAAAAGTCTTAGCGGATTGGCGTCTAAAATGCGTGCCAGCTGCTCAGGTAGTAAGCTAGGGAGGATAGGGATTGCCAAATAAGATTCTTCGTCTTCTCCTTGCTTTAACGACCACAAAAACGTGGCCGTTTCCGCAATTGCAGCATCTGTTTTTCCGTAGATATTACAGTAAGTTCCGTGTATGCCGATCTCATAGCCTTCATAGAGTGAAAATGATATGTATTGTTCTCGAAACCCATTTGGCCGCCAAAAATGATTATCCTCAATGCAAAGAAGAGTTCCGTTTTCGCGCCAAATTGCCAAGTCGTGGTTGAAAAATGCGCTGTCGTCAAATAAGTCGCCCCAAACAGTCGGATCTCGTCGCATTCGGTATAGCGGTATTCTCTCTTCGTTCGACGGTCGGAATGCCTTTTGTTCCTCTGACAGTTGATCGACCGGAATCAATTCCAGTAAGGGATGATCCTTCCTATCTGGTCGCGCCATTTCACTAGATTTTGTCAAGTGATGCTCAAAGAAGATTTCTAGCTTTTGAAGGTGCGAGCCGATTTGATTTTCTGTTTTCTTGATAAATTGTAGAGAATCGATTGATTGCAAACAAAGAAAATTATAAAAGACATTACGCGCTACATGCTGCGATTCTGCTTCCGCGAGAGGCTTTTCACTCCTTGAAACCTTCGCTTATTCTTATTCCGCCATTCATGCCGGCACCGGTAACGGTAAACCCTAAACCCTAGGATGGACCGTGACCGACACACCACATTTCAACATTCTGGTGCTTTTATTGTTGCGCCTTACGCTAAGCGTACTAAGGTCAACGTTAAAAAGGTCTTCGAGTAGATGGCCGTCCGGTATCGGACCTAGCATTAATTCCTTGCAACGTATTGGTTTTATCTACAAAATATTACGGAGTATGTGCTACATACACTCACGACCCAAGATAATTGCGAATAAACTTGCATACAAACATACCGTAATAGAGATAACGTATAGATTGCGTATAATCAATTCAGACAATGTTGTGGCAGCACATAGCTAGTGCCAAAGGTGCATCCTGTGGATGCGCGTTAACAAGTTTTGCTCCTTCTCTTTCAAAAAAGCAAATATTGAAATATGTGGTGTTGATCAATACGACTATTCTTTCTCTTTCTTGTCGAGAATCACTTGGCCCGCTGCGATTCGAAAGGCCTTGCTATCTCCCGGACGACGCGTCACCTTCCGAGATCGACGATCCAATTCTTCTGCGGCCTGATCTAACGTTACACCAGCCTTGGCGGCTCGTGTCATAGCAAAGTACAAGACATCTGCTAATTCCTCTGCTACATGCTGGGATGTATCAGCTTCAGCCAATTCTTGCGCTTCTTCGACTAGCTTATCGCGCAGCAAGTGCTCATCTTCAAACAATCGCTTCGTGTAGGATCCTTCCGGCGCCGAATGCATCCGTTCTTGCAGGGTCTCTTCGAGATGCCGCAATCCTCGCGAGACACCCCAACAAGTGTAAGTCTCCAGGTGACAAAACGCGGGCGGTTTCGTGGTTTCACTCGTATTTTGAGTCACGGTAAATCGCAAAGCATCTCCATCGCAATCAACATCGAGACGGTGCAAAGTTTGAAAGTGACCCGAAGTATCCCCTTTCCGCCACAAGCCTTGTCGACTGCGTGAATAGTAGACCCCTCGACCGCATTCGAGTGCGGCGATGATAGAATCGGTGTTCGAGTACACCAATCCCAGGGCAATGCCTTGACGGGAGCATACGACGGTCGTAAAGAGACCGTCGGGTCGGTCAGAACGAATGCACGATGCATAGCAGCGTCCTAACAAGGAAGGACTGGGATCGATCAGAGCGACGGTGACGGAACTGTGTTTCAGTGAGTTGATGCGTTGCACGAGTTTAAGGACATCGCCTTCCTTCCATTCCGATGAATTGACATGCAACGATAAAGACATATCCTTGTGGTGCTCCGCCAGAGCCATTACATCATTGACATCTGAATTCACCGAGACGCTATATCTCGTACACAATTCTTTCATTTCTTCCGTCACGATCGGAACCATCTCCGAGTGCAACATTAGCCGTTCCGACGGCAATCGTGCCGCATCCAAAGCTTCTACGGTATCCACTACTACTGTTTGACAACCGGCATCCAGGAAACAACTCGCGAGGCATCCATTCGATCGAATGACATCTTCCGCGGGCAAAACAACCTCCACATCGACCACGGAAACATCCAATTGTAATGTGGTTTGCAAAAATGTCTGTGTGAAAGCTACAGATTGCTTCATATATTTCTTTTGCAACTTTTTGTCATCTACTTCGTTCGCTTGTTGGATCGTCAAGTTCCGAATGGAGGCATACGCTTCCTCGTACGACGCTGGTTGAATACGACAACGACCGACGGCCGTCAAGCCAAGCCGTTGTTCTGAAACAGGTGTATCCTTGACAAAGGAAGGATAAGGCAGGTAATTCATGCTCGTAATGCTTGTAATGAAGAAAATGGGCGAGAAGTGTTTTGAATCATCGTCATCGTCTCGACGTGCGATGAATGAGGTTCCCTTAAATTAAATTTTGGACGGATGAGGGATAAGGATGTTTCTAGACGGAACATGGACGGACGGTGAGCTAATCATTGAGTACCGGTTAGAAGTACACTATACGATAAAGTAGGCGACATTTAGTTTACCGCATTACTAAAATGATGCTCCCACCGTTCGCGAACGAACAACAACAACAATAACTCCAACAAAACGAGACGACTGTGTAACATCTTTCTTTTGTTGAATTCTTCTTTTCTTTTCTTATATTTAACAACAAACAAACAACAAAAATGCCTTTCCAACGTTTTATGGAAGTCGGTCGCATTGTGCTGATCAACTACGGCCCCGAGGCGGGCAAGTTGGCCACCGTAATTGATGTCGTGGATCAGAACAAGTGTTTGATTGACGGTCCCCAAACGGGCCGACAAGTGATTTCCTTCACTCGCATTGCCTTGACCGACTTGACGGTCAAAATTCAACGAAATGCCCGCCCCAAGACCTTGGCCAAGGCCTGGGAAGAAGCCGGTACTCTGGCGGCCTGGGAGAAGAGTTCGTGGGCGAAAAAGTTGATTGCCAAGAAGAAACGAGCATCCTTGAATGATTTCGATCGATTCAAAGTTATGGTAGCCCGAAAGCAGAAGCGTGAAATCATTGAAAAGAAAATGAAGGAACTGGCTTGAGCAAATCAATTATCAATAAATAAATTCACAAAGATGTGCGCGCATATCTTTTTTACCCCTTAACATTTCGTGTCTATCAATATTGGTTTATTTCGACATGATTTCCTCTCGTCCATCGTGTAGATTCAGGGCAGGGCAACATGCATATTTCCTTTGATCAATTTGTGTATCACTTGAATGATTAGCCTGCGTTCTGTAATCTCAAGTCTTGTATTGTATGAAGTACAAAGCTGTAGCGGTTAGAGCATGAGGAGGAGAAGAGGCATCATCGTGATTGACTTCTTTCTTGTGATGGAAAGGCTCCTCTTCAGCAAAAATGTTTTGGTTCCTCCTCTAGATGAACGAGTGACTGGGATAAACTCGTGATTGCTTCTTCCCTTGAACTTGCTCCTTCGACACTATCTTGACGTCACTTTTTCGATGCGAGATTTTGCAATCCTAAAATCTTTCTCCAAAACAAAATAATAATAATAATAATAAAAGCCGCCATACCTTTTCCAGTGAAGTTATCATTCGTTTTGTATTAGGGTGCCAACAAAGAAAACGCACACAACAATGTGGAAGCAATACACAGTAATAACAGCATGCATCGCAGGAACAACACCAACCTCCGCATGGCTTCCCACTTTCTTCCGATCGTCCCCTTCGAGCACAACAGCATTGTCGGTTCAAAATATTATCCTCTCCCCCAGCGAAGATCCCACCACGTTCGATTCGTACAAAATTGGCAATGCCCGTGTACACCGGTACGCCCGGGATGCGACCGACAGTGACGCTGAATACGTCATGTGGTATCACGGTCGATCCATCGAAATGCAACAAGATACGGAAACACGTTTGCCACCCCTCAGTACGGGACGCATCGGTCGTGCGACCAGTCGGAATGGATTGATTTGGGAAAAAGATACCGTCGGGAGTGTATCCGAAGACATTCCCGGTGTCAGTTTGGGACTCAATCAAGATGCCTGGTGGAGTTTTGATGTCGCTCATTGTGGTTTGGGCAATGTCTTGTTGCCCATGAGTACTCCAGCTGTCTTGGCGGAAGGTGGAGTCTATCTCATGTATTATCATGGTGGGAATTTTGAAGAAACGCCGCTCGCGGAGTATATGCCGGAGTCGTCGGCCGCCACGGATGTTGTGGTGCAGGGTATGAAAATGAGAATTGGTGTAGCGGTATCGCAAGATGGTGTCACATGGGGTCGTGTGGAAGGAGATGATCCGACCGGAGCCATGGTAGTACCCTTTGATAAAAAGGATCCCAATTCGTGGGAGAATGTGGCTGTATCGGATATGCCAGAAGAATTGTATTGTGCGTGGCCGGATGTAGCCGTCGATTTGAGAAAAGACACGGAGGATGACACGTCCAAGAATGACGAACCGAAAAGTCAAGACAGCTTTCTCATGTACTACAGTACCATGCTGAAAGATACAAAAGAGAAGTGCATTGCTTACGCCACTTCGGCCGATGGATTCCGGTGGAAGAAACAAGGTATTTGTTTACGACCGAGCGATCCGCAGGATCAAGCAGGATGTGCCCGGTGTTGTGTGTTTCAAGATGCTTCGTACGATGCCGCTACGTCCACTTGGACGCCCGAATCCGAATGGAAAATGTTATACGAAGGAGTATCGCCGAACGATGGGAAACATCGTATCCTATGGGCCGTTTCGCAAGATGCCAAAACGTGGAGCAAAAAAGGTATTGCACTGGATGTAGGGGCAGATGGCACATGGGATTGTGGTGGTGTTGGTTCTCCTCATATCATTCGGTAAGAAGTTCATGGCGTGGTGTATGATATCAGAAACTGCTCTCTCTTTCTCTCTCTCAATCTTAATGTAATTTTCTTTTGCTAGAATGGATGATGGTACTGAACGAATGTATTACACCGGGCAAGGAGCGGATGGGAGCACTTCGATTGGTGTCGCCAAGCTGTCCACTGAAAACGGAAAACAGACGTGGATCCGAGAGCAGGCTTCCTTTTCATTTTCTTGATTACGTTCATTGCAAGCTATAGTATGGAGTAATTGTACGCGCTAGGGAATGTTGCTACACAAATTATTGTTTTGCTTTGCCAATCACCTAACATTCCTCAAAGCCCTCAAGCGGTAACTCAAGGGTCGTATGACCACGAGTCGTCCTCGACCTCAGTTTCCTCTTTGTTCGAAGAATAAAGCATAATGAAGTGCTTTGTCGAAGAAATGTCATCATCCATGGAATCATCATCCACTCTATTGTCACTGTCATCGTCGTCAAAAATGCCTAAAAGATCAGCAAAGTTAAAACCTTAAATCCATAATTGAGTGACGCCACAATTCTTACAAAGGGATCTTACCAGTTCGTCTAAGTTTTGGGTCTCCCACAACGCTTTCTGCGAGCCCCCTTGCTATGCTCGTTTCCATTTGCTTCATTGTCGCGTCCAAAGTTCTTAAACTCTATTGATTTTGAATGCAACTTGTGAGAGCCTCTGCTGAACAAGAACAAACAGCTCGATCAAGGTATCCACAACTCACATGGGCCCCAGATCGATCCGGATCATTCATGGTATTGATCGTTACCTCGAAGCGGGATTTTGTCTTAGTTTTGCCTTTCATATCTTTGATCGGAGAAGAGACGCTTGATCCAACTCTCGACTCTACAAACAAAATGAACGACAAGAACAAAACACCAATAATTTTCATGGTTCCTTCTATCAATGTCGGACAAAGAATCCTCGACTTTATGATAAGAACAGCGTTCGATCGTAGCATGACCCTCTCAAAAGCGAATCTCGTTTCTATTCTTCTTAAGTATGAACATTTATTCGTGCCACGGTCGTACCGTGGACAACTCATTCGTGGACAGTTCGTACTCGCATATCAATGTCTGTGCACCTCTGTAAAGATTGTGCCGCTTGCCGTCATTATAAAGTGGGGCGAATAGCTTACCACTGATGTGTTTAGTCGACGATGAGTTTATTGCCGTTTTCAGCTTGAGTCGACTACGCCCCAATTCCTTCGAGCTGAATTTGAGTAAACAGCTCTGAAGAGTCGTTGGCTGCTTTTTTATCTTTCACATACCGAAGGAGTTCCATAAAATGATCTCGCGCCTCCACGACGCCTAAATCGCCGGACCCCATGTTGTTGCTCAAATGCTCTTTGATGAGTGCCGCCAAGCCTGAGATGTAAGTCGGCGAGATAGAAGGATTTTTATTCTCAAAAAAGAACACGTAATGTTCCATGAGCTCCACAAATAGGCGTAGATGAGATGGATTGGTGTTTGTGCACGAGTCAGCCAACTTCAACGAGCGCTGCAAACACTCAAGCGCGCGTTGGGGATTACTGTAGCTTGTCTTAATCTTTCCAGGAACCGGATAAAACAAATAGGCACACAGCGCCACAACTCGGCATTGATCCTGCTTCTTGAAGAGCTTTGCTGCGAACTGGGCAGTTTTTGTTATCACCCCCTCATACTCCTCAGCGGAGAGTGATTCCATCGAAAGCAGGGTACCAATGAAAGTTTCTAGTAGCTTGTGCTGACTTTTCTGATCTTCTATAGACTCTTCGTAAATTGTGAACGCCTGAACAATATATTCGTACGCAATTGTCGAGTATCCAATTGCATCATCATCTGACATCTTCGCGAACGCATCAGCGACCAGTGAAATTTCCAAATAAAGCTTAAGGGCTTTCTGACTACTTGACCTCGACAAAAGCATGAGCGTTTCCTGCATAAAGACAAAAAGTTTCCTGCAACTTAACGAGAAGTCAGATATCACCCCTCTAAGTATCCCTAAACTTGTATCGGCTTACCTTATCGACCTTGCTAAATCTGCAGACGGACGGTCTTCAGAAGTATTCGAGTGATCGCCTCCCACGACACCTGACTTACTGCCGCTAGCATCGTCCTTGTCAAGACTTCCATCTACTGGGGAGCCGCTGATGAACCTTTCGGCTACGCCCTCTTGTACAACAATTTTACCATCACCGCTTGTATCTTCTTCGGCGACGGAGTCAGCATTGTTGGCTTCACTGCTGATTCTGTCCTGGGACGCGGTGCTCTCCTCTGACTCGATTTTATTTACCTCAGTTCCAACGTCATTTTTCGCTTCGTCGAGACCGTTTTCTGCTGCAAAAATTTGACGGGCGAGTTTCAAAGAAGCAAAAACAAGAGACACCAGGGTTTCACTTTGTCTGTAGCTCTCCCCTCCTTCCAGATGCTTTCGTGCCACACAAAGTTGCTCGTAAACGTGATCTGTATTCGGATCACTGATCAAATGTAGCAACTTGCATACAAGAGCGTTTTCCGCTTGCACTTGTTTGAGATGCTCAGGCCCGATGGAGGCACCATGTACAACAGGAACTGGCTGAGTAGCAGAAACACCAAGATTGGCCATTAAATTTGACGCTCGAGTCATGTCCATTTGATACTGGCTTTGTGCCCCAATCGGCGTTTGAGTCGTTTCGTCCCGAACCAGCGGTGCAATTACCTGGAAGAGCTGCTCAAGCTCACTAACACTCTCTGGAGTTGTACCCATGTTGTCCACCGCTTCTAGCAGAGCTATTGCAACTTGACGGCGATTGGACCAAGGCAGGAATGAAATCAAGTCACCATAGTGTTCAAGTCGCAAACATTTAAGCGCAAGTTTCTCGAGCGGTATGCTCAACAATTTTTCGAGCTCAGCAACAGATACCTCGTCGAGAGCTTTGACCAAGATCTTATCGTGGGGCATATCGATAACGGTACCTTCTCCCATTTCGTACGACGCATTAGCCTGTCGCAAGGCAGCTACACAAGATCCAAGGCATCTGGCTACTTGTTCTGTGTTCTCCGGATAACATCGTACCGAAAATGTCAAAAGAGCCGTTTGTAGACGGATCACCTCACGAGCTGTCAATTTTGGTCCCCTGGCATTGTACACATTTTGCACGCATTCTTCAAACATGCCGAACGAATCCCGGGCAAGCTCTTTCTTAACCTGATTGGTATCACTTTCGTCTAAAAGCTCCTCGTCCCCAAGATAATTTGCTAAGCGGTCCATTAGGCCCTGCAAAATCGTACGAATATTAACTTTGTCTCGAAGTCTGGGACAAACGCTGAGTAGAATTGGCAGCGTCTCGATGTGGTATTCGTCGGGGAAGGTCTGCACGAGACAGTCCATGAGATAAGCTTGCGACAACGGATCTCCACAAACCACAATGTGATCCAAAATTTGATTCAGAATGACTTCCCCATAAATTTTGGACGTCACATTCTCTAACTGAGAAAGGCGGACCAGATTGGTACCCACCAGAATGCGAAGGTCGTTTCGTTCACGCTCACGACGTTTTCGAACGTCTTTGTCGTTGCCTTCACCCGGAAGATGCTGAATACGGACCCAAAGTTTATTCATCTCCATGAAGTTTTCCAGCACAAACTCATACGAGTCCTTTACTGTTCCAGGATCCAATACATCGATCTGTTCTATTTCTACAGTTTTGACAGACGCACCAGCTTCGGTATGCTCCTCACCCGAGATTTGTGTCTCAGAAGAAACATCATTGGGGACTGGCTTTCCGGGTAGCTTGTCACGAAGCGCGGTAAGAAGATAATGTCGAAGAAACAGTCCACGGATGGGGTTCTGTTCACAGCGAACCGCTTGAATTAAGTCATTCAAAACCCACTTGGCTCCAACTTCGCCACTGCGGATCAACGCCGATCCCGCCGCAATTTGTAAATAAAGACGCGGCAAAACCCGAGGGCAGTATTGCACGTAGTCGTACAGTTCGCGTAAAGTGAAGGGCGACTTGCGCTGAAGAAGCGGTGAAGCGACAATTTGAATTTGGCCCGCCGGAACTTCCGCCGGTTGTGCCAGATTCAGCAAAAAAATCTTCAAAGGTCGGCATATCTTCCAAAGCACGCATGTAAAGCTCGTAGTAATTTTTTGGCGTCAACTTGGAGGAAAGACCCGAATTGGATGGCCCACTGGAGCTACTCGCTGCTGAAGGGTTGGAGGCCGAGGGTGATGCGGCTTGTTGACCGTGTGGGAGCTCTCCTAATTCTCCTACCATATGCGCAGCACGGTCCAGTGTCACGGGGATATTGTTCTGTTCCATGGCCTGTCGCATATAATAAGAATGCTCCTGGACCTTGCGCGTAGCTTCCGTCAGCATGCGTTGCTGCATAGCTTGATCCTGGGGAGTCGGCATACCCGGTGGATGCTGCTTCACTCCGACATAGGTGGGCATTTGGGAGGATTTGCTGCAACAGAACCGTGCGGACTCGGTACGGGTTGCGGCACCTGCTGTGGTATTTGCTGGGCACCATAAGGCTGTTGTTGATTAGCAAGGACTGGTGGATTCGGTTGTCCGTAGGTTGAGCGTTGCGCGTACGATACCTGTGGAGGTGATCCACCCAAAGAAGAGACTACCGACTGACCACCACCATAAGACGCTGGTGTACCGCCATAAGGCACTCCACTACCATAAACATGACTCGGCATCCCTGCAGCCGAATGAGCTTGGGCTGAACGCGCGGCAAACGATCCGGGTGGTGCCTGATTGATTGAAGGCGGACGCGTCGGGTAGGTGTTCTGCTGCGGTTGACTGGGCGTCATGACAGGCTGCTGAGAGCTGCTGATCCTGTTCTGAGGATTTTGCATTGTAGAAGGAGATTGCTGGAATAGTTGTTGGGGCTGCGGTGGCATACTACTAGTGCTGTACGCTTGCGCCGACCGTTCGGCAAAGGACATTCCGGGTTGTTGCTGCGGAGTGGCAAAACGAGTAATACTGCCAGGACCTCCGTACGCTTGCTGCTGTTGTTGCGGGGAAGGGGAATAATACGCTGGGGGTGGCGAAGCTGCATTTCCCTGAAATCCCGAACCTGGAGTCCCTCCCATCGTACTCCACCCGTTGTCGTTCTGTGAAGCGGCGGAGGAAGCGTCACCGCTCATGGAAGCAGAATTTATGGGGTCCATTTTCTGAGAATTAACCACGGCCTTTGAGGTTTTAAATAAATTGCCGAACACGAGGGCTACTTGTGTTCAGTTGGAAAAAGAAAAGAGACCGTCCAAGTCGTGCGAACGCAAGGAATGTCTTTTTGCAGATGCTTGAATCGACCGCTGCTTTGCTATGTTGACAATCGTGACAAAGATAAAACGATTTTTTTTCTTATAAACAAAATAGAGGCAAATTGTTAGGTCAAATATCTAGGAAGCAACAATCTGCTTTTGCTACAATCGACACTATCTTTATGATTCATCAAGCTGCAGCAGCGTGTATCTCGTCCATCGTTTCGTTTACGCTGCGGCCTGCGGCGGGAGATCTGGCGGAAGCCGAAAGTCCGAAGCTTGTCCGAAGGCACCAAACTATAACAGTTTCTGTAGACGGAAATATTGCAGTATAGTCCGTAAAAATGTACCCCAATGTTCACGACCGACTTTCTTTCTTGACTCACATGACTTATCACTCATGATTCATGAATCATGAATCATAAGCGAACTTCTATCTATACCTGGTAGCATCCATCAGCGACAGTTCTTCTTTTCTCACGACGTTGAGACGTCCAAACAACTATCAGGAATACGTGCTGACATTTTGTCCATAAAGCAACGAACAGCTATCCAACTCGAGCGATTTTCAATCAATACGTCAAAAGAAGCTTGAATCCATAATTGAAAATGCTATCGACAACAAGCTATACTTGCAATACCACCCTTGTCGATCCACTTTGAATTCGCACTTCCCATGAATTTCTAATCTAACAACACACTTCTAGAGAAGGTATCAACGCTCTTACCGTCGAGTTACGTCTAATACTACTTTTGTTATCTCATTTGATGCAACCGAACCGCCGCTTTTACAAGTACATTCCTTCCGGTACATTGCCTTTCTTGCGGTACAAAGCCTTCTCCTTGGCCTTGACAAAATCCTCTTGACACACTTTCATCCGACGCTCCCGCAAAGCGTGCATACCGGCTTCCGTACAAACTGCTTTAATATCGGCACCACTCAAATCATCTTTCGCCATGACAAACTTTTTCCAAATCCACGTCATCCGACAAGGTCATGCGGGACGTGTGAATATTGAAAATGTGTCGTTTCGTTTTCGTGTCGGGGAGCGGGAATTCAATCTTTCGGTCAATGCGTCCCGGTCGAATGAGTGCTGGATCCAAACTTTCGATGCGATTGGTGGCCATGATGACCTTGACGTCACCACGTTCATCGAAACCATCCAACTGATTCAATAATTCCAACATGGTTCGCTGAATTTCACGTGTACCTCCGGAACTACTTTCGTAACGCTTGGAACCGACCGCATCGATTTCATCAATAAACACAATGGTTGGACTCAAATCATCGGCCACACGGAATAATTCTCGCACCAATTTGGGACCATCACCGAGGTACTTTTGAATCAATTCGGAACCCACCACACGCAAAAAGGTGGCGGAAGTTTGATTCGCTACCGCCTTGGCCAGCAATGTCTTTCCTGTACCCGGTTCACCATACAGAATAACACCCTTGGGTGGTTTAATACCAATATCTTCGTACAATTCGGGATGAGCGAGAGGAAGTTCGACAGCTTCTTTAATTTCTTGAATTTGTGCTTCCAAACCACCGACATCGGCATAGGTTTCCTCCGGAGCATTCTCTACCTTCATGACTGTGACACGCGGAGATCGAGAGAATGAAAAATTATTGAGTTAAATAAACATGAATGCACTTTTTCCCATCACAACAATGACACTTACCCGACACCATCGGATCCGTATCATCTTGCAAAATCCCCACCACACTCATCGTCTTATTGTGAAACAAAATACTCGATCCCGGTTCCAACAAATCTTGATTGACGGAACTCAAGATGTTGACATAATACTCGGGCCCGACACTACTACTAATAATAGCATGATTGTCATCGATCAACTCTTCCAACGTCCCCACTCCGAGCGGCGTTCCCCGCAATTCTTCCAATTTCTCGCGTTCTTCTTGATCGCGTTCTTCGGCCGGCTTGAAGACTTCATGATTGCGAATGAATTCTTCTTCTAATAGCAAAAAATCTTTGACGCGATCCAATTTGAGCATCCGCAATTTGCATTTCGAATTGGGGACAATGGTAGGTGTCTTGTTGAGACCCGTCGGTCCTTTCCGACGTCGACGACGTCCTTGTCGTGCCGTTGGGCGTGGTTCGAATCGTTTCTTTTTCTTATTAGCGCCTTTGTCGTCTTTGTTGTTATTGTTGTTATTATTATTATTTTCGGCGGGGTGATTGTTTCCGGCGTCTCCTCCGCCCATGCCCGGTGGCATATTTCCCATGATTGAAGTGTGTTGTTTTTATAGAAAAACTAGAGAACTTGTACACAATGTAGCTTCAACTATTATTATATGAATAGGAAGCAATAGGAATAAAAAAGTGAATTAGAATTGAATGCAGCAACGAAGAAACGAAGACTTTGGGTGTGTTTATCTTTCTTGTTGCCGTGAAAAAAAGAAACGCGATGATTTTGAACGAACCGCATGCGTGACTCAATTAATTACTCCAGTAAATAAATAATAATGTTCAGCCACGTTATGTCTGACCTTGGTCCGTCCGTCGAAACGTCACTCACGGATCGACACGAAGACGTGCCCACCGCGTTCCACTTTGCAACAAAATGAGTGAAGTGTCGTTGTTTTCTTGTTGCGTCCGCATCAATCAAATCACGTCCTCTCTCCCTTTCTGCTTGGCAGTTGTTTGCTGCACTATTCATTGTTGTTAGTGAAACCTCCCCTTTTTTCTTTCTTTCTTTCTTACGATTGTGACGAACTGAATCAATCAACTAAACATGAATTGGAAAACAGCTTTCATCGGACTTGTTTCTTGCACTGCGGCATCCGCGTTTTCGCCGGCTTTTCCCAAATCTAATCTTTTCGTTCCTACTACTGGCAATACAAACGAAGATGTATGGAGAGCTCCTATGAAAATGGCTGCGGGAGGAGCAGAACGAGCTTATGGACAAGAATATTATGAAGGTGCGTTCGGTCCTAATGGCAGATCACAGCGTGTCGCTTCAGGCGTTTCGTTGTAATTTATCATATTTCGCCAGGAGTGTATAATTACGTGTCGAGAGCCCTTTCTTTATTCAAATGGCACTGACTTACCATCTTGACTTTCTTCAAACAGGTGTCCGCATTGGTCCACCTCCCGATTTGCCCTCACTCTTATTACACAATCGCATCGTGTACATTGGTATGCCCATCGTCCCCGCCGTCACCGAGTTGATCATTGCGGAACTCTTGTATCTCAACTACGAGTCAACAACGGAACCCATTACCATGTACATCAACAGCAGTGGGACCACCACGGCTGATGGACAAGCCGTCGGATTTGAAACGGAAGCCTTCGCGATTGCCGATGTCATGAAGTATGTGCGTCCTCCCGTCCATACCGTCGCGCTCGGACAATGCTTTGGAGCGGCCGCGATGCTCCTGTCGCAAGGAAAACGGGGACAACGCTTTGCATTGCCCAACGCCACGATTTTGTTGAATCAACCCAAATCACAGGCCCGTGGTCAAGCCTCGGACATTGCCATTCGCGCCCGCGAAGTCGCCAACAACCGTCGTACCATGTGCGAATTGCTGGCGCAGGCGTGTGGTAAACCGACTCAGACCATCATGGACGATTGTTCGCGTGTCAAGTATTTGCAGCCCCATGAAGCCGTCGAATATGGTCTCATTGATCAAGTCATTACGAACGAAGCCTTGGCTGTCAAGCCGTCGTTTATTTCGCGGCTGAATAATTAGATTTAAAACGGGTAACACGTGAAAAGAAGAAGACTGATTTGTTTTACATTTTGTTTCTGTAGACGAAAGGTATCACTTTATGTCACGGTAATTCAAACGCAAGTAAGCACCACCGATGTTTCTTTTCGTTTTTTTAAAATAGACCCTATTTCAACAGTATTCGTATAAGTCAGGACGAAACTAGGTAGAACTGCATCCCACTCTCTATTAGTTTTTTTAAACTACCATTTTCGGCTGACCATTCTCATCCAATCGGAAAAGAAGTTTTCGTTCATGGCCACGGCATTGAGTTTACGCACAATCGTCTTGCGCGTTTCGGCCAATTCGGCGGCTTCATCGGCGGTAGCCGCTTCCTTGGCCTTGGCCTTGAAGAAATCAACAAATGCCGCTTGCACCAAATCTCCTTGACCTCCCTTTCCTTCCAATTGCGCAATCGCCAAGTCTAAACTACTCTTTTGCAGGTCCTTGCTGGAAGCAAACTTGGCCTTGACGGCTTCCGTAGCGTCCTTCATCAAGGCGTGCTTGGCTTTTTCTGTCATGGCGGCTTCTTCCGTCGCCAACATGCCCAACAACTTTTCCATTTGAGCCTTGAAATCGTACTGCGGCTTGATTTGACCTGCCGCGTTCAATTTCTCGTACGTGGTTTCCCGGACGGCTTGAATGTCTTGAGCATCCTTGACAATGTTCGACTGCATCTTCATATCATCGAGCTGTTCTTGCAACATTTGGATGATATCATTTTCCTTGGCGTTGTGATCCTTCAACATGCGCTTGCCGTCCGCCGCCAAAAATTCGTGAATCGAACCACCGAATTGTTGGTAAATGAGCATCGTAAAGGCAATGAAACAGGCCGCCAACTGTGTTTCCTCATTGACCAAGTACCATTCGTAAGACAAAGCCGGAACAGCAAACGCAATGCCCAATGGGACGCTCAACATGGGATTCCACAATCCTTTCGGCGCTTCGGCAGGTGCTGTGCTCTTTTCTTCCTGCTTTTGCGGCAAGGAAGCGTGGAAGTTGGCTACCGCAGGAGCACTTTAGTGAACGGGAGAAAAAGAGACCATGAGGGAACGATCCATACTGATTTCTTGCAAAACGCATCATCGGCATCTAACTCTATCAAACAAAGCATCGTTCGTGCGTCGCAAGGCAAAAGTGATGACTCCTCTCGCGCAAGCTTTGCTCTTTAAATGACTTACCCTCGTAAGGTGGACCTTTGCGCAACCGATCGACGAACGACGGAGGAAGCTGCTGCTCGAAACATTTTAATGGAAAGGTACAGCGCAAAACAGTAAAATAAACACGCTTTGCTGCTTGTGCCGTTGTTATCTTCTCCCATGGCCGTCCGCAGCGCGGCCTATAAAGCGAACGACGGCGATCCGAAAGAGCACGAGGTACAGATAAGATTATACTGGAAGCACTATATTGAGCGATGTAGTCTCCTTTCGTTCAACACGTCACATTTCGTCATCTGAATAATCTGAAAGGATGACGGATGACGGTGCGATACGGAGGAAGAATATCATCATCATCATCATCATCGATCTTCGATGATCATCGCCATCCGCCGTCCTTGCATCGCCCGTGCTCGGCGTTCGTTTTGGATCGAGTTTTCGTGCCAACCAAAAATCCGCGCGTTATTCTTCGCAACAAAACTGTGTACAAAGTATTCCATTCGTTCGATGATCTCGAGACCAAACAAGCCATTCCATTCAGCAATAGAAAAATCTTCAGTAGATACAAATGACAGAATCTTCTGAGAAGAAGAAAAAAAAGGAACAAAGGCAAAAAGCATATTTCAAAACATGTGCTGAAAGCTCGAGAAGCCAAGGAAGAAGCCAAGGAGAAGGAGCCACCCAAGCAGACCAAAACAAAGAAGCCAAAGGCCGTCGTGAAGGATCCTTCGGAAGCCATTGACTATTTGAAACAATGGAAACACGACAAAAGTGCTTGGAAATTCAACAAAAACACGCAATCATGGATTATTCGTCACATGTACGATGCCGAAAAGTTGGACAAAGCCGCTTTCTCGTTGGCGACCGAATATTTACAAGGCTTACAAGGAGGAACTGCAAAAACATGGGTACTGGCGGATGCCACCAAACGGGCTCTGCGTTACAAACAGTATGAAAAGTCACCAGGTACCGATGGCGAAGATGTCGAAAAAATGGAAACCGACAAGACAACAAAGGATGACACAGAGGATCTAATACGATGGAAAAATTTGAGCGATCATGATAAGCGGAAAGAGTATAAGCGCGCTCGAAAAGTCCTGGAAGTTCTCAAAGAATAAACACTTTGATATCGACGACAGTAACAAGGGTGGCAACACGAGCAAGAAAGAGGGCGCTCCATCTTCTACTTTGCTTGCTTTAAAGAAATCGCTTGACAGCCTGCGGCAAAGGTAAACTTCTAGGTTTTTTATTGAATTATGTCGTTTGAACGCATGGCGTAATTCACGATCGTCCAGGCGACCCCTGAAACGAACGTACATACGCAAGCATGTCGACATTTCAATTATTCAAATATGAAACCAACATTAGTACAACAGTTAATGAGCTCTAAAGAAGAGATTTTGATTGAGTCCATTCCAAACAATAGAAAGGTTAGGTAAAGGCTCTCGACTCCCCTAAGAGGGACCTCACTAAACTCCAGATTACCGATTACGACTCGAAGGCAGAGGTTTCTAGTTCCGTGTTTCGGGCTTCGCATGATTGGAGACTTCGGTTACAATTTTTTTCTGACACGACATCTTTGCGATACACACATGTAATTCTGACGTACGACTGCAGGACGGAATTCGAATTCCCCTGTCCGACTCCGTCCAGTACAAAAAGCACGCGCTGGTCACACGAGAAACATCGGCTGCAAAAACGACCTCTCACGACAAACAGCATTGTTCTTCATCACCCATCATTTATTCCTCACCGTTATATTCGACGCCTGTAAAAATAATTGTTGCTTGAAAGGTAAGAACGTTTCCGCTGGTTGACTCGTTCATTCCTGTCGTCGTCATCCTCCATCTCTGCATAATTCGAACCTCGGAATCAAAATTGACTTCTTTGCATGGAAAACGTCAACTTATGTGTCGTACGTGTCTTGGGCGTGTTCCGGTACCGATCCAGTAGTTCAAAACATGTTGAGACGCGGTTGAAGGAACTGGATTTACAGTTTTCTGCTTGTTTTCCTGCGGAGCATCCCTCCACTTGAGTGACATCACTCTTCATCGGCAGTAAGGATGCTTTCTTTGCTTCTGATTGGTCTAGATCAGTACCGAGTGAGAAATCGAATCTCATTCGGTTCGTCAGATGTACGCGCGTCTGAACGCAATGGCCGGTAGAATCTCTCCGTAGAGAAAATGGCGGGAGCGAGTCTTGTCTCCCAGGCGCTCTCCACCGTCCATCACAAAATTCTTGGTTTTTGTGCCGCTCATTGTTTGTGAATTTTGTTCAGCATTTTCCCTGTTCGCGCCCATCAAATCCTGTTCTAATTTCAAAGTGAATTGAGTCAAAACGCTAACTGAATGCCTTTATCTTCAGCCTTGCTTAGGGGAAGGAAGATTTAGTGACAAGTGTTTCTTAGAATAATTCGATGGCGACGTCAGCGTTAGCAACTTTCCCTGCTGAATTGAACTCCATGGATCGCAGCGAGATGGATGCCGCAAGAGCTCTTATAGGAGTAGCGCCTCTTGACTTAGACGAATCGTCAGCAGTTTCGGCAACCACATTAGCGTCTTTTTCGAAACTTTCCGAGTCCTGGCCCACTTTTCCCTCGGAGGAACCCCCGGTAGGCAGGAGACCACGTTCGGATTCCGCTGGACTCGATGCCCTCGCTGCGCTTGCATCACAAGAGTCACTGGATGACAATGCGCCTTCATACTCTAAATTTGCTTCGTCGGTCGTTATGTGCTCATCATCGTCGGACGATGATGATTTGGAACAAATGCCTCCGCCACCACCCCGAGGGCGTAGACGCAGCGCATCGAATCCGGAGGGGATGGAAAAATGGGATTCTTTAAGTCAGAATACGAGTAGAGGTCGACGTCATTTTGTATTACCCGCTTCCATTCTGGAAGTGGAATTGGCCGAAGCCAGTGCTGCCGTTCAGAGTCATTCACGAAAGTTACCTTCTTGTATTCCCGAGGACGAAGAACTTTTAGAACCTGTCAGTGGACATACACGAAGGTTCCGAACGTCCAAGAACAAAGAAAATGAAGAGAGTGAAGGGGAAGAAGAAGAAGAAGAAGAAATTGACGAGGCGAATATGACACCACAAGAACTCCTTCATCGAGCGCGCTCGCGTTTGTTGGAAGACCTCTCCGAAGGAAGTATAAATGGCGAGAAAGGAGTATTGAGTCTCCCTCACTCGCTTGGAAAATACAAACAGGTAAGTCGTTATGGCTTTTATCAATTGATTAGTGTGGCTTATTGCACAAAGAGACCTTCACTTACGCCAATTTTGAACATAGGTATACAATAAGAACGGACGCATAGGAATCTACACACCGGCAGAGCGAGCCGCCATCATCGATCGGTATCATCAAAAACGATCACGACGTGTATGGAACAAAAAGATTCGCTACAATTGTCGAAAAAGTCTTGCCGATCGTCGGTTAAGAATCAAAGGGCGATTTGTGAAACGCTCCGAACAGGAGATGCTCGCGAAGCAGCTGGCGCAGCAAGAAGGGTCCGACGAGAATGCTATGGATGATGATGAAGACGACGGCGGCCGATCACCAGGTGAACATGTGAGTGGAGAATCCGGAGAAGATGAAGACATGCAAGATGTCCTTAATGATCCAGAGGCTGGCTTTGTACCCACCGAAGACCAACCGTACCGCCGCCTTCGTCGGCACACCATCACTTAATGACCACAAAAATCTATTTTCAACTATTGCTATCTATTGAAGCAAATCCGCCGCCCCGCTAGAAAAACTTAAAAATTTTATTTTTTTTTGACGTATGCCTTTAAACCGTCATGAACACACGAAGATGGCAAAACAGTTGTCACCGCAGATACTACGTGCTTAATAGTTATCTATTTTTCAGGCTTTTCATCTCTCGTCACCGATTTGATAATCCCAACCGCCACAGTTTGTTTCATATCGCGGATAGCAAACCGTCCCAGGGGTGGAAAATCTGTAAACGACTCGACACACAGTGGTTTCCTGGGCTGCATGGTGACGATGCAAGCGTCTCCCGCCACGACGTATTCCGGATTGATCTCCAACACTTCACCCGTCCGGCGATCCATTTTTTGTTTGATTTCCGTGAACATACATGCAACATGCGCTGTATGGCAATCCAGAATAGGAGTATATCCTTTCGATATTCGCCCGGGGTGATTCATTACAATGACCTGCGCTTCAAAGGACGAGACTCCGGAAGCAGGGTGGTCATTGGCATCTGACGCCACCATACCACGTCTCAGTTCTTTGACGGAAATATTTTTCACATTGAAGCCAACATTGTCTCCCGGGTACGCTTCTTCCACCATTTCGTGATGTCGCTCCAGTGATCGAACCTCGGCCACTAAACCTGACGGGGCAAAATGTGCTTGAATACCAGGTCTCATGACTCCAGTTTCGATCCGACCCACTGGAACAGTCCCAATACCTCCGATCTAATGAGAGACATTCAAGTTAGCGCAACGAATCATCACCCGTTCAACAGATAGAAAGTATCGCTATTACCTTATACACATCTTGAATGGGCACTCGTAGAGGCTTCTCGATAGGTCGAATGGGTGGAGTGACCATATCGAGTGCTTCTAGCAAAGTAGGTCCGTTGTACCAGGGCATAAGAACGGTTTTTTCTGTGATGTTGTCACCTACCCACCCGGAAATGGGAATAAAGGGCACCTTCATGGGCTTGTAACCGACCTTCTTGATGTATTCCGTGACTTCGTCTTTGATGAAGTGGTAACGATCTTCACTGTATTTGACACTTTCATCGTCCATTTTGTTACATGCCACAATTAATTGCTTGACGCCCAAAGTATACGCCAGCAAAACATGCTCTCTCGTTTGTCCATCTTTGGAAAATCCCATTTCGAACCCCCGGGGTGTGGCATCCATGACGAGAAGTGCCACATCGGCTTGGGAAGTACCCGTAATCATATTTTTGATAAAATCGCGGTGCCCCGGTGCATCAATGAGGGTATATTCATACTGCTGGGTAGCAAATTTCCACAACGAAATGTCAATGGTGATCCCCCGATCACGTTCGGCCTTGAGATTGTCCAAAATCCAAGCGTACTTGCAGATTCTTTGCCACTCTCCGTGGCGTCTCTTTCACATCTTTCGATCGTCTTTTCGTCGACGCCACCGCATTTGTAAAGCAAATGTCCCGCTGTCGTCGATTTGCCTGCAAGGAACACATGAGAATTATCATCCGAAGGGTTTCCGAAACAGAACGTCGAAATAAGAATAGTAATACTCACCAGCGTCTACGTGACCAATCACGATCAACGAAACGTGCGACTTGTCTTGCTCCATTTCTTCAGTTTACCAGGATTCTTTTGTTGTGGATGATTCTATTGAAACCGTTTAAAGGTAAATCCGTTTGCAGGAAGGAAGGCGTAATGGCGTGTCGTTTCGAAGAAAATAAAGAAAAAAAATCGATCGGCCATGCCATCGGCCGATGGCTTCGCCTGTCCATAGTACGGCTGTGGTGTCCTTGCGTCACTATGACGTCAGATTCGCATTGCGTTCTTCCCCACACTTTTAGCAATACTCAAAAACCCACGATTTGTCACCACCAAAAACGACAGAAAACAAAGCACACACACCGCAGGCAGCAGCAAAAAAAAAAAAAAGAAATCCACAGACGAAACGCTGGCAATCTTTTTGAGGGCGTTTGTTTTGATTTCGATTGTTATCCTTTTCTTACTCTTTTACTTGATTATTGACAAACAAACAAATATATAAATAAGCAAACAAGAATATGCCACCGCGAAAACTACAACACAATATTAATATCGACGACGATGATGACAGCAAACCTCCGGCGGTCGTATTAACGCCCGTGTCTCAGCTCGATGATGATCATCATTCGTTGGGATCCATATCGACGGCCACGACTCCTCATACCAGTACCGATACAACCCGAGAAACTCCTCGATCGAAGAAACGGACGAAAGGATCGACGGAAACAGTCTCGTCGTCTCTTGTGTTGAGTCCGATCAACGAACGCTCCATTGTGTACTCCGAAATGGTTCTGTTAGTCGGAACTATGGTGATTTCTACGGCAACATTCATTTATGTCATGGTCCCGACAACCGCATTACTGTCACTCGGTGTGCTGTTTTCGTCTCTCTACATTATGGGCGCCTCGACACTCCGCCGTTTGGTGACGATCGAACTCGAACGATTGCGACACACCAATGGACTCCGGGAAATCCTTCCCACGGCTGTCTACAGATTCTTGACGGAAGAATCCTTGCACGATCAATTGAATGGAGAAAGCTCGACCCGCGAATGGATGTACTTGTTGTTGTATTTCTTGCCGTTGCCGCGAGAACAACTGTACTATTATCTGAATCGACTCAATCCGCAACACGTCGAACAATTGCATCACCGGGGTGTGGGGCATGTTATTTTGGGACCGGAAGCGATGCAAGTTGTGATGGGAATGCAAGGGTATGCGGAAGCTCAAGAAGCAGCAGAGGAAGCGAAGAAGGAAAGTTTTGCGCTCGTGCCGGCCGAAAGCAGTAGTACTCCAGTCGTTGAAGACGAGGACAATGATGATTCCGTCGTCTTTAATGCCATTTGGGACGCGTTCTACCTGTCTATTTATACACCCGTTGCTTCTTGGACTTCTGGCTTTGTACGGAGCAACATCATTCGACCGTTCACGAGTCGTATTCTACGCTATGGTACCAGTCTATCCTTTCTTTCGGCAGGTTTGGCGTTTGAAACTTTTATCAACGCCACCATGGCGTTGTTTCGTGGCCTCTCTATCGACAAACGGCACTGCATCGTCGAGAGGATCGAGCGTTGTATTTGACGGCCGCCGTCAGCGGTGCCTCGGTGGTGCTGGCGCTCGGTGTGCGTTACTTCTTTTGTGCTCCGAACAAAAGAGATCTAAGAAGAGTAAACGGATATAAATAACGAATGAGTATTTGATATTATCAATATACAAAGTAGTTTTCTTTCTCTTCGAAATGTAGTTTCCTTACAATTCAGACCGCAGCGGTATCGTCATGGCACCCACCGCACCACCATCGACATTGAGAATCACACCCGTACACCAAGATCCGGCTCGACTGGAAAAATACAAACAGGCCCCGGCCATATCGTCAGCATTCCCCAAACGTTGCAACGGAGTTTGCGACGCCAACGCCTCGTGATCGGCTCCCCACGATTTCAATCCCGCACTCATGCGGCTGGGAACAAAACCCGGTGCAACACAATTGACCGTAATGTGCTTTGAGGCCAAATCGGAGGCAAATTTGCGAGTCAAATTATGAACGGCCGCCTTAGAGGCATCGTACGCGTGGGTCGGAGCATCTTGCGGCACCAATCCAACGACACTCCCGATATTAATAACACGCGCTGGATCTTCGACGGTAGCGGCATTTTGCAATAAAGGAATACAAGCACGTGTCAAATAGAAGAGTCCCTTGACATTCAAATCCATGACTTTATCAAAGCCCCAGCCTGTTTTCGAACGACGTTCCAACGGTTCGCCCCACGACGTACCCGCGTTGTTGATGAGGACGTGTAATTTCCCACCAAATAATGTATCGACATGCTGCACCAATTGATCACATCCGGTCACCGTCGCAACATTGCTCGCCACATAATGACACGACAGTTTCGCGGCGGTGACTTGACACGCGGTCTCATCGCGGCTGGTGATCAACACGTTGGCCCCCGCCGCGGCAAAGCCATGGGCGATCATTTCTCCAATACCGCGAGAACCGCCCGTCACTAATACATTCTTTCCCGTCACGGAAAAGAGAGATTGTATCGAAGTCATGGGCTTATTTGCATTTACTGGTACATTCATGCAAAAGGAATTGGTATGTATAATGAAGATCAATCGCACTTCGAAAAATAGAAAATGGATCGTGACTTGAGTTTGTCGTCACTGAACACTTTCTTGTACTAATAAGATCGCATACTACAAGTACCGCATTGACAACCCACGACCCGTCGCCTAAACATTACGAGCAAAACTAGCTACCGGTACCGGTACCGTACCACAGATCCTTTACAGAAACATAGCAAACCATCAATCCTGCTGTCTTCGTTATATCAAAGAAGATATACAGAAAGGAGTCGTAAGTGTCTCTTTGGGTATTACAAGAACAAGCGACAAAACAACACTGGTCACTCAAAAAGATCTCAACATGTCCATCCAAAATGGGTCAGTACCCCCACGGGATCTGCACACAACACATGACTACTAGTATAATTCATCAATCCCGAATCCATTCAAATCAATTAGGAATTCCTTTTTTACATTGCCTTTATTTGGAGTTACTCCGAGTGCACATTTAACTTGCGTTGGAAAACACAATCGGCACCAAACCCAACGTTGAGCTCATAAAAACGCGAAGCATTCATTTTGCATCACTTGTCGTCTCTTTCCTTCTCTTTTTCCTTTTCAACTCTTGGTAAGTCACTGAACTGAAAAAAACATTTGTTCCTTTCGTGCACAAAACTCACTCTCTACTTGGCAGATCATGCGTCTCGTCTCCCCTCTTCTTTGGTTCGGCCTCGTGGCCACCGCGTCCTCCCCAACGCAACCCGGTCTGTCGGGATCTCGGGAAAGGTGTAATTGATCAGGGATGTACCGAAGACTTTCCCACTTGCGTCTACCGCAATGGCGGGCAAGTCGTGGGTGGCAACGCCGGACAGCGTTGTGCGCTCTGCATCAACTCAGTCCAGCCGAACGATGTCGATCAAGTCGCTCCCGACGAAGGTTGTGATGATGTGAATCGCGTGTGCGTCGGCAACCGTCAACTAGCGGCGAATATGGAAGGTACTGCTTGTGCAGTTTGCTTCAATTCCATCCCAACGTCGATTGATCCCAACGACATTGATGATGGTTGCCCTCCCACGACGCCGGTTTGTGTCAATGATGCGGGAGATAGTCCGGCCTTGTGGACTCCCGGCACGGACTGTGTGGCGAAATGCATCGATACGAGTCTAACGGGTCCTGATAAAGGAGTAAGCTGCTGTGTTGTTCATTGCTGTTTGTCATTCGAGCGTGTCTCATTTGCGTTTGTTTTTCAAAGTGCCCCTGCCGTTACCCCGTCTGCACGCTCGAGGATGGATCGGATCCAGGCTTGGAGAATCCCGGTACGGTCTGTGCCGTGTGCTCTCCCGCCTCCTGTGACGACCAGGATCCTTGCACGGACGATTTCTGTGACCCGGAAGGTGGCTGTTTCTACGTCGACAACGGCAGTTGTGGCAACACCTGTAATGTGGCGCTCGATTGGCAGTGCACCTTCCCCGTTCCTTTCTGTACGCAGTTTGTTCCGGATGACGAGTTTTTCGCGTGCGTCTGTGATGTCGACACGGAAGGATCTCCATTCTGCTGGCGAGATGCCTTTTGCAGCGATCGTGCCGATTGCAGCTCGAACGACGATTGTGGTCCCAACGAGAAATGTGCTTCGACCTGCTGCGGTACCAACAAGTGTCTTGATGATTGTGCCTTGACCGACGGGCGTCTCCGTCGCAAATTGGATGGACACCATCATTCGGACAAGACTGCAACCGGTTTGTAGGACTTTTCTCCTTGCTGCGCCACGACGAGTGATGGACGGATCATTGCCTTCATCGCCACATCTGGATTGATACGAACATACACGGTAGAGACCGCATCCAGATCGAAGATTCGCTCGTGCTCTTAGATATCTACATATTAGATTGATCATTCAATACGAAAGAACTTTATTTGTAGTATATTTGCTCATCGCACCACTTCGACAGCGCATCATTGCGATTGATTTGCAAATATTTTGCAAAATCACGGGTTCGTGACTGAATCCAGTCGCGAAAAAGGTCACTACACTTTAACGTATAGTGTAAAAAAATGTCTGTTGTGGGCGCAGGTTCTCGACGCTCAACAACAGAAGTGTTGAGTAGCAGCGACAAAAAGAGTCAAGTCATAACTATCGTTTCAAGCTCCTTGTGACAACTGGTTCACTTACGATCAATGACGTGAGAAACGACAAAAACCTTATATTTTTTCGTGACTCAACGCTGAACGCCAGTCGTGAAAATTATGGGTTCACTTTCTAGAAATGGAGAAAACCCCAACTAACGACATCATCAACTTGTTGCGCTTGAGTAGTGCATAGGCTCCTCGAAGTCTTCGGACGAGCGAATCGTGAAGGATCGATGAGGAGTCAAAGTTTGTTTGGTTGAAGCAAGGTGATGTGAGTGGCATCGCTATGTTTAATCTATGCATGCTTGCAGCGGATTGCGATGGCCAATAATCGATTGAATAGGCACTTTTAACTGATCGGATACGAAAATCAATGATAAGTACGGAGTAGAAAAAACCGGAGTAGGTTTTAGTGTTAAAAGCAGATGCAAGTTCGTCCTCGGAGGGGAAACAATGTCTTAGCGGATTCGCAACTCCAGTCTTGATTGACTGTCGTTGACATTGTACAGTACCAGGTACCGAGCCGTTCCGTCGCGTCGTCGTTCGTCGCGGTCGATGTCGATGTCGATCCCCCTTTCATTTTTGCCCTTTCGATGGACGATAGATGGAGGACGAAAGAGATTTTTCAGTTTCATCGACAAGAGGATAACCTCCTGTCGGCTTCTTGGAGTGTGTTGCATTATCTTAGCTCTATCAGCACGCGACATAAACTTCAGTTTAACATGGATGCCGTAGTTCAATTTATAAGGAATGGCCTCTGTTGCATCAAAGATTTAGGTCTCCTCAAAGATACCTTTCTCTACGATCCATCGATTACAGCACAGTATTACAAGTTCCCTGAACCTCTCAACAAAACGACTCCTCTCGAAGTTTTTATCGCGATCACTCAATTCTACGCCTTTTGGTTCACTGCCAAAGGTGGATTAAATCTCATGTTCACCAGTTCTGGGAAAATCAAACGCATCGAACGTCTCATGGAAAGTCGTCCTCCGGTCAAGACGGATGCCGATCGATTGATCAACGCATCGCTCGTCAAAGAAGGCATGCACGCTATTCGCAGCATGTTTGTTGGTCTACTCCTTTTCTTTCTCGGTTCCGCCTTCTTCTGGCTCTTTGCCAATTCGTTCCACGTCACGGAGGCGGGATGGATTGGCGGAGTGGCTGGCTTGATTCATGCCTTAACTGTCGCGGAAATCGCGTTGGTACCACTTCTGTATTACATGTACAAAGATGGTTTCGAACATTTGGCCAAAGCGACTCGATTGGAGCATCTGGCAGAGACGTTGCGGGCGAATGCTTTGAAAAGGGGAGCCGATATTGGATTGAGCAGTATCGAACAAATTGCGAAATGGGCTCCATTTTGGGGAGCTGGTGTCAGTCCTTATGCTTCTGCTGCTAGCAATGAAGCGAAATTAGTGGCCCAGGAAACCGACTACATCAATGATACCATTCGAAAATTAACAGAAAAACCAAAAGCCGATGATAAAATGGCCAAAGCCAAAAAGCAAGAATACCTGAGCGAACAATCGGAGGAGTTGTACCGTACGGCTCGAGTCACTCGCATGGAAGGATATCGAGAATTTCTGTACCTAGTCATCAATTCCATTGCTTTTTATGGATATCTGATGGCAATATTTGCATTTCATTTTCCGGATGAGGCGAAGCAACCGATGTGGCTTCGTCAGGCAATGGGTAACCATTCCAATACCGATGCCGATTGGTATGGTAACTTTGCAGGTGACCTGATGTGGACCATTGAGCCTGTCATCATTTTGACATCGCCCATCTTCCTGAATCGTTTACGAAGCACATCCACTGCCTCGACCGCGAAAAAGAAAAAGGTTGAATAAGCGATAGAATCGTGTAACAAGTAACCCCATGCGTCTGCTATCGATCTTTTGTTCTCCGTTGTTCATATGTTCATACCTCGGCTCTTTTTTTATTTGCTTTTTCACAAAGGAACAAAACTCTTGGACACATCGTTTTGGTGGGACAGTAAAGGAGGTAATAAAATTATCGGTAATGGTGTAAACTAGGGATTTGATTACTATTAGATATTAACTTTTCACTTTCCAGATATGACAAAGACTTGAGTGTCTTGGGCATCAAAAAGTCGCTGTTCTAACATCAACTTTCTCTGGAGAGCGCTCTTCAATGGGCACTGAATGTTCGATTACTGTACAGTTTAGTGAAGTCGCTACCGTGATCCTCGCTTTGAGACGTGAGCACCATTAACAGATCCATATCCCAATCATCGCACTGAAGCTTGCTTAAATGTTTCCCAGCGTCTTGATGGTATTTTTTTTACGAAAAAATTACAACTTCGGTACCCCCAAAGACGGCGGGAAACTCTGACCTTTCCCTTCCTCGATCAAGAAGTAGTTCTTGTCCCTGGCAGACGCTGGCGAGCTTTGCGATTGCAGCAATTAACTTCGTCTGAGTTTCCTTCATCTCTTCAAGCTCCAGAGTGAGCTCATTGATTCGTTTCTGGGCTTTCCTCCACTTGTGTTGCGCAGCCGATCTATCAGACTCATCCATATCTGATTCTAGATCACGCCCCTCCAGAAGTTTCATTTCTTCAGAGTATTCTTCTCCCTCTTGCCGTATCTTCTTATCAATAATCGATACGGCATCGCAGACAACGGCGACAATCAAATTGAACACAATGAACCCAGTGATGGAAATGAAACTACAAAAAATCATCCCAGCCCATTCGTAATAGTCCATAACCTCTCTTGCCGTTTCCGACCATTCCAACGTCATCAACTGCATGCACGTCAGTAACGCATTCGGTAATGTGTTGAAATAGTCTGTAGAAAGCTGCAAATTTCCAAAGAGTTCGACAAATAGCACAGCATATATATAAAACACCAGGACCAGCATTGAAGTAATAGCATAGATCCGGGGCAGCACTTCCCCCAACGCCATGAGCAAGCTCTTCAACGCCACCATTCTTGTCACTAGGCGTAGCGCACGGAAAATACGAAAGGCTCGAATGACTTGCAATGACTCCAGCGTCCAGCTGATCACGACGATGACGAAATCGAACACCAACCAGCGGTCTCGAAATAAAGAGGGACCGCGGTATATGAGCTGTAACGCCGACTCGATCGTAAAAATGGTGAGAAAAACTTTGTCCGCAATATCAAATGCCATATTTGTGTTTTCATCATTGGTGACAAAGTCAAATGTAGCGACGCCCATCATTATCGCATTTATAACGATGAGAGTAATAATCAAAAATTGCACACGCGGATCTTCTACGACTTCGCCGCACATTAAACGAAATCGTCTCATGGGTGCATCTTTAGATAGAGTACTCTCCAGATCAGGCTTTCTCCACGTCCTCCGAATTTGACCCACTTCACCAACTTGCAAAGGTCGCATTTTTGCTGCATCGATGCTTGCACCACTAAATCCTTTTTCTTTTCCATTTCAATATTTTGCATCAACAATCGCAATTTTTGTCTACTTTTGAACTTGGAGGATTCGACAATGTCCTCTGTATCCGATCGCCCCGACAGATCACCAGAACTCCATCCTCCCAAAAACGATCCGGCTGATGAATGTTTAATCAGTGTTCGTGAAGATTTTTGCAAATCATGGCTGATCATCTGATCCCCAAGTGCGGACCGGCGTTTGTCGGGGCTGGATGTCAACCGTGTATGACTGCTAGTTATTTTGGACTGATGCCGCTCTCTCCGTCGATTCTTTTGCTGCGACGAATTTAACGAACGTGTAGAAGACAAAGAATCTTCCGTTACTACGGGCGGAATAACTTCCCGCGTCTCCGCAAATCGAGACAGAGACGAATCTGTATTGGTATAGGAAACCGTTCGAGAGCTTTGCGGCGACTTGTCGTAATTTCTGCTCTTGGGTTTGCGCACCGCTTCTTCTATTGTTATCGACTCATTAAATAATATAGAAGGCATATTGGGATCCTGTGCAGGATGTTTGGCCGTTTTTTCTCTCATTGTTGTGAGTGCAAAATGCGGATTGTTTTAAAATACAAAGTTCGAATACACCGTACGCAAAGGGCAACGGGAAAAGCGGACTCTGAAAGGCGTCGGCTACTTCCTTATCAATCTCTGTTCACGAACGCAAGGATTGCTTCTCTTAACAAGGGTTAGAAGCAAGATGATGTTGCATCGTGGTAGCTTTTACTTCAGCGTTTATCGCGAGAATGTTTTACAAGCAGGAAACCACGTTAAAATTCTGCCTCCAGTACAAAATGCTACGTAGAGTCCACGACGCCGCAGAATTTTAACGCCTTTAGCTGGCAACTGGCAACCGGCAACCGGCAACTTACCCATCTTCCGAACTGCACTATTTACTATGGCATTTTTGTACTGCAACTGCGCAGTCCAGTACCGTATTTCGGCGTGTTCGTTTTATTTATTATCTGAACGCCAAGTCATGGAGCGACAAAGACGGGCCCTATGCTTCCGTACTTTGTAAGTACTTTGTACTTTGTAGGCAGCAAAAACTTCAAGCCGGATGACAGACGCACATTTTGAACATGGAAAGCCAAGAAAAAAAAAACAAAACTCAGAACAAAACAACAGTCGATTTTGTTCGAAAGTGGACTGGGCTTATGGCCATCGCAAAGAGCATCTACCTTCAAGGTTTAAATTAGAAGGCTCGATCATTTCTAGAATCTTGCCGGGAGAAGACATGACAGCTCCGACCGTGCAGCTGGGATTTTGTATACCCATTGAAGATGACGAACAACTGCAAGAGGTAGCCCATCGATCGGCGGATTATACCCTTTGGGATGGCGGTCAAGTTGGAGGGAAACCTAGTTGGCTCAATCCACAGCATATTCCGAATTCGATTCCTTGTTTAAACTGCTCTTCTCTTTCGATGAAATTTGTCACTCAATTGTACGCACCGGTCGATTTTCCGGACGACGACCGCGCCTTTCATCGTTCTCTGTACCTTTTCGCTTGTGCGAACTGTTTGCAAAATAAGCACCCAGAAAATAAGGTAATTCGTATCCTCCGTGCTCAGCTTCCTGCGAACAACGGCTATTTCCCGAATACGGAGAATAAGAGTAGCGATGAAGTTGAAGAAGTCAACTGGCAGCAACACACACCAGATGCTTGGACCGTCAACCTATGCGCTCTTTGCGGTGTAAAGGGGAAAGGGAAATGTCCATTGCAACAACTGTATTTTTGTGGAAGTGAACATCAAAAAGAATACAAGAGAAGTGGCGACCGCTCCATCTTGCCCTTGTCACAATTGGTGGTCGAAGAGGAGCCCCCTGTGACAAAGGACACGACAAAGAATCGGAAACAGTTATTTTCGAATGTTTCCGAGGAAAACACTGATGAAATTGGAAGCAAGAATGATGATGACGATGACGACGACGACGACGACGAAAAACAAGATGGGGCTGGCTTCGACGGTGTGAACGGCGAGCCAGATGTAGATGAGGACTTGGAGCAAGAGGATTTGAATGAAATGACTGGTGCTGCAACGAATTTGGTCAGTCAAGACCCCATCACAATGAAATTTTATCAGCGCATCCAAGGACGGCCTTCTGTTCGAGACCAGTGCCTGCGATATATTAGATGGTCGAACATGGATCCCTTGTGGATTCAGGGGCAGCACCGCCCGGCTTTCATTCCGCCTTGCGAGAACTGTGGTGCGGATCGAAAATTCGAGTTTCAACTTATGCCTCAAATGCTTCATTACTTGATGACGCCGAAAGAGGATACTGACAGAGACGAAAAGACGGGGGATGACAAATACGCTCAAGTTAAAGAGGCGCTGGAACAAACTGAGTCTTGGGTACAGCAGGCTCCTCCCGAACACATTCCTCCTGCCTTGATGGATGCTCGAGATTCCGCTATCCAGCGAGTTCAGGATGAACTATTGAAAAGAAACTCGCAACAAGATCTGGATTGGGGTGTTGTGGCCGTATTTACCTGCACACAAAGCTGCAACAAAACGTTTTTGGATGATCTGGGCGCCTACAGCGAGGAGTTCGCTTGGGTGCAGCCCTCGCTGGATAGCTAATAGAAGTATGTACGAAGCATGGCTATGTACGCCACGAGATGAATCAGCGACCGATGAAGCTTTACGAGAGGATACCGAAAAGTAATCGCAAGAAGGTGGAAACATCTGTTTGAGTGAGAAGAGTTCTCGGAAGTTTGTTTCAATCAACTGAATGTACCTCGAGACTCAAGGCTCACTTGTGACAACACTCCGAAAAATCATTAGCTGCATCCAGATTCAACTTGTTCTGCTATTCATAGGAGATTAGCGTTACTGAGAATCGTTCCACACCAACGCCAATTTTATGTTTTGTTTGTGAAACAAACGTTCTTTACTATTTACTCGTCTTGGGCAGCGACAGGCTCCTTTTCCTCCTTTTTCTCTTCCTCCTTGCTTTCGTCATCTCCACTCATGAACTTGGCAATGACTTCACGGGTTAAAGCCAAATCCTCCTCATGGTCCTTGGCGGCCTTCGTGGCTCGCAGGGACACCATGGAAACACCAGCCGGACGAACCACTGTGAAGGCGGAGGCTGACGATACAGCGGCGATGAGAACAATTTGTGAGAGCTTCATAAGTAAAATTATAATGAATGATTATTGACGCCAATACACTTTAACTTCGATTTTTATTTGGAGGGTTCGGGGCACTCATCTCGATTGAGACAGGATCTCGTCGTGCTCACCCCAGTCGTCGCCAACGTTTTTGACCGGGTCTCTTTCGTTGTGTCGAAAAAAAGAGTGATCGGTCCGTTCGCTGCTCATTGACGTACGTCATCGAGGCGAGTCGTCGTCGGCGAGTCAAGGATGGAACGACGTGTGGCGGACAGGCTGATGACGTATTACCCGGCCGGTAAGTCGTACTCATCACGAACAAGCGCGTTGTCTCGTTCCCGTGTTTCTTGTTTCTTCAGTGTTCCTTACGCATTACGCCGTTCTCCGTATAAATGACTGATGACTGATGACTGACTGAGTAAGCTTACAAAGTACGATGACCGCAAAACGTTAGGTTTGTGATAATTTGTGATTGCCTAAAATGAAAAATGAAGTAATGAATCATCATTGAATCATGATATTATGGAGTTCTCGATATTATATAACAGACCACAATCCACAATACGAACTCATAGACATTTTAATAGTGACTACTTTGTCGTCTCTGAGTACTTCTTGACTCATAAAGCCTGGACTTTGGACAAGGTGAAAAGTGAAAATTCAAAGCTGTCATTTTTAAACTTGGAATCAAGATTACCAGGTACAGAGTACATTTTACTCTCGAAAATGCACTCACACTACTGGTACAGAGCACAGCCTTGAAATTTTTAATCGAGGAAAAGTAAACTTTCCAAGTCGGATAATCGTATCTGTAATCCACTGTTATCTGTTATCTGTTATCTCAAAGAGAGGTGAACGCCGAGAGACAGAAGACAGAAGACATATCCTCGTGATTGTTCACAGTACCAAGTATCAAGTGACAAGTCATCGTGTCATGGCGTTGTGGATTTTCCAACTTTCGAACGATAAAACATAAAACACGAAAATGCGTGCCAGTACCGAACCGGTAACCCTGCATTATTCGATTCAATCACGCGATCCGCGGCGTCCTGCCAAAAACAGCAAAAAAAGGCCTCTTTAATTGTTTACCACCTACAGCAATCATAAAGAAGAAGAAAATGGTGTGTGTTGGATGCCATGAAGCGAAACGAAAATGCGACAAAAACACTCCTTGTTCGCGTTGTGCGAAATTAGGAATCCCTTGCGTTCCTCATCTATCGCAACAAGGCAAGCGCAAACGAGGTTCCCCAGACGAGACGCCGGAAGACGTGACGATTCTTCGGCAAGTTTCTTTGCCGAAAGATCATTATGGTTTGTGTCACTTGATCCGATCTTGGATTTCTATTGCATTTGTACGAAGAAGCTTCCATTTGCTCAACAAGGCGACGACGATGGCCAATCAACTGGGCGTCACTATGGATGAAATCATGTGTCGTTCTATGACCCAGCAAGGCATGCACTGGATGGGCACAATTGTAGCGACCCCTCAAGCCGAGCAAGTGGCGGGGGGACCGCGACTGCAATGGAACGAATTGCCCGAAAGCCTGCTGGTGGCGACGCGCACACTCCATAGTGTGGATTGTGAAGCGCGGTGGATTTGGATTCGCGAACTAAGTCAAGGGCGTTCTCGTTATTTGGTAACGCAAGCCTTTGAACGCGATATCACCACTTGGGCTTTGATTCAGTCCACTTGGAATGAAAACAAAATTTCGGTAGTCGATCTCTTTTTGGACGGCGCTGGCCGTGAAAAGCATGCAAAGTCCGTGGCGCATCAATATTCGCTTCACGCGAAGCCTCCGTCTCCACACAGTGCCCGTTGCAGTCGTCAGCGCAGTCAAGTCAAATTGCGTAACGGAGAAATGATTCCAGTGGAGGAAGTCTCCTGTATGGATTTCGTGCACATGGATTTGTCGTATCATTTCGTAGAATACGTTCCAGTTTGTGTGCAGCCGATTCTATCGCCCGCCCGGATGCAGAGCTCACAACCCCAACCGTTTTTTCAAGAATTGTCGAAAGTCATGTGGGATGACTATCCTCTCATGGTTAATGTTGATGATATTCCCGCCGAAGGCAACGAGCTGGATCAGATTCTGCAATTGTTGAATGGAACTTGACAGATTTATAATTTACACGAACAGTGAAACAGAGTAGCACAATAACAGTTTATAGAGAGAATGTGAACAAGAATGGCGGTGAAAAACAATGACATGAAAATTTGCAGATGGAGCACGCCTGTTATACAAGGGAAACTTTACAATTTATTCAAACAGTATGGTGTAGATCCTCTTAGCTAGCGTCCTGTACCAATTGAGCACATGTTTGAATTTTGTTCGATTTCCCGGCCACATGTGCCACAAAATCTCCTTTGTGATACTGCATAGGTGAATTGTAGTATTCCTGGTCCTGGACTTTCTTTTTGATGCACGAAATTCCTTTTCTTCGGCGGGTGTCAGCCAGCTGGCCACCGAATTAAATGTACATCGTGGGACAATGGCGAAATGCTCTTCTAAGTAGGCCGGCGTTTGTGCCACGCGAAACGCATTGAGGGCATCGTTGTCTCCGGAGACGCCTAGTCCTTTCGCTCGTACATAGGAATCCATGCTCCACCACGTATTCAGGAATTCATGGGCCCAAGGTGTATTCCGAATGAGCCACGCTCCGGCATTGATTTGATTTCTCTTTTCGGGGGTCACGATGAAATCAGGACCATCCACGGGTAAAAATTCTTCGATTCGAATATCCGAGTTCATAATAACGGTATCTGCATCTAACCAAAAGACCCAATCACAATGTTCTTCCGTCAATAATCGTTGTACCGCCTTAATTTTACTCCACGAAGGAGGCCGTGAGGTATCCAACGATTGGCTTTCATCAAACAAATCGTAACCGTGCTTTTCGGCGTATTGTTGTTTGTTGGGCCACGTAATCGACAACACGTTGCCAAAATTCCGTGTTCGCACCAGACGTTGCCACAAATCGGCCTTGGCGGCATCCGTCAAGGTGGTGATACAAATTTTGGTGTTCCACCAATGCGACGGATCGGTGTGATACGGAACCTTAGGACAGGGTTGCGATCGTTCGACGTAATTGAGCGGCGATTGGACCCATTCTTTGGTATTGATCGCGTAAGAAACCGAACGCCAGCCTATTGCGCCTATCAAAATAATAATTGCAGTGAGTTGAAGCAACTTCGTCGTGAGTTGATTCCACGAGTCCGCTTGAAAAAGAGTGATCCAGAACGGAACAACATTTTTGTCATTGTAAAGTCTGTTGATTCTGGCCATGATGATGAGAGGAGATGTGTAGTGAGTCGAAAGGAATGATCCAGAGCGCCTTTATAATCGATCAATTACAGGATTTATGATAAAGAGGTATGTTTATTGTGAAAATGAGAAGAGCAATGAGAGCATTCGGTTGCGTTCACGTCGCTTGTGTTTTTTACGTGTGATGTTCCTTTTGCTTCCGAACATCAATGTCACGGACCGGTACCGAGATTGTATTTAAATAATCTCCCCATATCTACTTGAAACGTCTTATTGTTTCTGTGTATAGCAATTTTTAAACCAAATGTAAATTATTTAAAGGGTTGGACGAAAAACTACAACATCCACTGCACCCGCACATCGAGGAGGAATCATCGTCGCAGTGAACCCATTTCCCAACTTACCACACATGCCTTCCACCTTGGCGTGAATAAATTGAATATAAGACACACATATCAACCGCGCAATTTTTGTTATAATACCGCAAAATGTTCCACTTGCCGAGACGTTGGACGACTCGCCACCATTATTGTTATCGTCATAATGTGCGGTCGATGGCTTCCGCGGATTACAGCAAAGAACTAATGAGACAAGATCATGCATATTGCGTCAATCTCGTACGTGAGCGCGATAAAGAAGGATACTGTGAGTAGTTATTCTTTTCCTGCTTTACCAGCCCTATGGAATAGTGTTCTCAACTGTCCACATTCGCAGTATGCGGCCTTCTCACGACATCTCCACGAGCCTATTTTGCATTAAAAGCATTGAATGCCGAAATAGCAGCCATCAAAGATAGCCATCGTTCGCAACAACGGAGTGAAGGGACTTTGTTAGCCCTTCAAATGCGATTTCAGTGGTGGATGGATGCCATCGATCAAGTGATCTATGGAGACGCCGATCATAATTCGTATTCGCACAGTCCCATCATTCGGTCTTTAAAACATGCGCATCATGAATATGGTTTCACAAGGCGGTTTTTAGAGCGATTGATTGAATCGCGGCGAGCGGATTTGGATGTTGTACAATATTCTACAATGGACGATCTGATACAGTACACCGAAGATTCGGTGTCGGCGATGTTGTATTTGTCATTAGAGACACTCGGAGTCCGAGACGATGCTGCCGATGAAGTGGCCTATCACGCTGGCGTGGGCATTGGTTTGGTGACAGCGATACGGTCTATACCTTACAATTTACGAGTGCACGAGAACTTGTCGGTGCCATCCGATGTCCTGCGCACGGAAAGTAGTCGCCAAAGAGACGATTTGATTCTTTCGCTACTAGCAGAAGAAGATTCTCCCATTGCTCCATTGACGGAGCAACAGAAGCAGTTATGGCAAGATGCGGTACAAGAAATGGTGGCGGTAGCATCCTGGCATTTGTCCAAAGCACAGCAATTACAAATTCAAGTGCCGCGCAACGCGCGCGTCGCATTCTTACCCGTCGTGCCTTCTATGCTGTATTTGTCGCAACTTCAAGGACCGGCTAACTACAATGTCTTTGATCCAACACTGAACGATCCTTCGCAACGACGGTTGAAACTTCTGCTGTTACTCAGTCGAACATGGTTAACGGGCGTATTTTGAAAAAGCTTACCTAAATAATAACGAGAGGAACTTACTAGCTACTAAGCTTTGAACTCGATTGTTACTAATTAGTCTTTTATCTTACTTCCTTTGGTAAAAAGTCTTTCCTAGAACCTAACGTGGCTCAAGACTGATTGTGACACGAACGCAATGTCATTTTCCAAAACCCAGCATACCATTCGTAGCGACGTCCAGACTGCAACTTGATGTTTTGCGGCGCGATCTTTGCAGCGTGCAATCGTCATAGATACGCTACGAAAAGCTACGGTAAAACCGATCGAAGCAGCTGGACAACAGAGCCGCAATTATTGTTTGTATTATTTTGCTTTCACCATGAAGTACGCTGCTCTTGTTGCCCTTCTCGCCGGTTCCGCTTCGGCCTTTGCTCCTGCTCAGCAGAGCTCCCGTGCCGCGACTTCGCTTCAAGCCGAAAAGTCAAAGGCACTTCCGTTCTTGAACCGACCCAAGCTTGTGAGTAATAGATTTTCAATCAACTGTGTTGGCGTACGAGTGGTTGGCTTGTAGAATTATCTTTCCGCTGCGATATACTGTGCGTAAAGCTATCAAAACAAAAATCATCTCACTCCGCATCGTCTTCTTTTGTTCTTACAGTTGGATGGCTCCATGGCCGGTGACAATGGTTTCGATCCTTTGGGTCTTTCCGAAGTCAACGCCGTAGGAATTGACCTTTACTGGCTACGAGAGGCTGAGATCAAGCACTGCCGTCTTGCCATGATGGCGGCTGCTGGCTTTATCTGGGTCGAAGCTTTCGGACCGGCTCCGGGATGCGAAATGGCCTCGGACAAGAACCAGATTACCGCTTTCTGGCAATTCTGGGACGCTCAACCCCAGTACATTGCCTTCTCCCTCATCTTCATTGGATTGTTGGAAATGATTGGCGGTATTGCTACCACTTCGGGACGAGAGAGCGGACAGCGTGCCCCCGGTGACTTTGGATTGGACCCCTTGAAGATCAAGGGCGACAAGGCCAAGTTCGAAAAGTACCAACTCCAAGAAATCAAAAACGGTCGCCTTGCCATGTGGGCTGCTGCCGGACAGATTTTGCAAGGATGCACTACCGGTGAGGGAGCTATTGGCAACCTTTTCTAAATTTTTACGGAGGGGTAGTTGATTCATTGCATCGGAGTGTTTTTCATTGGAGAATTTCGTCGTGCTACAGCCCCGTATCGACGGACAGCTGTCGTTTGTCTCATAAAACGACGTAAGGGGTAGTAAATTAGATAGTTCATCGCTATCGTTGGTCTTTGAGAGTTGTTTATATGATGATTGGTGTATCTTTCGTTTGTGGGAAGTCATGCGTCTTGATTCTAAATTGAGGCGTAAAGGTATGACGAGGCACGAGTAACGAGTTATTTTGTCGATTACGAAAAGATCTATGCGCATATCAATCGATTCATGACAATCCTAGTTCGTTTCTCACTCATGCACAAAAAAAGGATACCTACTACAAGGGTAGGGGTGATAGAGGCCCGAAGTAAATTTTGCTTGCGTCTTTCGGCAAAGGAGTGCTATAGCCAAAGAAGTGACCAGTTGTAGTCACTGTTCTTCGACATGGTGGCTACTCTACAAATATATAGCCAAAACCCAACACGACGAAAACAGAATTTCGTTTCTCGCACGCAAACTTCATTCCATCGGCATTGCCTCCATTCTTTCGACACTCATTCGATGTTGTTGTTTTGTTTGTATTCAATTCGCTCAACTAAATTCGATTGCTTGATTTGTTTTAGATACTGCGCTGCCATCTTATAGAAGAATATCATTATGAACGCCTTGGCCCATTTCGAGTTGCTCGAACGCGAGAAGTTGTCAATGGAGAAAGACACGAACCAGTTCAACCAGGAACGTACTCAATACGAACTTCGCTTGAAAGAAATTCGTGGACTAATCCAGCTTGCTGAGGATCAGAACCGCGAACTTTCCCTTGCTGTGGGTACGCTGCACCGCGAGGAAATGCTACGAAAGACGGAACTCGAGCATCTTCGCATTACGATGCAGCGGGAGCGGAAGGAACTCGAAGAGCATGCGAATGCCGTCGATACCATGCTCATGACAGAACGCGAAGCCAAGAAGGCTTTTTGTGACGAAATGGCGGAAATGAACACTGAGCTAGGCAACCTCCTTGTCGAGCAAGAAGGATTGTACATGGTTCAACATCTTTCGGTCGATCATTTGCCGGTTCTTGAGAAGTATTTGATGAAGCAGCAACAAGTAGCCACTGAGGTGGATGCTTCCTCTAGTGAAGTAACCGAAAACGGTAACATCTCCAAATCGAGTGAGGAGATGAAAGACACGATTCTCATTCCGGACAGTGACTCGAAAAATTTTGAGAAGGAATCAGCTCAAGTTCGTATGCTCAACGAACGCCTCCATGAACTTACAAACCAGGTTGCCAAGTTGCGTGAAATGGCTGTGCACTCGTCCTCGAACTCCGAAAAGGTAAGGGAAAGTCCGTTAATCTATTCAGTATCGCACCTATGGCTAACAAGCAATGTTTATGTCTAATTTAGGTTCTCTCATTGCAGACTGTCTTGGAGCTCGAACATGCATGGGAAACCTTTTCGAACACCGATCCTGGGGACATGGAGAAAAGCGGATCGCAGAGCCTCGTCAATATGGAACTTTTTTACGGAAATGAAGTGACTGTCTAACGAGAATTGTGGATGATTTTGTCTCGTCGATTCCCTATCCCTTGATTCATATTTGATAGTAACGCATAACCATTGCCTAGGTTTCAGAAATTTAGAGAATGAGTTTACTAGTCGCCCAGATGTTTGTGCCGCACGTAGTCTACACAATTTCCGGTTTATCATCGAATTTCTTCATTGTATACACGCGATCGGCGTCGTCGTCCTCGGTCATCTGGGCCGATTCCTCGCCATCATCTTCACTTGGTAACTTAACTTCTTCATCGAGAGCCAGGTCATGCATTCGTGGCGGGATATTATCAGTAGATGATACAACAATACCGTCTGGTTCTCGATCATTATCTCTCGGCAGGGGATAATGACAAAATATGAACATGGATGCGACGAACCAGAACACAACTGATAATATATCCGATCGAGATCCCCAGTATAAATTGCAGGTATTTTCTTGGCACAAGGTCGTTTGAAAGAAGACAAACGACACAGCTTGACAGACGGAAGCCATAAATACTTCATAACCCGCCCACCTCCACGTCCCCCGAGAAAAAGTACAGCATGTAGCAAACCAAAGAAAAAATGTCCCGCCGCCTCCCAGTACCAGTGCCATGAAGGCAAACGCTTCGCTCACTTTCCATGGAGTCTCTTCCGTATTCACCAACGACGGTGGATATTGTAAACACTTTCCAGTATACGAAACTTCCCATGCTCCTGTGTCTCGATTTTGTTTCGGTTGGCGGTAAGCTTTTATACCGGCTTCCACCCATGGTGCATCCCCCAATTTGCTGACAACTTCTCCTTCTAATCGAACATAATCGCATTCGTCTTGAAAAGACTAGCTATCCATCCCATTGTTGTTAATACAGTAGGAACTAAAGGAAATGCTCCCTGTGGTAGTAATCGACAGGATGCCATATTGTTATGAGGAAGATAATTCGAGGGAGAAGTAGTTGCAAAGAAGAAGGTTCGGTATAACGGAAAAGGCGTCGCATTACGATGCTTAATCAATGCAAAATGCAAATGCTGCTTTTCGACTTCGTCGTCACATCCAATGGTGTGTTGGTTCGTGTTTCACATTATTATTTCAAGCAAAAAAGCCTGTGGCAATGACTTTATGACTGTTGCAAAAGACTCAACGAATGAATGACTATCTACAAAACAACCTTCAGTACCGGATAAAGCTACCAGTTATCTCCCTAGTTTTCAATCAAGAAATACGGCCACGATGCTTTATGATAAAAGTAAAGGAAAAAGCAAATCCTCATCAACTGTTTAATCTCAAAGTCGAGACGGCGGTCTCCACCGAATCTTTTCATCGGCCGAAAATGGTAATCGATGAGTCTCTCCATCATCGAAGAATCGTACAGTCAAAACTATCTCGTCCACGATACGGACGGGTTCCTCGACGACTTCTCCACGGCACCAACCATATTCTTCGTTCCAGAAATACTCTACTACAGTTCCTTTTCGAATCGATTTGGCCCATGGTGGTAATTGGGGCTGACCGATTTTCAAATCTTTGCTCGCCTCATCGGTGGCTGCCGTGATTTGCTTAGCTATTTTGCGCGCTCGGGCCATGCCCACTTTTTCTTCTATTAAACCACTGACATAAACAAGCCGCTCTACACTATTTGGCATCTCCAGTACTTTTTGACGTTGACTGGTCGTAAAGTCGGCGATTTCGGCGGCGAGAAGTGATGCTGCATACATGGTTCGCTGAATCGAGAAATCGGACTGTTCGCTGTCCATATAGAAGGCACGAAAGACCTGTAAAACGGCAGCTTTTTCCATGGCGAGTTCTTGTATTACTATTGGCATCATAGTGTTCCCGGTTTCTTCTAAAATAGCCTGTTCCAAAGGAGACACCTCCCTGTCGTTTCGACTTGGTGTTGACAGTATTCGTCGAGGAATTCGAGTAGACGACTGGTCTGTTTTGTTGAATCGACAACATCATTCTTTAAAGATTTACATTCAGAAGTATCTTCATCCACGAACTCGTCGACAAGAACAATAGGAAAAGGTATTTCTTGCAACACTTGCTTCACAACGAATCGAAAGGAACCTTTGCAGACGAGGAGTCGATTGTCGGCACCCAGCGTGGATAGTACCCGTGACGCGCAACCCACAGTTCCCACCCGCGGCTCTATACAAACATGCCCTACGTAGGAATCTGTGTTTTCCGTGGCGTATTCTACGATCGAGCGGTCGACGGCTATGTCGATGTCGATGCTGTAAATATTCAAAGTAGCCAACTCGTCCGGCAAGTGTGATGATGGGAGAGGGAGAAATGTATCCCTTCGCAAAAGAGGAATTTTGAAATTTTCAATAAGGGGCTCGTTGTCGATGGGAAGAGAGTTTCTTGGACAGGATTTCGCATCCAAAAGGCGATGACGAGAACGACCGAATACTTTGGGGGCAAATGAGTATCCAGAGACGTGACCAATTATCGCCGCAATACACAAGACTGCTCGAGGTCTCATTCAAGTTCACTCTTTAGAGAGGAAAATGTATTCTGGATAATAAAATAATGATAATGATTCATCGATTGCAGAATTATTAATAATGAATACAGCCATCATGCTGCTTTTCGGGCTCGAAATTTTGTTTCGTTGGGTATTCGTCATGATACCAGTAGGGTTAGGAGTTCCGACGATACCAGGTACAGGCGACGTACAGCGTACAGCTAGTGTGACATCGTGAAGGACGGAATGACGGACGGACGACATCTAAACCTAGCTACTACGTACGTAAAGCGCCGAGATCAACAACTCCTCTTGCCCTAACGATACTTAAACTTCACTACAACGTATTATGCTGTTTCGATGAATACATTTGCCAGGTACAGGGACGATGGCAAGAAACTTAGGGATCGCAACACCTTTGCAGCGTTGCTGCCTGGCTGGGCTATTCGCAAATTAAATCGTGTCTTTTTTGTTGTTTCCTTATTAATGTCTTTGAAAACTTTAACTGGAATACTTATCATAAGCTTGAGTTTGATTTGGTTTGTGACGCCATGTGGCTGTTTTTGTCTTAGCAGCCGGCATAATTGTTGGCAATTGTTCGTGATTCGTGAATGCACCTACAAGCCCGAAATGCTATTGCCTTTTGTTTCCGTTGTACTTCCGAGAGCTCTTTATCAGTCTCAGAGAGACAACGTCGGATACATCGTAATTTATTGTAGATGAACAATTATTTAGTCGTATTGTACCAAAGTACACGTTTGGTACACAAAGAGTAATACCACGTTTCGCCGCACGACTGCAGCATGCAGCATACTAATAATACAGAAAGCGCGAAAAACGAGGCGGCATTTTTTCGAAAAGATGATGAAACGCGAAAGCCAAAACATACATGCGAACTTTCATTGATCTTCACAAGCTTTGTAGAGACAGAAAGATGCGTGTAAATAGCGCTTACAAACTAGGAATAGGTCTCTCTTTCTTAATATTGTATTCGATTTGGGCGAGTTATCAATTTGCACTTTCTTACCCAAGGCGAGAGAAATTACGAAGTGCGAAGGCTTGGGGAAAGAGTAGTGACCTTACGCCATTTTTCACGGTGGAAGAAGTCAATGAAATCAGACAATCCGGTATTGATTTTGTGAAAGGAAGTAACATCGAAGTCGGAGAAGGAACAAACTACTGGCCAAGTTGGAGAAATGATACGATTCAGATTCGACCGATGCTGGAATTTATCAAGGAAATCTTGCTCGAAACGAATACTACTTACACCGAAACGAGGGAGCGAGACAGCAAACAGAGGTATATGTTTGCTGAGACGCCGTATGTTGTTAGCAGCACAGGTGTGTCTACGAGCAAAATTTTGAGAAGGAATAATGGCGGAGGTCAGATAAGACACCGACTTTTGCCGGTGGAAGGCTTGATCCATGAGGCGATCCAACTGTTGATGATTTCTCGGAAGAAAGAGCGTGAGAAAAGATGGGCGCAACTGGATGAACTCTTGATACAGAAGGGGTATAGCTTTCCTTTCCTGGCATTCTTTGGAGACCACAATTCTTGCGACTATCACAATTACCGCGACAAAAAGAACGTATCGCACAGTCTCCCTCTGTTCACATTTGGCGTCAAAGGAAATGCTCTAGGTTGCTGGAATGGATTTCCTATGCCAAGTTACAAAATGATTCGCGATTCAAAAAGAAGTCGAAAGACTGGGATGCTAGTTTCCGGGATCGCGACTTTCGTTTTCCTTGGCATACGAAAATTTCCAAGGTTGCTTGGCGGGGCAGTCTCTCAGATGTGAACGCCGCTATGAATGGGGAGACTCCCAGAAGCAAGCTGGTTGCGTTTTGCCAATGAGGCGTTTAACAAAACCAATCTCTTTGACGTCGGGTTCACAAGCAACAACCACTTTGACTATTTTAATTTTTCGTCGCCGGATCTTCTTATGAAAGAACCCATCAGACCCTTTGAAGAATTACAGCAGTTCATGGCTATCATTGACATTGATGGTAACGCATGGAGTTCTCGGTTTCCAACACAGCTTTGTTTGAACAGCGTTAGTTTGAAAGTTGAACCTCGCTATCCGGATTATTTCGTCGGATCGCAGGCCAAACCAGGTGTCCATTACATCCCTATCAAAGGCGACTTGTCCGACTTACTGGAAAAGACACTATGGGTGATGCTTCACCCAAAAGAGAGTCGACGCGTTGTCGCAAATGCACGGAAATGGTGCCGAGTGCATATGGTTTGGAAGTCGCTGGCTCACGATATGCTGGATATCTGGGAGAAGTATGTCACGTGGTTGAATGAGCATGATCCAAGTTGGTCCGACATTTGGGAAAAACAATGGAAGATATGGGGCCGACAATCCTCCTCGTTCCGGCCACTAGAGATTGCGCAGGACCTATCTATTGAGTCTCTTGCGGGAGAGTTTCCAAGCTCGTAGGTTAGTCATTTGTTTATTTAACGTTGTAATCCGAATAGCTCCTACAAAAGCATAATGTTTTGAAAGTTCATCAAAAAGATGAATGATATCCGGTTCTGGTAGTCGTGGAAAGCTGTATTGGAACATAAAAATCACTAGTTTTGGTTGATTTTGTTGACGTTTTCGAGGTCGCAAAAGTGACTATGTCCTTCACCTAGGTCCAATTACTTAGGATACAGCATCTTGTTACCAGTTGCTTCAGACTACGTCGAACGATAACAAATCTAGTGTACATAATTGCACCAGGTATCACCGGACACCGGACTATGTATCGTGACTGAATCTCAGTCTTGGAATCCATGGACCCACACTTGACCCTCAGTGAGCAAAATATGCGAGAAATTATAAACCATTTGTGACGAAATTAGAAGAATCTAAGCATTAAAAAGTTTTGCTTAAGGTCCATATTTTTGAGACGAGGGCTTACAAAGCTAACAAAAGAGACGGGATTATGTGCGCATCGATTGTGGTTTCGGTTTTGAATAAATAGTTCATGACTCATGACTGAAATGCAGCTGTTGTTTCCTTTCACCTACACTTTGAGTTGTGATTTGCTAAGAATTGGACATGAAGTAGAGCAGCCTTGACAGTGAAACATCTTTTGGTTTTGGGGAACACACAACTCGGAGATGTGAGAAACACAAGAAAGAAAAATACTAATGATGCCTACTAGGTGCTAGTGCTAGTGCTCGAGCTACCCAGCCACGATTGTGATGTCAGCGTTTTTAGCGAGTTATGCTTCGTGTGATGACGCACATTTTGGTCGCCCAGCTTCTCGTTTCTCTTGTCACTCATTCCCATCGCCACTCGCCACTCGCCATCAAAAAATAAAAAATCTCCAGCACACAGAGCAAAAGCACAACAGAAATGGCGAGCTGCCCTACATCCCCCTATCCCATTGTCCCCATGCGATGAGAATAAATATCACTGTTAGCTTTGCAGCAGGAGCAGGCTTTGTTACACTATTTTCGCTATGGAGGAGTCATCAAGTTCTTATAAGCAATGCGTCTTTGCAAAGTATGGCTTTGCTCAGTGTGACCGGTACTTTCCATCAGGCCCCTGTTGACCCTACTCAGCTCAGTAGTGATTTAGCTTCGTTACTCACGGCTGAAACGATCAACACAATAGCGGAGTCTGATATTTCTTTTGTGAGGAATGAGGTTGCTGGTGACATTTGGCCGAGTTGGAAAAACGGCACCCTGCAGCTACAGCCGATGCTTGATTTCATCCATCGACTTCTCGTCGATCCAAGTAATACCTATACTGAAACGAGAGAAGGTAGCTTGTTGCAAAGAAGAATGTTCATAGAAACCCCGTATATTGTCAGCCAATCGGGTCTCTATTGCAGTAGTTCGGTGAAGAAAAGGAATATGAGATTCCAGCAACGAAACCGGCTGATGCCCGTCGAAGGCTTGATGAACGAGGCCTTGAAACTGTTTCACTCTTCCCAAAAAAGTGAGCGTCAAGCGAAATGGGCTCAACTGGATAATCTTTTAGCGCAAGGACACAGCGTTCCTTTTCTGGTTTACCCTGGAGATTACAGATCATGCGGTTTCCACAACTTCAGAGATGAAAACAACGTGTCACAAAGTCTTCCTCTGTTTACCTTTGGCGTGAAGGCAAACGCGCTTGGTTGTTGGAATGGATTTCCTATCGCCAGCTATAAAATGATACGTGATTCCAAGCGCACATGGCAAGATTGGGACCAAGAATTTGAGGAAACAGATAAACGCTATCCATGGCACAAGAAAATTTATAAAGTGGCATGGCGGGGTAGTCTTACCGATCGCAGTGCCCTTGGAGACCTTGGCCTTTTCGATGGGGTGACACCGAGAATGAAGCTCGTTGCATTGGGAAATCACGCCTATAACAAAACGCAATTGTTTGACGTCGGGTTCGCGAGCACCCAGAATTTCGAAAAAAGAAATATTTCATCGGTAGATTATCCAACAAAAGGGCCTATCAATCCGTTTTCGGAGATGCAACGTTACATTGCGATCATTGACATTGATGGAAATGGGTGGAGTTCTCGATTTCCAACACAGCTCTGCTTGAACAGCGTGAGTCTGAAAGTTGAACCTCGCTATCCGGATTACTTTGTCGGATCGCAAGTCAAACCAGGGGTACATTACATCCCTATTAAGCCAGACTTGTCTGACTTACTGGAAAAGACACTATGGGTGATGCTTCATCCGAGAGAGAGTCAGCAGATTGTCGCGAATGCGCGGGAATGGTGCCGAGAGCACATGGTTTGGAAGTCTCTGGCTCACGATATGCTGGATATCTGGGAGAAGTATGTCACGTGGTTGAATGAGCATGATCCAAGTTGGTCTGACATTTGGGAAAAACAATGGAAGATATGGAAGCGCAGAGACTTCCCATCCGAGATGCTGCAACCATTCAAACGAAAAAATAATGGTCCTCTTCGTTTTCGGCCCGTCAAAGTCACTCCTGAACTTCAAGGCTTTCTCCTCGGCATAGTTATGAAGTATTCGTGATTCGTGAATCGTGACTCCTTTTTGCAAGATCAATTTGTTTCTTTCTTAGTCTAGCAGTACCGGAATGATATTTGAAAATTAAAGCTAGGTAGATCTTCAATACCGTTAGACATTCATTTACGATTTCGCGGTCACGACAAAAGGTTTCACAGGTCTCACGATGTCCAACTTGAAAAAGATTGTGACTTGAACTAAGATAATGTGTGCCTCTAGTTTGAAACACTAAATTATTCCAATAATTGGCACATTATGGCTCGTTCTAAGCAAACGAAAAGCTCCGACGGGAAGCATCGTAAGGAGACAAAAGAGGAGCGACGAATTCGTCTCGAGAAACAAGAAGAGGCTCGACAGGTACGACTGACCAAGCGCTGTGTGAAAGTGCCGAGCTGATCCTCTGCTTTCGTCTTTGCTCACGCTGCTTTCTGTTTCCCTTCAGGCATGTTTTAAGCTGCTTCCGTGGGCAGGGGTTCTTGTCGTAGCCGCCATGATTGCCTTTGCCTTGTACGTTCGATCCGTTCCTCCGAGGCCGGTTATCAGTCTAGCTTCAAATGTGGCCACGTCCACGAGTCGCCTTGATCCGGAATTCATAAAGGCAATGAACCGACCGATTCCTGATGCCAAGGAAAAATCGTCGGAGGGATCGGATAGTGCCGAAACGATTGAACTATGATGAAACTGCTCGGTCGTTCGTGATTTGAAAGAAAAAAGCCGAATACATATGTGCGTTTCTTTAAGAGTGTACGTTTAAAAGGGTTTATAATTGAGGGAGTAATTGCAACCAATGCTTCACCCGCTTCCGACCTCTGCACATCGTTAAGTTCTCCCGATTTCTCGTCGGATAACGTCGCCCATGCTTCCGCTCATAGAGAGCGGGCTTTTAAACACATTTATCTTGCTTCGGTGACCTTGGTATTCGGCTTTCGACTTTCAATCGTCTCGCGTGCGTTCCGAAGCTTGTATCCAGCCATTGCTAAACTGCCATCGTGAATCCATCCGATACCCATCAAGAGTGACAAAAATGGAAACAATGCGAAAAAGTCCTTGCATGTGCATGTCTCTGGACACAATGGCCAAAAGTTGGTCAAGAGAGATATAGCGAATGTTATTGCAATACACCCTGCTACAACGTCAGGCCATCCCATTTTGATCTTCCATTGCTTAAACATGAGCAATTTACCAGAAACACCGACAAGAGCGACTGCCACGAGTGTGTTGTATCTCCATACTTGAGCAGAAAACGCGTCCGTACAAGTTTGAGCATCCATAACTTTACCTACTCGTCCAGAAATGAGATGTGATGATTTCTAGAGAAAGTTTTTTACATGAGTGGAGAATAATGAATATGAATGGTGAAAAGAACGGCATAAGAAAGAAGAAACGTCACGTAAGTGCAAACGCGACAGAAGTGACGCTTTGAAGTTATGCCGATACCTGCTGTGACAACAACGACAAGTGCAGCTCGGTCGCAGCGTATATTTTCAAAAAAAGACCTTTAGTAAAGAGCCAATGGCTCTGCATCGGTAAACGGGATGTATTCATCGGGGCCATAAACGCCGTGATAGACACGTAGTGTCTTTAACTGGACCGAGGCATCTTTGCCAAAGAGAGAGTTACCGCCGTCCGGCATTCGTTCAAAATAAGACCCCAATTTTGAACGCGCTAGTTTCGGATTATCTTTAGAAAGAGGAATGACCAATGAATCGGCACCAAATGATGGACCAGATTCAGGATTATCGACTGCACAACGCATCATAAAGCTGGTTGAGACCAAATATATAACACCAAACATTTCCAATGCATTTTCATCACGAACCTTGTGCAAACGAAGCACCGCCCACTTTCTTGAGTTTAATCCATCGATTTCCTTGACGCTGAAAGAGAAAAGCAGCAATGGATCCGCGCGCCTCTCCGTATCCCACCCAACCTTTGGGATTGTATCCACCCGCCTGTATCCCCAACCGGCTTTCACAATAGACCAAACCACCCCCTTGTTTGTCGACGGCGGCGTGGAACTTCACCGGATCCCATCCATCCCGGTTGGCATCGTACGTGAGACGCAATCCTCGCTTCTCCAGGTTGGTCTTTCGGAGCAGGGGACGTAGATAGGCCATTTCGGAGTTGTCCGTTTCGACGGGTTCGACGTCAAAGTCCGTGGTAGTAGCAGGGTACTGTACGAAACAACAAGATTGAGTGAAACAGAGAAAAAGGGATTCGCATCAAAGGTGTGACACACCGACACACACCTGCTCCGGAAACCGATTCTCATCAAATCGTTTCAGTCCCAGGGGCGATTCTTCCGGCTTTCCGAAAAATACCGTAAAAATCTTCTCTACCAAATCCGGTTCTTCTTCTACCGGAACTGGCTTCGCTGGTTCGTCCGGTTGATTTTTGTTGGGAAAGAAAAAATTGAGAGTCGATAATTGCAACTGCTTTTGCGTGGGCACAAATGCCTCGCACAAACGCAACAGAATAATCAATACAAGAGATATTCTAGTCAACATAGTGGGTTACTTCAAAATTGCTGTGTTGGAAGGCGTTGCGTCGTCGTTTTTATTGTCATCGTCGCATCTCATTTTCTCATTCGTCGACTTGAAGGACGGAGATCCGATTGCCGATTAAATACCAGTACGATGCATTCAAAAAAGCATTCGGTGTCAGTCACCCCCGTTTTTATTCACGTCAAAAAATGAGACCTAGCAGGCAATGTTTCAAAAGCTTTTCTATGAGATCTAATAAGTCAATCTTTCATGTGCTGAATAAATGGACAACGCGTTGGTTGTTTCTTGGCCTTGCGTTGCTTGTGGCGCTGCATCTTCACCAAAGATACAAAGCAAAGGAAGAACTGTAGAAAGCCTCCCACACCCATTACACTATCGGGGGTTGTTTTCGCTTTCACGGAGCTATCCAGACAGAAGCGGATGATCAAGTACAACAAAACAGCGCCAATCACCTTGACCACAACTGATACTTGTTTCTTTTGGCGTCGAGGCTTGACGACCACCGGTTCGGGAACCAAGGCACTTCGCGACACTGAGGCTAACGAAGTATCGAAACTTCTGGACCATGAGCTATAGCTTCCTTGTAGACTCAGATCATCTAAGTTGTCCGTGTAGCTACCGTTGAAGTTATAAAGATCGTCCGGAGTATTGCAACTGAACTCAGTCGCCACACCATAGTCGAATTGACTGGGGAACTCGTTGGGGCTTGCGGATGGACCGGAATTCGATTCATTAGCGAAGTGCTGCGCTCTTTTCAAGACATGATCGACGTCAGTGGCAGTTGGTGTCTCTGGTTCCTCTTTTACCACTGTCATTGGCATACCCTTCTCCTGCATAGCCGTTGATACTCTCAACGAGGACGCAGACTTCTCCAATAGTGTGCGGATACGAGGATTGGAAAGAATCTGCTTACTGATACCAATCATGTATCGACCTTCACATGATTCCGGGATAGCGATCAGTATTTCTCCGTGCGTGATGCCCATGCTTGCACTGTTTCCACTCGCCATAACAGACAAGTTCGTGTACTCCTTCGATCGTCGACGAGGTCGGACAAGACCAATGTACTGCTGCGAACCGAGGGCTTTTTTTGGTGGCGTTGGCGGGAATTAAATGAATGATATCTCCGATCGTGGTGACCGATGGTGGGAAGAAGATTTGTATGAGCTCGAATATCTTTGCTTTTGGCTGCAATAGCAACAAGAAAACCTTGATGAGCGGTTCGTCCGTGACCGTATCCCTAGCATGAATGGCAATGAACTTCTTTTTCCAGACAGACTGATTCGAGGCTCTTTGATTCGAATAGAGGAAGCTTTTGAAGAGCGACGATGTTTCCCGTCCGCGGTCGCAGGATTTCTAGCAGGCTTATCCCGCGGCGAGCTTTTGAGCGAAAACGCTCGGAGAGCCAATGGGTGACGGTGCAGTCTCGCGTCGTGATTCATCCTTGGCGGGAGGCGTTTGATAAGATGTCTGCTGTGCGGTATCCTTTGTGGGCGTTACCGACATTCCGATTGGTTCTCTAAACTTCGTAGGCAAAGAGGATGAAATCTCGCGGTTGCGCATATGAAACTCAACACCACCTTTTCTATCGTGGGAAATTTCCGACGTCGTTGGTACAAATGAAGTGAGAGAGCAATGTTCAAGGAGCTCCTCATTGTCCGCATTGTTGTTGTTATAGGTCGCCACCGTCCGGAAAAGATGGTCGTCGATCAGATTGCGATCCTCCGCTAGGTCATTGTTTTCAGCTGTCGGAAGACCGTAGAGATGTTCGTCATCGCTATCAACAGTAGAGGATGTTGGCGAAGGCTTGGGAGAAGCAGACAGCCCGGGGGAAATGAGGTTGCTGCTGTTGATGAACGGCGATGGCTCAATACCCAAAGGAGTGACGCTAATTGCGGTATACTGGTGTTTATTTCTCCCACCCGTTCGTCGGAGCGTAGGAGAGATTCGCTGAAAGAAGTTTTGGGGGCTGTGGGGGCTCACCAAAGGGACATAGTCCGCAGAATGACCTGGCTTGCGTATGCCTAGATTGCCTTCACTCTCGAGAAGGTCTACGTTGGATGGAACGTTCGACGCAGCGGTGTCTCTCTTGCGACGAATCATCTTTAGCTGTCAGTTCGTATGCGAAATAAGGTTGAAAGAGCGTTTTGATGTCACTTTCACGGTGCGAGAATGGATGCTCCTCTTTTGTGTGAAGCGTTTGAAAGGTGTTTGGGTGCCGTTTTAATTGATTTGAATGGACTTTTTCAAAATTGGCTGATTGCTTCGTGGAAGACCTCGTCTGCTTCCTACATAGGGGAAGGCCTGCTCGGTAGTCCATAAATAAGAGGTTTGAAAATATACAGCTATGTACATTATTATGACAAAGGAAGAACGGTTTATGGTTTACGATCAGAGCGTGAAATCCAGCCACATATTCGAACAACGTCATACTATCGACCGATCTGTGTATTCGAAGTTGAAACCGGTATTCCGAACTATTTTTCTCCAAGGCAAAACAAGTCACATGGTCACAGGTCACAGGTCACATGCAAGTACTTGACTCTCATGACTCAGCACTCCCGAATCCCGAACTGGGAGACACGGGAAAGCACCTCTGCTTGGTACATTTCTCTACGGGGGCCTACGTGAGTCTAAACTTTTTCCCGCATCTTGCTCGTGAATCCTCTACCCGGTACCGGTACCCGTACCGGTAGCGTTTTTTGTTTACTCCGTAGTAACAAAGCAAGGCACTATGTCTATAGATGAATTAAAACGTCAAAATGATTCAATACTTTTTTCGTTATACCATTTGACGTTAGAATGCGTCGCCATAGACAATTTAGTTCTTACCAGTCGTCCCCGAAATCGTCGCCTTCCGTTTCGTCTTTCCCGGGTTCTCCAGCTGGTTCCTCTGCTTCTTGGGCTGCCAAAGAGCTTCTTCAGCCGCGGCTGCCTCTTGGGCTGCTAACATGGCCGCTTCGGCGGCTGCCGCCTCCTCTGCAGCTAGGATTGCCGCTTCGGCTGCTGCAGCTTCCTCGGCTGCTAATCGAGCCGCCTCGGCTGCTAATCGAGCCGCCTCGGCTGCTGCGGCGGCGGCTTCTTCGCCAGAATCGTCCTCTTCATGAACGGGTTCGTCCGCCATTTTCATTTCTTCACCTGGAGTGTCTAGACCTCCGCCACCTTGTGAATTCTTAATCAATTCGATGAGATTCAAGGTCAAGTCATCTTTGGCAGTGGCGTAATCCATTGCGGAGATCCCTGTAGCCTTAGTCTGTTCTCTTTGTGACAAAAACATCTTTTCGACTTGAAGAGCGATTTGTAGATCAGGGAAGAGTTCCGGGTTTTGCACGGGCGACGCCAAAGCGTTTGCTGCTGATTCCGAAACTGTGGCAAGATCTTGTTTCCAGAGTTCTACGACTTCTGCCACGCGCGATGGCAAGTAGGTGCGAACAAAGAAGGCTGCTTCGGGCAAACGTTTCGTCTTGATCAACAGGTCGGCACACGCTTCAACCTGACCAGTTAGCAAGTAAGCAACGAATGCGACGTTCGTTTTCTCGCCTTCGGCTGCCAATTTCGCTAGCTTTTCCATTCCTTGCAAGTTGCCAGTGGCACTGTAGAACAGAAGAAGACCAGAGTAATCTGCACTTGCCAAACCAGCAGCTTCGCATAGCTCCAAATTGGTGTCTCTCAAAGCCGCGTCGCTCAAACGCTTCCACTTTGTTTGTGTGTCAGTCGTATCCTTTTCTTCGGCGGGTATTTCTTGGAGAATAGAGTGAGCCAAATCAACCTGCCCAAGTTCCAAACTCAAGTCAAACTTGTGATCTGGATCTTGAGTCACTTGCAATGCTTCTTCCTTAAATCCTTGTGACTCGAGGAAGCGCGCCACTTTCGTGTACTCTTCTACGGGAATGTCGTTGAGCAATTCATTCGCAGTGTCAAAGTCGCCTCGCATGACAGCCGTCTGATACTGAAGCACCGCCAGCGTAACTTGATACGACACAATATTGAGACTTTTGTCCACCAAGAAAATCTTATCTTCCTTCGCAAGATATCCTAAAATCGTATGCTGAGTTGTTCCCCCAGCTGAAGTAGCCAGATGCACAAGCGTTTCGATTTGTCCTCCAACACTGTAGTTGAGTCGTCCGACATTGTTGACATATATGAAGCAGTCGCCAACCCATTTTCCGGAAGTAATCGTATCGTTGATTTCGTACAACAAATCGAAACTTCCGTCAATGCCGTCTTCGGCGGAAACACGTCCACTCGCCAACGCTTCGGCGGTCACTTGGGTGTTGTGAGACAACACAAAGGCGGCTCCGTCACACGCCAGTAGCACCATGTTGCCGCTGTCACTCCAATAAACGTCCTTGACATTTGCATCAATCTTACGAACAAAGACACCGGTCTCCCAATCGTAAAACAGAACAGCTTCATCGCCGCCTTTGACTCCGATCATTTGCCCCCAAACAGACCATCGGCGGCCGTTGTGGCAGGAATAATGGTATGTGATTCCTTAAAGTTGGAAAACACCTTCACGCGATTCACTGTTTCTCGAATAGCGTAGTCACCTGTTCCACTACCCGACCACACAAAGTCGAGTGCTTGTCCAAAGGCTTTGTTACGGAGCGCTTGTGCCGTGTAGATAATGAATTCTCCATCACCACAGACACTAATGAATCGGCCGTTGCAATTGTGTTTGAGTTTCTGTGGAAACAATTCACATGCCCCCATATCACGCGGCGTGACGTTGAGACGGACACCGTCCTCTCCGGCTAAACCACGGACGCTCGTGGTTTTGATTTCGTTGTTGGTAGCCCACACGACTTTACCGGTACTATCCATACTGGCCACCGGATTGTCGCTGCCGAGTTCGATGCAAACACATCCTTCATCAAAGCCAATGGCGAGTTTGTTGCTTCCGGGAGATGCCGCCAACGTCCACGCCCGTTCCATTCCATAATTTAACGTCGCCTCGGCACGGTACGTCGTACTTTGCCAAATACGGACGGTCCCATCTTCCGAGGCACTGGCAATAATGGGTAATTTGGGATGAAACAGCACGGCACATACGTTGTGCGAATGTCCTTCGAGCGTATGCACGATCGATTTGGTCTGATAATCCCAAATCTTGACCGTTCGGTCATCGGCTCCACTCAAAATGTAGGGTTTATCACCCGAGGGATAATAATCGACACAATTGACTCCCTTCTCGTGTCCTTCTAATGTGTAATGCGGCGTATGACTGCCGAGTCCCCACACTTTGATGGTTCGATCCAAACTTGCGGAAGCGAAGGTGTTCGTATCTTTCGGATTGATCTTGATTTGCATCACATAATGCGAATGGCCTTCAAAGAGTTGCGTGCAATCAAAGCCCCTATCCCAGTCCCAGAGTTTGATCGTCATATCATCGGAACTACTGAGCAAATAGGGCAAACTGGGATGCACTTCGAGATACCGGATGTAATCCGCGTGACCCTCAAATTCCTTGACCTTCTCCATGGTATTATAGTTAAAAACGCGGAGACGCATATCGTCCGAGGCGGCGACGAACCACTGTTTGCGCGCAATGAAACGAGCACAACGGACGGGCAATTCGGACATTTCAAAGGATTTGACCAAACTTCCCGCTTCGACGTCCCAAATCATGACATTTCCCGAATACAAAGCCGCCAGGACCCATGGTTCGGAGGGATGCAAGTCTACGGACTTGACTCGTTCCGATGCGGCGGAAAGTTTCTTGCGAATGTCCAGTCGGAGAGGCTGTGTGTTTGTGGAGTGTTGTCAGTGTGTTGAATTGAATGCTTATACTCTACACGCGTCTCGTTCCTACGTACCATTTTGTGTATCTCAACAATTGAAAAAGACAATTAGTTGAAGAAAAGGCAAGGAAAAGGCTTTTGCAATCGTCGCTCTTTTTATCATGCTCAATGAACGCATCTTAGCCATGGTCGACGGTCGGAGCGTCCGCGTTGAAAATGACTTTGAGAGTGGGTTGGATCTCCCGCTTTTTAGTGTATACACAGATCTCGTTTTTTACACAAAAGCATCATCGTAACGGTACTAATTTCCGATTCGCGATACAAACAAGGGCAGAAGACAAAGCATCCTTCACTACAGCGGCGCTCATTCTTCTGGTTTGTCCTACCGTATAAATGTATTACGAAGTATTCCATTGGCGCTGCTATTGCCGCTCTTGGCGTTGTTGTTCAAGTTGATGACACTACCTCGCTCTAGCCTCTGACTGTCCTCTCCCGGTTTTACTATACGATAAAGTGTATCAGTAACATAATAATGCGACGCAACTGGGAAGCAGTCCCGGGACTCGTCGTTAGCAATTGAATAATTACTCCGTACCGAAAGTCTATTGCTATTTTGCGATACCGTACCGCTAAGACACTCTTGTTGCTTTCATTATTGCGGACGAACAGCTTCCTGTTCCTTTTGATTTGTATTTTGTCGTCCTTTCGTTGCATATTTTCATTCATTCGCTCAAAACATGACATCCAAAATGGATTTTGAAATGACAGACAAGCCCATTTCGGTTCATCCCGTGAGTCTCAACCTTTCGTTCCGCGGAAAACGAATGCTTAAGTACCCTGGAGTTTTCTCCCTCACTCACACTTTTTCGTCATCTTTCCAGCTCGCCGTTGTCAACATGACCGATCAATACACTCGTGTTCGTTGCGGAAGTAGTGCTTTACCGTCCGACGCCCCCGTCATGGGTCTCTTGCTGGGTGCCGATGGCATTATTTACGATTCCCACGAATTGTCGCAAACCGACACGGTAGCCCCGCAAGTCGCATTGCATCAAGCCGTCTTTCCGCAACACCAAGTCGTCGGGTGGTATCGTGTCGCGTCCGAACCTGGGCCAGAAGATTATCATTTGACACAACAATTGCAATCCTTGTATGCTCCCCCAACAGTCATTTGTCTTGGCGTTACTGACCGTGGAGGACGAGGAATCATCGAAAGAATTGCCGTTATCGTTTTTTCAACTCGGTGATTGCGCGTTGTTGGCGTTAGAAAAATGGGAATTGTCAACCAATCCCGCAGAGCGAATCGCTTTGGAACATTCGGTGCGTTCCAGTGAAGATCAGCGGTCGTCTCTTCAAGATTTACAACACGCGTACGCCATGATACAAGAACGTTTGATGATTCTGGAACAGTATTTGCTACAAGAAGGTCCGCAAGATCCCGAGATTCTGCGTCAAATACAATCCTTATTCCTGTCGGCGCCCGTAGCGGCGGGTGGCACTGCCAAAAGTAGCTCGACGACGATGATGGCCCAATTGGCGACTTGGACGCGCATGACGGATGCAATTTTGAGTTACACGGGCAAAATCAGAGCATTGCAAGATGCAGCAACCAGTAATCTGCCGCGAGGAGGGGATTCTCATCGATTCGGTCTCATGAGTCAATATTAGGAATAGTCATTCGAGTTCTTATCATTCTATCATTTGTTTGATACTTATTCTATAAATCTATAGTTCCTTTGTTCGATCAACATGCCGAAAAAACATTCATGACAAAAAAATGGGTGTATTGTGTGTTTAAATGAAGAAGCGCAACCCATGCAGCAGCCCACGTTCTTGCGAAGCGCCCCTTGAAAAGTCATGGACGTCAAGGTTTGTTACCCATTACATGTCATTCGCTAAAGAAGATTCGTCTTTGTTACATGCCATCCGATGGAGACGTTCCAATCACCTGCATTTCATCCATAGGTCCTACGGGTGCGATGGGCTCTAACAAAAGATCGTCGGCGATATCCATCATGAACGATGTGCTGCCGTGATCATCATCATCGTAACGAAACGGCGACGTGTGGTCTTCTTCATGACTGATTTGGGCCGGATCATCCTTACCATTTTTGTGTACGAAAAGTACAAATTTCCGGGTTGTTTCAAATCATTCCGTATCGGTGATATGTCAAACGCGGCTTCATCTCGTTCCCGCAACACCACTTCGAAACCAAACGAATCCTCCATGACTTCGGTTTCATGAAACGCAACATCATCGGGCGATCGCGCCGTTAGTATGGTTTCTTCACGTTTCGGAATCCGATCGGAATGGGGTGACATGGGTGGAGTAAAGTCTCCGAGCGAAGCCGGATGACTGCCACTCAAGGGAGACACGCTCCCTTCCAAACGTTGGCGTACGTACAGTTGGGGCTGACTCGAATTACGTGGATAATAGGGCGGCGGCGGGTGATGCTGGTAAGGATACGGGGGATGTATCGGCCGACGGTCGTATTCGGGCAAGGCGGCTGGGGAGGATCGAACGGTACCGGCCGATCGCACGCTTCCCGCTGGTGATGACGGAGGATGACGCCAGTATTGGCTGTCGTAAGAAGGTGGTGAAAAAGGTGCTCGATTCGGATGAGGCGGAGGAGGATACGCACGGGGATAAGGCGGAGCACCGGGGTACCAGGGTGGACGATGAGAGTCATAATTCTCGTAACCCGCATCATAGGGACGATAGTGATTGCCGCACATGGGATAATCCGAAACACAATCCAAAAAATCCTCGAGGACCGCTGAATTCTACTTGAAGAGGAGGGAACTGATGCGGATAAGGGCCACCACGGTACATATTGTGAGCATAACGTCCTTCTCGTGGTGATGTTGGATTGGAATGAGATTGTCGCGGAGGAGGATGGAGTTCCGAGGAAGAGTCGGAGGTATCCATTCGCTTTATTGCTCGTTTCATAACAGATTTTTCTTTCATAGTTGTCGAAGAAGCAACATCCGGACTCGACATGGTTCTACGAATACCTTTCTTCACGTTGGGTTTGGCCTGCGAAGCAAATAAGTGTCAGTCGTTACCGAAAAAAAGCTGCACCAGTACACTTGAGACACAATTTGAAACGCACCTTAACGACCTTTTCTTTTTCTTTGGAAGCTGCCGGACTCGCCGCTTTGTTCCGAGTCGCCGCCTCCATATCAAAGACGGCACTGAGAAACTCGGGATCCCCCAAATCGGCCGACAATTGTTTCCGTAATGTCGCCGCTCCATCCCGTAACGCTTGACTCGTTTTTTCAATCGCTTTCCGATTCCCAATGTCATTCCATAGACCTGTATCCATATTCTTTTCCAAAAAGCGGCCCGGTGGATTCATCGAGCGAACTGCATCAACAATTGAACGAGAAATGGCCATCTTTTGTCGTTTGGTGCTCGTTACGTAGAGTTCCTGGAGAAGAAAGAGAGAAACATACAGAGCAAAGTATTTGAGTAAAGATATTTTTTATTTTGATTTCTGTTTCGTTGGCTGCAGGCTATTGCTACAAGCCTTGATGAAAAACAATATAGAAAGGTCGCAATAGCCTACCTTATTCAAACCTACGAGACTCCGAAATTGTTCATTGCCGGCCCATTTATTCGTCGTGACGCCTCTCCCGCACAACACATCGTGTGCTGTCAATTCTTCAATATCCGTCAAGGGAAGAGGGTGGTCTAAAGATGATACCGACGACTCCATGTTCAATAATGAAATTTTGCTTATCGCAATGAACATCATCGTCGTGGTTCTCGTTGGCGGACGACGAGGTGTGCAATACTACACCGCATGGAGGTGCGCTTCGTATCCGTAGGCGCCGGCCGTGCTCGACAATTTTGCCCGATAGTGCGCGTGGCCGAACAACGTCACATAGTGGAATTCAAAGGCTATTTAAGATTGCACTATAGCGTTTCTTTGTAGCAAGGAAGCCAGTCACTTCCGCGAACTTGGAGCTCAGAGTACTATGGTGAATTTTTCGCCGTCTAAGTAACTTGAGACAGCCACCGAGCGGCCGGCGGCGGAATAACGAGGACCGCATGGATGTTTGTGGATTATATTGCCCACCAGGATGCAACATGCAAAAGGAACGATCTCTATTATTTGCCACCAAGAATAGCAATTCACTTGGAAGTGCGTCTTTTCCTTGTCTCTGTAGCTAAATAGCAACGACTTTTGTCCTTTTTGACTTTGAACCGCTGGTTTCTTTCGATATTCTTTCCACTTTTTGCACACATGTATCACCATGGACATGCTTCAGCGAGTTCAATTCGAACTCGAATCATTCTATCTTAACAATCCGCACATTCCTGAATCGCACGGATTTTGTCATGCCATGGCGGTGTTTCAACATGCGGCACGCGCGGTCAAGGTGTGTTCGCCTCCAATTTCCTGTACTTCCGCCATTCAAGTTCAAATCGCCGCATTGCTGCATGATGTTGACGACGAAAAATATTTTCCCAACAACCGATTCCTCCACACAAAAACTCTTTTGCAAAAGGCGCAAGTTCCCCCAGAATACTGGGATCGTATCCTTTCATGATCCAACAAGTCAGTTGCTCGAAAAATGGGAATCGGATTCCCGACTCGATCCGAGAAGATTATTATTACTTAATTCCTCGTTGGGCGGACCGCATCGAGGCAGTCGGACTGCAAGGTGTTTGGCGGTGTTTTCAATACACGCGAGAGCAACAGCGCACCTTGTGGAGTTCGCACACACCGCGACCCCAGACGCCTGAGGAAGTTTGGGCTTTGGCTACACGTGAACGATTTCAAGCCTATCAAGATCGGGGTGGGACCAGTGAGGATATGATATCGCATTATTACGACAAATTGCTGGTACGTATTTTCGGTCCACACGCACAAATTCACGTTGAATTTCATACTCACGTGTCACGTTGGACAGCATATCGCGCGACCTCCCGCGGACCTGATCCGCAACAGCTACTTGGAGAATCAATTCCGTGATGCGTCCCAGATCTTGGTCGACATTTGTCTACTGTTTGGAAAAGAAGGCAAAATTGATGAAAGCTCCTTGCTCGAACGAATGCCGCGTTCGAGAGAATGGCGAGCCCACGACGGAGGATACGGACCTGGAATGAGACAGGAACGACCAACAGTGTAACCGTATTCATTCGAATACTGTGTTTGGAGACAAATAGAGAGGTGACAATCTTTCTGTCTCCAATGATCATCACATATGGACCGAAATTTTCTTTCTTAGATTTGTGTGAGTCGTCACTAGACCTCGATCGGGGTCGGAGAGGATTTAACATGAAACAATAAGAGGAACAAATGAATGGTATAACTAGCTTATGTTTATCTGAATTGATCTTGTTTCCATTATGGAGTATGGTATCTTTATTCACCGGACTTTATGTCGCTGGTTGTCGATAATTTGTTCTCGGTAGAAGAGTCCTTTTCGGGTGATGATGATTCAGACGATGGCTCATTGATTTCGGGTGGTTTCAGTGAATCCAGTGATTTATACGGCGTTACGGTAGATGACGTGTCTTTCAATTGATACGTGGCTGGATTATCCGCCGAAAAGCTGACAAATTCCAACGAACCAAGTTGACTGAAAATTGCAATACCCAACGATAAAGCGGATATTCCGGTGAAAATCTAGGTAGAAAGTGTTAGGATCAGTGAAAGGTCGATAAGCGGCATAAAAGAGGATGAAGATAGTTACCTTGTCTCTATTTTGAGATTCGATCATCATGGCCTTGGTTTCATTCATGGCTCTTCTCGTAGCGTCCAAATTTTCAAAGACTTCATCACTTCGAATTTTGAAAAATGCACCACCGCCGAATGCCATCACTGGAACCGCAAATAGTGCATTTTCCCAGCCACCGGAGGATGACAAGAATTGACTGGCGGCAACTACGGCAAAGGAAGCAATCGCCAAGCCCGTGTAGACCTGTTGGCAATCGGAGATGAATGTGGGTTTATAAGAGAAGATGTTGAGGGTCTACGTGTTCGACTCTAACCGAGTTCATTATCGTACCTTGAAATTGTTGGATGATTGTGCCATGATTGTTTGCGTCTCATTCATCGCCATTTGCGTAAATTCTAAATTTTCAACGAATTCCTTCCGTCGTTGGTTTACCACAGCACTACCAGCAAAAGCGGACAAGGGAGTCAGTAAAAGAACCGTTTCTTTGATTCCTGGCGATGTCAGAGACAATACAGAAGTATCGAGTGTGGGAAAGAAGTCTCCGATGGACGCCGACAAACGAGTTCGTTTCGACGATGACGTTGAAGGAACGAAAAAAGCACCCGCTGGTGCAACTAATAGCCCTAGGAAGAAGATTGCAGCTCGTCTCATTGCTTCATAAATACGTATGAAGGGTGCGATTGGTGAGTTATTGTTTGTTTGAAATGAAAACGTCAAAAACCATTTATTGTGGCACCCATCATCGCCATATATTTCTCTTCAAAATGGTTTCGATGGTCTATCGCCAATTAGTACCGGTACGTCATTGAAATGCTTTTCGACGACCGGGACTGAAAATCTGCCGAGTCCAAAACGAGTCGCTCACACTTTTTTGATCAGGTACAAGTAGTGATTTACTGTTGTTTTCTTTAAATTAATGACCAAGAACTTAAATTAAATTCCTAATTTCCTAACGTCAGAATTTAATCTTGACATTCGACTGAATTTTCCATTTTTCGTTTCACTTTTCACAAATATTCCAATCTGGCACTTCGCTGAGTAGGCTTTGCTTCGAGCTCTAGTGCTAGTAGAGGGCCAGTCCAGAGCCCGTTTCCCAATGAGGGGTAGACCGTCTTGGCATTCCTTCTCTTGGATTCTGCAGAAGCATACTAACTGACCGGACCAGGGAAAGACTCATGCGCGCTCTAATGAAACCACAAATCTCTGAGTTTCTTCCAACCTTCTCGACAAGCTATATTAAAAACAAACAAAGATAAGGTATCGGTACCGGTACCAGGTAGACTAAGCAGCAGTCTGGTTCGGAGTACATTTTTATACGTCCTTAGTTCGGAGGAATAGGCACGAAAGAATTGTTCCCTTTGGAAAAGTTTTGATGAAGATTCGGGATGGTTGCCCAGACGGAATTTCAACCTATTCCACACTTCATTAAGTATAGCAATAATTGTTCTTGGGTGTCAAGCGTCTCACATACAATAAAGTACAAAGTACCTGGTAAAGAATACTTGGAACGTCCTTCAATAAATCCGAATCCCAACCGCGTCTCGCACCGCGTTCACAAAAACATTACTCCTCCGTATTTTATAGCAGCAGAACAGCAGAACACAACAGCAGCGGCGAACTAAGTTGCGATTTGACCTCAACCAGGAACCACAATAAATCATAATCCTTCCAATTTCAAGAAAAGCTACGACAATGGGAGAAAACGAACCATCATCCTGTTCTCATACCCCCGTTCGTCCTTGTTCATCATCCTCCTCCGGCAAGTCCTCCTACCATGACTCCTCTACAACTACGGAGACGAAAAAATCTATACTGGCAGTGGTGCAAGAGAACGGGATGGATGTTGTCGTATTTGATGCGTCCGGAAAGCCTCGAACCTTTCAAGGCACGCAATCGTTGTGCTTTCAGACGCACGGCAATGATACGGCGGGTGATTTATTGACACCGTGTTTTGATGAACATGGCAATCACGGTGATCCAGAGGAAGATTGCTTTTGCGGAATCGATACGCCACATTTACACGCTCATGCGTACGATCCTCACGGATGTCACGATGACGCAAATTATGCGGGAGACAAAATGTCACTTCTGGCTTCGCACACTATTCATCCCGTCACCGACGAGAATGAACTTTTGATACAAATTCGTGTCTCCGAATCTATGCCAAATGAATGCAATGCTCGTGTGTGGCAAGACAAAAAGGCTATCATCCAGGTCGTCGAGTACACGAGGTGCAACACGACGATCACGTCGACTATTTAGTTCACAACCAAACGACCGGACAATTGCATTTAGAGCATCCGTGTGATGATTGTGGACAAAATGATATTCACGGTGCCTTCCGTAACATCGGCGAACGTCACTTGAAGCTTACGGCAGGGAATCATGCTATGCACTTTTTTCAAGTTTCGTCGAAACCGTTTACAGTCCTCGACTACATCCATTCGGCCTTTGACATCCACTCAGATCGTGTCGCGGCCGCGACGTTAGATCACGGCACAATCGAGCGTTCCCCGCCTCGACCAGTGCACGAGGTTGTTTCTTCGACCCTTTCGTGCGGAGGTATTTGTTGTGCTTCCGAGTCCCCGATCATTGAGAAACGACTGACGGTAATGCCTGGTGTGGACAAAGTGATGATCAATGTACCTCTCAAACAAGTCATTGTGAAGCACAATCCGCACGTGATTACCGCCAAAGAACTCGAGCGGGCTTTGAACGAAGAAAACATGAAAGCCACGATAATGCGAGACGGCGGCGCAAGCATCGGGAAACCATCCTCGGGCGGTCGCTCTCAGTTTTTCGTGCAGCACATTTGTTGTGCCAGCGAAATACCGGCCATTCGGAAAATAGTAGAGCCTATACCAGGAGTGACTGCGGTTTCAATCAATACGACGACGAAAGCTGTTTATGTGGATCACGAAACGACAATGGTGTCGGCGAAAGACATTTGTGACGCTTTGAATCGAGAAAAGTTTGGTGCCGAAATTCGATACGATGCAGCGATCAGTACCGCAACTTCTTTGACGAGTTTTGTTGAATCCACTTTATCGCTTGACGATCCCGCCGGTCATCCTGAAGCAGAGACGCTAAAAGAGAGCTACTTGGCGAGTTCGATAACTCACACATCGAATCGATCCTTGTAGATGTTTCGAATCGAAAGATAACCGTAGTACACAATGCCTTTTTAGTCAGTGTCGAGACCATCGCGACGTTTCTGAGAGACAAAGCCAATTTACATGTATCCGTATCCGTGGATGGTTCGGATCCGTCCCGCTGGTCTCTCCCGGTAATCGAAGTTTCCGCCTCTGAAGAAGGGCCAATGTGTGAAGAAGTGCCCACTTATCCTAAAGCATCGGTGATGATGAGCGGTGTATTTTGGGTCATTTCCATGCTACATTACATTGGGGACACTTGGTGAGCATTTCCCGTTGCTTGCTGTTTCGTAAATATGCAAAGGTGACGTCTATCGTTGTCTTACGTTATCTATCTTTTGTAACATGCAGGGAATACTTGAAATATGTTGGGTTATTGTCGGTTGCTTTTGGTCTCCCCCCTATAGCCATGAAAGCTATGCGAACAATGCGTCGGTTCCAATTTGACGCTAATTGTCTAATGTTCTTTGCGTCCATTGGCGCGGTGGCACTTCAGGATTATCCGGAGGCTGCTGCTGTCGTCTTTTGTTTTCAGTATCGGAATGGCTGGAAGTTCGCGCGACATCAAGAGCCCGTCGCGCTCTCTCTGCTATTGTCAACCTGCGTCCAGAGAAAGCAAATCTGATGCACCCGAACACACATGAAATGATTTCCGTATCAGCTACCTCGGTACCAATCGGTGCTTTGGTTGTTGTTAGAACTGGGGATAAAATACCGTGCGATGGAGTGGTCATTTCGGGTCAGTCGACTGTAGATGAGTCTTCTCTAACGGGGGAATCAAAACCGATTAGAAAAGGTCCAGGGGATAGCGTGTCTGGTGGGACTTTGAATTCCGGATTATCACAGTTGACAGTTCGAACAACTGCAAGTGCTGAGGATTCTGCCGTGGCCCGGCTCATTCGCTTAGTCGAGGAAGCGCAAGCAAATCGATCCGAAACGGAAAAAATTGTGGATGAGTTTGCGCGATGGTACACGCCACTGATTTTGACGGCGGCCTTACTCATGTGTAGTATTCCTTGGTTGTTTGGAGCAGATACGGGCAAAGAATGGACCTCGAATGGTCTCATTTTAATTGTTGTTGCCTGCCCATGTGCTCTTGTGATTTCTACACCCGTCGCATACGTTGCGGGTTTAGCCGCAACGGCGCAAAGGGTATTCTAATAAAAGGGGGCGCTATCCTTGAAGCACTTGCATGTGTTGAAAATATCTGTTTTGATAAAACGGGAACCCTTACAAATGGGGAGTTTGCGTTACTTCATCTGGAGCTGGTTTCCAGTGAGCTATCTCGCATTGAAGTTCTGGGTTATTTGAGTGCAATGGAAGAACGTGCATCGCATCCGGTTGCCCAGGCAATTGTGAATGCCGCAAGGAATGAGAAAGCATATGCGCGAACCAACCATAAGGTTGAGCAGCACATGATTGTGGCTGGGGCCGGCGTAGAAGGAATAATCAACGGCAAGCGTGTCCGCATCGGTAATGATCGCCTTTTTCAGGGCCTTGACGTGCTGGATAGTTTGAACCCGCTCATTCGCGCAGAAGTGGAGTCATGGAAAGCTTTAGGTGGTACAATTGGTTTTATGAGCATCGAAGGTTATGGCATTGTGTGTGCTTTCTGTGCGGCAGATGCTGTTCGTTCTGAATCTGCCAATGTTATTCGGAAGCTTACAGACGCAGGCATTAAAATAACTATGTTGACCGGAGATAACCACGACACAGCGCTCGCGATCGGGCGTCAGATTGGACTGTTACCGACACAGGTGAAATCGAAGTTGCTACCGGAAGAAAAGCTTGAATTCATTGAAGGGTTGAGTGACCAAAAAATAGCCAAATCTATATTTTTGAATATCTTAGGAAAGAAAAATGTGACTGTAATGTGTGGCGACGGTAAGTGTTAGTCAAAGCGTGTCCGCTATGACTATAGCACATTCTCACAACGCTTTTGCCGTGTTTACTTAGGTGTAAACGATGCCCCTAGTCTTGCGACCGCCAATGTAGGTGTTGCAATGGGGCACGGAGCTGCACTTGCAATGGAAACCGCTGATGTCACTCTTCTCGACTCAAATCTAGAAAAGCTTCTCTACTGCATCGAAACGGGCAAGAAGGTGACCTGGAAAATCAAAGAAAATGTCTTGTTTAGTATTATCGTGAAGCTCATTGTTCTTGCTTTTGCAATTGCGGGGCGTACGCACCTTTGGGTCGCTATTGCCAGCGACGTTGGGTCAATGATTTTGGTGACATTGAATGCAATGACAATTTTACCGAAGCGTCAGAAAGACATGCCTTTTAGAGACCCATGCGACGTAGAAGATGGCTTTCCATCCTCCAAAGCCGTGCATTGTGAAACTGATGAATTAGCAACTCCGTGTTCATCTGGCTGCTGTAAAGTGAGCAAAAATAGAAGCTGCAACTAGGGAAGTTTACAAAGAACGAATAACTCAACTAAAGACAATAATGGTACTATTGTGGTAAACAACGATACAAAAGGTATTGTTGGTTAACAGTCCAGTTTAAAGAGAGCACAACCCGTACTCTTTCTCAAATGTATTGGACTTGTCGCTGAGCGAAGACTGTCCAGACTCAGACGCTGGATAGTTTGTCATGAAGTCATATTCACGGTGAGCGTCATCATACAATGATAGCGACGCCAAGGATCTCGGAAAGGACATAGCAAATTGAGTCGGGTATGGTTTCTGCTTCACTACTTTTTGCGGGGCTGCTTCTTCTTCCGGTTTTTGCTTGACGTTTATGTTCCGAAGTCGTCGACAGGTGAAAACACCGAATGAAAACATAGCAACGGCGATTAGAATTAGAACCACAGAGAGAACAATGGAAAGAGCCGAGATGTCGCTTGACTCCGCATCACTAGTTTGCGAGCTCACTGGCTCACCATTCAGCTCGATGTAAACCCAATCAGATACAAGGTATTTTTTCAGATTATCGGTTCCCCAAAGCGAGAAGTAAGTCCGCAGATGAGCTGTGATATCCTCAGGGGTTGGGTGGTCTTCGCGTTCGTAGAATACTTCGCCCGTAATAAGCACAATTGATGGCGATGAAATTTCTACATCGACGAATAAATCAGCAGCGACAAAGGACATTGAGTTAGGGCCCGACGCCAGGACCCCCCAGAAAAAAGCTTCTAATTTGTCAAGGAGCAGGGCTTTGTCAAATTCTCTCTCTACTGACGAGAATGCAACATGAATTTGAATTTCGGGGATTGAAGCTTCAAAATACGAGCCTGGATCCTGGCCGTGTTTGTCGTCGCCATCTGGTTGCTGATTGACGCCCGAAGGTGACTGCGTACTGAATTGATTATCAGGATTCTCTTCCGACGTTTGCGCCGTCGGTGCTTGAGTAGGCCGCATTTCATGACTCAAGGTCGGCTGTGTGGTTGAAGCCGTCACCGTCGCCTGCTCAGAGGTTCCTAATGAGGGTGTCATCGCCGGAAAGTTCGGTAAAATTAACGGGGATAGTGATATAATCGTGGCAGTATTTGCTGAAGGAACGGGTTGTGGAAGCCCGTTGATTAATGACGGCGAAAGACTTTGCGGTTCATGTGGAAGGGAACTCAACACGGCCGAAACGGGTGAGTTGGACGGATATTCCCCAGCAAGTGCATGCGTTGGAGTCGCCGTCGGGCTCAAGGATGGCAAATGACTTGGTGATATGACCGGTTCTGACGAAGGACTTTGGTTCATCGTACGACTTGTTGATGGAGAACTAGAAGCCGATGGTGTTGGTGGGATCCATGGCTCTCTTGGAATATCTGAAAAGTAGATGGGGGCAGTGGCTGGATTCAGAGCAGTGAACGTGTTCAACGAGCGCAACGAATAGAGATCCGAGTTCTCATATGGAAATCTGTTTTTGAAGTGCGGCACGTCTGCACCTGTGCTAGCTACCGCCGAGATGAATGTAAACAATATAAGTCTTAAGCTTGACATGTTGTCGAGGTTGTCGAGATTAATTTGTAAGTTCATCAAGTTTAAGACCACTACATAGGATTTTTCTCAACACCGATTCCGCACCAAGGGGCGAAGTCTGATCTGCTTTTTTCATAAATTACAAACTATACTCCGCGTTTCAGAGTTGACACCTTAATGATAAGCCAAGCTGTTTCAGCTTTAGGCTGAAACAAGCCAATCCTTCCTATTTTGATAATGCCTTCTTACAACGTGCCCATAAAAGATTTTCAATTTATAGTTTCACCGTCACTCGAAAACTAAATTCTGTAGTCGATGAATTGTTGTCCGTCGTTTAATATAACTAACCTAGGGATGCCAAAAATTGGCTTTTTTGTTCCAAAACAACCTTATGCCATGTCTCCTAAGGGCAATGCTTACTAAATGATACAATCAGTGCTTGTAGTCAAGTTCCGGAAAAACCAAGAAAGCAGAACGTGAAATCGAAAGCGTTCGAAGAAGGTAGAATAAGAAACGAAAAGTAATACGCGAGTTAACGGATCCGCTCGTTTTTGTCAAGGTTCATGATTACCTTCGTGATGCCAGCAAGAAGCCTCACTTAAAAGCTAAGTTTGAGCACTAAAAGGCTGCATCCAATGGAATGCGATGCTAGTTTCGAGCTTTCTTATGAAGCGAACTTTCCGGTTCGCCTTCTGTGCTCATTGTAGAATCCTCAAACACACCCGGCTTGGCCCAAAACGAAACTTTCCGGTCCGACGTCATACCTCCTGAACATAAAAGGGCAATTTGTCGTGTGCATCGACCGCTAGAATGACCCCATCATTTTCATGTTTCAGTACCTGCTGCACTTCCGCAGTTTGCAGGTCATATACGACTACTTTTCCCGTCTCCGACCCCACCACCACGGACTTTCCGTCACTAGTAAAGGTCGCGACGGTCGAATAGCGGGAGTGAACATGAGCCCCCGCGTGTGTTGTTCCTTGATGCGTCGCATACGATTGTACGCATTGATTGCTAGCTGTTCGCGAGACGGGCCACAATCGCAGCACAGAGTCTAACGTCCCGGCTAGCAGGTACTTTCCGTTGGGGGCGTACCTTAACGTCGAAACGGGAGGATTTCCTGCTGCATAGATCGTCTTCAAACATTCTCCCGTAGCGACATCCCAGATGCGAATCAAGCCGTCGTGACTGGCACTTGCGATAGTCGTTCCGTCTCTACCGAACGAAACAGCTGTCACGGGGTCACTATGCGCCGGCAACGTGCACACACATTCTCCACAGCGAACGTCCCACAATTTCACCGTTTCGTCGAACGAGCCGCTCACCAGCATATTATTGGTCTGGTCGACGCAAAACACAAACGACGAATGTCCCCGAAATTCTACCAGAGCTTCCGCAGTAACAGCATCCCACAAGCGAACCGTCCGGTCGTCGGAAGCGGTCGCCAAGAAGGGCGCGGCTCGGTTCCAGGAGACTTGATTGATACCCCTCGCATGACCCACACAAGTCCCCAGAGGCTTTAGTTGAGAAGACGAAAGAGAAATGTCCCATATTTTCGCGGTTCCGTCGGCGCTGGCACTAGCGCACATGACACTGTCCGGCTTGATGATGTTGGAGGGAGCGAATTGCAGAGTCGACACGGCACGCTTATGTTCTCCGTGAAAGGGAAGAAGATAAAATTCATCTTTTGAGACGAGAGGACGCTTCTTGTTAGCTGGAGACGTCATTCTTTTCTAAGAGTACTCGTATTCTAGGAAATAAACGTGTCCTTATTGTTTCAGGAAGGAGACCAGCACCATGCAATGAAAAGGCGACTTGCATCGCAACAATCGCAGCAAATGTCTTTTTGCTGCCGGATCAGACGACAGACGACGAAAAGAACAAAGAAAAGAAAGCGGAGCATTATTGTTAAGTGACGATAAGACACAATGTGGTTTCTTACATATATCGAATTTTGAATTTATTCCCCCCAAACGAATTACAATACAAGGTAAAGAAGCTGACGTCTCCCTCTCTTTCTTATTACAGTGTTCCCACTTCCGTTTCGACGCTCGGTGTTCCATGCGTTGAAATGTTGGAGTAATAAAAAAACCCCACTTTGGAAATTGGAAGATCAAACGGAGAACGGAGTGCGGAGAGCAAAGGTGCGCGGTTGCGCGGTGCGCGCTCCTGGATTAGTAGTTTAGAAACAACATTGCCCCCAATGTAGTTGAAAACGGTGAGTAGACAAAATGACAGTTATCTAAGAAGTGAATTTTCGTATTAAGTGTCTGTCTCAGGTAGCTAAGCATGAAACGTGGTATCTGTCAGCGGTACACAACTCCTTCCACAGCCAATTTTGTTGTTGTGTCGTTTCTGTCGTCGAAGCGGAAAGTGCGCAAAATTTTTTCTGTTTCAGAGGTCTAGAGAGTACTATGGACGGATCCAAAATATCCAGTGGTGGGAAATGTCATCCGCACGTCCTGGTCAAATAGAATTTGTACCAAAGTACAAGATCGATTTTTCTCAACTTTTGTCTTCACCCTGACAAACGACAAAAGCTCTGCTGCCACTTTGCACCGCGTTGAAAATCGTGGGAGTTTTTGCCACTCCAACCGAAAGACCAAGAGAGGGGGGTCGACGAAAAATACGTCGTGCGCTACTTCGAGTGCATCCTTTTGCTGTTTGCATTTATTAATCACTTGTGTGGCTGGATCCGAGTGTAACAACCTTTAAACATTCGAGCTACTCAATAAACTTCCTTGCAACTACGCTGTCGGAGCAAGGAATTTATTGCGCAATAGTGACTTGGATATTTTCGTTTTTTGCACCGGGCTCATTCATCCTGGACGCTTCCTATCTATCTTTTGCCTACTGGCTCTTTCGTCTATCAGTTAACAAAGATATCACTCTCTCTCTCTCTCTCTCTCTCGTATATCAGGGCGTTCACTTGTATTTGGTCAAGGGGAATCTATCTGTATTCGCCGGGGGTTCGTACTCGAAGTCGATTGAATCAACAAGTTGCACCCTATCATTACGTCGTTGTGACCCTCGGGCTATGAAACCGGAGGAAAGAGTCATATCCTCAATCATGCAAGTTCCCGATGATGACCGAATGGAGCGACAGCTTCGACATTTGAATTTAGATGCTGCCGAATTCACCTTCTCGGGTTCTCTTGAGAAAAGCTCGCATCTGACACCCTCCTGGAGTCAAGCCACAACGAGTAATCTCGATGGCTGGGACTTTAACACGTCAACGGCTTTTCGAAATAATCAACGTGCAGAAGAACGATTTCAGTATTCGCCTCCAACACAAAACCAACAATGGAGTGACACCGGGTCGCATAATAGCGGAGGAAGTGGAATTTGGGGCGATGATCATTCTCGAGGATCCCAGACTTCCGGTACAATTCCTTCTTACAACCCAACCCTGACAGATTTTTTTGTCGAGATCAGATGCACCGCTCAAACCTATAGGCAACCAGGAGTATTCTCTAATCTCGGATGATTTCCGTAGCATTGGGGCACTTCCGTACGGAAACTTGTTGAGGGAAGCACAACAGGAAGACAATGCTTCTAGCTATTTTGACAGCAATGCATTCTCGAGTGCTGATTATTTTGGATCCATTTCGTCTCAATCGGTTGGCAGCATTCCTGGTTTAGTGCCAAGTTCGAGCTCAATCACCAGCACAGGCTCGGGATGGAAGTCACAAACCAGCTCATTGCTTCCAAAGAAACAGTCCTCGCTCGCGGCGGCCATCGCCGCTGCGAGCAATAGCAACGCAATGGCACCACCTCCGGGCTTTCACTCGGAAAATTTTGCCGAGGACGAGCCATCCGAACGATCCGTTGGGTCCAGGGACAGGTACGACAGCAACAATCGCCGTCGTGGCAAAAATTCAAAGGGACCCCGAACAAACGTCACCAACAGTCGGCGGCAAAATCCGATGCGTAAGAGCGAGGGCGAGGCTCCTAGCTTTCTTCCAGCTTCCTCAATGTCTGATCCGGGTTCAATGATGACTTCTCAAGCGATACAGCAATTGTTGCGCCCAGAAAACAAGCCGTCGAAGGTGTCTGGTAGACCTAGTACAATCTCGGAAGATTATTCCGAAAGCAACTATAGTCTGACTGGTCATTACTTTGATCACAACATCCAAAAGCAGTCCATTCTGCCGCAACCTGTGCTGGAAGATGTCAGCTCCTTCTTTGGGGGGCGAAACCAGTACTATGGGATTGAACAGGCGGAAGATGGCGAGGACGATGTTGAGTTCATTTTCGGCGCAAGATCAGAAGATGAGGAAGATACGGATTCGTTCGACGATGGGTACTTGGATCAGCATGGGGATGACTCGTCCCCGCGAGCCAAGAAGCGCGAGTGGTTGTTGCGCATGAACAAAAAGCTAGCCGAAGTACCGGTTGGTGAACTAGACCCAGCTGTCATCCCGTTGACAGCCTGCATGAATTCGTGGGCTAAAACCAAAAGTGCTAACGGAGCATCGATGGCAGAAATGTGGCTTAAACGCGCAGAAGAGGAAAAGGCGGCAGGCAATACCGCCGTCGTACCAACAACGAAGATGTATACAATGGCTGGTAAGATTATTCACGCAGCAGCATGTTAAGGGTTGAAAGAATACGTCTAATTCGTCTAATTTGTCCTTTCTCCTTGCAGTTGACGCTTGGGCTCGCAGCGGACAAGGTGCTGTCGCCGCCCAAAACGCTGAAGCTCTTCTCCAGCGCATGTACAATGAATATCAAAGTTCAGGAAAACCAGAAGCCTTGCGCCCCACTAATGCTATATTCAACGCTGTGATTAATGCGTGGGCTCGCTCTCAAGAAGCGACAGCTCCTCACCGCGCAGAACAGATATTAAACTGGATGCAGCAGCTCGGAGAGCTTGATGTTCAGCCAGATAAGTACACCTTCAATACAGGTAAGTCTGGAACTGCGTAATATCAATTTAACGCTGAAGGATATCTGATGTGTTATTGTGGCAGTAATCCACGCTTACGCAAAAGTTGGAGGCGCAGACGCCGCCGTTAAGGCTCAAGATTTATTGGCGCGCATGCATAGAATTTACGAAGAAGGAAACCTCCTCGCTAAACCCGATACTATATCATATAACGTCGTCATCAACTCGCTTGCGAAGAGTGGCGGAAAGGGAGCATGCAATGAAGCTGAGAAGCTCCTTTCAAAGATGCATTATTTGTACGAACGCGGTGACAGCGATGTCAAACCGAACGTCGTGACATACGGCGCTGTCATTGACAGTTTTGCCAAGAGTGGGGAACCTGACGCAGCGACTAGGGCGGATTCGTTGTTAGCCACCATGATTCAACTACACCAATCAGACCCGGTTCGACATGCCGATTTACTCCCTAATACTTACGTATTCAACACAGGTACGTCAGAGTCGTGCTCGACAAGCTCTGGAAGGTTGACACTAAGTGACGCTTTTTATTAGTTATCAACAGCTGGGCCAAAAACAAGGACAGAGACGCTGCTTCCAAAGCTGAAGAAATGCTTGTTGCGATGAGCAGACTCCATGCTTCCGGTATGCCTAGTTTGAAACCTGACAATTTCACTTACACAGCTGTAATTGACGCTTGGAGCAAGAGTGGTTGCCGTGGAGCTGCCGCAAGGGCAGATCAGTTGCTAGACAAGATGGAGGCGAAGTATCTTGCTGGCGACAAAAGCTTAAAACCCAACAGCTACACATATAATGCGGTGATTTGTGCGCTTGCCAAGTCTGGCGAGCCTGGAGCAGCCGCCCGTGCGGAAAGAGTACTTCAGAATATGGTCAACCGACACAGAGCAGGCGGCGATGATGATGTAAAACCAACCACAATCAATTTCAACACAGTATTGGATGCGTACGCAAAATCTGGAGGCGGAAGAAGTGCGGCTGAGCGGGCCGAAGAGATTCTTGAGTGGATGGATAGTCTCCACAAGAATGGTAACCCAGATGTGAAAGTTGATACCATTTCCTTTAACGCTGTTCTTGATGCGTGGGCCAGAAGTGGTGATCAAATGGCACCAAGACGGGCTGAGCAGATTCTGGACCATATGGACGATCTTTACCGATCGGGAAACAAAGGAGTTAAGCCCGACAGGTACACTTACAACACTCTCATCAATGTATGGTAAGTGAACAACACTACTGACAACTTGCCAAGTTATCCTAACTAACCCATTTGCACAGGGCCAAATCGGGAGAACGTGGTTCTGCAGCACGTGCCGAACATGTCCTTGCTGTTATGGAAAAGCGTTGTCGTGACGGAGACCAGGATTTTAAACCGAATACACGGACATACACAAGCGTAATCGATTCATGGGCGAAGTCAGGAGAGAAAGGAGCTGCTCGCCGCGCTGAACAGATTCTGAACAATATGATAAGTCGCTATGAAGCAGCTGGTGATCCAGATGTCAAGCCAAATGTTCATACTACAAATGCTGTCTGCAATGTAAGTACCTTTCTCGCATGAGCTACTATCCCTCCACCAATATTCGCTAATAAAATCGTAGGCTTGTGCATTCTCGAAGCACCCCGACGACAGGGAAGAAGCACTACAGATAGCTTTTCGTGTGTACAACTGGCTGAAAATGCAACCAGACATGTGCCCCGACTCCTACACATACACAATCTTACTTTCAGTGTGCGCCAACTTGCTACCTCGAGAAAACTCTGTTGCCCGCTATAACCAAGCTAGTGCCTTTTTTGAGAGTTGTCGAAATGCTGGCTACGTGAACGATTATGTTCTTCGAAAACTCCGACAGACTGTGTCTGACGACGAGTTCATGATGCTTGTGGAGTATCGTACCGAAGCCTCGGCGTCAAGCCTTCCACACTCTTGGACTCGTAATGCAAAGGTTGAATTTCACGGCCGAAGTCGGAAAGCTAGCGGAAATTGGTCAAACCGGCGCAAGGGCAAATAGAGCAAAGACCAAAACGTGCTCTCATTTTACAAATCATTCCATTCATACAATCCGGATTTTATATTTATCCATAAGCAAATCAGTGTATCAGCAAAGGTCGACGTTTTACCCGAAAGCAGAAAACCTGAGCTGGTTGAGTTAATTTCAAGACTAAAAGATAGTAATTCCAGTTCATATTATTGAAGATGCTTCTATGTCTGGTGATACTTACCAAGGGAAGATAGGCGAAAAGAGAATTTTTGACGTCAACATAAAAGGGAATCAATTCGTCGGCAAATAGCACCGGCTTGATGCGAGATACGGTAATGAGAAGCACAGTGAGCAGCTCCCGTTCTTCTAAATTTTTGCATGAATCAGCTACGATCGTGTATGTTTGATTGTTTGATAGAAACTCAGATCACCCGTTGGGAAATATTGACTTATTTTATGAAAGCTACCTATTGATTGCTTGATATTAGAATTGAGATCACCCGTTGACAAATTTTGGATTTATTATCTGAACGCTACCTACGGACCTTCGGAGAGGAAATGGCACTACGACCTATTCATAAAAGCTGATCACATTCGGTCAGTCTACGGATCTCTGGATTACATTTTGTGAAGTAGCGTTGTGCAAACCTTCCAAGCTTGAAGCGCGGCTGTCTGCAACAAGCCAACTGTCTGCTGCAGTTGCTGTTGCTGCCGAAGAGACTGATCACGTGCACAAGTTTGCTGCTTAAGCAGTGTTTCTTGAAGTCGATCCATTTGATTCCTTTCAAGGTGATTTGATGTCCTTGACAAATAAGTTGAAGATCTACGCAGTTGACATTGCAGCAAAGTGGTTTGATTGTCTTGGCTTTCTTGAAATTGAAGATGTACTTCGCGACTTGCCTCGCGAAGCTGGGACTGAATATGCTTTAATTGTTGTGCTGAATGATTTGACGAAAGCTGACTTGAAACGAATCCATTTTCTGACATGCTCTGACTCTGAGACCCAGGTCGAGCCATTCATGTGTTCCTAGGAATATGATGTTAGCTGCCTCTCGACTGTAAAGATATTATCTGCTGAATTGATCCTTACTGAAGGAGCAGGACTATGATTTTCTGATCGTTTGGTCGAGTTCTTCATTTTTATGGCTTGATGATTTATCTAGTTCTTTCGTGCTACTGAAAAACGTTGAATCATCGCGTTTGTTACCTGAATTTTGAATCGATGAAGAGGAGCTATCATTGCTTGTTTCCTTTACTTGCATCAACACGGGGCAATTTTGCTGTCCATAAAAATTCTAGTTAATGAAAAGCCTTTTTAAAAGGTTTGGATCAGATGACAAAGGGCACTGAAGCACGCTATCAAACAAAGTAAATGTTGTTGCCGGACGTCTTAAAGAACGAGGGGCGCGAACGCATCGTCGTGTGTCTTAAAATGCGGCTGTTTACTCAGGAAATGCATAATGCTTGCGAGGTTTCGCTAACAGGAAATGCACAATGCTTGCGAGGTTTAGCTAGCAGCAAACGAACGAACATCCCTGTGGAACATATACCAGGTACTCCTTTGCAGACAACAACACACATGGGTACAAAAAACAAAAAACGCAAGACCGCAAGACAAGTCAAGATCCCCAAGGAATATTTAGCCTCTTTGACTACAGTATCGAAAGTAGATTACGTACAAAGTATTCCAGAATGATTAGCGACTAGCGACCTGCGACCTGGTACCTGGTAGAATGAATACTACGTAGTACGTACTACGGTATTGTAAAGGCATTTAGAATTTCAGCACGTTGCCCATCAAAAATATAAGCCCTTCCGAATAAATCGAAATTATTGAATTTCATGACTAAATCCACTTGTCTTAACGGCAATTCGCCTTCTGTGATTAGGACACGGTTTCAGATTTAAGGGACGATTAGAACTAGACTACGGTCATGCGATGCCTCCGAGTCCCCAATAAGCTTCATGAATACCGATGCACTATAGAGCTGTAAAGATTACGGAAAGATTACGACCAGAAAAGAGGACTAAGGGAATGCCATAAACCCCAAAGAGTTATTGCGAATCACGAAATCGTAAACAAGGCAAGACACCTGGCATTGAAAGTCATAGAGTTGGGGGCGAATTTTATTCGGATTTAGCACCGTCCAGTTCAACCTCCTCCCAAACCGTTTCACCAATCGACCATATCAGATGGCCCACAACTTTGTTTGAAAACAAAACGTTGTCTTCTTCCTCTTGCTGCTTTTGAATAAGAAGCCAATCTAAAGTAAACGATGAAAGTAATCAACAGCGTCCTCGCTCTGGTTGCGCTCCTCAGCTGCGCCGCTGATGCTGAGGTAAGTATTCGAAGAATGGCAAAACGTTTTATGTGTGCTCCGCATGTTATCTTTGAAGGTACATTCGTTTCATTAATACCGTTTGATTGTACTAATGTCATCCTTTTGCTGCCATTCACTAGACTGTGGATCGCAATCTTCAGAAAACTACAACCAAGAAGGCGCTCGGAGAAGCCTGCCAAGTCACCTACAACTCAAGCGCTGACAAGTACACGCCCGTGAAGAACATGGAATGTGCGGCCGGCCTTGTATGCTCCGAGCTTAACGACAATGGTGTCGACGGAGTAGCCTTTACAGGAGTCTGCAACAGAGAATCTTGCGATGGAACTGCCGATCCATCTGTTGACCAACCCATTAGCTCGCATCGTGTCACCATCTGCCATCGCACCTGCTCCGAAACGAATCCGTGGGTGCGTATTACTATCGACGATGACGCCTGGGGTGGCGCTGAAGCTTCTGGATGCGGTCATCAGCGCGAGCACAACGTCACAGAAGATTGCAACAAGGACGATTACTCTGCCTGGGGTCCCAACCGTGTCGACTACTTGATCAAAGATCACGGTACACGCTCAGATGTTCGAATCAGGAACTCATTCACCCCCGCTCAAGAGAAAGCTTACTGGTTTTATTGGGAACGCGCTTGCCCGTATGTGCGCGCCAAGAAGCTAAACAAACCGTGCTGTGACTGGGCCAAAGGCGAATGCTGCGGTCCTCATCCTGACGACAAGTGCCCCATGGATCCCGACAAGATGACTCCTGGGCAGTGCGGTTGTGGTGTCCCTGATACAGATACGGACAAAGATGGCGTTGCTGATTGCCTTGACAAGTGCCCTGGACACAACGATAGCATCGACACGGACAAAGACGGAATCCCTGATGGCTGCGACAAATGCGCCACCGGCGACGATAAGATCGACACTGATAAGGACGGCGTCCCTGACGCTTGCGATCGTTGCCCTAATAACAAGTTTGTCTCCACGGAAGCTGGCCTCAAAGGATGCACCTGCACTGCAACTGAAACGCAGCTGCAAACAGGGTGTGTACAAGAGGTGGCACAATGTCCTTTGTGCGGCTGTGGAAAGCAGGATTTGGACACTGATCGTGATGGTATCTTGGACTGCTTTGACGTCTGCCCTAACGATCCCAAGAAATCTGCAAATGCTGGTACCTGCGGTTGCGGCAAGCCTGAGACCGACTCGGATGGTGACGGAACACCTGACTGCCTGGATGTTTGCCCCAACGACAAGACTAAGACCACATCTGCAGGACACTGTGGCTGCGGTGTCTCTGAAGTGGATACTGACGGCGATGGTACACCTGATTGCAAGGACGGATGCCCTCGTGATAAGACTAAACTTACTCCCGGAGTGTGCGGATGCGGAGTCTCCGATAAAGACTCGGATACGGATGGCACCGCTGACTGCAAGGACGCCTGTCCCTCCGACAACCTGAAAATTGCGCCTGGTATTTGCGGATGCGGTATTTCAGACTGTGATTCTGACATGGACGGAACTGTGGATTGCAAGGATGAGTGCCCTCAAGATCCTCTCAAAATCAAGGCCGGGGTGTGCGGCTGCGGAGTAAGGGATGTCGATACCGACGGCGATGGAACTCCTGATTGTAAAGATGCTTGCCAAGATGACCCCTCGAAGACTCAACCAGGCCTCTGTGGATGCGGCAAAACCGATTCGGATAACGATGGAACCTGCGATGCCAACGATCAATGCCCGATGGATCCCAACAAGAATAAGATGGGATTGTGCGGTTGTGGCGTGGGTGAGACCGATTCCGATCTCGATGGAACACCCGACTGTCTGGATGGATGCGCCCTCGATAGCAACAAGATCACTCCAGGAATTTGTGGCTGCGGTATGGCTGACACGGACACGGACAAGGACGGTACTCCCGATTGCAATGATGGCTGCTCGACCGACGCCAAAAAGATTGCCGCTGGCGTTTGCGGCTGTGGCGTACCTGATGTCGATACGGATAAGGATGGTGCACCGGATTGTGTTGATGAGTGCCCTCAGGATGGTAGCAAGATCTTGGCTGGCACATGCGGCTGTGGAGTTTCGGAAAAGGATTCGGACGGCGACGGCACCAAGGATTGCCAGGATGCTTGCTCAGCTGATCCGGACAAAATCAGTCCTGGAAAATGCGGTTGCGGCATCCCTGATGTTGATAGTGATGGTGATGGTACCCCCGACTGTTTGGACGCATGCAGCGCCGATCCTACCAAGACAGCGGCTGGTGTATGCGGTTGTGGAACGTCGGACATTGATTCGGATGCCGATGGTGTCGCCGATTGCAACGATAAGTGTCCGTACGATCAAGGAAAGACTTCCCCAGGACAGTGTGGCTGTGGTAACGCTGACACAGATACGGATTCGGATGGTACTGCTGACTGCAATGATAAGTGTCCCACAGACCCCAAGAAGACTGAACCCGGCATGTGCGGATGCGGTGTCGTTGATGCAGATGCCGACGCTGATGGTTCATGCGACCACAATGACAAATGCCCCTCGGACCCCAAGAAGACCGACATGGGTCTCTGTGGCTGTGGTATAGCTGATACTGACTCGGATGGCGACAAAGTGCCCGACTGCCTCGACGGTTGCTCATCTGACCCTACAAAGACAGCTCCAGGGGCCTGTGGATGTGGAAAAGCGGATACGGATAGCGATGGCGACGGTGTTCCTGATTGCAATGATGGATGCTCGGAAGATGCGGACAAGACGGAGCCAGGAACGTGCGGTTGCGGTTCGCCTGATGTGGATACGGACAAAGACGGTGTCCTTGACTGCGATGACGGCTGCTCGACTGACCCCGATAAGACTGAGCCAGGAACGTGTGGCTGCGGCACACCTGAGACGGATTCTGACAACGACGGCGTCCCAGACTGCACTGACTTGTGCCCCAACGACATTTACAAGACAGAGCCTGGCTCTTGCGGATGTGGCAAACAAGAAACAGATGCAGACAGTGACGGGACACCTGACTGCAACGATCTTTGCCCCTTGAACCCTGCCATGACGACCGATGTTGACACGGACGGCGATGGAACGCTTGATTGCAATGACGGATGTTCTGACGACCCGGAGAAGATTGCCCCCGGTGAATGCGGCTGCGGTTTCCCTGACGTTGATTCTGATGAAGATGGTGTAATGGACTGCAACGAAGTTCGCGAAGACATCACATTGACCAGCTCGAACCTCATCGGAACGACCGAAACATACAAGGAGTGCTACAAGATGTACAACGCCGGAAACAACGACCCCAACTTTTCAGGATTTGTCGAAGCTGCCACTGCTTATTGCCTCGCCGACTGCGTCGCTGGCGCATATTGTATCAAGGTCCAGGCAGCTTCTGGCATTCATCTCGCTGACAAGGAGGCCTGGTTCAAGGATTACTCTTCGGGCACTTGTAGCATCCAACCTCTTGCACCAGGAATCATTCTCACCTACGATAGTAGCGATCATGTCATCATGTGGGAAGGATGCTTCAAGATTCCGGAAGGAGCCACAGGAGAGAGCATCGAGATTCACGCCAACTGGGGATACTCCGGGAGCACCGGCCTCGGAAACACTGCTTCGACAGGACAGCCTAACGGGGTTGCAATGGACTACCCCGAATGTCTCGTCACTGAAACCACGCCTTTGACGACTCCTGTCGACGCACCTGCCGACGTTCCAGTTGAATCACCTGTTGACACACCCGTGGAGTCGCCCGTTGACCTCGAATCTTCCCCCGTGTCGTCGCCCACTGGCTCTACTGTTGACAACGACCCCACCGTTGGCCTTCCCACCGCGAACCAAGTTGGCGATGGTGAGTCCGGAGGTGGATTTGGTGATCCTCACTTGAAGACTTGGATGGGAGAGGTGTACGACTTCCACGGAGCTTGCGACCTAGTTCTTGTTTCGAGCCAAACTTTCAACAACGGAGCTGGTCTCGACCTGCACATCCGTACCAAGATCCGTGACGACTGGTCTTTCATTTCTGATGCCGCTGTTCGTATCGGTGAGGATGTTTTGGAAGTAGGAACTCGCGCCTACTACTATTTGAATGGAGTTGCCGGTGCCGAGATGCCCGCCACGGTTGGTGGATTCCCTGTCTCGTTGACTCACTTCGGAACCAAACGTCACAAGTTCGAGATCGACCTCGGTCACATGGGAGTCATTGTCATTAAGGTCTTCAACGAGTTCCTCGCTGTCGAAGTCAACAACGCCCACAGCGACGGCTTCGGTGACAGTGTCGGTCTCATGGGTACTTTCACGGACGGCAGCCTCATCGGACGCAATGGTTTGGTTCATGCCGATCACAATGAATTTGGTTTGAGCTGGCAGGTTCACGATACGGATGTCATTTTGTTCCAAAAGGTCGAAGGCCCCCAGTATCCTCAGCTCTGCCAGATGCCTGCACCCAAGGCTTTGAAGAGTCGTCGTATGTCGGAAGCGCTTGTTAGCTTTGAAGATGCCGCCAAGGCCTGCGCCGACTGGTCGGAGGAGACTCGCGAATCTTGCATTTACGATGTCATGTCGACTGGTGACTTGGACATGGCTGAAGCTGGCGCATTCTAAGATCGTTTTTATGTAGTTTTGGCTAACGAGGATCAGAGCCGAAAGTAAGGATAACACATAACGATATAGTCTATCTTAGTACACAAGAGATTGTCCTCAGCTTGATAAATCGATCCGGTTCATGTTGATTTGTGCGTAGAAGTTCTGTTCAACTCCAGGCCGATTGACTGATCTCCTTAAGGTGGGTGAACCTCGATCGCAGGACTTACAAAAGGATGAAACCAACCATGCGTCCTTCGTGCTCGTGCAGCTTTCATCCTCTTCACCGACGGCACTGTGCTTTATCATCATCCCTATTAAGAGAGCACTGATTAGAGATATTGACCCAAGACTGAATCCTTGCACTTCATCCTACGGAGTATCATCGAACGCGAAGAGCATGGTTCGTTCATAAGTCATAAGCCTTGATCAAAAATCAAAAGAGCTTACTTAGGCATTCCACTTTAGTCTTCAGAAGACTTTTCCACTCTTTGTCATATTTTCTTTCCTTTCAATAATGAAGCGAACTTCTCCGGAGTCCGGAGTCCGGAGTCCGGAGTGAAATTTCTCCGCACTGAAAGACTTGCAACTTGCAAGTTGCAAGCGTAAAGCATAAAGAAAACTCCGTACCAGGTACTCCGTTCTCTTCGGCGTGATTTTTGATGTCATCCGGATTTACAGTCAGGCCAACGTCTATACGAGTACAAAGGAATATCTGGAGTCTGGAGCCGTACACTCCTTTGGTAAATACTTTGTACTTTGTATGCACTCAATGGTCTTTAGTCATTTGGTGATTGCTGATTGCATTTCCTCTACCTGGTACCTGGTACTTGTATCGGGTATCTCTCTGGTCTTGAAATCTATCGAAAAGTAAAGTCTCCAATTACTACGTAGCTCATAGGGATACTGGTAAGGAGAAATCACAAATAATCACGATCAAAATCCGGATCCATTGAGTGCTGACTATAGTATTTAATGTATGATCCATTTTAGATTGGGCCTTTCGTCGGGCACAAAAAGTCATAGGCAGTCGGGGGAATGGATTATTTACAGTTTACAGAACAACTACCTGGTAGTGCCCTTTGTCCAAGGTCCGCAGCTTTCTCTGGTAAATCAAGCCGCGATTCTCCCGCCCACAACTTTGAAATTCAACAAACGTTGTCTACCTCTTCCTTTTGAAAAGATAAAAAAACTAAAGTAAAGGATGAAACTCATCAACAACGCGCTGATTCTCACGGCGCTTTTGACGTGGTTGACAGATGCGCAAGTAAGTGTTTAATGGACTGATGGGACTCGAGCAAGCGACTGCTGAAAATGAAAGTCTAACGTTACAAATGCTTTTGCAACCAGTCTGTTGAGCGCGTACTTCAAAAATCTTCATCAACCAGTAACTCAGGTAATACGTCGACCAAGAAAGCACTCGGGCAATCCTGTCAAGTTACCTACAATTCAAACGCCGACAAGTACATGGGCGTCAAGGGTATGGAATGTGATGCTGGGCTTGTCTGCTCCGACCTCAACGACAACGGTCTGGATGGTGTCGTGTTTACCGGTGTGTGCAACCGTGAGTCATGCGATGGAACTGCCGATCCATCCGTGGACCAGCCCATTAGCTCCCGCCGTGTTACTATCTGCCATCGCACTTGCTCGCCAACCAACCCGTGGGTGCGCATTACAATCGACGATGATGCATGGGGTGGACCAGACGCTTCCGGATGTGGTCATCAACGTAATCACAACGTCACTCAGGACTGCAACAGGGCCGATTACTCCCCTTGGGGCCCTAATCGTGTCGATTATTTGATCAAAGACCACGGTACTCGCTCGGACGTTCGTGCCAGAAACCCTACCTGGACCACTGCTCAAGAGAAAGCTTACTGGTTTTATTGGGAACGCGCTTGCCCTTACGTGCGCGCCAAGAAACTCAGCAAACCTTGCTGTGATTGGGCCAAGGGAGAATGCTGTGGTCCCCACCCCGACGATCTATGTCCCATGGATCCTAATAAGATGGCGCCCGGCCAGTGTGGATGCGGAGTTCCTGATACAGATACGGACAAAGATGGCGTTGCTGATTGCCTTGACAAGTGCCCTGGACACAACGATAGCATCGACACGGACAAAGACGGAATCCCTGATGGCTGCGACAAATGCGCCACAGGGGACGATAAGATCGACACTGATAAGGACGGCGTCCCTGACGCTTGCGATCGTTGCCCTAATAACAAGTTTGTCTCCACGGAAGCTGGCCTCAAAGGATGCACCTGCACTGCAACTGAAACGCAGCTGCAAACAGGGTGTGTACAAGAGGTGGCACAATGTCCTTTGTGCGGCTGTGGAAAGCAGGATTTGGACACTGATCGTGATGGTATCTTGGACTGCTTTGACGTCTGCCCTAACGATCCCAAGAAATCTGCAAATGCTGGTACCTGCGGTTGCGGCAAGCCTGAGACCGACTCGGATGGTGACGGAACACCTGACTGCCTGGATGTTTGCCCCAACGACAAGACTAAGACCACATCTGCAGGACACTGTGGCTGCGGTGTCTCTGAAGTGGATACTGACGGCGATGGTACACCTGATTGCAAGGACGGATGCCCTCGTGATAAGACTAAACTTACTCCCGGAGTGTGCGGATGCGGAGTCTCCGATAAAGACTCGGATACGGATGGCACCGCTGACTGCAAGGACGCCTGTCCCTCCGACAACCTGAAAATTGCGCCTGGTATTTGCGGATGCGGTATTTCAGACTGTGATTCTGACATGGACGGAACTGTGGATTGCAAGGATGAGTGCCCTCAAGATCCTCTCAAAATCAAGGCCGGGGTGTGCGGCTGCGGAGTAAGGGATGTCGATACCGACGGCGATGGAACTCCTGATTGTAAAGATGCTTGCCAAGATGACCCCTCGAAGACTCAACCAGGCCTCTGTGGATGCGGCAAAACCGATTCGGATAACGATGGAACCTGCGATGCCAACGATCAATGCCCGATGGATCCCAACAAGAATAAGATGGGATTGTGCGGTTGTGGCGTGGGTGAGACCGATTCCGATCTCGATGGAACACCCGACTGTCTGGATGGATGCGCCCTCGATAGCAACAAGATCACTCCAGGAATTTGTGGCTGCGGTATGGCTGACACGGACACGGACAAGGACGGTACTCCCGATTGCAGTGATGGCTGCTCGACCGACGCCAAAAAGATTGCCGCTGGCGTTTGCGGCTGTGGCGTACCTGATGTCGATACGGATAAGGATGGTGCACCGGATTGTGTTGATGAGTGCCCTCAGGATGGTAGCAAGATCTTGGCTGGCACATGCGGCTGTGGAGTTTCGGAAAAGGATTCGGACGGCGACGGCACCAAGGATTGCCAGGATGCTTGCTCAGCTGATCCGGACAAAATCAGTCCTGGAAAATGCGGTTGCGGCATCCCTGATGTTGATAGTGATGGTGATGGTACCCCCGACTGTTTGGACGCATGCAGCGCCGATCCTACCAAGACAGCGGCTGGTGTATGCGGTTGTGGAACGTCGGACATTGATTCGGATGCCGATGGTGTCGCCGATTGCAACGATAAGTGTCCGTACGATCAAGGAAAGACTTCCCCAGGACAGTGTGGCTGTGGTAACGCTGACACAGATACGGATTCGGATGGTACTGCTGACTGCAATGATAAGTGTCCCACAGACCCCAAGAAGACTGAACCCGGCATGTGCGGATGCGGTGTCGTTGATGCAGATGCCGACGCTGATGGTTCATGCGACCACAATGACAAATGCCCCTCGGACCCCAAGAAGACCGACATGGGTCTCTGTGGCTGTGGTATAGCTGATACTGACTCGGATGGCGACAAAGTGCCCGACTGCCTCGACGGTTGCTCATCTGACCCTACAAAGACAGCTCCAGGGGCCTGTGGATGTGGAAAAGCGGATACGGATAGCGATGGCGACGGTGTTCCTGATTGCAATGATGGATGCTCGGAAGATGCGGACAAGACGGAGCCAGGAACGTGCGGTTGCGGTTCGCCTGATGTGGATACGGACAAAGACGGTGTCCTTGACTGCGATGACGGCTGCTCGGCTGACCCCGATAAGACTGAGCCAGGAACGTGTGGCTGCGGCACACCTGAGACGGATTCTGACAACGACGGCGTCCCAGACTGCACTGACTTGTGCCCCAACGACATTTACAAGACAGAGCCTGGCTCTTGCGGATGTGGCAAACAAGACACAGATGCAGACAGTGACGGGACACCTGACTGCAACGATCTTTGCCCCTTGAACCCTGCCATGACGACCGATGTTGACACGGACGGCGATGGAACGCTTGATTGCAATGACGGATGTTCTGACGATCCGGAGAAGATTGCCCCCGGTGAATGCGGCTGCGGTTTCCCTGACGTTGATTCTGATGAAGATGGTGTAATGGACTGCAACGAAGTTCGCGAAGACATCACCTTGACAAGTTCCAACCTGATCGGAACTAATCAACCGTACAAAGAGTGCTACAAGATGTACAACGCCGGAAACAGCGATCCTAAATTTTCGGGATACGTTGAGGCCGCCAAAGCATACTGTCTAACCGACTGTGCTATCGGAGCAATGTGCATCACAGTGCAAGCGGCCCCCGGAATCCAGCTCGCTGACAAGGAGGCCTGGTTCAAAGACTACACAGTCGGCACTTCCAGTCTACAGCCGCTTGCTCCCGGAATCAAATTGACCTTCGACAAGAGCGGCAAGCAGGTCATCGCCTGGGAAGGTTGCTTCGAAATCCCAGAGGGAGCAACTGGAGAAAACGTCGAGATCCACGCAAACTGGGGCTACTCGGGAAGCAAAAGGTTGGAAACACCGCTTCCACAGGCAAACCCAATGGAGTAATTATGGCGTACGATCAGTGTCTCCTGACAGAAGCCAACGTGGTGACTTCTGCGGCTCCTGTAGTAACGCCTGTTGCAGTTCCTGTTAACACTCCGGTTGCAGCACCAACTGGAAGCCCTGTTGCTAAACCTGTTGACACACCAGTCGAGGCGCCTGTTGAGCTTGAGTCCTCTCCTGTTTCCTCGCCCACTGGCGCTACCGTTGACAACGACCCCACGGTCGGTCTCCCAACCGCCAACCAAGAAGGCGATGGCGAGTCCGGAGGCGGCTACGGTGATCCCCACTTGAAGACCTGGATGGGAGAGGTGTACGACTTCCACGGAGCTTGCGATCTTGTTCTTGTATCGAGCCAAACTTTCAACAACGGAGCTGGCCTCGACGTGCACATTCGTACCAAGATCCGTGACGACTGGTCTTTCATTTCTGATGCCGCTGTTCGCATCGGTGACGATGTCTTGGAGGTTGGAACCCGTGCCTATTACTACTTGAACGACGTTGCCGGTGCCGAGATGCCCGCCACGGTTGGTGGATTCCCCGTCTCGTTGACTCACTTCGGAACCAAACGTCACAAGTTCGAGATCGACCTCGGTCACATGGGAGTCATTGTCATTAAGGTCTTCAACGAGTTCCTCGCTGTCGAAGTCAACAACGCCCATAGCGACGGCTTCGGTGACAGTGTCGGTCTCATGGGTACTTTCACGGACGGCAGCCTCATCGGACGCAATGGTTTGGTTCATGCCGATCACAATGAATTTGGTTTGAGCTGGCAGGTTCACGATGCCGATGGCCTTTTGTTCCAGAAGGCCGAAGGACCTCAGTATCCTCAGCTTTGTCAAATGCCTGCTCCAAAGTCAATGAAGAGTCGTCGCATGTCGGAATCGCTTGTCAGTTTCGATGTTGCGGCCAAGGCCTGCGCTGACTGGTCGGAGGAGACTCGCGAATCTTGCATTTACGATGTCATGTCGACCGGTGACTTGGACATGGCGGAAGCTGGCGCATTCTAAATCATGATCTTGAAATTGATTTGCGGTGGCAAAAGTGCCGGAAAGAAACTTTCAGACGGTGAGCAGTGATTCTCCAGAGCACACATTCAATTTATAGTATTCAATTTTATAAAAAAAGGAAATATGTTCTTACTTTGTACTTACTAGCGCGAATTGTTAGCTTCAAGAATCGATTTTTTATCTTGGAGAAGGTTGGATTCGCTAGTTGGTCGAACTTAGCAGTCAGGCCGTAGATGAGAGTCTTGAGACTTGAGACTAAGGTCTTGAGGCTTCAGGTAGTTGTACAAGTTACAAGTAGATCTCTGCCTCTCCCTCTCCGCCTCCGCTACCTATCCATCTCCGATCTCCGCACTCTGCTCCGCTCACTGCTCCGCTTCTCGTTTGCTGGCCCTTGTTCCTAAACAGTTTAATGTACAGTCCCAATTCCCGAATGACCCAGAACCCAGACATAAGGCCCAAGGCAGTTCCTCGCAACTCGCAACTTAAAAGCCAATCGGGAATCGCGCCATCTTTGCGGTTTGGCTAGGGTCCCGACTGGTTGTACCCGTCCATGACGGACCCGGACGGGTATGGAGGGCCTTCGGCCCCTGTCCGTGTCCGTGGGACGGGGCAAACTTTCAACCCGGTCGGAACCCTAGGTTTGGCGGTCGTCGAAATCGGATTAAGGAAGAAAAAAATGGTTGCGCAGGGCGTCTTGACTTTATGGGCTATACTAATGGCAAACGGAAAACGGAAAAACGGGAGTTAATTTTGATGAATATATTCGGTACTATAGTTTACTTAAATTCCAAGTCCCAAAATGTCAAAGGTCGAGCTGTTTAGGGCCACGTTTCAACTCTCCACCTCAGAATGATGACATGTTCCACGGTCAACGATCAACTGTATATAAGAAATGGATATCTCACTAGGTTTACAGTGAGGAACACTAGCATACTTGGCCTCTCTAAATGAATTACCAGTGAAACAGTCACTGATTACTCAGCATTCAGATGCAGTACTTTTGAATTGACAAAGGGGAGTTCATCCCGTGAACGACCAAGATCGGAAACAGTACTGGAATGTGTTTGAAATGTAGTTGAATACAAACTCTGTGGCGAAAAGCAAGACCTAAGATCCGGCCCTGCGAGTCATCATGTGCCAAGCGTTTCTTGATCGATCGAATCACGAAATTTCTCACAACTTTGAAAATCATCCAAACGTTGTCCTCGTTTCTCTTTGAAAAAGTAAGCAAAACAAGCATGAAATTCATCAACAGTGCGCTCATTGCGGCAGCTCTCTTTCTGTCCGTCGCCGATGCTCAGGTATGTTTAGGCTTAGTGCTTAATTGTGTTCCTTGCCCCGGTGATCTTTATTAGACTCATTCTTCAATCACTCTTCTAAGGTGACGGCACGATTTCTCCAAAAAGCAAAAACGACCAGCTATGGCGGTTGCAGCCCCGAAAGAACTCTCGGACAATCCTGTCAAGTTACCTACAATGCAAACGCCGACAAGTACATGGGTGTGAAGGGTATGGAATGCGATGCTGGCCTCGTCTGCTCTGAACTCAACGACAACGGAGTAGACGGAGTGGCGTTTACTGGTGTTTGCAACAAAGAAGATGACTACGGACTTGCAGACCCTGACGGCAGCAGCAAATGTGGCTCTCGTCGTGTCACCATCTGTCATCGCACGTGCTCGCCCACGAACCCATGGGTGCGTATCACGATTGATTCAAGCGCGTGGTACGGTCCCACCGGAACAGGCGGAGGCCACCAACGTGAACATGATGTCTTGAAAGACTGCAAGAGAGACGATTACTCTCCCTGGGGTCCGAACACGAAAGATTATTTGATCAGAGACCACGGAACTCGCTACGATGTCAAGGCCAGAAACCCCACGTGGAACACTGCTCAAGAGAAAGCTTACTGGTTTTATTGGGAACGCGCTTGCCCTTACGTCCGCTCCACAAAGTTGAATGGCAAGATGTGCTGTGACTGGGCCAAGGGCGAATGCTGCGGTGTTCATCCCAACGACAAGTGCCCCTTGGATCCCAACAAGATGGAGCCAGGTCAATGCGGTTGCGGAGTTCCTGATACAGATACGGACAAAGATGGCGTTGCTGATTGCCTTGACAAGTGCCCTGGGCACAATGATAAATTGGACGCTGACAAAGACGGAATCCCTGATGGCTGCGACAAATGCGCTACCGGCGACGACAAGATCGACACTGATAAGGACGGCGTCCCTGACGCATGCGATCGTTGCCCTAATAACAAGTTTGTCTCCACGGAAGCTGGCCTCAAAGGATGCACCTGCACTGCAACTGAAACGCAATTGCAAACTGGATGCATTGAGACGAAAACAATCCAGTGTCCTCGTTGTGGCTGTGGTAAGGTCGATGTCGACACTGATGGTGATGGTACCTTGGACTGCTTTGACGTCTGCCCTAACGATCCCAAGAAGACCACTTGTGCTGGGAGATGCGGTTGCGGCAAGCCTGAGACCGACTCGGATGGTGACGGAACACCTGACTGCTTGGATGTCTGCCCCAACGACAAGACTAAGACCTCATCCGCAGGACATTGTGGCTGCGGTGTCTCTGAAGTGGATACTGATGGCGATGGTACACCAGATTGCAAGGACGGATGCCCTCGTGATAAGTCTAAACTTACTCCCGGAGTGTGCGGATGCGGAGTCTCCGATAAAGACTCGGATACGGATGGCACCGCTGATTGCAAGGACGCCTGTCCCTCTGATAACCTGAAGATTGCGCCTGGTATTTGCGGATGCGGTGTTTCAGACAGAGATTCCGATTTGGATGGAACTGTTGACTGCAAGGACGAATGCCCCCGAGATCCGCTCAAAATCAAAGCTGGAGTTTGCGGCTGCGGAGTCAGTGATGTCGATACTGACGGCGATGGAACTCCTGACTGCAAAGATGCATGTCAGTACGATCCTACGAAGACTAAACCAGGCCTCTGTGGATGCGGCAAAACCGATTCGGATAACGATGGAACCTGCGATGCCAACGATCAATGCCCGACTGATCCCAACAAGAATAAGATGGGATTGTGCGGTTGTGGCGTGGGTGAGACCGATTCCGATCTCGATGGAACACCCGACTGCATAGATGGATGCACCATCGATAGTACCAAGACCAGCCCAGGCGTTTGTGGCTGTGGTGTGCCTGACACGGACTCGGACAAGGATGGTACACCCGACTGTGACGACGACTGCCCAAGTGACGCCACGAAGATTGCCCCTGGAGTGTGCGGCTGTGGTGTACCTGATGTTGACACGGACAAGGATGGAACCCCTGACTGTGCTGACGAATGTCCCCAAGATGGGAAGAAGCTCGTACCCGGAATTTGCGGCTGTGGAGTTTCTGAGATTGACTCCGATGGTGACGGTACGCCTGATTGCCAGGACACTTGTCCTAAAGATCCGGATAAGATCTGTCCTGGAAAATGCGGTTGCGGCATCCCTGATGTTGATACTGATGGTGATGGTACCCCCGATTGCTTGGACGCATGCAGCGCCGATCCTACCAAGACAGCGGCTGGTGTATGCGGCTGTGGAACTTCGGACATTGATTCGGATGCTGATGGTGTCGCCGATTGCAACGATAAGTGCCCGTACGATCAAGGAAAGACTACCCCAGGGCAATGTGGATGTGGTAGCGCAGAAACCGATTCCGACAACGATGGCATTGCTGACTGCAAAGACAATTGCCCGAAGGACCCTAAGAAGACTGAACCCGGCATGTGCGGATGTGGAGTGGTGGATGCAGATGCAGACGCTGATGGTTCATGCGACCACAAAGACAAATGCCCCTCGGACCCAAAGAAAACCGACATGGGCCTCTGTGGCTGTGGTATAGCTGATACTGACTCGGATGGCGACAAAGTGCCCGACTGCCTCGACGGCTGCCCGTCTGACCCTAAGAAGACAGCTGCTGGCGCGTGTGGCTGTGGAAAAGCGGATACGGATAGCGATGGCGACGGTGTTCCTGATTGCAATGATGGATGCTCGGAAGATTCGGACAAGACGGAGCCAGGAACGTGCGGTTGCGGTTCGCCTGATGTGGATACGGACAAAGACGGTGTCCTTGACTGCAATGACGGCTGCTCGGCTGACCCCGATAAGACTGAGCCAGGAACGTGTGGCTGTGGCGTTCCGGAGACTGATTCTGACAGCGATGGTGTTCCGGACTGCAAGGACTTGTGCCCCAATGACGTCTTCAAGACCGAGCCTGGATCATGCGGGTGTGGCAAAGAAGATACGGATACCGATCGCGATGGCACGCCCGACTGCAACGATCTTTGCCCCACGGACCCCACCATGACGACCGACGTTGATACCGATGGAGATGGTGTTTACGACTGCGAAGACGAGTGCTCGGAAGACCCTGCCAAGACAGAACCTGGTGTTTGTGGTTGCGGAATTCCTGATACGGACTCTGACTTAGATGGCGAGATGGACTGCAAGGAGGTTCGCGAGGTCCTCAATTTTACAAGCTCCAACCTCATCTCAACTACCGAAACGTACAAGGAATGCTACAAGATGTACAACGCCGGAAAGAACGACACCAAGTTCTCAGGATTCCTTCAAGCTGCCACCGCTTACTGCCTTGCTGACTGCAAGGCGGGTGCCATGTGTATCAAGGTCCAGGCTGCCTCTGGAATCCAGCTTGGCAACACCGAGGCTTGGTTCAAGGATTACTCTGACTGCAACAGCGCTATCCAGCCTCTCCCCCCCGGAATTACTCTCACGCACGACAAGAGCGGCAAGGTGATTGCATGGGAGGGATGCTTCAAGATTCCGGAAGGAGCTACAGGTGAAGAAATCGAGATTCATGCCAACTGGGGCTTCACGGGAAGCACGGTAATTGGAAACACTGCTTCTACAGGCAAACCGAATGGAGTCGTGATGGACTACCCTGAATGTCTCATTCCTGGAGGCAACCTCGTGGGGACTCCAGAATCGACGCCTGTTGCTGCTCCTGTTGACACTCGTGTCACGCCGCCCATCGATACTCCCGTTGAGGCGCCCGTTGAACTCGAATCGTCTCCTGTTGCCGCGCCCACTGGCTCTACTGTTGACAACGACCCCACCGTTGGCCTTCCCACCGCGAACCAAGTTGGCGATGGTGAGTCCGGAGGTGGATTTGGTGATCCTCACTTGAAGACTTGGATGGGAGAGGTGTACGACTTCCACGGAGCTTGCGACCTAGTTCTTGTTTCGAGCCAAACTTTCAACAACGGAGCTGGTCTCGACCTGCACATCCGTACCAAGATCCGTGACGACTGGTCTTTCATTTCTGACGCCGCTGTTCGTATCGGTGAGGATGTTTTGGAAGTAGGAACTCGAGCCTACTACTATTTGAATGGAGTTGCCGGTGCCGAGATGCCCGCCACGGTTGGTGGATTCCCCGTCTCGTTGACTCACTTCGGAACCAAACGTCACAAGTTCGAGATCGACCTCGGTCACATGGGAGTCATTGTCATTAAGGTCTTCAACGAGTTCCTCGCTGTCGAAGTCAACAACGCCCATAGCGACGGCTTCGGTGACAGTGTCGGTCTCATGGGTACTTTCACGGACGGCAGCCTCATCGGACGCAATGGTTTGGTTCATGCCGATCACAATGAATTTGGTTTGAGCTGGCAGGTTCACGATGCCGATGGCCTTTTGTTCCAGAAGGCCGAAGGACCTCAGTATCCTCAGCTTTGTCAAATGCCTGCTCCTATGGCATTGAAGAGTCGTCGCATGTCGGAATCACTTGTTAGTTTTGAAGATGCCGCTGTTGCTTGCGCTGACTGGACCGATGAAACTCGCGAATCTTGCATTTACGATGTCATGTCGACTGGTGATTTAGACATGGCTCAGGCTGGTGCCTTCTAAGCACCCAAGCGAGCTCAAAGAGTTTTGGGCTTTTTTTTAGTTCTACGATGTAAAAGATAAAATTACATCTTTTTGCCCAATTTTTCGTCTAGTTTGTTTCTGTTATCACTTGTTCACGTGGTAAAGAAGTTCACCATTCATCCCAAGAAGAGAATATAGTGAAACAATGATTAGACTTCAATGAGACTTGGGCATTATTATTTATGCGTCAGTTTTTGTGAGAGGCGTCATGGTCAGTTTTTTTTTGCGAGGCTGCTACGTGCGATCCGATCAAATTCACTGCAGTAAGGCTTAAGGTTGAACCTGGTAACTGGTAACCTTATACGGAGTACAAAAGAAACAATCGTCGCTGGGAAAGTCGTTGGGCTCGAGGCTCTATAGCTTATAATGCACCCATCGCCTTAATTATTTTCCTTCTTCGCACAATGAAGAAATAATGATGCTGCTCTTGTGAATTAAAAATCAACAATAATCAATCTTGTGTCTACAACACACCATGTCCACAGGGAAGCAGAATGACGAACAGCATCAACAGGAAGGTGCACTCATTGATGCCACCGAATTAGAGCGTCTTCTAGAACGCTCTTTACCCGTCGATGAAATTGTGCATTGCATCGCGTACGGTTCGGGTGTCTTTGCGCAACAAAGTAATATGGCTACTCCGAATGTCGTTGATTTAATTGTCGTCGTGCGTGATACCTACCAGTTTCATCGCAGCAATTTGCAACAAAATCCGGCTCATTATGCCGGTTCACCCTTGATGTTGTGTCGTGATCCGGCTCGTTGCATCACTTCCTTTCAACGGCACAACCTGGAATTCAATCACTGGCTCCGGAACCCAAAATTTTACTTTAATTTGTGCGAAAACAACTTGAAGTATGGCGTCGTTCAGAAAGAAGACTTTTTGGAGGACTTGCAGAAATGGAAGTATCTTTACGGAGCCGGGCGTTGTCATAAGCCGGTATTGACCTTTGTTAAGCACGATGACGAGATCGAGGAGGCGCAAGAAAAAAAGAATTTGCCGGGAGCAGTATCAGCAGCTTTATTATTGTCAGAATCGGATACACTGTCGCCTGTGGAACTATTTACACGAATCGCTGGATTATCGTACGCTGGAGATCCTCGGATGCAAGTTATGGCGGAAGATCCAAAAAAAGTGGAAAGCTTAGTGAAAAGCCCAGGACAACTTCAGCGTTTCTCACAACTGTATGAAGAAAGTATACATGAACTTGAAAAACAAGGGATTGTCAATCGTTTGAGTAACACGGATGAAATAAAACATCAACGGATCGAGTGGGATGCTCGGAATCCACGAGTTCGGGAAATTTTGCGGAAGAATATTCCATTCCCGGTGACACAAACGAGCAATCTGCAGGAACGACTTAGATCGACCGTGGCTGCCGCAGCAAGGTATCAATCAATGAAAGGCTTGATAACAGCAGGCTTGGGCAAAAGCTTGGCGTATGCTACCCGTAAGTTGTCGAAAGGCTTGTTGAGACGCTAATGAAACGTAGAAGGTGCTAATAGAGACTTCATAAACAGATTCATCATAACTAAGCTATCTAAGTGATATTAGCGATACGTCCCGCGAATAATATCCGCCAAAATATGCGTGATGAGGTGAAAGTGATGAGTGATGATGCACTTTGAACTATAGTTCTAAAGTGTAGGCGGGCTTTTGTCATGACTAAATTTCATTCACGAAACAGAACGATGAAAATGAAAGTACAAATAAAACATCTAATGCTTCCCGGGGCAAAGAACCGTCTGAATATCGATACCATGATGTAAATATTACTTTAATCAAGCATCCACCCCTCCATCATCTTCCAAAGTCTCAGAATGTGCACTTCGAAAACTATTAAATCAGAAAATGTGGAGTATTTGTGGATCCATCGTCTCTCTAGGAGTGTGATTGGAGTCTGTACCTCTATGGTTTACAGGACGAAAAAAATACCTATTTTGTGCTAATTTTGCTTTAGTAAATAGATTTGCAATGCATTGCTTTACAATATTGCCAGCCCGCTCAGAATTATGGGTATGGATGAACCTAGACTGACGGCAAAACACGAGCATCAATGTTCTCCGGTTGTTTTCTTAAATCTAACCATTATACACAAGCTCATCCAGTTGTTGCCAGAATACAGCTCGTTCTGGACTATCCCGCGCTAAAGCTGATAAGTCGGTTATGTCCTTCAATGGTCCCCGTCGAAACTTGATTCGTTTTTTGACGGCATCCGGAAAAAGCGGTGTAAAGAGTTTCACGAGTGCCGCTAATAGCGTTGGTAAATTGAGCAACAACGTGGGGCCGACGGTACTATCCGGATAAACTTCTGTCGCTTGCTTACTACTTTGACTCAGCGCTTGTCGGAATTCCGAAGAACCACCGACTAACTGAACACCACTCAAGTCGTTGGCCGCCAAGACGCACAACAACTGATCGGTCGCCAAGGATCGATCGTTCGCGACTAGATTATTGACTTCTTTTGCGTACAAAAAGAAATCCGACATTTGATCGACCGTCACTTGTCCCATGAGTTTCGTGTCGTCAATTTTCCCGGCACGAATGCAATAGACCAAGTCTCCTTGAGAAGAAGTGGTGGTGATGGTAGCCGCCGAGAGAAAGGGGATAATGTGTGAAGAATATGGTGCTGCCGCGATGACAGGGGCATTATCCCATTTGCCGTTCGCCGTGGCTTGTGTGACGGCTGATACGGCGGCTTCGCAGATGGATTTTCCCGGACCCGTTCGCCATGAAAGTGTGTTACGAAATTGGTCTTCCAGCAAGCCCTCCTCGGACAAGCAATATCTCAGAAAGAAGACCGGATTCGAATAGGGAGCTTGATCGAGAGAAATACCCATGGATTCTGTGATCTTTTGCAGTTGCGCGATTTCGTCACGATGTGATTGAATGAGTTGTGTCACTGATACTTCTTTGTTTGCCAGCGCCATGGCTTTCACCACCGCGGGGAGGCCGAGGAGGCTCAATATCATCCAACACCGCTTCGTCATTCTGCAATTGTGCTTCTTTTTAAAACTTGATCTATGAATGAACGGATGAACACGTTTCTGATGGAATACTATGATAGGAAGAATGAATCTCGCTCTATTTTCACTGACTCGAGTTGGTTGGTGCAAATCATCGTCACTTTTTTCTTGTCAAGATGATGGCTTTCTGACGTCATCGTGTGAAGATCGGCATCTCGTACGACGTACACACATCAAAGTCGAATGAAGTCTTGTGATTTTTCCGATCTCCCATCCACCTCTCTCTAGAGAGCCCAGGGTCTCAGCAAGTTTTAACGCTGTAATACATTTTATGAGATTTAAAATAAAAAAGAAATTGTTCCTTGATCGTCGTATCCAAGCGTCATGACGTATAGCATGAGAGAAAGTCCGAGCAAACCCAGACCCACCGACCCACCACGGTAAAGGTAAAGCCCATTACCCATGACGGCTCCGCCCGTGCGTGAATCATCGTGAATGCGATGAATCAAGACTGGATTTTCAGTCATGAGCGAAACCGCTGGGGCAATATGCATTTTTCGCAGTTTCGTCGCCATTCTCTCGCATCAGTAATCACCAAGCGGTCGTTGTTAACACAAAACGCATCATTCTTTTGTGACTGGATAACTATAAAAGCTAAGCGGTAAAGGATGAGCGACAATCAGGACCCAAGCGAGAAGCTTTCCAAGTGGTAAGCAGCTCGATCCCTAACTCGTCCGCTGCTGGCATTGTCACACGCCTCACTGTCAATTCATTTCAGTTTGTTTTCGCAATACTCCTGGACTGTTGCAGGTGTCATGAGCGCTACCGGCTATTCACTTTACAAGCGTCCGAAGAATGGGATCGCCGTCATGTTGGTGGCCGGCGGTGTCGGTACAATGGCCGATCTCGCGTACGGATGGTCGACCAAATGTCGCCCGTATGTGCTGGAGTGGCAAAAACATCAACAGGCGATGCAACGAAACGAGAAATCAAACGACTAGTAGTAAAGTGAAAGAAAACTACCAGAATGAAACCGATGATTCGATCTCCAACTTGCTGAATAAATCGCTGATTTGTTTCGATGAACAACAGCAAACGTGGCAGGGAATCGAACGGCTAAAAGAGGCATGAAAACTTTTGCGTTTCAATTATGGTTTGGATACATAGCAAAATTGTTCGATGAATTCGCGCAGGAATCAAAGTGCTCGATACCTTTGCCCGAATTTCCTTTACCGCACTGTTGACTCTAGGGATCTTGTACTTCTGATGATGCCTGTGTCACGAATCGACATGATAATTCGCTAATTATAGGAATATTTAGACAATGCTCATGGTGATTCATTCGAGGACGGGCCGAAGCAGGCTGTTGGATAGGTTTATTTTTTTGCAATACAGCACAGTCGTCCGACTGCATCTTTCTTTTTCCAAAATAATGACGACGTGTTTTTGTTTAGTATATTTTTACCGGTTCGAAAAAGAGTGCATACCTCAATAGGAAAACATGCATGGAAGTCTTATTCTGGGTAATAAACATGCACACAGATCCCAGATAACCGGCATGTTGCAAAGGCTTACCAGGTATAAATAATTTTAAACCTAGCATGTCACGTGTCCATTTGTCCGAACACAGATCATGTCCTGCTCTTTACAGAGAGCTTCCATATGATGGCCTTTTTACAGATAAAACCACGAAAACGAGGACGGAACGAAAGTGCAACGCTTGTTCAGTACCGTGTGTCAACCTTCACGATACACAAATAAATGAGTAGTTTCCGTTGGCGTAGAACGTGTCGAAGTGTCAGCAATCCGGTTAAATCTTTATTCGGTCATGCCGGCGTACCGAAAGTACATCTTACAGGATAGTAATGTGGTCGGGTATCTTTTTGGTGGAACGCGAATCACACAATTTGATTGGCGAACCGAACTGTCATCCGAGGTGCGTGGAAGTGGTGATGAATGATTTTGCATTCCGGATCCATCTTGCTTGACACCACTTGAACCAAGCACGCATAAAAATGGATACGAACCCCTTGGACATCCAATCGAGTTCAACGTTGATCCAGCGCTCTTCTTCTTTCTTCACACCGATATTAACAAGTCTATCGAAAGCTTTTGACCATCATGGGCGTCGATGATACTGTTCCGAGGCTCACGGGATGCTCGGCTTACGAAGGCTTCCCGTGCAATGCCGACGCAATCACTGCGGCATCATTAGGTCTAGCGGCCGGTGGTGCTTCACTGCTGTTTGTCTATTTTTTGAACGTCAATGTAAGTAACATCTGCTTGGTGCTTTCAAGAAGATATACCTCGAACGAGTTCTCACGCATGCTTTCATTGACAGCTTCAAAATCAACCTCGCGGCAATGACTTGATGAACTCCATCAGCGACAAGATCAAGTCCGGGTCGCAAGCCTTCCTCGAAACCGAGTACAAGTATTTGTCCATGTACCTCGTGACGTTCTTTGCTTTGCTCACGGTCCTCTATTCCTTAGATCCGCCTTCGGGAGATCGCACTGACGGTATCCGTTACGGCGTCTGCTTTTTGGTCGGCGGTCTCTTGTCGGCGGCGTCGGGATGGGGCGGCATGTCGGTCGCGACCGACGCCAACGTAAGAACGACACAAGCCGCTTCAGCGGAAGGTCTGGGCAAGGCGCTCCGTGTCGCATTCACGGGCGGAGCCGTCATGGGCTTTACCGTGGTGGGTCTAGGTTTGCTCGGACTTTCTCTTATGCTCTACGTCATGACGCTGGGATACGACGACGCGCCGGATCTCAGCAACCGGTTGTATTATGCTTCCTCCAGTCTCGCTGGATTCGGATTCGGAGCATCTTCCATCGCTCTCTTTGCCCGTGTAGCGGGAGGAATCTACACCAAGGCAGCGGACGTCGGTGCCGATTTGGTCGGAAAGATCGAGATGGACATTCCCGAAGACGACCCACGCAACCCTGCCGTCATTGCGGATAATGTCGGTGACAATGTGGGTGATGTGGCGGGTATGGGAGCCGATCTATTCGAGTCCTACGTCGGTAGTATCATTGCTGCTATCGCACTCGGAGAAGGCGACATTTTGCTCACCTTGCTACCCATCTGGGTGTCGGCTTGTGGTATTGTGGCCTCGGTGGCTGGATATTTCGCTGTGCATGCCAACGACGATGCCGACCAGAAAGACTTGATGAGGGCCTTGCACAAGGGCACCGTTGTTTCGTCGCTCCTCGTTCTGGGATTCTGTGCTGCCTTGACCTACATTCTATTCGGTATGGATATCGATCGCAGTAAAGAGGGATGGGAAATCTACGGATGTATTGTCATTGGCCTAGTTGCTGGTGTATTGATCGGTCAGGTTACCGAATATTTTACAAGCTACTCCTTTTGGCCCGTCAGGTAAGCGAATACTGTCAAAGGTTATTCTCCGTGTAAACACGATGGGCGCGTATCTCATATCGGTTATCTACTTCCCTTTTTCTAGATCTATTACCGAGGCCGGAGTTACTGGACCTGCTACTGTCATTATTCAAGGTTTGGGAGTCGGTATGATCTCCACTGTTTTCCCGGTGTTGATTTTGGTGGGTACGATTTTGGGTTGCGATGCTTTGGCAGGTCAGTACGGAATTGCCATGTCCGCGGTAGGAATGTTGTCCACTTTGGGCGTAACGTTGGCTATGGATGCTTACGGTCCAGTTGCCGACAACGCCGGTGGTATTGCAGAAATGGCCGAACTCGACGAACGTGTTCGCAGCACCACGGATGCTCTTGATGCTTTAGGAAACACAACGGCTGCTACTGGTAAAGGGTTTGCTATTGGTAGTGCTGTTCTTACCGCACTTTCGCTTTTGTCTGCCTTTACGAGCAAAGCTGGCGTCCGCGATGTCAACATTGGTGATCCAGTCATTCTCGCCGGCGTTTTGATTGGTGCCATGTTGCCCTTCTTGTTTGCTGCTTTGACCATGCTTTCTGTTCAAAAGGTAGGTTGACCTGTGCTGAATTCAACCATTTGCTTCCGTTACAAATATTCTGACGGAGTTTTTCCCACAGGCTGCCGGGGCCATTATCATTGAAGTCCGTCGTCAGTTCGCCGAAATCCCCGGATTACGTGGAAGGAACTGCCGAAGCCGATTCGGACCGTTGCGTAGCGATTTCGACGCAATCTTCTGTAGAGGAAATGGTCTTACCCGGCCTGTACGCCGTGTTGTCTCCCCATCACTGTAGGTTTCTTGGTCGGGCCGCGTTGCCTCACCGGTCTTCTCGGTGGATCCATCGCATCCGGAATGATGCTCGCGCTCATGATGGCCAACGCCGGTGGAGCCTGGGACAACTCCAAGAAGTACATTGAAATCGAAGGCGCTTGTGGAGGCAAGGGTACCGAAACTCACAAAGCCTGTGTAGTCGGTGATACTGTCGGTGACCCATTCAAAGACACGTCAGGACCGGCCTTGAATATTTTGATCAAACTCATGTCCATCATCGCCCTTACGATTGCTCCGTTGTTGGAAGGCAACGACGATTGGGATGTATGGTATTATGGATTGATTCCGCTTGGAGTCATGTTCCTCGGTACTGTTTTGGTCTACCACTTCTTCTGGAGCGAGGTCGCTGACATTGCCGCCGACATGGGCGGTAAGAAAGAAGTTGAGGAGAAGGTGGTCCAGGACGACGAAGTCGCAGCTACTGATGCGGAAATTGAAAAGGTTGCCTAGATTTAGTAGCTTAGTTGGAATTGATGTTAGTAAAGCAATGTGTTAGTGTCGACGAAAGCAAAAGTGTCTATTTCGTCCTCATGAGTAGTACCTCTTGTGAGTTCATTGAAGCCAGCGGCTAAAGCGCGTAAACACTAGCTATAGGTTACAATGAATCGCTTCGCCCAGCGCTACGATATTGCTTGTTCCCGGCTGGCTAGTAGCTTAAAAATTTGACTTGCCTTACGAAGGCGCTGACGTCCGTCCGCTTGTACGAGCAGCAATCATCACGAAAATAATGCGGCGAAGCGGTTCTAACATTTTACTTGTATCCGACTAAATGAATATTACTAGTAACTTTATTATCCTTCTGTATTGAATTGCATAATCACTTTATTATCATGGCCCCCAAACGAGGTATCGATGCGCTTTTCTCACAAGTCGGCAAATCCCTGCCCACCGGAGGGAGTTTGTCGTTTCGTTTGGTGAAAGGCCCAGCTACCGTCGCCGTATCGGACCCGGTCGATCCGAAGGCCCCACCACAAGAGTTCCCATTACTAGCAAAATTTCCCGAATCGGTCATTCGACCAGACTTCACAAAACATCCCTGGAATTCTGGTCGATTGTATCAACAAGAAGTACCGAGGCCGCTCGATGATGAAGAGGACGAGGAGGATCACCAGCAACAGAAAAAGAAACGATGGAAGTACAACCGCAATCACACCGCACAGAGGCAGTGGATATTGCAGGAAGAAGTTGATTTCTTAGAAACTATGGTAGCGAAGAGAGAAAAGCGCGAGACAAAGAAGTTATCGAGTCGCTACGAAGGAGTTCCGGAACACAATGCGAGTCAGTATGTCATCTTTTTCGCTTCCGAAAACAACGCATTCTCGAATCATGAAGACGCCAGCGATGATCAGCCGACAGCGTTGTTGCAAGTGCGTACGCTGCCGTCGCCGCTAGGAACGATTCCTTTGCTCAACCTGCCGTTCGGCACAGTTATTCGTTGGCTGAGGCCGAAAACGCGATTCAGGATCAGCGCATGGGTATACGAACACTACGACCGGACGAATTTGGTGATGCACAACCCGTCCTTCGAATCCGTAAAACCGAAGTTGGAAGTAAAAGTCGCTTGTTGGATAAGTTGAAGGCGAAAAGTGCGAACGACGACGTTGAGGAAGGGGACGACGTTATGGGGGACGTGGGCGTACCGCAATCGTAAAAGCGGAGGCGCACGTCGCGAACTTTTGCAGGATATTGGAGAAGGTATTTTGGTTTCTGAAGATGGAGTACTGGGTGGAGCTAATGATGCGGTATTTGGTGGAAAGGAACGGTTTGGAGAGTTGAAAGCGGAAAAGATAGCCACAGACGAGCAACCGCCGGGAGATACAGACAATGGTAACACGGAACGTGGAGCAGATGGGGCTGCCATGGCCGATGATTTTTATACTCGAGACGTAAAAGCTGAATATGACGAGCTAGATTACGATGCTAACGAACAGTTTGATGATGATGATGTTGACCTGGGCGAATCTGAGATGATAACAGACGAAGGTGGGTTCGGTGACGACGATGATGAAGCGGATGCGCTTGATGACGATGAAGACGAACAGGCTGAGGTAGCTGGCGCCGAAGGCCTCGCTTCTGCTGCTGGATTCAAAATGATGTTGGCAAAAGCGCGCGGAGAACTGCCGCAGCTCGTGACGGCCGCCGATCTCCGGTCCGACGCCGCGAACAGCAGAGGCGACAAAGATGCAGGCGTGGATGCAGACGATCACATTTCGAAAATCATGAAAGCAGCAGAAAAGGCCGCTGCCGAAGCAGGTCACAAAATTAGTCAGGAGCCACAAATATCAGCAGCAAGCTCTGCAGCGCCGGCAGCTAGCATTCAAGTCGACGAGAACGGCTTTAGAATAATAAGCCTAGACGCAGTGCGGCGTGAGATTTGGTTGAATCATGGCCAAATCCCGATGAAGCGACTTATGAAAATTTTTGACATAAAAAAGAAATCCACGGCAGAGCGTCAGGCAAAGTTTCGTGAGATGGTGAAGGAACTTTGCACGATGGTGAATGATCCCGTGTCTGGACGAATGCTTGTCTTGAAACAACACTACTCGAATATGAAATAACTTTGAAGAATAATCATGATTCTTTAATAATAGCTTTAAGCTTTGTATGATATTACTGGATTGTGAATAAGTATTTGCATTACCAAGCGATACTCGAGGTTTCGCCTGGTCTACCGAATAAAAAAGATCGCGGAGATGTAGCAAAAGACTTCCTCCAGGTGGCAAAACGAGCGGGCCCTGTTTTTGGGCCAAGAATGTCTTATAGTCATCGAGGGGAAGTGCAGGGTTACATCCAGACTTAACGGGTGAAAAAATAAGGGGCGCTCGAGGCGGCAATTTGTATGCCACATTATTACAATTATAAGCGGCTGCACTGAGTGTCAAAGACCCACAAAGCATTGGTTTGGAAGTGTCTAGGCGCACGCCATTGTTGTGCGACGCAGAGTGGCAGGACACCTTTTGTTGGGAGGGGATGACATCATTAGCAATATGCATTGGGAAGGAGCTTCCAACCGCTGCTTGGGCTTCATAGATTGAGTTTACAGGAGGTAGAATATTAGTTGGTGGTGGAGGTGGTGGTGAAGGACTCTGCTCAGATCTATTAAGCACATTTTTGAGATCAAGAGCGGAGAGTGGAGAAGGCGGCGGTGCCACCATAACTTTGGTTCATGAACGGTAACCCACCGGCGCATGATATGCTTCTGCCATTTTTAGGCTTCTTCAGAATTTGTACATTTGTTAGGGTGCGTTTCGAAACAGAAGAATGATGCGGCGTGGCGTCGTCATCCAAAAATCTCCTTTGGAATCAAGGCTTGAGCTTTTGCTTGTTGACTCTTCCGATTCTTTCTACCTCCCCGACATCCACGGGGACGATGACTTCGACGTTTAGGTTCATTGAGATTTTGATCAAAGTCCAAGGCTTTCACGTCTTTGCCGATCGGAAGGCTAATATTTGAAGGGTCGACAAGCTCGATCATTTTATTTATCCCATTCTTCCTCTCTGTCAATGTGTTGGAATCCGTTTCACTTGAGAATGCCACTCGATTCTCGTATAGAAATATCCTTGTCGGCTCATTTGGTTGATAGTTGAGCGTTTGTCGAGACGACGCTGATAGAAGGGACGAATGTACTTCGTTGGATAGATAGGATGTCTGAATCCTTTTGTTAGCTCCAAACATTTTCAGACTTTGGCGAGCTTACAACACAATGACAAATAAATAAAGAAGTCAGCTTGGGTTTGCTTTGATGCGGACTTCTAACTAGGATTGCTCTCCGGCAACAATAATGAGCGAAGCGAGAAACTGCTCCACAATTACAAACAAAGGTGAGCGATGTTGCGAAAAAGTGATGGGCGATCGTTGTTGGCGATGAGATGCAATGTGAAAGCGGTACGACAGATTCATGGGTTGTAGTTACAATCGTTTCGTTGTCTTTCTTTTAAATGAAACTTTCACTAAGACAGTATGTACTAACATTACCTTGGTTTTTAAGATACTTACGGAAAAAATGTCGCAGGAGAAGAACTCTTGTAGTAATAGTACAAAGTGGAATATTTCTCGTCCTTCGTACGTGGTACGTAGTCTTAACCTCAATGATCAATGATGATGTGCAACATTATAATATTATTCACTTTCTTGCGCGGAGGCACGATAAAAATGGCAATGCTCTTTCCCTTTCCAATTGTAGCACATAAAGGCAACCATATCTGATTATAGCGCAATGAATCATGAGTAAACTAACCGAATATTCTAAGTTTGACCAAATTGATACGGAGAGCGAGGGAGAGGAAGAGAAAATTGTTAATTTAATCCCTACGGACGCCAAAATGATTCACGACGACTTGACCGGGCGTTACTTCTTTCTCTACAAAAATGCGAGAGTATATGAATGGGAGCAGAAGCTGTCGGAAGTCATAGTCTATATCGCTGCACCGCCGATTCAGACTTTGTCGAAAGATTCGATCGACTGTCAAATAGCACCAAATCATGTGAAGCTCGGTTTGAGGGGACAGAATCCATTTATCGACGAACGAACGGCTGAAACTGTTGAAGCTGGAAAATCCTTCTGGTGTATCGAAGAAGTCGAAACAACAATGAGTGAGAGTCCGCAGAAACTGCAAGAAATAAAAATGATTGTAATTTATCTCCACAAAGCAAATAAAGCAAAAGTTTGGGAGAATGTTTTCGTGGGGAAGTTTCCCGGAGTCTCGTTGGATCCTTTCCAGGTCGAAAACGAGAAGCGAGCTTTATTACTCGAAAGATATGGAGAAGAACACGGTGCTGGATTTGATTTCCGAGATGCAAAAATAACGGGCAGTGTCCCCGATCCTCGAACATTCATGGGTGGCGTGTCACATAATTAGTTTCTTTTCCTTGAAACTCATCGAGCGTCAAAGCGGGTATAAAGTAAAAATAGAGTTCGTGATTATAAAATTAGTCTACAAAAGCCTGTTTTTGGTCAAAGACTGAGCCGCTCCGATGCCAGTGTAGGACTTACGAAGAAGATGCATTAAGTATATCCAAAAACATTTCGTCATTCTTTTCTGCACCAGAAGTTACGGCTATATTTGCGGTCAAGTGACGTTGCAAAAACCCAGCAGCCACAACGTGCGGAATTTGATTACGAATGGGCAACATATTTTCTCGAGCAAAGTTTGTCATTTCCTCCACTGTCGAAAAGCCCAGGACAGGAGCCAGAAAGGCCGGTATATTCTTGGAAGAGTCAAAGTTGCGCAAGCAAGCCACACGGAAAGCGTGCGAGATCTCATTGACGTACGTTTGTACGAACGAGTGAGACGTGGTGCTGTGAAGCTGTTCCAGCGACTTCCAAACGGCCGCTAAATCGGGTTTCAGCGCCGCCTTAGCAACTTCGAACCAGGGTTCCAGTTCATTCATTTCTCCGCTGCGTCGAAATAAATGACGGGCTGCCATCCAGTCTTGATGATAGAGAAGACCCGCCATGTGAATGATGTAAAGGTCGAGGTCGGGACTGCCTCCCGCAACTTCCATGGCTTGACAATATTTTACGTCGAGCTGCCTCAAAGAGGCAGGGGGCATTCTCCTGTGGTAAAAATATATTATTCATTGCTAAATGATGTGCTAAAAATGATTTCTTGCCGGAAACGAGTCAATGAAGCCAATCAATGTTGCAATGAAATAGCGAGCGGCAATTCACGGTTTTTATCATTCGTGACTTCTGTGTCACAACAGTCACAAAATAAACTTTCTCGTCTGCTCGTCATCCGACTTTGGTGTCAAGCAAACGGGCAAGTTTTGGCAGCGTCATTTTCGTGGCTGATTTTCTATCATCGACGCTCGCGGGGTTCGCACAGCGAGCAAGGGAGGGGTGGCACTTCTACTCCGACACGTCCTAACGTCGTGTCTTTCTACCCAAACTTTATTACCAAAAGCACCCCTATGCACTTTCCCTACAAAGTGTACAAGAGCCACTATTAACTTCATAGAATAATCCAAGTGTGCCACAGGATGTAAACGATAAACATCAACCCGAACTCGTCATTCCTCTGAAAACCGAAATTTTCTCCTTGTCCTTGACACCTTCATTCTAGAAACAAACGGATCTGTCTTCGAAGTGACCCCGACACAAAATCTACCGACCCCCATCGGAACCCTAAAACAATAAAACAACACCATGATCTTGAATACGGCTGCGCGCTTGATTTTTCTCCAGAGCCGTCAAACGCTCTCCAAGGCCGTTGCCGCTCGGTCGGTCGCTTCCTTAGCCGGGTCTTCATTGCGTCCTACGGTTCGTACAACCTCGCCGTGCCGTCAACAGTTCGCCTTCAAGTCGACGGCCATGCATCCTGCCGATGATACGGCTGGTCGTGACGCGTATGATATCGCACGGACCGTCGAAGGAACGGATGCTTGCTTAAAGATGGGTTTGAACCGCTTGGGAATCACCGGTCCCACCAAACTCTTCAGCAATCTCACGTATCAAGAGCTCTTTGACCACGAAGTCGCCAACAAGGAAGGTGTCGTTGCGAAAGCTGAGTACGGTGATACCTTCACTGTCGACACGGGTAAGTTCACCGGGCGTTCGCCTCTGGATCGTTGGATCGTTCTCAATCCAGGAAGCGAGACGGCCGAACACATGGACTGGAACAAGATCAACCAGCCGACAAGTCCCGAAGTCTTTGACGAGCTTCTGGAAAAAGCTGTCGCTTACTTCAACACGCGAGAGACTGCGTATGTCTTTGATGGATATTGTGGTGCGAATCCGGAAACGCGCAAGAAAATCCGGTTCGTTCACGAAATGGCCTGGCAGCAGCATTTTGGTAAGTCTTTTTGCTTGGATAATTCGACGAATGCGTCAATATTGCACCGTTGTTCTAATTTTTTCTTTTATCTATAGTGACAAACATGTTCATTCGTCCCGAAACTCGCGAAGAGATTGAGAATTTCGAGCCCGACTTTACCGTCATCAACTGCTGCAGTCAGGTCGACGAGGACTGGAAGCGACACAACTTGCACAGCGACACGGCGGTTGTGTTCAATCCGGAGAAGAAGACGGCGGTCATTTTCGGCACCTGGTACGGTGGAGAAAATAAGAAGGGCATCTTTTCACTCATGAACTTTTGGTTGCCCCTCAAGGGTCACTTTCCCATGCACTGTAGTGCGAATGTCGGCAAAGACGGAGACGTTTGCTTATTCTTCGGGTTGTCCGGAACTGGCAAGACAACTTTAAGTGCCGATCCCCATCGTGCTTTGATAGGCGATGATGAGCACGGATGGGATGATCATGGAGTTTTCAATTTTGAGGGAGGATGCTACGCCAAGACGATCAACTTATCGGAAAAGACAGAGCCCGACATCTACCGGGCCATCAAGACCGATGCTCTATTGGAAAATGTCAAGATTCGTGAGGATGGGACACCTGACTATTTCGACACGAGCAAGACTGAAAATGGACGCGTTTCGTACCCGATTTTCCACATTCCAGGATACCACAAACCCCAAATGGCCGGGCATCCCAACAACATCATCTTCTTGACATGCGATGCCTATGGTGTTATGCCCCCTGTTGCTCGTCTCACTCCAGAACAAGCGATGTACCACTTTTTGAGTGGATACACAGCCAAGGTTGCCGGAACCGAGCGTGGAATTAAGGAGCCGACCGCTACATTTTCCACGTGCTTTGGTGCCGCTTTCATGACTCATCATCCTACTCGCTATGCGGACTTACTGCGAGAGAAACTTGAAAAACATGGATCCCATGCTTATTTGGTAAACTCGGGCTGGTCGGGCGGTCCATATGGCGAAGGAAAGCGCATGAGTATTGATACTACCCGTGCTTGTATTGATGCTATTCTTGATGGATCCATCCACGACGCTGAGTTTGTGAAGGATCCCATTTTTGGTTTCGAAGTCCCGAAAGCGTTGCATGATGTAGGAGGAGTTTTGGACCCTAAATCGACTTGGAAAGACCCCGCGGCTTACGACAAGATGGCATTGCACCTTGCCAAACTCTTTAAAGAGAACTTCAAGAATTACGAGGGTCGGGGAACTGTCGACTACACCAAGTTCGGTCCACAGATCTAACGTAACTGAGTATTTCATAAATTGTTGGAGAATGTCGTTTCACCTTTATCTAGTCGTTGCGTTTTCTTTAGTTCTAGTAGCATTTAGCAGTGTCGACATAGTTCATGACTGCAATGCAGTCGTGGCGAAAGGTCGCCTACACGTAGGTTCTATACAAAGTAGAGTAGAAAGTCCAACAACGACAACTACGGAGTACGGAGTATTTTGCACGGATTTTGGACGCAAGTTTTATTCAAAAATATAGCGAAGTCGCTATTTTAGATAAAGTAACAAAAATTTGTGCGTTTTTGATGCTTAAACTAGATTTTCATGAAGGGTGACAACTTTGTTCCTTGTTCGCATTATTGCCTTTTTCTCACAACAACCACATTGCACATTGCCTACAATGAAGCTCATCGATTGAAATGGGAAAAGGGTTCCTGATTCTCTCTTTGCTAGTTCTTTTACCTGACGTTCGTTGTTGGTTTTTTTTTCAATGTGCCGCGAGGGAGCAGCATTGGCGAGTTTACGCAAGGCGAAGTGATTACGAAGACTACGAGTCCTATTCGCGATGTTTGACGCCGAAGCAAGCGATGAACTCAGTCCTTCGTGAAAAGAACGAGTATGCTATTGTCGACGGAGAGTCTTTCTCGCAGAGAATCGCACGTGTTGTTGGCGGTTTATTTCGCCGTCAGAAAACGAAAACGCCAGGGAAATTGGTTCTCTTACTCAATGGAGAGTCGACTTGGAATGTAAACCACACTTTCACAGGCTGGGAAGATCCTCCACTCACTGACAAAGGGAAACTCATCTGCCAGCATGCGGCAAGAATTCTCATAGCAGAGGGTATTCAACCTGACATCGTTTACACATCCAAACTGAATCGCGCGATTCAATCTGTTCAAGCTATCTTGGATGAAATGGATGCTTGGTTCATACCTGTCATCAAGACATATCGTTTAAACGCCAGAATGTATGGTGCAGTGCAAGGGTTATCGAAGCAGCAAACTGCGGAAAGACTCGGGGCTAACGTTGTGCAGGCTTGGCGGAATACTTTGAAAGCACGCCCGCCCCCACTTCTTCGTTCTGATCCAGCCTCCCCGGCACACGATCGTCGGTACGAAAGTCTCAGCAACGATGAAGTACCCGAACATGAGTCGATTTTTGATTGCCATGAGCGTGCTCGAGCGGTGTGGTCACACCGCATTCAGGTGAGTTCGTACACAGGCATATCCTGCACAATTATATTATTCGCTGACAAGACGGTTCCTGTTTTCTCATAGCAAGACATTGCTGCGGGACACACCGTCTTCGTGGTTGCGCATCGTGATGCGCTTCGTGGGATTATGAAAGAGATTGATGGTATCCAGGATAGCATAATTCTGAGTGTAACTATGCCAGTTGGCGTCCCACTTCTTTATCAATTCGATTCCAATTTACAAGCAATAGTTGGAGATGGCGTCCATAGCCCCACTGCTTCTTCGGCTGTTTATTTGGATGGAGGTAAGAAAGATCATCTTGTATCAGCTTTGGAAAACTACAACAATTGGAGGATGCAATTCGATGCTGGACCTTCGAGGCGTACGTTAAATACTGCGACCACTGTCGAGAGGGCGCTATGGCAGCTGCGTCAGGACGAGCAGCTTGCTTCACAATTTATTTACCACACCGCACAGTCGAGCGCCGATGACTCTGAGCAAGGGGATCGCTGGGTGGATGATCCAATTGAGGCTGAAGATTTCGAGTTCTTTTCCGAAAGCGACGGTTCCATGAGCGATCAATCCTTATCCAACATGGCTATTCCTAATCTTTTACCGATTCCTTCTACGAGAGACGCCTCCACTAGTGACCCCGTCGTTGTTTTTGTTCGACACGGTAGGACGCCACACAACAATATGGGCCTTTTCACAGGGTTTCAAGACCCTCCGTAAGTCACCAGCATTTGTTCTTCTTACACTTTAATTCGTCTTACTAGCTGAATTTTTCTACACCAGTCTTGCCGTGGAGGGAGTTCAGGACGCAAGGCGTGCTGGTCAACTTCTCAAAAGGCACGGTTTCGACTTTGATGTCGTTTATACATCACAGCTAACGCGAGCGATACAAACCGCTACTTTTATTTTGGAAGAGTTAGGGACACCGTGGGTTCCAATGGTCAAGTCGTGGCGATTGAACGAGAGGATGTACGGAGCGTTGACGGGGAAGTCGAAGCGCATGATAGAAAATGAATACGGCAAAGACCAGCTGCTGAAGTGGCGTCGTGGGTACAAAATTCGACCCCCAAAAGTTTCATCCTTTTCTCCTGACTATCCTGGAAACGATGAGCGGCGCATTCGAGATATTACAGATATTCGCATTTCTTGGACAGAAAGTATCGCTAGATCTCTTGAGCAGCGAAAACTGGTATTACATCGCAAATTTCCCAAGTCCGAGAGTCTACATGATTGCATGCAGCGGACAATACCTTTCTACACGGGAAGAATACTTCCCGAAGCCGTTGCCAAACAAAAACGGGTGCTTGTTGCAGGTCACGAAAACGCTATTCGAGGAATATTGATGCACTTGTGCAGCATCCCCGAAGAAGCTATGCAGCAGCTCCACATTCCAAATGGAGTTCCTCTGGTTTATAGCGTCAAAGGAAAGTGTATCTCCCTCCTCGAGGATGCCCAAGCGTATCAAGATGACTTGCCGGTAATTAGTGTCAGTGATTTCGGTCCTGCTGCGAAATATCTATTCAAACCATGCGAACTGGACGATGAATTTTTGCAGATATTAAATCGAAGCCTGTAAAAGAATTATCAAGAAGGTAACCAATTCATGTTAGTAGTCACCAAAGAAAGAATGGGGCGTTTAAAAGTTAGCAAATCCTGTCTCTATATACCTAGAATCTTAAGCCGCAGCTGCGGCTATATGTTGACGCTGATATGTGATGCATTTGTCAAGAACTTGCACCTTTCGGACCAAGCTGCAATATCGTTGGTATAGCCTAATATTAGTTTTGGACCGAAGGAAACGTTTTCCTACAGACCAGCGATGCGCTTGCCAGAATGCGTAGGATATTGACAACTGTATGTAGATCAATTCAAAGTCCCAACATAAAAGCGACCTAGTTGTCATTTGCTCCATAAACTCGTCTGCCTTTCCCAGCAACGCGAGCGCTTGACGATAGATTTGCTCTTGGATATGCCTCGGTTGAGATCTGGAGAAATCCAGACATGACACTGCCCAGTTGTACAAAATGATCGTCGCAATGACCGCATCTGTAGGTTCACCTGGAGAAAGAAGTTCGATAAGTGTTTCGTCAATCTGGATGACAGAAAATGTAATATGCATGCTCTTTAGATCGAAAAGATAGCTCAACTGCTTAGCTTTTCCAGAGAGTGAACTTTGATCGAAGAAACTTTCAAACTGAAGCGTAGATTTCCTATTCTCTGAAGACACCGAATTCGTAAGATCAGGCGCTGATGGTAGTTTCCACTGTGATTGGCAAAGCGTGTGTGAAGTTCGACGCACTGATGCCAAAGCTTCCGAAAACGCATCACCGGCCTCTTTGTGGCAGCATCCCCTTTGAAGCAGTGCCACTGCTCGATTGTTCAGAGCGATTGGAATGTAGAAGTTGCTGTCCTTGTCATGCATGTTTTGGTTTTTGATGTAAAATAAGATGAGTGAATGGCGAAAGTGGTTATTTGTGGTGGTTTTTGTAATGAAAGAAAAGCTCAAGACGACGTGATAAAACGTTGTGAAAAATGAAAAACTGTGGAATGTATTATTTGTAAAACCGATACTTGATACTTGGCTGGTTTACAAAGTACAGTTTATTGCTAACCAGTAAGTTATCAGTTGTAATGTTTGTAATCAGTGGCCAATTGAAGCCAACGCATGCGTCTCTTTTCTGTCTGTACTTTGTAAGGGATAGAGACGCCTTAAAAGATATTCCGACGTTTTCTCAGCACAGGAGACACAATGACCATTGACTGGTGTCTGAGTGAATGCTCAGTGCGACAGTGAGACAGTGATTTGTAGATTTAGTCTAAATACCAGGTACCTCCAACCCCAATACAGAATCTCTTGGAATATCATCGAATTCCAGGAACCGTGAAAAGTGCCCACGATCCGCGATTTGCGCTGCCTGCACCATTTGCGAATTGTTGATGAAGATTCTACCATGCTTCTATAAAATAAAACAAAACAAAACATCATTCATTCCTTATAGAAACAAATACAATTCCACAATGACTTCGTACGACTTTGATTATTTGGTCATCGGAGGTGGCAGCGGAGGCGTAAGTTCGGCGAAACGAGCCGCCCAGCTCTACGGCAAAAAGGTGGCGATAGTTGAAGGCGCGCGATGGGGGGCACTTGCGTCAATGTCGGTTGCGTTCCCAAGAAAATCATGTTTCAAGCCGCCAATTTATATCACTCCATAATTGAAGACACAGGACCTTACGAAATTTCGCTTTCTGGTACAAAACCGAAATTCAATTGGGGCGTCTTCAAGGCAAAGCGTGACGCGTACATTGAACGTCTTAACAACATCTATCTCAACGGCTTGCAAAGCGCCGGAGTCACTATTATCGAAGGATGGGCATCCTTTAAAGATGCGCATACGATTCATGTCAATATGAATGATGGTTTCACCCAAACTGTAACCGCGGAACATATCATGATTGCGAGCGGAGGCAAACCTATGATACCTTCAGGGAATGGCATTCAAGAACATACCATCACTTCGGATGGTTTCTTTGCATTGACAGAACAGCCCAAGAAGGCCGTTGTCGTTGGTGCAGGCTATATCGCTGTTGAATTGGCGGGTGTATTGAACTTTCTCGGAACCGAAACACATTTAGTGATTCGTAAAGCCAAGGTGCTGCGCGAATTCGACCCCGTCATCTCGGACTTTTTAACCAATGAAATGATTCAACAGGGAATGCACCTACATAAAAACACTGGTGGAGTTGAACAAGTGGAACTCGTTAATGGTCTCAAAACTGTCACTTGTGTGAATGGCGAAGTCATTGAAGGGGCCGATATTGTTCTCATGGCACCAGGTCGTGTCCCCAACATGGAAGGACTGGGCTTGGACAAGGCCGGTGTTGCGTTGAAGGAAGAATCACCCCATATCAAAGTGGATGAATATCAAAATACAAACGTGCCAAATATTTACGCACTTGGCGACGTAGCTGGACTTCTCGAGTTGACACCCATGGCCATTGCCGCCGGACGACGTCTCGCGGACCGTTTATTTGAAATTTGGACGATGCCAAGGCATCCTACGAGCTCGTTCCCACCGTCGTTTTCTCGCACCCCACTGTCGGTACAATTGGTTTGACCGAGCCAAAAGCCATTGAAAAATACGGAGAAAAGAATCTGAAGATTTATAAAAGTACATTCGTCAACTTGTACTACAGCATGTTTTCACACTTGCAGCCTTCAGATAAGCCCAAGACAGTTGTCAAAATGATTTGTGCCGGAGAGAATGAGTTGGTTGTTGGACTGCATATTGTCGGAATGGGAGCTGACGAAATGTTGCAGGGTTTTGCGGTGGCAATGAAGATGGGCGCGACGAAGGCTGACTTTGACGCAACCGTGGCAATCCACCCGACTGCGTCTGAAGAAGTGGTCACGTTGGGTACTTGGGGCACCAGTCCACAGGCATCTGGAGCGAAAGCCCCGCCACTTATGGGAGCCCCAGCTCCTCAGCCTCAACTATCGAAAATGTAACACTATAGACGTAATATTTGTTCTGGTAAAAAACCTTTTGTCAATGGAATGGGTCATCACTACTCAAATTGCAGAGGTCTGACGTACACGCTGCGGAGGGACAGCATAGACGGTCTTTCGAACAGGGATACATTGGTCTAAAGGCCACGCCGGAAGATCGGGGTGACCCAGGTTGGAAGGAGGAGCTGGAGCATAACCCGGACCGTCGAAGTAACTATCAATCATACATTCATCGGCTTCAGGAGGCTGGCAAACGTGATATCGAGATTCGCGTTTTTGAAATTGCACAATAAGCGGCACGCCCGTTGGAATGCGGAGCGATTCGAGCACTTGTAAAGCTGCAGGATTGTCTTCCACTTCACAAACAACACCAAGCAATGTCCTGAGGGAATTCGCGTGGGCGACTACCAATCCGGTGGCCCCAGCTTCGGACGTTCCTTGCGCCGCATGATTCATCGCCAGTTTGTCTAATGAAGGTACTAGTACGTCGTCTAGAAAGGGCCGAACTCGATTTTTCGCCACACACTCCAGACTCTCGCCCTTGGGAACATTTTCTATAGATCCACATAAATGCGCATATTGTTGAATTTCGGCAAGGCGGCGAGGGTCATCGTCTGCTAAGGGCGGAGGAACTGCATACCAGCTTCTTCGCCACGCTTTCACGTCTTTCGGATCATGGCCATACAATCCGTCTCCCACATCCCGTTTCGATAGACCTTGCAAAGCGCCATAGTGTCGTTCATTGAGTCGATAATCTGACACAACAGGTATTGAGACTCGCTTCTCTCTTTCATATTCATCTAAGCAATACGTAGCGGTTTCTTGTGCACGGTGCAAGATTGAAGTGAAACAAATGTCAATTGGATAGGAATAACTCGCTGCCTGCTCACCCGCAGCCACTGCTTCTTCATGACCTTTCCGACTCAATGGCACATCCGTCCAACCAGTAAATATTTCTTCATAGCCAGGCATTCCTCCGTTCCAAATAGAATCCCCATGGCGACAAAGAAGCAGTGTATGCGTGGGATTGACGGAATGAGAATCGGCTTTCCTGGCTCTCTTCGCTAATAAGAAACCAGCAACCGCAAGAGAAGGCGATATCAGTTTCATGGTTAAAGACACGCCTCGAAGGACATGAACATGACGAAAGTAAAGAGTCAAGAGTCCGAAACAAGGAAATTTTCCCTCGTTTCGAGAACGAATGTTTTTGCAAAGAACAAACACATCTTGGCTTTTGGATATGGGTGTCAGATTTTTCTCGATGACATCACAAAACGATGACGGAGTATACGACAAATATGTACGAAACCGTGGGACTCGGGTAGATCCGTACAAAGGCGTGATGTCAATATTCAATGCCGAGACGAACAATAGTTTCAGAGACAGAACTGAGATTAAAAGAAGACGGTGAAGTTAGGTATATCTGATCAGCACATGGTTGCAGGTTACAGCGCTCGACCTTACTAACCTCTTGGAACTCTATTCTTTTGTTTGTATTGAAAAATACGCTTTCCGTGGAACATCTTCTCCAATGTCGGGAAGTTCACCTTTGGACTAGCAGAGCTAAACTGCGACATTCAGTTACCGTGCTTCCGCTCATCCATTCGCCTCGCGAGTGCATTGGCTTTCTTCAAAACACAACTTCCGAGCTTCCGTTGAAGATCCATACAAGCAATGTCATCTTCACTAGTACGTTCGTAGCTCGTTCTTGTCTCTGAAAGAATTGCGTCATCTCCTTTCTCTCTGAAACAATTTCTCAGCTGCACCAAGTCAGCTCCACATTGAAGAGCAACAGCTCGACAGGCCCATAACGCGTGTTCTTCGCGAATACAGTTTGGCTCGCCTTTGTGTCGCCAATCAAAGTAACGAAGCATCCGAATTCCCAAAGGAAAATCTTCCAATTGATTTCGTTCCAAGTTTTTCTGTCGACACGTTTTCAAAAGATCATCCAGTTGACGGCAAGTTTGTAAGCGATCCAAGCGTTGATCTTCGGTCCACCGTAAGATAGACTTTGGGAGAATAGATTCGAACCACTCGCTATCGGAAGGCAATCTTTTCTTTGGGTCGCCTTCGCTTTGAGTATGAGAGAGTGATTCCTTCGGTGCCATTTAACGTTGCGTCAATGTGAAATGCTATATTTGTCGAGTCAATGTTCGATGGCAATGCACAAAAATCAGTGCCGTTTCGTTGCGAAGAAAAGCCGATGGTCGTCGTTCTGTCCGTCGGTGCGCTGTGCGCTTTTACAAGTACATTCGACAATGGAACGAAGAAGTACCTGGTATGGTTGCCGAAGGGACGCAATGCACGACCTGTATCAACATTTGGAATCACGGATGGCTTATGCATGATGCCGATGTTGACTCACGTAGAAGCATAGCGCCAAGACTATGTAGCAATATGATAAATGTTTACAAAGAAACTAAATCAGTTTATATAGAGTCCCTTGTTTTGCTTCCCATTCGTCAAGTTGAGCCAAATGAGAGGCTAGTTGTCGCAATGGGCGCGAAATGGAGGCAGATCGCTTCCGAATCATTTCCGAAGCATACTCTGTCCCCCACAAACCTTTTTCCTTGAGTTGCGCTTGCAAGGAAAGAGTAATGCGGATATTCTCCTTTCGCAAAAAATTCAACCTGTTTACAACATGTCGCTCTAATCCGCGACAATCGTTTTCGGAAACGCACGATATGTGACACTTCACGCTCATCTTTTGCTTCCCTCCAATTCTTTGTGGGTATCCATCAGAGCACGAATAGAGGAACTATAGCTAGGTGACTTGGCAAGAATCTGAGCGGCATGATACCTTTGCCTCTTTTGCATCCTTAGCAGTTCTTCCTGACTAAGCCATTGGTTGTCTTCTTGTGTAGCAGGTTCTGAGACGTGCACTTTTACGTCAATCGTTTCGTATTTTCTTGCGTCAAAGTGCACACGATGTCGTTTCTTTCCGCAAGGAGGTACACACTCCTCTTCCTTTCGCTCCGAATGAAAGATAGGCTGGTTGGGAAGGCAGATCACGTGCATCATCTTCGCATCGAACAGAGAGGGAGAGTAATGACCCATCGGCCCCCCGAAGCTGGACGTCATCAACCTCGGGGATAAGATGACTTTTGTTGCTCCAGCCATTAGAATTAGACCGATGATTCGCTTAATGAGAATCGACAAGTAACTAATGCTTCGTAGCAACGTGAATGAAAATTGAAGCGGAACGAATTTTGGCGGGAGGCAAATGCAAATAGCATCCACCGGCGTCGCGGGTTGCCAACCCGACAAAAAAACAGTCATCGACGACAAAGAAAGACTTGCTCCGTAGATCTATTACTACGTATTATAGGAATGAAAGGGACTCAATCGTACACTATTGAGCTATTGCCAAGTTTATCAAACATTCCAGTGAAAGTTAAGACCACCGGCTTCCGATTTGCGATGCAGAACATGAGCAATTGTTGTAAATTCTAGATTAGCTAAAAAAAATAGAAAAAAGGTCTGTTCGTGACGTTGATAATTCAAGTCGTAAATCGTTGCACATTACTGGTAAGTGGTAAGCGTTAACTCAAGAATCATGAAGTACCTGGTACTGCCTACTGCCCCGTGCCACCTTCTACTGTTTTCTACTTTCTTGATTCTTGAGTGACCTTTAGTAAGTCAAGATTGCTGACATCACGGTACATAGTACTGAAGATGATACATATTTTTGACCTTGGGTCAGTCCCTAACCACTTTCATTTATTACGGAACGGCGTCCACGGTCCACAAGCATCTCTCGTCTCTCGTCACTCGTTCTACTGTTATTGTAGCTTGTAGCTAGTTGCGCTCCCTGCTCCCTAGCTAAACTATGGCTCCCCTAGATTTAGAGGGAAAGTTTTGTGAAATGCAGAGTGCAGAGAGGTGACACAAACCTATGCAAGCTGACAAGACACCAAGAAGCTCAGTCCTATCTCGAATGGCTAGAGGCTTATTAGCATTCAACAGTCTCAACTTCTTTAACATGAGTTGTTTTGAATAAATCACTTTACAAATAACCGCTACACTAGCTATGCTGAATATATTGATTTACAATCAATCGCCTTTCCGACGTTCCGAGTTGCACCTTTTCGAGCAGCAAGTCACTTCGTCCCAGCAGCGTTCCCACTTCTTCCTCCACGAGAATGGTCTTTTGCATACTACACATATCTTGGATGGTAGATTTTCCTTACTGATTTTCTTCTTGGTATCGTTACCCCTGCCTCGAGCGTTAACAGCAGTTCCGAAAAAGGAGCGAGAAATGACGGACGGAATGAAACATGCCGAATGGTGCAATCGTCCTTCTGTCAGCGTAATTCTCAGGCAGACCAAACTAATGCAAATCAGGTGATGTACCTTCCGCATGATTTGAACAGCAGTTGATGAAAGAGCCCGCATTAATTTTATCGCTTTTTGAGGTTGCAGCAACAAATGAATGTGATAAGCACATTATTTCATTGAAAGTACCGCTGTGATTGCATATTATCAAGAACACGTTCTCTACTGGGTATGAATCATCATCATCGCGCTTTCTAATTAAGCTAGGAAAGTCACGATACCTGGTAAACACGGAACACGAAAAAGTAAACTTCCTGTGATGTTCAAAAAATGATTCTGGTTTATTCTGCAAATTTAATGCTGCTAATGTAAGATAGCTTGGGATAAGTGCTTTCGAGGTAGGCATTACCTCTCATTTGAATCATGCCCTGATTAGGGCCTGGACCTCGGGGTGCCCCTTCCCCATAACCAGCGTAGAACCTGTCTACAACATCCATTCCGCTGATAACTTTTCCAATGGGAGAGAAGCCTTGTTTGTCGAGAAACGAGTTATCCGCCGTGTTGATGAAAAGTTGTGTCGTTCGGGAGTTTGGACCGGCAGTTGCAAAAACAACGGTCCCTCGCGAGTTTGATACTTTGACTGGATCGTCTAAAAGACTCTTACTTCTCCATTCGGCTTGGATACTGGGGTTACCTTGTATTCCAAACTGAGCCACAAATCCAGGCAAGACGCGAAAAATACGACAGTCCTTGAAAAACTGGTTTTCTGTGAGCTCCATAAATCGAGCCACTCCGCGAGGAGCCCAGGACGGTTCGAGCTGTAATTGAACGATTCCGGATTTACTGGGATCGCCTTCCAGATTGCTTATGGTGATTTCCACAATTTTTCCAGAAAGTGTTTCTTGTTCAGCCGAAACCAGTGCTGGCGTAACGACCGCGCCGATCGTCGCAATACGACGAAGCAATCCAAAGAACTGACGGCGTTCCGTCTTACGACCATTTTCGGCTTGAAGAGCGGTATTGCAAAAAGAAACGAGGTTTCTAGGGGCTGAACTTGTCGTCGAATGCGGGGCAAATGCATTTACTTGCCATCCGAGAGACACGATTGCGGATGTTGCTAGAAAAGCTAGCATCTTCCAGTTGCGAATGCGGTAATTGAGGGACATGTTTGTAAGCTGACAGAAGAAAGGAACCGTGGAGGGAGATTAGTTAGCAGAAAGAAATGCCGGCAAAGTAAAATCCTGTATTCGATTTCGTTTTTTCTCCGCCGTCAGTTGCTTTCAGTGAGCTGGCCTTGGTTGACAAAGTGAAGATCGAGTTTTTGAGAGCGATGACGACCACACTCTGCGCTTTTGCGCGCACCTTCATCTCGAAATGCAGATGAAAGCCTTTTCCCATTTTGATTTGGCCTTATGGAAGGGAGTATTCTAGAGGAAATGTACTGATTGTGTCTCCAAACATGTTCTGGTATATGTCCTCAAGTACCGCAGTATAGAGTTCGACCATGGGTTTGTGTGTTATACGGAGTAGGTCCTTGATGGAGGGTAGAGGACTACCGGTACCGGTACCCATCAACTGGAACCCTTAACCCTAAAACACGAGACATAAGAACCTCGCAAGAAAAAAGATCTATACTACTACTAACTGTACCCTGGTACCTAGTCCTGAAACATCACAGCAAAAATGACCAACCATGATGATGAATGATGAATGAACCACGAGTTTTACTCCGGAGTACAACATTTTGGAGAACGATGTTCGCATCAATGACTAGTTAAGATTCAGCTATTCTTTCGTCTTTTCACAAATATACGCAACTGATTGCCATCTTTGCACAGTTCATCAGGAAAAATCATGAAGATATACCAGTTACTCCTCCTTCCTTGCTTCGTGCAGTCCTTTGTCGTCCCGAAGCGAAAGCATGTGAGACTTGCCCATCAAATAAAGCACACGTCTTCGCTGCCGAGTCAAACATCCCTCTATAAACAGAAACGGATGAATACAAGAACAAGCAAGGCAACCAAACTGAAATTGCTACCTTCTATCACGGAACTGGGAGAGTCGCTCTTTTCGTATACCGGAAATGTTCCATTCTGGCAAGCTTTTGGCTTGAATGCCATTTTATTTGCCCTCCTTTCGAAAAAAATTACTCAAGTCACTCACACCGGAGGGTTTTGCGCACTCTTTTGCTCTGGGAACGTTGCTGTGGACCACACTCGGATGGCGAGGATGGTCGCTGTGCGTGTTGTATCTCGTAGCCGGAAATCTGGTCACGAAGGTGCGGTTCGCGGAAAAGGAAAAGCGTGGTCTAGCAGAGAAACGGGGTGGTCGACGTGGACCGGAGAATGTGTGGTAAGTGGCTACAGACGAGCATTGTTTCCATTGTACCAAGTTTTACACTAACGCCTCAACAGGGGATCCGCCTTGACGGCTCTGGTTTGTGCTTCATGCTCCATTCAAGGGCCGTCTTTTCTCGGTATCTCGTCGGACTTGTACGTGATTGGGTTTGTGGCATCCCTTGCTACCAAATTGGCGGATACATTTGCTTCAGAGATCGGTAAAGCCTACGGGAAAACGACATTCCTCATTACGAACTTACAGCGCGTGGAACCTGGTACAGAAGGGGCTATCTCCGCAGAAGGAACGGCAGCAGCTGTAGGAGGCGGACTTTTGCTTGCGCTGTATGGATGGGCAACCTCTTTAATATCGGGACCGGCGGTTCCTATTGTAACAACTGCTGCGTTCATTGCTACGAACATTGAAAGTGTGTTAGGGGCGACATTACAGGAAAAGAAAGGGCTCGAATGGGTGACGAATGAAATAATCAACGGCCTTAATACACTGATAGGAGCCATAATAGCTATCGCTGCAACGATGCTGGTAATAGGATCTTCCTGAAAGGCGCTAGTAACTGTATAATGCAATAACTGTAACCACTATTGACTAGTGATCTTCCGTTTCTTTGGCGGATCATCTTCTACTTCACTGTCATCATCGGCGACTATTTCGTCATCGTCTTCTTCTTCCGACGAAGATTCTTGATCCCAATTCTTTTCGGTTTCAACAGAAAATCATCTTGCAAAGCATTCCAGTTTTGCTTCTTTTCCGATGTTTTGTTCACCTCTTCTTTCTTCTCGTCTGATTTACCCAACGATTTTGCTTTAGCTTTAATCATATCCAAGAAGCCATGCTTTGTCATCTTACGAACGGGCTCATTCTTCGGGTCAGCGGCGGAGTCTGTCGCATCGCCTGTTTTGTTTTGATGCTGCGAAATCGCGTTGAAAAGCGCAACCACACCACGGGTTGCGACGCGGCGAAGCACACGTTCTTGTTCCAATTCTTTTGATATATTACTTTGTGTTCCACTTTTTCCCGGATTAACAAAAGTAGATAAAGATGCAACCGACAATGGCTCGTGAAAAGCTACCAATCGCTTTTCTCGGTTCGCTTGTCGCTTTTCTCTCATCTCCTTTTCTTTCTGTTTCTCCTCCTCAGCGAGCTTTTGAATGGGAGTTTTTGTTTTACTGAGAATCGCCGATTGTGAGTTTCCGGTGACAGTTCCCAAAATCCTAGCCATCGCACTCGCCATTCCTTTGGACCGCCGATCGAGTTCTTGTTCTTCCTCTGAGTCGTCATCACTCGAATCAGATTTCTCTTGACGAGTCTGTGATGGGCTGTCGTTGCTTTGCTCGTCAGCATCATACTGATCATTTTCTACATTCCTTTTCGATCGTTTAGTGGGCATTACTACCTCCTCATCGTCGCTACTTTCATTCGGGTCGTCTTCATCTTCGTCGCTGGATCCTGCAAATCGGTCCAAATCCTTTTCATCAACTTCTACTACTTCTCGCTTCCGCTTTGCCGCTGGTTTCTTTTTACCACCCATCTTTAACAACGTTGCTCTCGTGCAATCCGATTTGTGCGCAAGTGTATTGCTTGCGCAACTTAAAAATGCCGTCTATCGAAGGAACGTTTTTCTTTTTCTTTGGTGGTTTGCTCGTGAGTTGAATGGAGAAGGGGGAAAGCGCACAACGGCAAGACGCATTTTTGGTCTCATGACTGGAATATGCAGTCGTGGTAAAAGGGCTTGGGCCTTGGCTTAGGTCAAAAGACTAATAAACGTGGAAGAGAACGATCCGAGTTGTTTTTTTCAATATTTTTTAGTATTTTTCTTGCCATCAGGCAGGAATATTCATTTCCAAGACATTCGTAACGTCACAATATTACAAAAGCTGCTGAGAAATAGACTCTAGACGATGATACTGCTACCATACCAGTGCTTTTCACGTGTCCGACTTGCGCTGCTTGGAATTTATCTTTAGTGGGACCGTTAACACAACCAACACGGCGATATCGTTACATTCCGGGCCATTCTATAGAATAGGGATGATTGCACTAAAGTACTCAACATCATTGACAAAAAAAGGATCAGATGGTTTCCACTCAGTGCATAAAATCTTATTCTTCGATTCTTTTCGCCGCGGATCGGCCACTCTCTTCTAAGATGTCATCCCAGGGAGCAGCGCATTGTAAGCTCAAGATTGAGATCAAGAGAAAAGACGATACGGCAACGACTGCATATGTTTGGTTCACATCAGCTTCGACGAGAATGGTAAAGATCAAAGGAGGCAACCATGATAAAATTTGGGTACAGTAGACGTAAAAGCCAGCCAGTTCCTTAACGCAACAGAAGGATCAGGTCAGGTGGTTCGCCACAGCACAAATGCTACCTGTTTCAAACGTACCGCTTCGTGGTCTTTTGGAAGGATCATTGAGAAAAAGAGATTCTCGGTGGGATAAAACCAACCGAGATACAACCCAATCCCCGCTCCCCATAGATAGGACAAACTTTTTGGGATATAATCAAGCAGAATCGCACCGCCAGACGCAAACAACATCAAAGACAGCATACACAGCTGCCACGAAGTATTTGGATTTGTTTGAGCAGTGACGAAAGCACCAATTTTCGATCCGGGGAGAGAAAAGCAACGTCACCAAGAAGAACAGACCGATCTCTGTCCCGCTCAACCCGATCTGTTCGTCTAGAAAGACGACAGCTACCGTTGTAAACGCATTCACAGCAGATTCGGCAAAAATTAGTGCCGCAAAGTAACACCGTAATCCCCGTTTGTAGTGTTGTTGTATTTCTTTTGCCGTATGATACACGCGTGAGAATCCTTCCGTCAGAAGCAACCTTCCTTCGGGTAGCACGTGACGCGGAGGCACATTCGGCAGCAATCGCCAACCCCAATAAAAGAATGATCCCGTCCACACGACATCAATCCCTTGACTAACCTGTGCCGTGTTGACATCATCCAAGCCCGAGGCAATCGAAATAGCGATCACGACGATCAAGAATAAACATTGTGCTCCAAACTGTGTCATGGTGAAAAGCGCTGTTTCTGAAAATGAAAATGGTGACTCATTTGAGTTCGGTGTGCTGTAGCTGTATCCTTTTTGGTATTAAAAAAAAGAACTGCGATAACTTACGTTGTGTCATGATTTGCTGCCCGACGGTTGTCGCAATTTCTGGAAGATAGGCATACACGGCCAGCACTTGCACCTGATACAGGAATCCCGCGAGCGCCTGTAGCATCGCCATGGGAAACCATGTCGAAGACACGGTATAAATTTGCACCGCCTGGATGAGTATCATTAGCACGGCAACACATATCCCCACCTGTCGTCGAAACGATGTGTAATCGATCATGGCCCCCGCCAGGGGCATGAACAGAGCCGATAAGACTCCCGTCATGATAGCAATGTTGGAAATTAGAGAAATGGGCTTGAACCCGTACACCTTTTTGTCGCAATCGTCCACGACTTCATCGCGTTCCTCATTTAGACAACCTGCTTCTTCGGAAGCCAGCAAGATCAAGGACGTTGATAGAAAGATGTTGGACATGACGAGAGCCCCTCGACCAATACCAAGCTAAAGAAGAAGAAGAAAATCATGAGGAAAATAGTATTGAGATGCTTGTAACAATGCTGTTGTTACATACCGTGCAATAACCCCTGGACATGGTCACATTGTCGAACTTGTACCAGGGTATCTTTTTCACTGAGTCTCCCTCCTCCACCATTTCGACATTCCTCGGACCATCGTCAATGGAAACGTTCATCTGTTTATCAATATCAGTTGTCATGCTTTTTATGATGAGGAGTCTTTTTGTTACTGGTTTTAGATGCAATGTATTATTATTGCATCGAGAAATAATAATAAAGAAACCAAATGACATTGTTTCGCGCGTGCACGCAATGTTTATTATTATTGTAGGGGGTGTCACACTCGTTTTGTGCTATGGAGATTTATATTGACCGAATTCGAACCGGTTTTGGAACCGACCAGCTACGAGCTACGACCTACGACCTCCCTTCGAACTCGCTCCAAACTTGTGATCCAGATCATTCGTTACTCAAAAAAACAATAACACAAAACATGGCTCCGTAGTAGTAGTTTTATTTGCAATCCAACAAAGCCCTGTTATTGTTGTTGTTCATATTATTAAGTTGCAATTTATTTTGAATTCAAATCAAGTTTTTTGACATGCCGTCTCATCGCTGTTCTTCTTTGTTTCTCGTGCTATGGATCAGTAGCGGTGCATCAGTCCTTTCCTTCACCCCGTCCGATCCTACGCCGTGTCGTTCTTTCACTCGGTTGTTTGCCATCAAAGTCACCATGCGCATGGTCGGCAAACGAAAAGCGGAGAACTGGCTCGAAGAGGGTTGTGATATGTACGCGAGTCGATTGCGGTCAGCCGGTATTGATTGGGAGACGGTCATGCACAAGAGCGACGAAGCGCTGACCCAAGGTGTGGAAGGAGATCTGAGCAAAGGACATGCGGTGGTGTTACTGGATCCTTTCGGGAAGCAATACAAAAACAGTGATGAGCTGGCATCGTCGGTGTACGACTGGTTCGAAGTCGGCGGAAGTCGACTTTCGTTGGTGATTGGAGGAGCCGAAGGACTGCCCAGTGAAGTGAAGAGCTTGGTGGGGATTTTGGGGCTGTGGAGTTTGTCTCATTTGACGCTTCCCCATCAACTCGCTCGTCTTGTAGTGATGGAACAAATTTATCGTGCGAGCGAGATACGGAAAGGGTCGAGCTATAACAAGTGATCATTTCGCACGACGCACTTCAGAAAAAATATCCTTTCGTTTCGTGTACGATGTGGAAGAAGACAATTTCAACAATCCGTCGGGAAAGAACATCAATACAGTGATGAGATTACGTTGTCGTTCAGTAACTAGTCTGGAAGTCAGTGGTCGTTTTTGTTTATTGGAGGAACTGAAGCCCGCCCAGCGAAGTAAAATGATAGGTTGGACTTTGAGACCGTGGAAAATATCACATTGATGCTTCCTTGCCAATCGTTTGTCCTTTGGCGGCGAAGATTGCGAGAGCGAGATACGATAATGGTCGAGTAACCACAATTGGTGAATACGGACGACGCACTCAATGAGATGCAACGTGTGTCTTCGAATAATGATCCAGTTGTCGACATCCCATGGTGCGACCAGGTCTTGAGTGAATAGCAGCGGTGATGTGGCGTCATCTTTTACACCTACGAAGTAGCTCTTCAACGAGGCTAGTTGTGAAACGAGTTATGAGCAATCGACATGTAGTGATACTAGATTTTTCTGAGAATCAATACACAGCAGAGAGGAGCTGACGCGGTGTGCTCACAACTCATTCGATGACAATGGCTGTCGTTTTTGTTTAATATTGGAGGAGCGGAAGGACTGCGCCCAGAACTGAAGAGCTTGACTGGGGTTTCCATCTCAGGGCTATGGAATCATTCCATTCATCGCTTTCTCATGAACTCTAGTGTTGAAAAAAATCTATACGAGAGCGAGAAAGAAATATCAATGCATTGGTGATGTGGTGTCGACTATATACAACGTGTTAGTGCTCGGTGGGAGTATAGAGTTCTTGTTGACGAATTTCAAAAGCAGCGGTGATCTGGCGTCATGTTCGCTCCATTAATTCTTATACTGCGGTAGTTGTTTATTGTTTGTGACAGGAGAGCCGAGTCCCGATGGATCGCCTAGTGAACCTTTGCGCTGTAAGCCTTGCCTTTGGTCTTTTAAATTTTAACTAATTGGAGCGCATGGATCTCATTAAAATCATGAATTCTCAGGTTAGCGTTTGTATAAGAGATTTTGACCATGATTATAAATATCTATGAATACCATCAATTCGGTGTCTATTGATTATTCTTCCGCAAGTATCGTCGCCATCGTAGCCCAGGGATCATTGGCAACACATTCTCGCACTGAGGAAGACATCCGATCATCCAAATCTTTTTGGTTTTTCTGTTTTGAGTGAAAGAGAACTGGGGCATATTCCAAATGGACTTCCCAGCTCAATTTAGAATAATCAAAACCCTCTTTTAACCCATCCCAGCTCATAGATCGGGATGACCTGTACACACCTTCCAGTTGTTGAGCATGATCCAGAATGACGGGATAAATCCTCTGTGAGAAACATTGAAAGGTCTCGCCGTCCTGCAGTGGAGCTATGCCATATGCTTTACAGAGTTCGTGCACGTCGGAGTTACTGTTGGCCCTCAATGAAAGAGCAAAGCAGTGCAAAGAATTATCGAACTCGTTAAAATCAGCGGCACGGAACAGGTGAACCCACAGGAAAGGAGGGAGAATACTTCGTGGGACTTTGATACCGTGATCCAATGCGAAAGCTATAAGGCGACCGATGGCACGATAGGTCTGTCTAGCTCTGGTCATGCACCGTTTTTCTTCTAGACTCTTATCCTTCAAGGGCTCAAAATAAAGCTGTTTTTGATTCCATTCAAAAAGAGAGACTCTAGCTGGCTCCATACTTCCGAGAGAAAAATCTGAGAACTTTCTTTTCTTGCCAAGATTGCGCCGTCTTTGTTTACTTTTTCGAAGTGACAGCGTGAGAGAAACGAGTGACTGATATAATCACATTCAACCGACCATGTTACTTACCACGAAAGTTGATTGCATACGTCACTTCAGGGTCAAACTGTATGTCCTTGTCATCGCTTAACAGAAGCATCTTCTTCAAATAGCAGTGGTTGCACTCATAACTGAAATCTGACTTGTGCTCCACGCATTCCTTGCGCCATTCTTTGAAGCTTTTCCTCATATTGAACGTGCAAGGCAAGATAACGTTGTAATTCCCACCGTCAAATTTCTTTGCCAGCATCTTTTCTAGAGCTTGCACACGCTTCTCGTAAATGCACGTAATTTGTTCCCCATCACCTTCGGTAACCGCTGGAATGATGTCCATAAACGCTTCTCTCATGATCTTGTCTTGATTCTGTTTCTCCAAAGCCCTTTTCATTTCATCGTACATTCGTCGAGCCTGTGAAAAGGTGAGCGTGCCACAACGAAAAGCAAGAATAAAATTTGAATACAATACAGTCCACAAACCTTCAAGTCATCTTCGACGCCAGCTCGCGTCTCTTCAAGCTGTAATTTCACCAATTGAAACTGATCCATCAAATCGTTTTCTACGCTGATACCATTGTGCAGAAGACTGAATGGAAGGGGGACAAAAGTTACAACAACAACAACAATGAGCAGCCAAGTATCAATGCGCAAGCCCAACTCTCTCCTGTATTTTTGGAAACCTACCTGTATTCACTCTCCGCTTGAAGACGCTGGAAACCTTGTCGCTGCGCTTCATTCTTGGCAACAGCTTCGTGTGGATATGTTGTACCATTGTTGTCTTGATAGACATTGCTATATAGACATTCCAAGAAATGGCATACGACTCCGTGCTCACTTTGTATTCCTTGGCTGGCATGTTGGTTCAGGTGCGCCATGAAGTCTTTCGGGCGCATACGGGCATTGGAGCTACAAATTGATCGTCCCAGCTTTAATTTCTCTCCCATGGGACAGGCACACCACATATCGAAATCGTGTACCGCTAAACACTGAAAGCCGAAATGGACCGCTGGATGCTCAGCTACTTTTTGTAGAAGAATGCGCTGTGCCAACAACGGATCCGCGGTTGTATTTGTTGGCCTCACATCCATGCGATCTCTATCCAAACTGTCATCGGTGTCGTCGTAACAAGAGTCGTCGTCGTCGTCGTCATCATCCGAAGGAGACGCAGCTGGCAGGTGCCGCGCAAGGTCCGCCTGTAATTTGTCAATGACGATGGAATAGCTTAGTTGTAAACGTTTTTTGAAATCTTGTTCGTATTTGTAGGGAGGCAATGTTTGCAAGGCTTGCTGTTCCGATGGAAACTGTGTGTGTATATATATGTGACGACAAATTATATGAGGGTGCTTTTCAAAAAGAAAAGAGAGATAGAGAGAGCTTTACAATCAATCAAAAAAGAATGACTTACTGTAGCAAGGAGTTGGTTTTGAAGAATTTCAGGATCATTCCAGTATCCCGTAGTAGCCTCACGGAAAGGAAGATAGGGGTCATGACTCTCATCGATATTCACGAGGGACTCTTCAGGGGCCATGCAAGCAGCCGGATTCACCGTGATGTCACCCTGCTTTTCAACCGTTAAATTCTGTTTTGTTGCGTTTGATAATGATGATGCAAACGCCGCATTTTTCGTAGTAGCATTCGGTTGGTTGTTCTTGTCATAGCCATGGCTCGGATCGTTCTGGTTGTGACCGGTTTTTTGTCGCTTATTATTGTGATCAAAGTCATGATCATTCCGCGAATTGGAGTTTTGATTATTATTCATATTGTTGAAGATATTTCGCTCTTGGGTTGTGTTTCTCTTTCTTTCTTGTCCTTGTCCTTGATGAAACGGACACAAATCAAAAAAAAAAATGAAAGGTCGATGTTTGCGATCTTTTTGAAAACGGGTGTGACTGTGCCTCTCTATACAAAAATCCAAGGAGGCCTTCATTATTTTTCACCTTAAAAAGGACTGAGTACCGGTGCCCCGTACGTACCACGTACCGTACAATCCGCCAAGAAAGCGACGTTTCGAAACGGGGGTTATTATTATTCCATTTTCGTTTAGATCGTCCATATATATTCCAATCAAACGCAACAAAGTTACAGCAAATCAAGAACATTCATCCCCCCCCAAAAAAAAACGTAGATGCATATATAGGAAATAGAAAGAGAAAAACAACCAGCAACCAGCAACAAAATGAACTCGTTCGAAGACACACCAACACAAGACCCGACTTTCACCAGCAATGACGATGCAGCCGAAGACGACGACGACGACGAAGAGGAAGATGACGAAGAGGAAGAAGACGAAGAAGATGATGATGCTACGGCTCCTCGCAATTACAACAATGCAGATGACAAACACTTACACATCAATGCGGTTCCGAATTTAGACAGTCTCACCGGTTTGCGTGATTTGAGTTCGGATGTCGTTTGCTGGCAATTGTCGAGTGCCAAGCCGGGGAATGGGGTCGAACAAATATTAGACGATTCAACCGAAACATACTGGCAGTCGGATGGACAGGCACAGCCGCATTGGATGCAAGTGCATTTTTCGCGGCGCGTAGCGATTAGTCACGTGTGTCTGTATCTCGATTTTCATTTGGACGAATCGTATACACCCAAAAAAGTATCCGTGCAAGCCGGAATGACGCAGCAGGATTTGTGGGACGCCATTCCTGTAGTGGAGTTGACCGAACCGTCGGGATGGTGTATATTGCGTTTACAGGCTCCACCGGATCCGTTGGATGATTTGGGCGGCGGGGACGAGGAGGATGGTTCACCTGCACAAGATAAGGAAAATGGAGACAATGATCACTTGCTGGGTGCTACTGCGTTTTCCCAATCGTACAAGAATGTCATTCGCGCACATTTAATAAGGATTTCGATACAATCGATGCATCAGAACGGTAGGGACACCCACGTTCGGAAGCTGCGGCTGTTTGGGCCTCGAATGAATCAGTGGTCATCGTCCGAGCCGATGCAGATTTCGTCGCCGAACAACTCCTTGCAACATCCAGTCGTCGAGCGTACACGAACTTTCGAAATGGGGCACTGGTTTCCTTCCATTCGGTAACTGTCCTTTTTTATTTTTTTTAAAGTAAGAAATAAGCATGATCGCGTTGTCTAGAGATTTGAGTCTTATTGTATTTGTTAAAAGAAATTTCGCATATACGACAGCCCCAATCCATGGAGCTGCTCGCTAACAATAATTTGGTTTGTGCGGTATCTCGAAGTGGTTGCCATGCCAGCTTCGTTACTGTGTCAATGTGACACGCATCGGGTGGGAATGCCAACACCAGCCGGGGAGGAGTATCGTCTAAAGAGTCTGTCGGAACTTCAAACAGTTCGATTCGTCCGGATTCCAGACCCACGGCTATAACACCTCTTCGTTGTCTGTCGTCGTGAACAGGAATGGGTGCAAAGGCCAGCGCCGTCACTGAATCTGGTTTTTGCTGGATCTTAAACGAAGGTGCGAATTGACAGAGTTCGGTAACTTGCGTGGTCAAGTCCTGTGTATCAATCTTCCATACCTTGATACAACCATCTCGAGAGCCAGAGGTTAATATAGTTTCATCGTAGGGGCAAAAATCAACCGACCAAATAATGCGTTTATGTGCCGTGTCCTTACTCCAGGATAGCTCAAATAGCTTGCCGGGTGATCCCGTCCTTTCCACAAGCACAATCTTCTATCTTTTCCGGAAGACACTAAAAATTGACCATCCGGGGAAAAGGAAAGTGTAGCTACCGTCGATTTATGTCCACCGCTAAGCGTTTGGGCGCATTTGCCGGCCTCGACATCCCAAAGACGTACACTAGCTGCTTCGGCATCACGTGCCTTGCACGATGAGGCAACCAAGACATCGCTGAAAAATGACTTCGTTTTCGGCTCGTACAGAGGACTTGCCGTTCTCGACATAAGTGTCGAGGTGAGACAGAACAGCTCCGTATTGTGCCCGAATAGTTTTCGTGTTTCCGGCCACAACGATGCCACTCCTAAATCTCGTTCCAAAGGTAGCTTCACACTCGTCAGACTAAAGGCATCACTCCCCCCTTCACCCTCCATGGCATCGGCTTCTTCCGCCCGATCGGCGGCACTGGCTTTGTTGCTTAGACCGAGGGAAGGGATAAAAGCCCGATCGACACGTTCGATGTCATCGTCCACTGAGTTGGCCTCTCCGTGAATGGTCTGTAGCATACAAAGGGTCGTTCGTGGTGCATCAAATACTCTCAGCTCTTTCTCTTCCGCCCCTGTCACCATCAAGTGCTTGTGTTTTACCGAAGAAATCGAGGCAATGGAGGTCAAGTTATAACCGTGTACTTGAGGGCGTGCCAACTCCACCCAAATGGAGTCCTTGTCAGATTCTTCGATGGGAGCCCATAACCGACAGGTCTGATCGTTACTAACTGTCAATAAATATTCACCTTGCGACGTTTCCCAACAAAGATCCGTGATGCCACCAAAATGCCCAGTGATACAAGGTGTTGCTTTCCACCGGACAAAGGAGGCACGTTCTTCCAGCGGTAACGAATTCAATTCTTCTTCCTGTTGTTGTGAAATCAATTCGCTGGTCCAAATGTGAAGGCTTCCTCCATACGCTTGTCCCACCAAGTAGCGTCCATTGGAAGGATTAATCGTAGCACCACAATATCCGAGCAGTGATGAACCTACCGACCCACCTAAAATTCCTCCGGCACTTCCCACTCGTGTCAAAGGCGTCCAAATACCTTCCAATGTGGGACCCCACAGCATAATCGCCCGATCCATACTACTGCTAATCAGTAGCTTATCGTAACCGTACATCGGTTGTGGATTTGTATGCCATTTGACACAAGTCACGCTTTCCTCGTGCCCGACTAACAGCGCCTCTAACGTGACTTTGGTCACATGTTGCACCAAGTTATTGCTATTCTGCGACGCATTCGGTACGGCGAATTCGATGCGCGATTCTCCTTCTTCATCCTCTTCCACGCCATCTTTATTTCCTTCACTCAGATCATCATCCGGATCCTCCATATCGTCAGGTACAGTATCGTCTAGCACGCTCGTCACCTTTTCCGTATACGTTCGAAACATCCATAATCGAATGCGAGCATCCTGACTCGCGGACGCCAGCAACGAATATTCGGTAGAGTGCCACCAATCCATACTCGTAATCCAGTCTTCATGTCCCGATAATGTACCCACTAAATGCGGAGTCGTCCCGTCTAGACGATACACCCATATTTTGTTGTGTCGAGGATTGGCGGTTCCGATCAAGGCCAAGAGGGATGAATGATGCTGCTGAAAGGAACACGAGCACACGGCCGAATCCAGCAAAGATACGGTGTCTTGGACCACAATTGTCAAAGAATTGGTGCTAATATGACAAGTGTAGAGGGTTGCACCCGCAGATGTTCCCGCTAGCACAAAGAGCGTTTCTGTGTTGTTGTTGCCCTCGGCAGTATTAGGATGAACCGTGGGACAAATGGAACCAATCGATCGACTCGCCGTCGACAAAACGTGCTCCTTCCACAAAAGTGATTCCGATCGAATCCATACAGCGATCGTTCCGTTAGAGAATCCGCACGCAATTCCATTTCTACCGAACACACTCATGGCCGATATCACCGGCCGTTGATCACCCGGAAGAACCGGATTCTGTTCGACAAAAGACGACCGTAATGTCTGCCGCACCGTCCATACCGGCTCTTCCTTTTTCCACAAGCGTCGTTCCGCTAAATAAATGAGAGCATTTGATGCGTAAACGAGGGTATCGTTGCCATTGTCGTTTCCTCGAATCCAGTCAACGGCGTGACGAAAAGACGATGCGGCAGCTCCTTGATGAACGGTGTGAAAGGACGGTGAGTGCGTGCTATTTTCTGGCCCTGAAATTTCTGCCATGATGTTGATTGATTATAAATCACGAAGAATAGTTGGAATAGGAGTATGATTGTCGTCAAAAAAGAGAGAAAAGAAAAAAGTCGGAAGAGTTTTTTTCTTGGACCTCGGACGTTCATGCCGTCTAACCTGGATCCGTGTCAAGATTGACTCATTCAGTCGTCATGTGTAACGGTACAAGTTGACATACAGACGTCCTGTACAAATCGATCATGACCGAGTTTCAGTCATAAAATTTTTCGAGACAAACTGTACTACCTGGTATAGAGAAACGAAAGAGGAACCCGAATATTTTGTTCGAATACCGGTCCAAGTAGAGAAGTCGTGCTAAAAATATGCTGATCACGTTTTCAAGTTCCGCCGCGTGCACCTCATATAGAACTTGGCGACTTTTTTGTGACTTTCCCTGACGAAAAGTCCAGTCTTCGATTTTGACAACAACATTGCAAGGACAGCACTCTCTACTCTATCCTCCGCAAACATACGACGAATATGAAACAACATAAACGTTCTAAAAAGCAGAACAAGCGCGTCAAAGCAGCCAGCACGACGAGACTAGCTCCGGTTGTTGAAGAGGAAGTCACTGCTACTTTGTCGCTGTCAGACGAGCAGCTTACATCGCCATTCCCTCTCTCGTCGTCTTCCACTCTTTCTAACATTGATACTCATCTTACAACTAGCACTATGAGCGAAGTACGGTCGGTAGAAGGCACGTCATCCGTGTCCGCACAACCATCTCGGCCGCCACTGCAAAACATCGCACCGAATCAGAACCATCGGACGACTGTTTCGAATGCGCACGCAACATCTTCTGTAATTCAGAAGCGCTCCGTTCTTTCCCCAGTAAATACAAAAAATACCGCTCCTCCCACGGTGGCAGAGACAGCCACACCACCCGAAGATCCTCCGGCCGACAAAGTCATTACAACGACGCAGCCTACGCTCGAAATCGTCCTCGGCAAAGTCGTGGAAATTGTCACCGAAGCAGAAAGAAATCAGACCGACTTGGAAATTGAACGATTGCAACAACTGGTGGACTTTCTGAACTCCTCGAAAAGTTCAGATACGACGGAATGGTCGTTGACGCATACGGAACTACAACAAATGGTGTTGCGCGTCGTCCTGTTGGCGAAAGAATCGGTGCGTCGGGGGACACCGCCACCCACGGGCATGATGGTGTGGCAACAGCCAGACAAAACAACCGTGAATCTAGCGTGGGCTCCGCCGCACCATGTGCAAATTACCACCGATGGTGTTGTACTGGGAGAACGTCTTTGCATCTAGAAACAAAAGCAAATTGCATATGAACATTTCGGCGCTTTCCCTATCGAAAAAATATTAAGATTGCATTTAGCATATTAAAAAGGCACGTTCTATACCATTTATACGTTTTATAGTTCATTTTCTATTTCGCATTTGCGTTCGCTTGAGGTACACACTTTTGCGTATGGGCTATGTGGATATTTCACTTGTGCATTCACCACATTGACATCCTACGGACGTCATTTTGCTTACCTCCTAATCTCCATTGCCTATATAAACTCCCAGGGACTAATATTACAGGAACAAAAAGCGAGCCATGGCTCCTCCCGCACTTTGCAAATATGCCGGACTCGTGTCCGCTAAATGTTCCACGTGCAACAATTGTGCTCCATGTTTCAAATACAATTGCGATTCCATCGCGTGTGGCAAAAACAATTCCGCGAGTTGTTTCCACGCTTCCGCACCATCCCGAAACGTCCCTTGTCCTACCACCGAATGTCCCGGTCGAGGGATGCCCGTGGCAATGGCGTACGCGGCTTGTTTCGAAATATCGTCCACATCGAGAGACAGTGTCTCCCAATGTTGTGTCACCCAAGCCGATAATCCATACAAAGCACACACGGCTTGTACTTGTTCTCCTTGGGCCGAACAATCATCGAGAGCACGTTCGACCAAAGGTCCAGCGACATTTTGTAACGTCCATTCGTCGATCGCTGTGTCTTCCGGTGGTGGCGGCTGCTGCAATAATTTCGCACCAAACATGATATTCCGATGGGCCCGCAGTGATGCCAAAGCATATTGTCGATCTTTCGTACCGGTGGGTAATAGCAAATATTCACGCGATGTATATTCGTCTCCGATCCGGAGGACCTGCGTGGCGAACGAACGACGACGACGACAACAACACGAGCGAATGCTACGCCGCATCATAACGGCCCACATCCTACCAATCCCGTAGTCAAGAAGACGAAAAAGGACGGAACTGTATTAAAGGGAAATAGATAGACAGACTTCCCTTGTAATGAAGAGTGAAAGGAGACTACCTTTTGTTGATGACAAATGATAGATTTGTGAGGTTTTTATGACGGCACCTCAATTTTATACCGAGTACAAGTAGTAGTATACAGCAAAATGTAAGCGACACATGGTCCGACTGCATTCCTTTCCAGTCCCGTGTCTTGTTCATTTTCTAAATTCTGTTCTTTTCGGACCTACGTGAAGTTTACCATAGATTGAAGGCCACAATTTCAGTCGTTAATATTATTGTTTTAGCTGCAATAGTATTTGTAGCTCACACATCGATTCATGACGTCGAAAAACTTTTCCAAAACGTTGCCTTTCGTATTTACTATCAGCCAATGTGTTGGTTTAGGAGATCAAGAGAAAATTTTTCGAGCTCGAAGCTGCTTGTCTAGCTATTCATACTTTGTTCATTGTGCATGCTTGTAACTGTAAACTTTCAAGTCTTTATTACAATAACACTAGCCACAATGGCATTTGCGATACACAATTGAGCACTCTTGTCTCTTATTACTGTTAGGTATGTCTAGACTTAATACAAATCCACCCGGCCCGACGAGAACACACGTCGATGAGCGTGTTTCGCTTTGCCCGGGTGCGACGGCGAACGCAATTGTTCCAACGCGGGTTCGTACTCAAACAATAAGTTGTTTTTCTCTAAATGTCGAATTTGCTCCACGTCAGCTTTGAGAATGGCTTCATCGTGATGCATCAGGATGACGCTACCAATTCCGGTAAACAAATCAATGGTGTAATCCACTTTGGTGCCCGGCTTGACACCCGTCTCTAGGTACACAAAGGAGGGTAGTGTACGAATCGTGTCGAATCCGGGTGTGGATTTGACAATGCCGCGGGCATACGAAACCAGAATGACTTCTTGGCCGGCAGCCTTGAAAGGACTCGGCGGTATACTGGGCAAGGTCAAAAACGCTTGCTTGTCCAAATAGGCATCGACGGAGGAATCCACCTGAGAATGGCCTCCCGTTAATGCGCGACACAAAGGTCGCCAATTGCCATCGCCACCATGTGCACGGCAGTTCATCTCCACCAGACACGGACCATCAGGGGTCATCATGACTTCACCATGCGATGGACCATTTTTGAATTCCAGAGCATCCAACACTTTCCGAACGTAAGGAATCAGAATCTTTGCTTCGGGAGAATCCGAGGGTACTGGGATCATTCCAAAGTAAACAAAAGCAGCTCCATTGGTCTCACGTTTGTCGTAAACCCACACCATGGATGTTTTGTGCACACCGTCGCGAGAAACGTGATCCACGACGTATTCTTTCCCTCGAAGAAATTCCTGGCAAAGAACAGCAGGACAATCGCCACCGTTCACCAGCTGTGATTTCATTAACACATCAAAATGCTCTTTTGCTTCGTTGAAATCGTGACATAGCTTGACACCATCTGAACCAGCACTCTCAGTAGGCTTCAATACTACTGGATAGCTCTCGGTGCGTAAAAAGTGTTCCACTTCAGCAAACGTTGTACCGGCCGCTTGACGAATCGATCGCATGCCCTTGGCCGCAATCAGTTCTTGCTGAATCTTCTTGTCTCGGCGATTCGGGATACCGGTACCATTCGAACGCACATTCATCCGCTCCGACAACTGATCCGCCAAATCGACACCAGCCTCCCCACCAGCAATGCATGCGACAACGCGAAGAGTTCCCGCTGCCTTGATGACCAATTTTTCCGTATCGGCTAACCCTGTTTTCGGTTCCGTGACTTCGGCATGATACGTCAAGGATGTGCAGCTCAACGGAATGTGCTTCTTCATTTCTTCTGAAAAGCCATCGGTCCACAGTGCGATCACTTTGTATCCCCGTTTGAAGATTTCTTCCGCCACCAAACAACCAGTGGAGTACGGGTCTACCACGACAACCACTTCCTTCGAGGCATCCACGGTCGTCATACGTCGTATCAGTCCACCACGAAGCTCCGGACGATCATTGGACATGTGGCGTACTAAATTCGGACCATCGGAAGAAAAGGGGTATTGAATGATCTTGGGTTCCAAGATACTTGGCATGACGTACGAGTCACCGCGAGGCCGTTTGAGCGCTTCGAGACGTGTTTCGTAGGTAAAGAAGCCATTAATTTCCTCCAAGTAACGAATAAAATCCACATCTTTCTGTAATACCTGAGGGTCTTCATGCATCAGAATAGCACTACCGATTCCTGTCACTAGATCCGTCGTGTAGTCTACATACGAGCCTTCTTTGATACCCGTCTCCAGATATACAAAGGACGGCAAGCATCGAATCACATCGTATCCGGGAGTGCCTTTAACTTTTCCTTTCGAGTACGAGACCAGAATAATTTCTTGTCCAGCAGCTTTGAACGGACTCGGAGGTCGTTCCGGATACCGATGGAAAGCTTCTTCATCGAGAAGGGCGTCGACAGCCCCTTCGACCTGCGAGAATCCTCCCGTCAAAGCACGACAGAGAGGCCGCCAGTTCCCATCCCCGCCATGCGCACGACAGTTCATTTCCACCAAGCATGGACCATCTGCTGTCATCATGACTTCTCCATGAGAAGCTCCATTTTTGAACTCGAGTGCGTCCAAAACAGTTCGAACATAGGGGATCAAAATTCTGGCTTCCTCGGATTCGCTATCCACGGGCAACATACCAAAATAGACAAAGGCGGATCCATTCGCTTGCCGTTTGTCGTACACCCACACCATGGTCGTCTTATGAACGCCATCACGTGAGACATGATCAACTACATACTCCTTTCCCCGCAAGAATTCTTGACACAGTACGGCTGGACACTCTCCTCCATTGACCAACTGCGATTGCATCAATGTATGAAAATGCTCCACCGCTTCTTCGTATGTATGGCACAGCTTGACTCCATCTGACCCAGCCGATTCGGTCGGTTTCAAAACAATCGGATATGGCTCGGTGCGCAAGAATTCTTCCACTTGACTCAATTCGTCTCCGGCCGCTTGACGCACCGATCGCAAACCCGCCGCCTTGGCCAATTCTTGTTGAATTTTCTTGTCACGACGATTCGGAATGGCCGTCCCGTTGGTGCGAACACCGAGTGCTTCCGACAAAGCGTCCGCCAGGTCGACTCCGGCTTCTCCTCCCGCCAAGCATCCCACAATGGGCAATCCAGTGTGCAAGACAGCTTCTTTGGTTTGTTCGTGTGTGGCTTTTTCTTCCAACACATAATCGTACGTCAATTTCCCACACGATATGGGAACATGAGCTTTCATTTCTTCCGAGAATCCTTTCGTCCAGAGGCAAATAAGTCGATATCCTCGACGAAGGATTTCTTGGGCGACGAGACATCCTGTCGAATATGGATCGACAATTACGACGGCTTGTGGGTCCTCTAATTGCGTCATGCCGCTTTCCATTGACTGAGGAGGCATATTAGTTGTTACTTTTCTAAGAAAATATTGATTAGCTTCTAAAATAGACTTTTCCAGCGAGAAAGAAAGAAATGCATTAAAGCGAACAACCGACAGAGATGCCAAAAAAAAAAGATTTGCGGGTTTTCTTCTTATACGTGTGTATTTCGGGGAACATTTTCACTGGCCGACGTGTGACTCCGAATGTAAGATTCGGTACTGATCACTATGGATATTGGTGAGGACAACTTGTCGTACCGAACATGTCACCACCACTCATTAGCAGCTGGTGAAAGTTCAACGATTGCCGCAGACGGAACGGATGGCAGGCGATGGAAGAAAAAGTGACGGAAAAAGTTCGGCACTTGTGCCACAGGCCCAATCTGCAAGTGCAAGAATGATTTCGAAGGAAGGTGTGACGTGAAGAAGGCTCCCTCGCTACCAGTACGTAGAGATATGAATCGTGAACTAAACTGTTTGCTCGGTCTATTCGGAAATAGCTAAGGTTAGCTATAGGACACAAGCACACGTAGCTCGTCTAGTCTGCAAAAGATGAAGACTCACTTCAAAATTCTTCAGAAAAGCTATCTTAATATTACTGTCCCGGCAACCTTAGCTTCAATACAAATCGATACGGCTAGCGGAAAAGTAGCATTGGTGGTTATGTTCGTCCCTCTTTTTGTGACCCAAGCTTTCTAGGGGATCCTCGTATTCAAACAGCATATCATCCTTTTCCAATTGTCGAACTTTATCGGCATCTTGTCTTAAGATAGCATCATCGCGATGCATTAAAATGACACTGCCAATACTGGTGACCAGATCGACCGTGTAATCCACCTTGGTGCCCGGCTTGACACCTGTTTCCAGATACACGAACGATGGTAGCTTACGAATGATATCAAATCCGGGTGTCGACTTGACCACGCCACGCGTGTATGAAACCAGAATAACTTCTTCGCCCGAAGCTTTGAACGGACTGGGAGGAATATCCCGTAACGCAGAGAATGCGGCTCCGTCCAGATACGAATCCACGGCCACTTCCACTTGCGAGTATCCGCCCGTGAGCGCCCGTGCGAGAGGACGCCAGTTGCCGTCGCCCCCGCGAGCCCGGCAATTCATTTCAACCAAGCATGGGCCATCCGGCGTCATCATTACCTCACCATGAGAGGGACCATTCTTCAGACCCAGTGCATCCAGAACTTTGCGAACATATGGGATCAATATCTTTGCTTCGGGAGATTCTGAGTCCACAGCATAGCAGCCATAATAGACAAAGGCAGCACCATTCGCTGGTCGCTTGTCATAGACCCACACCATGGTTGTCTTGTGGACGCCATTACGCGAAACGTGGTCAATGACATACTCCTTTCCACGCAGAAACTCTTGGCACAAGACTGCTGGGCACTGACCACCGTTCACCATCTGTGAGCGCATCAATAAATCAAAATGATCCTTGGCCTCGTTAAAATTGTGACAAAGTTTTACACCGTCCGACCCGGCACTTTCCGTAGGTTTCAAAACGACAGGATAGCTCTCGGTGCGCAAAAAGTGCTCCACTTCGGCGAATGTTGTACCCGCTGCTTGACGAACTGATCGTAAACCACTGGATGCAATCAATTCTTGCTGGATCTTCTTGTCTCGTCGGTTGGGAATTTCGGTTCCGTTGGTTCGCAACTGCAAACGTTCAGAAAGTTTATCAGCGAGATCCACACCCGCCTCACCTCCAGCAAGACAGGCAACTACGCGAAGAGCTCCCGCTGCCATCAATACAAGTTTCTGTGTGTCTCCCAGTCCTGTTGTCGGCTCCGTTACCTCGGCATGATACACAAGAGACGTACAGCTCAAAGGAATATGTTTCTTCATCTCTTCAGAAAACCCATCGGTCCACAGTGCGATTACCTTGTATCCGCGTTTGTAGATTTCTTCCGCAATCAAGCACCCCGTGGAATAGGGGTCCACGACTATAACTGCTTCTCGAGAGGCGTCGATCGTAGTCATCCGACGAATCATGGAACCCATGAGTTCCGGGCGATCATTGGACATGAGACGAACCAGATTAGGACCTGATGATGAGAACGGGTACTGCGCAACGCCGGACTCGGACAGAGTTGGTAGCGCGACTGACTCTGTCCGTGGGTGGCTGAGCTGTACTGCCACCGACTCGAAAACGAAGATTCCTTTGATTTCTTCCATGTAACGAATAAAGTTGACATCTTTCTCTAAGACAGCTGGGTCTTCATGCATGAGAATAACACTGCCGATCCCAGTGACTAAGTCAACCGTGTAATCCACTTCGGATCCAATTTTAATACCTGTCTCGAGATAGACAAATGAAGGCAAACAACGAATCATGTCATATCCTGGTGTTGCTTTGACCTTTCCTTTTGCGTAGGAGACCAGGATCACTTCTTGACCGGCTGCTTTGAACGGACTCGGAGGCCGTTCCGGATATCGATGAAAGGCTTCTTCATCCAACAATGCATCTGCTGCTCCTTCCACTTGGGAGAAGCCTCCTGTTAAAGCACGACACAGAGGACGCCAATTACCGTCTCCGCCCCGAGCACGACAATTCATTTCCACCAAACAAGGACCATCGCTAGTAATGATGACTTCACCATGAGATGCACCATTCTTGAGACCCAAAGCATCCAGCACTTTGCGCACATAAGGGATGAGAATCTTGGCCTCTTCTGACTCACTATCGACCGCATCACAGCCAAAGTAGACAAAGGCAGCCCCATTGGCGGGTCGTTTGTCGTACACCCACACCATGGTCGTCTTGTGCACACCTTCGCGTGATACATGATCTACCACATACTCGTTGCCTCGTAAGAATTCTTGACACAATACTGCTGGACATTCTCCACCATTAACCATTTGCGATCGCATCAACGTATGAAAGTGATCCACCGCTTCCTCGTACGTATGACACAATTTTACACCATCCGATCCGGCCGACTCGGTCGGTTTCACGACGATCGGATAAGGTTCTGTTTTCAAAAAATCATCGACTTCCGCTAGCGTCGTTCCACCCGCTTGACGAACCGATCGCAAACCGGCTGCCGCAATTAACTCTTGCTGCACTTTCTTGTCGCGTCGATTGGGAATAGCGGTACCATTCGTACGAAGACCGAGTGCTTCCGACAGCGCATCCGCCAGGTCGACTCCGGCTTCGCCTCCGGCAATACAGCCAATAATGTTCATACTCGTGTCTAAAACGGCTTGCTTGGTTTTTTCCAAAAGTCTCTTGTTCGTCAAGGGTATAAGCATAAGTCATGTTCTCACACGACATGGGGACATGTTGTTTCATTTCTTCCGAAAAACCCTTCGTCCAGAGACAAATGATCTCGTTGCCTCGGCGACTGATTTCTTGTGCGATCAGACATCCTGTCGAGTACGGATCAACAATAATGACAGTCGTTGTACTGTTCATTCCTAATTTATTAGACGAGAAAGAAGGAACGGATTTGAAGCTAGGATTAGATGATGCCCTATAGCTGTGAGATTTTGCAGAATAGCGTTAGGAACGCAATGCGTAATAAAACATCGGCACATCATTCGAACTCGAACTTCCGAAAAGCGAAGAAAACGAAAACTCCTCCGTTGGTCTTTTTCAAGATTCGTACCACGTAGTACCCGAATCATCATAGTGAATGTAGTCGTAGCGGTTCCGGAATACAGCTAGTAGTAGTATAGCATAAGAAGTAGTCTGGAGCAGAAAGCAAAACAAAAAATCGTATCGGTATCCAACGCTACTTCCCTTTTAAGTCCAAACCGTCGAAGCTGATTGGCTGAAGGGAGCATATCCAAGGGCGCCCAAAAAAGAAAAAATGAAACGGGAAACGAAGCATGCGTGTGCTACCATCGCATTATTATCGTTGTCATTGATGATTATCATCATTTTCGGCTGAAAATAGTCCCCGCAAACTTCTCTTTTTTGTATCCTTTATCATAGTAACGCATAACATGAGCCGTCGACAAGAAAAGGGCCCTCTTTTGAAGCCCATTCCCCAGAAACGCCTCTCCGCAGCTCAAAAGGCATTTCGGCCCACGAAAGACGAAGAACCGTTTCCCGTTTACCAATTGTTGCGAGAGCCGTGTGACTTCGACGAGCTAAACTTGCAAGAAGATATCAAGCTTACTATCTGGCGGGAAAACGGCACAATGATTTGTATTGGTCGTTTTTCTTTTCGGAAATACAAGGAACGAAAACTGGAATTTTGGATCAACGGTATCCGCCGTGCGATTTACGGCAAAAAGAATGCTTCCATTACGGAAACGGCAATTTTCTTCTAGTCGCTCAAGCGTCGAGGAGGAGGATTAGGGATCACAAAAACTAAAAAATTCAACATCTCAGCAATCTCAGCCAAGCAACTCGCTCAAGCCTTGGATGCAAATCCCGAGCGGAGGAGCACAAAGCCTTAAAGACCTTTATCGTCGAATACCTGTACCCAGATGACCCAACATATGAAGCGCTGGAGCGGCTGCTTTCACGCAATCGCAACATCATTGTCTACAACGAAAACCATAAGCGATGCTCGAATGGATCCAAAATGGACCAACTGTATGCGCTAAACGCCTTCTATAGCGGTTCAGCAGCACTGGTCAAGGAATCGATGGAAAATCGACCGCCGCTGGTGACTACGGCTTTGTTGGAAAGTGCTGCGGAGAACTTTCAGTACACAGCACTCTTGTTGTCGAACCATACCGACGTGCTCTGCGAGTTTGTGAGTGTTATCGATTTAAATTACGTTGTCGCGTTGAAACGTTTAATGGAGCAGCCCCCACATGCTGCCAAGAAAGCCCTACGCACGGAAATGTGATTCTTTTCGTACCGATAGCTTATATATTTTACTGAGTTTGCACAATATAATTTCATTGATACGACGAGTTGTCAAGCGTACGCTATCTATAATTTTCGGTACCATCTAAAATGACTAGTCAGGATTCATCTATAAAAGATTTAGTTCCGATGTACTTGAACGCGTTTTTTTGGGGTGAAGCTTCGTCTTGTTCGAGCAATCCTAGCCTAGGTACCGTTACGATAACGAAGCTGCACCCCCGCTTATTATACGTTTGACAGAATCTTCGCATTTACAAAAGGATCGCTTGAGCATTATATAAAAGGGTATTGTCATTCATTATACGCAAGAAAGAAGCTACAACTAGTTATTGCATAACATGACAGGCGGCGGCGACTCGACGGCGCACAAATCGTGCAGTCTCACGGAAACCATTATCTTTTGCTGGCGATTGTCTCCGGAACGGCGTGCTCGATTTGCAGCAAAACGATGATGGAACAACACGCCATCGGCATCGATGGAGATTACGAAAAATTTGAAAAACCTTTATTTCAGACATTGGGAATGTTCATTGGGATGATTGCGGGTTTGTTTATGCACGCGATTGTCATGTATTGGAAGATTCCGTTTCCGGGGTATGTCTTTCCGTCCAGCGCATCGCCGAATGGTGGTGCGGTTCCGACCGAGAAGGATCGTCTTTTGAAGCAGTTGCCGACTCTGGAGCAGCCTGAGACACAGGCGGTACCCGTCTGGATGTATTTCTTTCTCATCATTCCGGCCATCTTCGATTTAGGGGCCACGGCACTCTGTATGATGGGATTGCGATACTTGGATGTGAGCATCTATCAAATGCTGCGCGGTAGTGGCATTATTTTTGTCGCACTCATGAAGCAGCATGTTTTGAAGGACCGACTGTACAATTTTCAATGGCTCGGTGTCTTTTGGAATGTCGTCAGTGTGCTGTTGGTGGGAGGAACGGCTTTGTTGAATTCTGCGGACGAATCAACATCCAATGTGGACCCCGGCAAAGCCATGCTGGGCCTGGGACTGGTACTCACGGGAGCATTCGTGCAAGCACTGCAATTTGTGTTTGAAGAAAAGGTAATGACGATGGATGTTCCTTCGCCTCCGTTATTGCTGATCGGAATGGAAGGTTTGTGGGGGACCCTTCTGTCGTTGTTCGTACTCTACCCGGTTGCCTACTACTTGCCGGGAGATGACCATGGCTCGTACGAAAACCCGTTCAATACATGGTACATGCTGGTCAACTCGACAGACCTTCAGATCTGGTTCTTTGTTTACTTCTTCGCCATTTTTGGTTATAATCTCTTTGCTGTCCTAGTCACGTTCTTGCTCAACAGCGTGTGGCATGCCATTCTGGACAACTTTCGTCCCATTACAGTTTGGGGTACCGATATGTTTATCTTTTATTTCATTTCGGCTCAGTTTGGAGAGACCTGGACCCCGTATAGTTGGATTCAGTTGGTGGGGATGGCGGTCCTTTTGTACGGAACGGCGATTTACAACGCTCCCAATTCAGGGAGCTTGCGTTTGGAAGGCGGACCCGAGGGTTGTTGCCTCAATTTTCGTGACGAATACGAAGACATTGAACGGCGATTGGAAGACGAGCGGTTGCATGCCGAATGGCTCAATCGCAAAATGTCGTTTGCGGAGACACGTCTTACCGGATCGTTCGCTGGAGAGTGGTTGGGGAGCACGCGCTTATAAAAAAGAGGGCGGCTTTCTTGAAATCTTCTTACAAAAGGCTAAGTTAAGGTTACTTAGATGATGCTATTGCATGGCATTTACGGTTTGCGCGTCAATTCTACAGATTACTTCACAACGAAGCTATGACCTGAGCATTCAGGGCTTCGTTCGAAAATCTTACCATCGGACGCATTTGCCGATTATCGCTTGGACATTCGTCGTTTCAAAATGATAATGATAGGCTTAGACGGGCTTTTAGTGGATGTCTCTTTAGTCCACCGTATCAAATCAGACAAAGTAGCACCGCAATAAATTACAAAGGATATCATGTTGCGTCCAAGAGCACCTTTTGAGCAACTTGTCTTCCAGACAAAATGGCACCATGCACAGACGCAAAGTGCGGTTCGTTTAAGTAAGCACCAGCGAAGTATATCTTGTCATCGACCGGCTGTAAGATCGTTCCCTGGTGAAATGGCGGAGTATAACCTGCTTCCCACGACTCTTCAATGAACGGTTCCTTTGACCAGTTTTGTACGCGGTGTTGAATATAATGCTCGCTGGCCTTCCCACGAAAAATGGTGTCGAGCTCATTCATGTGAAACTCAAACAACTCCTCGTCACTCAACTTGATCAGATCACTCGTTTCTGCGCCCCCAGCTGACAGCATAGTCAGAACGTTCCTTCCAGTTGGCTTTTCGAAAACACCGTCGAAATAGATTCGATAGGAATCAAGGATGGTATAGTCTTTGTAAAATTGCTCGTCGAATTCAAACCATATTTTGAAACCTTCGTACGGTACCACCTTGTCTATTTCTGTCGTTTTCGCAGTAGGAAGATCCGGCACATATTCAATTCTTCCATTTTTTAACATGGTCGGGGGGAACGGCAAGTATTACTTTGTCTGCCTCCAAGGTATCTCCGGCAGCGGTTGTAACTTGTATCTTAGCGCCCGTGTAATCAATAGTTGTCACAGGTGTATTCAACTGCACACGGTCCTGAACATACGTATGCATATAGTCATTAAGGTAGGATTTCCATGTTGTGCTTTTGAATTTCCACTCTCGATAGAAAAGCCAGCGTAGCGGCAAAGGCACTTTGACGCGATCACCAAGAACCTGGCGGTATCTTTCGGGTCGATAAACGATGGTTTCCTCGGTTACAGTATCATTAAACAATATCATATCTTGCAATATACGCGGGTGCGTATGAATCCACTCGGCCCCTAAATCAAGCGGTATATCGATGAAATCATCCATTTCCTGGACTCGTCCACCAATCTCCTCCTTGGCCTCGAGAATTTGATAGTTGCGGAAGCCAAAATATTCCAGTGTGTAGGCAGCCGAGATTCCCGCTGGTCCTGCACCTATAATGATAATGCTGCCCTCGTAGTCTGTCGAGTCGAGCTCCAAAGGTGGAACCTCACTATATCGGCCATTTTTCCAGATGAACGCGTCGAAAGTGCACCACAGCACAAGAAGAAAAGGTAAGTACATCAAACAGATGGGTGGCTTACTTAAATCAAGCGATGTCAAATGGATTACTCCCCAGTATTTTGTATCGTTTTTGTTTAAATCATGACGTTGCCGATCGGCTTGTCGGCATGAGAGTTGCGCTTGTGTTAGCATTGTTCGTTTACGGTCTTGTGGAAAGTTGGCGGTTGGCGCGCACTTCCTCAATGTCCCTTTTCGTGGTTTTTGAATTTTAAAAATAAGTACGGAGTACTGCGCAAATAGGGCCCGATCAGCAATGACCTGGTGAGCTTTATTCTCTATAGTAAATCGTCCATTGACAGATTTGCTTTGTCCATTCTGCACATAATTTCTCATTGTCTTTTTTTATGACTTTTAGGATTTAAGGATAAAGACACTCCGAACTCCGAAGTATTTTTTTTCTTGTTTTCGTCGGAGAAAACATTCGGCGTCTCGACTGCAATGCATCACATTGCAACACTTCTCTTCGAGCGACTTTCAACATTGCACATGCACAGCATTGCACGATAGGTAGGAAAACAAAGCAACGTATCCCCTATAACCGACTCAGAACGAAGACGAAATCGGTTGAACTTTCTATTAAAGTTCGCACGAAAACGAAACAGAAGAGCCCATGATATCCATACTCGTCCTTGCTCTCTTTCTCCAAACATCCGATGCCCTCTTCTGGAGGCATGGCCGATAAAGTGAAGTTCCTCCGCTAAAGCTGAGTTCCACGGATTACACCGGAAAGATCATCATAATTGATGCAGGGCCGGCGGGGATCTCGGCTGCCTACACTCTTGAGTATCTGGGCTTTCAGAATTACCAGATACTCGAGGCAAATGCGAAAATCGGCGGACGAGTTCAGGAGATGGATGATTTTATAGACTTGCCTCTCAATGCAGGGGCCGAATGGATACACACACTCTCGAATCCTACAAGATATGATACTATTCGATGATGTCGTTACCGATGAAACCATCGTCTATCGACCGAAACAATATCGCTGGGCTGTCTTTCGTGATCGCATCAAAGTTCCCTTACTTTTCCGTCAATTCTTCTATCGAGAATGGAAGTTCAAGCGCACCACCCGGAAATCCTATCTCAATGATTACCTGTATTCGTTATGTCCAAGATCGATCGTGTGCAGGTTGGAGCACCTGTACAAACAATTGACTATGCTGGCGCTAAAATCCAAATCACCACCACCAATGGGGATATATTCAAAGCGGACAAAGTGATCGTCGCCGTTCCTCCCACGATGTTACAAAATGGAGAACATTGATTTCATGCCGGGTCTTCCTAGCTCAAAAGCGGCAGAGATCAACAAAGTTGAGATGTCCGAAGGATTCAAGATCTGGTTTGAGTTCGACGACCGGTTTTACCAAGATTACACCATCATCAATTCATACCGAATCTACTTTGATAGTGTTCTGGGCAAGCCAACGCAGAGAAATTTATTGACGCTGCTGTCGGCCGGTGAAGAAGTTACTGGTGATCTGGTCAAGCTCAGCGACGAAAGCTTGTTTGAGTTTCACATGAAAGAGCTCGAGGCCACTACGTACAGCATCGAATCCAGAACTGGTCGCAGGAACCATACATCAAGGAAACATGGGAGGTGGGTTACAATTCGCGCTTCGACAAGGGAAGGATATTACAGCCAATTGACGAAAAGATCTACTTTTGTGGGGGTTACTTAAGTGGTGACCATTATGCTACCGTGCATGGTGCCATTCTATCTGGGAGAGAAGTTGCACAGAAGGCCCTCAAAGTTGCTGCATAACTTCTTGGGGTGTTTCATATCCCTCGCATAATCTTATCATAAACTATAGATGATTCAGATTGTTAGACCTATCAATTTTAAATTTTCTCGGTTGATAATATTGTTTAGGTAATTGACAGCTAGGCATGGCTTTAGTTTTAAAAAAATAGTGATGACGCCTTTGCACTTTATTCCCAATCTTCCTGAAGCGAATCACGACTTGTGAAGAACTCGCGTCCATTAATTTAGCTCACTAGGCAGAAACTGAAGTAAACCACGTTGTAGCAGTAAAGTTGTTCTTTCCTCTTTAAAGTTTGCTCAGCGAACTGGCGATTGCAGACTTGATCAGAGACGCTCATTGTGTTGATGGCACTGCATCCGATGCAGAAGTCGGCGTTTGTGTTGCGATGCGCTGCAAAAATTGCAACAACAGCGGATGCACCAATTCTGGTGCTTCATCGTGAGGACAATGTCCGACTCCGTCGAACCCTTCGACCCGCTCGACCGTCGGCATGCGAGACAGTGCCTCCACACGCGGACCCGGTGTCCACGGATCATCTTTGCCGTAACAGATCCACACGGGTTTTTGGACTTGCTGTAACTGCTGTTCGGGCAAGGGACCTGCTGAATATGATAACGTATCAAAGACGACCCGACTGGATCCTTCCGTCAACAGCGGATCCAGTAGAACTTGTACCAACGTATCATCTACGGCCTCGGTCCGCGCATACGGCTCTTTCAATATTTGTTTGACGGTATCGGGTTTGGCCAAGGCATCAAAGACTGTTTTCCCATACTGTCGCAACAGCGACTGCACCGTCCGTAAGATGGGCATCACGACACCAGCCAATGGCACTTCCGCGGAATGCAACTCCCGAAAATTAGGACTGACCACAAAGGCCCCGTCATACAGTTCTTCGTCGTCGTCGTCAATGAGACACTGCAATGTACTAATGGTCCCAATGGAGTTGCACACTAACGTCACTTTTTCCTTGGGTTGGATCACTTGCTTCGTAAAGTCAGTCAACAGATCACTCCACGTGAAAAAGTTGTAACAACTTGACACTGGATGACGCAAATCCACATTCGCGATGCGTGTTTCGCCCCTTGCGGTCCCCAATTCGACATTTTTTATGACAGACGGTGCATCTTTAAAGCGAGCATATTCTCCGCACAAATGGGGTGAATAAGACGGCGGTTTATCCGAATATCCCGATCCCAACAAATCAACGGCATACGTGCGATAGCCGCGTTCTCCCAATTCCTTCAATGTTTTGCGCCAGTGATCGCTATTGACAAATAAACCGTGCACCAGTAGTACAGGTTTTCCTTCCGGTGGACCGGAAACTTGGTACCGTATCTTCGTTTCGGCTTTCCAATCATAAAATTGATTGAGAAGACCCGTGGCTGGACTGATTTTAGGGGGAGCGGAGAGTCCTTGACTCGTCCAAAGGGGAAAGACGAAAAGTAAAAACACACAAGTGATCCTTTTTATCATCATTACGGCAATCCTTGTTTCGTTTTTTCTTTCTCCTCGAAATTATTCTATGCGGAATGCTGTCTTGCTTCTACGTAGCTCTCGGTTGATCTTGTTCAATTTTGACAGGATGCTCGACAAAAAATAATGACACTGTAATATTGGCAGAAATGCGTACAGTATGTTTTGCTGTATGCAGTCCCCCAATTATCTGGGCGGGTGGTGAACGGGTGTTTTAAAGTGTCCCCAAATCTGGAGTCTGGAGGTGTGGTGTTTTTACGTCTCCACAAAATCTGGAGGTGTGGTGTTTTCACATACCCAGAAAATCTGGCATTGTGGTAATTTCAAGTCTCCAGAAAATCTGGGGTGTTTGTTTTCACCTCTCCAGAAAATCTGGGAGTGTGGTATTTTGACGTGTCCAGAAAATCTAGGATTCTGTTGTTTCACGTATCCAGAAAATCTGGCATGGTGGTAATTTCACGTGTCCAGAAAAACTGGGAGACTGTTAATTTCACGTCTCCATAAATCTGGGCGTGTGCTGTTTTCACGTATTCAGAAAATGTGGGAGTGTGTTTGTTTTCACGCAGCAATGAACGCGACAACGACACACCGCAAAAGGCACCATAAAAGGTCAACAAGGCATCGCTATTATTGACATTCTTTGTTCGTTTTAATGACAAAGCACAAAGAGAATGAGTTTTTGTAGAAATGCTGCGCTTCTGCTTCTCATCTTGACAATATGCGTCAACGGGGAACGACCATCATCATCTTTACCGCTGAGTCGGCGTTCCCTACAGCAATCTTCACCAAATGATGACTCTTCCTCGACAAACGACAAAAGTATTGTATCGAGCTCTTTTTCGAGTGCTTGGCCTCCTTGGCCGTTCAATCTCTTGTCGCCAACGACGACGACGACGACGACACGTAGTAGCAGCAGTGGCTGGAAGAATCGAGCTTGGCAACAAACACGACAATCACTGAAAGTCGCCGCCCGTCATACCCAACAACTCACCTCTTCACTCTACATGCACTTGCCCCCGGCCGCGCATCCTTTTCTGATGATAGCCTGCATTCCACGTCATCAGAAAATACCGCTATTCTCCAATCCGTTGGCGCGATCTATAGGACTGGCATCCATGGGCATGGCCATTGTCAGTTGGGCGCATTGTGATTGGTATCGACAAAAGTCGTTGGTTCCGTTGCCTTTGGTATATCCAGATGTGCATCGTGCTATATTGCCGCCGTTCTTGCCCGAAACACCACCACTCGAAGTAAACACGCGCAACAAGGATTCTTCCCCGGACCCGACAACCAATCGCGCTGGGATCGAAGAAAACCGCAACCAATGGTTACCATTCCGACACAAATGGAGCTCTATTTCCAAGATCCCGTGGCCCTTGAGTCGTCGTTGGCAAACAATGCGCCAAAAACGGCACATGCAACGGCTTCAGGAGCGTCGGCGTGTCATCTACGATGAATTGGTCGCATTGCAGACACTCAAGCGACAGCAAACGATGAAACACGAGGATACCAAGGAACCGTTGGGATATGCCCTTGTCACGGGAGCCTCCAAAGGCATAGGGCGAGCAATTGCGGTCGAACTGGCTCGATGGGAAATACCCTTGATACTGGTAGCTCGAAATATTGATCGCTTGATTTCACTGGCCAATGATCTGGAGAATTGTTACGGTGTGAAATGCTGTGTCTTGGAAGCCGACTTGTCCAAGCCACATGTCGCGGAGCGTGTGTACAAAACCACGCAAGAAGCGGGGCTTCGCGTGGATATTCTCGTCAACAATGCCGGTACGGCATCCCATGGAATTATCGTAGATCAACCACTAAAGGAAGTCAATCAAATGCTGCAACTCAATGCGGACTCCAGTGCAGTCCTTTCGAACTTGTTTGGTCACGAAATGAAGAAGCGACGGAGAGGACGCATACTGTTCGTTTCCTCTGTGAGTGGAACTGTGGCCGGTATATCGACCCTGGCGCTCTACTCTGCCACGAAAGCGTTCCAAAACTCACTGGCAGTAGCTTTGGCAAAAGAGATGGAACCGTGGGGAGTGGGGGTGACATGTCTCATGCCCGGAGCTGTAGAAGATACCGACTTTTCCAAGAATACTGACAACGCTTTGTGCTGGAAAATACCGTTTTATCCGAAAAAGCCACAGATCATTGCCAAAGTGGGAGTACGTGCCATGCTGCTCGGTGAAACAGAGGTAGTTCCAGGTTGGCAAAATCGTTTCTTTGTAAAGGTTCTAAAGCCAGCACTTCCTCAAAGACTCCATAATGTCATTGCCGAAACTGCGTGGAATCCTATTCGACCACCTTTTCAAAACTCGCATCGGCCTGGATTGGATGCTGAAAATCAGAATCACAATAAGTCACCAACTCCGCCCGCGCCCGCACGACCAAGCAATTTAGGTCATTTCTTCTCTCAACCTGGCCCACAACGACTGCCACGACTATTGCTACTAGGTCCAGAACCCAATGAGATGAATGATGGCGCGAAGGTTGAAGTAGATCCAAGCGACTTATCACATGATCATTATGATGAGGACGATAGGTCTGAACCAGTCGAAGGAACAAGCGATTTTAAATAGAGCTAGCAAACGGCGTCACCACTTTATCTTCGAGCACCAGGTTCGAGAGTCATCCATGTAATGTTTTAACGCTAATACGACGAACCCAATTGACTGCAAATATGAACGAGTCTATGTTTTTGACATTTCGTCATAATTGTCCATCTTTTAGCTTAACTGATGCGCAATTCGTCTCTGCTGTTGTTGTCGGCTGAATGCGTACTGTGCTGGCTGTCGTTAAAGTCAGCACCACCAACCGATGCCCCATCTTCGTAACTTTCAGGATCGGCGGCGACGGCCAGTAAGACGATTCCAATGAGCAGCAGTATCAATCCCACTGGATAAAGTACATATTGTAACAAGCCGTGGAGGTTCGCAAAAGTATCGTAATGAACGGCGCTCATGATAGATGCGGAAACGACAAACGAGCCCACAAACATGGCGGAGGAGTAAGTGGCATCGTATCGTTTCATGCACTGTATCAAAATGAGCAAACCACCCACAGCGGCTGTAATAGCACCTGTCATCAAAACAAAAAAGAGTATTGGTGGTATGGAAATTCCGAGTACCTTAGTTGACGCTGCGCTGGATGCTTTCAGTACTGTCAAGGCGTCCTTCAAAAAGTTTTGAAAGCCCGTTACACTTCCACCCGCCACGCCCCATGCAAACCGCTTTAACTTAGGCGACGAACGTCCATTTTGGATCACAAACATCAGCGCCACCATCCAAGCCACTAAACCGAAGCAGAACATGAAGAACTTGGTTTTGTGATAGGATTGTACCTTTCATTTAACGTATCGTAGTAAGAAACAACGTTCCGGACAGGAAGATGTATAAATTCTCCCAAAAAAAACTCACCACATCATGGATAGTAACACCCCCATCGTTTTTATGATCCCCAAAAGCGGCGACGACCACTTCGCCAAGCAGAATGAAAGCACAGGCAATCACTTGTCGAAAACTGGGTGTCTCTTCTAATATCAGCGGACTGAACAGTATAATCCACACCAGCGTTAATCCAGAGAAAGGTGCTAAGATAGAAGGGGACGCGTAGTTCATGGCGATGACAGTCGTCAAGGGATTCAAGGTTGTCATTCCCAGCGTTCCCATACCCCGCAGAAAGTACGCCTGGTAGAGTTTTTTGAGTGCCATTTGTTCACGCGTTTGAGCCAGAGGGGCATCCGCAACCGGAGGCGCGCATAGTAGACCCCGAAACGTGATTCTTGTCGATGGCTCATTCATTCTCAAGGCTGCAGATGTATGCAGGCTTTGTCGTTCATTGGTGACAGGCGCTTCATCCGAACGATCGCCATGATAGGATTTGTCTCGCTCCGGAGGAGTGCTACTGCTATCAACTTGTAGAGCAACGGAGGTATGCTGTGAAACGTCCACTAACAACATGAAATCGCCAGTTGTCAAATTGTGACATTGTTCTTCGACTTGCCACGATTTTCGAATAGCAAGTTTCGATGCGCCGCCAATCATCGACGATAGAATCGAGAATCCTATGCCTTTCACCCAGTCGCTCTGTGTAATCGTTCCATTACTCATGATTTCACACTTTGTTTTGATAAGTAAAATGAACACCTTGGTTGTCTTTTTTAAAAATGTTGATCAGCAAGCTTTTGGTTTATTTACACGATCCCTCGGGCTCGCGTAACGGTACCAAAGAGGTGCAGTTTACTAAGTGCAAACCATGATCATGACGCATAACAATTTGTCGGTTTAGCCAATCAAACAAGCTAAGGATCTCTAGAGACTCCTCCTCTCTCTAGAGGCAACCACTGCAGCCGTTGGATTCTCACTACCAACGACTAGTTTCGGAAAGAAAAAGTTAAATAGGCAGCTCTTGTTTACTACACGCAAGACCTCATAACGTTGTGTTGCTCAATTCTGGATCGTCCAGATTTTTTTCCTTCGAGGGCCTTTTCTAAGGCTTCCATACCTCGTGTTGTTTGTGCCTCTTGGCTAGGATTCCTTACAACTGGCACCGAAGAGCCACCTTTGTACATTGTCAATCCCTGCGGATATTGAATGTATTTGCTGGGTTTCGTCTTTGGCGGTTCCTTATTCTTGGCCATTTCCCACAGAATACCGGCACGAAAGGATCCCTGCTTGTAGAGTTGTGGACCACTGCCATATTTCAAATAGTTTTCATGCTTCTTGGCTTTCAGCAATGCCGATTTTTCTTCGTCATCTTCTTCACTGTCAACCGCCCCGCCCTTATGCCGAATCGGTCGACGTGGGGTCATAGGGGTGGGCATCGGCGTTTTCATGGCGGCGGCTGCCTCTTCTTCAATGGTAGTCACCCAGTCGCGCACCGATGGCAACAAATTCACAAACACACCAAAACAGGAAACCAAAAAAAGCAAAAAGAAATACTTGTACACTTTCGATTCGGCATATTCGTGTAAGTGCGAGAGACTGGATGTGCCATGCGCATTGTGGAACCATGACGCACATATTTGGTACAGAATGATGCAGGCAATGTTTGGAAGTCCACCTATACAAAACAAGTTGGTAGCACTGGCCAAAGCTTTCGCTTCCGGAGGCGACGCCGTAAAGGCGACTTCGTAAGCCGCCGATACAGCGAATATTTCGCCGGCACCTATCAATACGTAACTCATGGCCTGCCACGCGACATTCACTTTTCCACCACTTTCTGCAAATCGAGAATGAATCTTGTACTCCACAAGGAGTGCCCAAGCAATGGCCAAAGCGCCGAGGGCACTGCCAATGGCAAATTTATGAGTGGTCGCCAGCTTGATATTGCATTTCGCCAAGGTAGGATACAACATATTTCCAATCAAATAACCAAACACTAACACCGCGACAGAATCGGCATTATTCATCGTGGCAGCATCGATACAACCAAAAAGCTTTTCCATGACAATACCTTGCACAATGAAGGTGGTGGCCATTTGTGAGTAGGCGATATTGAAGGGGATGACGAGTAGTGATATCTTCAAAACGGTCATCAACGAAAAGTCGGTGGACGGGGACGGCGTCAAAAATTCGTACGGACTCTTTTTTCTTTTCTGGTTTGGGAGTCCATAATTGAAATTGCCCCTGTGGTCGTGTTCTCACGTACTTGGGGGTGCCGAGCAAAAATAGAAAGACGCCTAGCGTCAAAACGAGGACCGGAATGAAGTATGCGGTCGTGATGTCGTATTGAGCCACCTGTGGAACGATCACTCCTCCCGCGAGAGCTCCAATATTGATGCACATGTAAAAATTGACGTAGTATGATTCAATCAACGATGATTGCAAAATTGGATGAAATTGTTTCGCCCCAAAAACATTGACGACAGATTTGACACTGCCCGTACCGATCGGCCAGAGTGCCAGCAAACCCCATCGTAGTGCAGATTGATTGAATGTCGGACCTAAACACTCCGGAATAGTTGTAAGAGCAATCAACGTTAGGCCTGGTATATAAAACAACATTGCGCCCCCAGCAATGGTGTAATATTCACCCAGAAAGCAATCCGCCAGCAAGGCCCCCACAAAGGGCATTGTGTACGCAATGGCGGTCGATACGGAAACATACGAAGATGCCTGCACGGCTTCCATATTCGCATTCCAGTTGCGATTGTAGGCACCGGTCAAATAGGCCGCCTGTGTATAATTGATGCCGTAAAACGCAAATCGCTCCAGCAACTCCACAATTAAAATATAAATCACCGAATAACTCATCGGATTCAAATGATATTTGTAGTTATCACCGCGACTATCGGTAAAGAGCAAAGGATGGATCGGATCTCCGGTCAAACATTCGTCCGGTAGCGATTCCAGTTGTTCTTCGGTCGATACATTGGCCGGCAATTCGACTTCTAAAGGCATGGATGTCGAATAAAACATCGGTTTATCCGAACTGGTCGAAGGAGCATCCCCCGATGGATGCACGATGCGAGGTGATGTGCTCATTCTCTGTATAATAAATAATATAGCAGCAACCCCGGAAAATTGTTGCTGAATGCCATTCGAAGGAACGCGACCGTCGTTACCAGCATTACCAGGTATCTAACTGCCAACGAAAACACGTCTGCATTCTCGTTCGCGTCACAAAAGCTTCCGTTTTTGATTGTGGCACTTGTTCCGTCCACCCGGAAATTAAGGTGCGTGACGTCGATCACCGTGATTCACAACAGTCACGGTTCAAGCAAGGGGAACAATGACGAAAGTGTTGAACCAAAACAACAACACAAAACACAGATTGATTACATACCGGAAATTTCTTATGGACAACCACTACATCATTATTTTGAAACTCGTGACAGAATCGTACCAGGTACAGTCCAACAAAGAAAAAACAAGGGTGAAACGTGCAGCACAAGTTCATCGCGTAAAAAAACTTAGGTGCGAAATTTTTAACCAATCATTAATCCAGAAAATGAACAAAAGTGTTCCCCATTTGGTTTCACTTTTTCATTGGACCGCGAATCCCAACCAAAATGTCAAAGACCTAAATGAGCTCATAAAAAAGATTTCGTCTCGGTTGATAACGCAATCTCCCTTTGTCTCTCTCTCTCACTCTCTTATCATCATCATCACCATGAAGCTCGCTCTCTCTCTTTCCGTCGTGGCCGGACTCGTCTCTATGACCCAGGCTCGTCTCAATGTCGCTACTACCGTGCAGCAACAGGAAGCCGAGATGGTGACCGAACTCGGCCGCAACAAGAAGAAGAAGAAACAAACGATCGGCTGGCACAAACTCATCCACGTGACGTTCAAGATGGAACACTTCAAGTCTTTCGACGAGCCGGGCGAGTTTAACAAGAAGGTGGCCATCGGCGCCTTCAATCGTGCCTTCGAAGAAGTCTTTGAGGGCATTACCATGGATTGGGATTTCATTGACAGTCTCATCCAAGTCCCGGAACCGGAATATCTCAGCAACGGAGATCTGTTGTACCCCCGCCCTCACCCGGGACGCCCTGTTCCGAAGCGTGATCCGAAGAAGCCGACGCACAACGGGAGTCATACGATTTACGGGTACATTCATGGAGATCCGACTTGTCGACTTTGCCCAAACGATTTTCTGGGAAGCGGAGCGAGCGGCGAGAGCTTCTCGAACTTTCTCAAAGATCAAGCCAAGTGGGATGAAGTTGGCAAGTTGTTTTGCATGGAGCTCAAAGGGACGGGTATTGAAAATTATGAAGATGTCAAGAACTGTGCTTTCACTGTCGGGTATGTTGGTGACAACGAGATTGAGTTGATGGAGTCCGCCGCCACTGTTGCTCTCGCGTCGGACGTCTTGACAGATGTGTCAGGAAGCACCAACGCCATCGTCACCGCTTATCGCATTCATCCGTCTGCCGTCTTGGACATGGAGGTCCTGGAGAAGGCATTCACCGTCGCCTACAACAACGTCTTTGAGGATCGCGACTTTATGGTGGAGGGTGTTCAGCTTTTGCGTCAGGTTGTCGCGGACGAAATGGCGGTGGGTCAGAGTAGTGTGCGTGTTCACGACAATGAGATTGCTGTTTCGGTCCTTGACGAAGAGAACGAAGCTGACGACGACGACAGCGAAGATACCGATGAGGACACGGATTCGGAAGACGCCGATGACGACGATAGTGACGAGGTCGAGTTTCTCACCGCCATGTACTGGTTGAAAGTTGACTGGACCTGCAAGGGATCGACGTGCAGCGCGGACAAAATGTTGCCTGGTGTTTTCTTGCAGAATACGCCAGGTATCAGCCGTCATACCATCTTGGAGTCGTATCTCTGCCACAACTTGCGAGAGTTCGGTGACGCGTCGTTTGCCGACGTCGACGGATGTGACATTATGTTCCTCGTCGGAGTGTAAGTCGGCTAATCGATCTTCGAAAGGGTGGTCTCGTAGACCTCAGCTGTCGAATGCTGAGCTCTTGTATGGCGAGACCTCAATACATATTACATGATGAAAAGGAGAGACGTAGTTTAAAGCTGTAACTGGTTAGAATGAAACGAACATCTCTGCATTTTTGAAAAAACAAAAAGCATCATTTTGATTCATGACTGACTTACAGTCGTGGAAAAAGGTCGCCTACATTTGAAGTTATAGTAGCGATTGAAGACAAACATTCCCCCAGCCATAACCGACATCATCAAGCAAGAGAGGCATTGCTAGTACCACTGTGGTAAATGCATTGTCATGAAGACAGACATAGATCAACAACCTTGCAGAACAAACAAAGTTTAGCTCGCGTATGTCGACGACTCGAAAGAATTTTTGAGTCATGACTCATGACTAGAATGCAATCTTGGCTTTAATCTGAAAAGGAAAAACCAAGATTGCGCATCGCGCCTTGCAATTCAAAGTAATCAATCGTTGAATGCAAATGCAAATGAAAATATGCAAGTGATGCTGACACTGTGAATCTAATAAATAGATTCAAGTATCGAGTCAACAATCCTTTGAACAATGAAGCAGCGGACGAATCGGCTGTTGGGCGACTTCGCTTGGATAATATGTGTATCCGAGTTGATGTTCGCTTTTCAGGGAATGGAGGCGGCGATCGTTGGTAATATTTATCCGCAACCAAACGATGCACAAGACTTTTTGGCCCATATTCTTTGCTTTGATATCATTTCCAATCAAGACTGCTGTTGGGGTGCTCGTCGTGCTCTCGGACACTTGTCTTTAGCGATGAAAGAAGATTGCGAGAATCACCTTTCGTTGGTGCACACCGACGACAATCGATTACTACACTCGCTTTCTTTTCGTTAAAAACGTCATTACTGCTGGATGGATGACTCCAAAGGAAGAGATGATTTGGAGCAGCCCATTCAGCTTTCTGTGGGATGACAAAGAATCAAACATGATGTTGCACGATTTACCGTTGAAAGAAGTGATGCCACAACTCCCCAACTCAATTAATCACAACAACCAGACAGTCACAGTATGCATCGAACAGTCTCTGTCAGGCTCTGGAATGCATAGGGAGATTAACTACAAGCTGCACGCAGACCGCGACTTGAAATCCTTGGATATCCTCGTACATTTGCCGGCCGACGTATTCATCAACCGAGAGGATGCAGTCGCCAAAACCTTGCATACGCAACTCATTGATATTGTTACAACAGACTCTATTGATTTAGAGGAACCTACCTTTGTAAGTCCAGCGCATGCTGTGGTACTGCGATTCGGTGACACTCGACTAGACGCATCGTTCTCCTTGAAACTGCATTTGCGATACCCACAGCCGCTGGAAGACGGAGATTTTCGTCGCATCGTTTTGCCACCATCACTTGGTGTCTTTGCCACGGTAGGGAGCGACGAACCAGTGGCCATTGTAGCTGATAGCTCGTGTGCTCAGCCTATCATGATCTGGACTGCCTGTGGATACGCGGTAGATTCACTGTGGGTCCTTGTCGCTACAATGGGTTTTGCATTAGCCGGTGCTGCGGTCATGTTGTCGGATCTATCAAAAGTTGCCACTTGGATATAAAAGAGTGCATTATTTGTTGAATAGTATAGTATATTTGACTACGTGTGAATGCTTTTATCATGTCTTAGATGCTTAGTGCCGTCTCTGCCAGATAGAGACTTTTAGACGACGAGACCAGGTCGAAGAGAGATGGCAAGCTTTTCAATATCGTTCCACTTTTCACTCAAAGCTACAAGTTTCTTGCGAGCCTCCTCTTCATCTTGCTGGTACGCAGCAGAGCACTTGTCATAGACCTCGAGGTCGTATTCCATGTACATTTTCAACACGTTCTGAGCCAAACCTTCCACAGTAGCATTCCAGTGTCCAGAAGAGTTTTTGTGAAGCGGGCCGTAGATGATTGGTAGAACCGTGGCGGCATTTAGTCGCGACAAGCAGCCAGAATTGACTAAATGCTCGTTGTTCCACAAAAGAGCGCACGCTCGACCACTTGAAAATGGTCGGAGTCCAGACAGCGCGCCAAATTCGTAAAAAGCATAGTGCTGCATTGCGCTAGTTGGTCCGCACCGAGAAGCTCCAGAATTTCTTCGAGCTCATTCAAAAACATGACTTGCTTACCACTGTTACTCCATGGCCAGCATTTGAAGAATCCGTTCAGGATTGGAGTAGCCGTATCTGCGTCCTTCTCGACGTATTGAATGATGCAGTATGAGAGCTGCTGGTGATAAAGCGATACACATTTGGGCTTGTGCAATGGAATGAGGGCCCGGACCAAAAATTGTAGATGCTCCTTTTTAAGAGGAATGGCGAAACCATTGATGATACTACCCAGAATCTCGAGCAGTTCACCAATCCCATTGTGTCGCTCCGTTTCGTAGACAAAGCGATAGAAGACGTTGGAAATGGCACGTCGGATGAACGATCGGTGAGACATGAACTTTCCGTAAATTCGGTGCAAAATTGTCTTTAAATAGTCTCGTTCGCGGGGATCTTCACTGTCAAACAGTTCAACCAATTGTAGGCAAAACTTTTGGTCCACGTACTTCTTGGCGGCCTTGGCGTTAACTTCCGAACTGACGATGAACCTCAAAAGAACTCGTAAGCAACCTGCAAATGAGGCCAAGCCGGCTCCAAAACAGGCTCGTCCTCTTCGGGGTCAAAGTCATCCGTCGCCGGTGGCAATGCACGGCAAACATTAGCCGATACCATCGCCATCAAATCTCCCATGATCGATTCCGTGAAAATCTTTTGTCCAGCTGGAGTGTTTACGTAATCCACTAACTCCAGAAGCGTCTGACGTTTCATATCTTTACCTCTCTTATCCGCAGTAGGATCATCGAAAGAAAAAATGACACTGCACAACTTTAACTTGAGCACAAAAAGCTCTTCTCGCTTGGCCGGCGGTGCATCGCGGAGAGCTGGCAGATCCTTCAGAGCACTGCGATCTGCACCTGGTACCTGGATCTGTATCTTCTCCATACCTGGGCGGGGTGATTCTTTTGCTACAGCGGCAGGAGCAGTGATCGTTGGAGGTTTACTGCCTGCGCTTCCTCGACGACGAGCTTCTTCGGTTTCCTGCAGCAAGTAAAAAAAACACATTGTAAGAAATCAAACGACATAATCAATCGAACAAAAGGTCGACCTGAGAAGTACAGACCGATACTAATTGCTGCGAATGCTGGACAAACTCCAGTGGATGTATGGATGTATTTCGCGCGCTAATATTTGAACTAGCACGACGCTTCTTGGAGTACAATTGTGGAATCGACTCGGGTGTCAAAGATCGGCGTTGCGTAGCAGAAAAGTAACGGCTTCCATCGCCCAGATACTGAACACGCATCTCCCGATAACGTGGCACCCGGTGTTCGGCCAGTAAATGATATTCCTGGTCGTTTGTGTCGTCAATATCAAAGACACGAATCCACGGAGACATCAGCACTTGACAAGGATTTGGAAAACGATTGATAAACTCGTACACTGCCGATGAAGTATTGCGGCCATTGCCGCCGCTCGATCTAACATCATCCTCCGATTTCTCAATCGTTTCTTCAAATGTCGTGTCGAGCGGACTCAGTGGAGGCGACTCGGTCCAAGACGATGCCGACGACACAGGCGAACCCACAAGGTCGGGTAGAGGATGAATTTCCACTTTCATGAGCTTTTTTGTTGGAAGGCGGAGACCACATGGTGTACCAAAGATCTATTCCGCCAGAAAATAACTCTTTTACCATCCATCCAGTGGATTCTTTCGGACGACAAACACCATCTTCGAACGATTCGTCCAGTCTCCTTGAAAAATTGTCTCAACGATAACAAAGAACTGCCTGGTTCGAACTATTTAGACGAGCAAAACGCGAGCCGGTCGGTCACTTACGCAAGGCGCGGTTCTTTTCGGCTATACACTCTAGTAACGAGAAATGTCTCACCGCCGACGAGACAAGGAGTTTGGAATCTTACGAGGCGGATGACTGCGACGTTCCGTACGACGGTCTTACCTGTGCGGGTTGTTGCTGCGATGGCTTGTTGGCTGGCTGTTGCTGTTGTTTACTGGTATTCTTTCTCCCTTTCCCCAAGCGCATCATCATCATCCGAGGGATATGTTGTTGTTTCGAAAGATATTCGAGAGAAGAAGACTCAAAAGTTGATAACAGGAAGAAGGGAAGAGCGAAGAGCGCACAACAACGCGAGATGTGTCGTTTTGACGAAAGTCTGCGCGCGGCAACGGAATGATCCGCAAGTTTGAACGAGGGTCGTGGATTTGGGATTGTGACGTTTTCTATTTAGTAGGATGTCTCCGTCTACTTTAATCGGTAGAGTGGGCCAAATTCTTTGATTTCCCCCGCTAAGGACATTGTCGTAGGAATTGTACGTCGATTTTTTGTTATTTGACTTGGATCATGTTGCGATACTTAGTTGGATTACAGATCAATACTCCGTAGTACGTAGTACTTTAACAAGTGAACCTTGACCCTTGACACCGAAAACGAAAAGCGCGGCAATTTCATTATTTTAGTTGTTCGGATGAAATGCGAAGGCAATAACAACGAAGGGACGCATTGTTTCTCGATACAAAAACACTTACAAAGTATAAGAAGGGTAAAAACATGTTGAGCGAAAGCGAATCAGATTCATCCAGCAATGACACAGAAATCCTAGCGATATTATGTTCTGTCGTTCCGGATCAAGAACTACCGATCATCGAGCGATGGAATCAGGATGCGCATCCTGCATGCTCTACAACAGAGGATCTTGAATTGTCGCTTCAAAATCAAATGGATGCAGAAAAGTGGTCGGCGGCCGCTCGTCTGATAGAACACTTTCCCTCGTTAGCCCATGCGAATCTCAACATCATCATTCAAGGCGAGCGAATCAGCTGTCGGCCCCTGCACGCTGTCTGCGCACGTCGACTCCCCTTCACTGGATCTTCTGGAACAACTGATTGCTTATTTTCCATCCGCATTGTGCGAACGTGATCCTCGTGGGCGATTGCCGATTCATCTTGCGCTACTACGGGGTTGCTGTTCCCCCAGTGTCGTTCGTTATCTATGCGAGCGCTCTTCTTTCGCCTTGTTGCAAAAGATGAAGATGGGAATGTTCCACTACATTATGCTTGTCAATTTGCTTCCCACAGCATTCTTCAAATTGTGCTCAGGGCGTGTCCAGAAGCTGCCATGGTAGCAAACAACAAGAAACGATTGCCGCTCCATTTGGTGTGCGCTCGCAACTGGGATTTGGAAGGACCCAGCGTTTGTTCGGTACTCGAAGCATTTCCAGAAGCCACACAAGCAAGTGATCGATCCAACCGATTGCCATTGCACTGGGCGTGCGATCAACCGCTTCTAAGATACGATTTGTTAGCGGCTCTGGTGCAGCAGTATCCGGGCGGGCTGTTGCATCGGGACCATACGGGTGCGACGCCCGTGCAACTGGCGAAGCGTATGCAAAAACAATATTATGGAGAAGAGCAAGGTGTTGTTTTGGCTTTTTAAACGAACGAACGGCCCGGGAACGTAGAAATAAGTGTGTTCTGCATAATTTATTTGCCATTCGAATGACGAGTGAAAAGAACAAGAACATTATTCAATCGCCCCAATTTCCGTATGGATAAGAGGAGAATACTTTTGGTTAATCTACGCTCTATAGACCATACACTATTTTACTCTCTTGGAAAGCACCTCCTTTTTGATATCAAAGAAGGCCGACTATCGCTTATAAAACAGGGAACAAAGATCCTTAAAAGATAAGGTGAACATTAACTTAGATCGTTGATTCCTTTCGAGTTCGCTAGTGAACCTCGGTATTTCTCACTTGAGTATTGTGTCGACGACATAGTAGAAACGGATTACTTTACCAGACCATGGATCTGGATAATTTCGTCGTCCAACTTGCATAGCTTCTGGCATGACTTGCTAAGACTGAATGAAAATGGACTACAAGATGGCTTTTAGAAATGATTTGCTTGAGGGGAAAGGGCCCCTGCTAAAGTTGTGATACGGCAAAATAGAAGAACCACGTTGACTCATGACTGAAAATCAGTCCCCCCGAGTGACCAACAAGTTTATAGCTGTAGTTCAAATGCAAAATTGCTCCATACACGGCAGGATAATAATTGACATCCCAGATTGCATTGCTTTGTAGGTAAACATCAACTGTTACTTCAGCTTGCGATTAAGCTACTCACAAGAAAAAGAACAACGACGAGCACGGTCGTTCGTGACTCGTCACTGAATTCCAGTCATGCTATAGAAATGGAAAAGCGAAAATTGATTAGGATGGGTTTTTTGCGTTTTCTTATGCAAATGTGATTATTACAAGTCATTATATAACAAAGCATTTTGAGTTTTTTTTTCAAATTGCTGTACGGTTATAGACTGTTACTGCCTCAATTGATTCTCAATCCACACAAACGCTCGACGCTACGGGTTGCCCTTACGTTTCAGTCATGGTCGGCACAATCGTTCTTATTCTTTTCCTGCTGCTTAACATGGCACGGGCCGCCGATTTGAACTTTCATGATGCCGTTCATAAAACCAAAGAGTTTCAGAAGAAAGAGCGTGAGCGAAGGAGAAGGAAAGAGACAACACCTGATATTTGGGACAAGCATTTCAATGAAAGTACGACCGGAGGAAAATATAGCTTCAATCGAACTGTACCAGCGACGGAATGGATCTTGACGGGGACATCGCCCATTGTGGAAAAACCGATGGAAACACCGAAACGAGGCAGCCTGTTGGCAACGAAACAACCACCGTACGTTCACTGGGTGTGCTATCGAGGCATTTCTGCAAATAGCAGTAGCACCACAGAACACACGGCCGAGAAATTAGCCTGTTGTTTGGAAATTTATCGTGCCATGTTACAAGATCCCGAAGGACTCTGCTGGAAGACGGATCTCGAAGCCTGTGGCTACAATCCCAATCAACTGGATCCACAAAATCTTAAAATTGATTTATTGGCGGACTTGAAAGAAGAGAAGCAAGCCATTGCGGCCGCACGGAAAACTGAATTCATGCAGCACTGTACGCATCTCTTGACTCCCATACCGACTGCCACATCGAATCATCATCAGTACACACTAGATGGACGAGTCTCTCTACCACCGCGGTGGTCGTTACTGCAATCGCCATCGGTATTACAGCACAAACCAACGAAACAATGGCGTCAATTTGTACAAGATTCCGTCAGTGGTATATGGATCAAACGTTCGGATTTGTCACCGATACATGTAACACGGCCGATTCGATTGAACGCGACGACTCCTTACCAAGTTACCGATACCTTTCCGGTATTTTATACGACAAAAGTGGTAGCCAGTGATTCGAAAGATGAGTGGCGTATCATGGAACATACATTGCAATTGGGAGTCGTTGACGATCCGCCTTCCTCGTTGTCCGCCCAAGTGATTCTTTTGTTGTTTTTACCCAATGAATTGCGTCCCATTTCCCGACCAACACCACAGTGTACACCTTATTGTCACGTTTCTATCATTGCGGATACATGGTCGAGGGAAAAGACTTCGATATGGGGACAACCCTCGGTAGTGGCACTGCAAGTCGATATTCCTCATGTTACGACGAAGAAACATACGTGGACGACGACGTTGCGGCTCGAAGACGAAGAATCACTGATTGTTTCACCACCACTCCTCTATTCGGCGGTCATGACATCCTCTGAAGATGATCGTGTTTGGGTATGGGATGGAAATGTCCGACCCAACTTGTCGTTACTGTTGACGGACTTCGAGGAAAAGAGCGACTGCAAGATTTATGGAAAGTTGAACTGTAGTAGTAATTTTAGTTCATATTTAATTGACCACATTGATGTATTCGCTTTCCGATGTGGCTTGCACAAAGGCTTTCATATTCTCTGCCGTCATGTCAACCAGTCGTTGTCGTGTTTCCAGACGCCGCCATCCCGTATGAGGTGACATCCACACATTGGGCAGTTGCCACAATTTAGAATCAGGAGGCGGTGGCTCCGTCGTGGTGACATCCAATCCAGCCGCTTGAATGACCCGTTCTTCCAAACATTGAATAAGTTCCTCTTCATGACAGACACCCCCGCGACTCGTGTTAATGAGAAAGGCGGTGGGTTTCATCTGCTCAATTTGTTGACGACCAAACGATCTTCGTGTTTGGTCATTGAGAGGAGTGTGTAGACTGACGTAATCGGAATGTCGTAATAAATAATTGACATCGGTCGTACACTCCACATTCGGATGATTGTAGAGACTATGCCCCTCCGGTAAGGTTGGCTGACGACTACTGATAATGACTTTTTTCATCCCCAACGCCAAAGCAATTTCCGCGACTTTGGTTCCGATGCGACCCGCACCACCCACTAAACCCAGTGTTTGATGTCCCACTTCATGCAGTGGCAAAGTGAAGGGACCTGTAAAATTAGATCGATCGTTGTTTAGTAACATTCGCTGTTGATCAAACATACTGACGGCAAAATTCATCAAATACGTAATGGCCATGTGCGCGACGGCGTCGGTCGAGTACGTTGGAACATTGCAAACTGGGATTCTTTTGGATCGAGCGACTGCAATCGGCCAATTGTTGTATCCGGTACCGGCTTCACAAATGAGTTGTACCGAGGACGGAAATTGTTCTACCACTGTGGTCGGAATGGTCATTTCTTTGGCCAACACAATGGTGGGTTGATGTTGATGCAGTAATTGCAACATTTCATCCGAATCTCGTATAGCATCCACACGATTGAGAATGACATTTTGACAGATCGAATGCCAGGAAGAAAAAATCCAATTGTTGATCGTAATCCAAACGTGACGCATTCAAAAGAGAGCCGACGTTTCGTTTCGATGCTGGGTTCTCGTTGACGTAAAGGAGCGTCGCGCGAACGATATCGTCGGCCGAATGGAGGCAATTATCATTAGCTAATGCCTTGTAGATGAATGCTGTCGAAGGAGAGTTACTTTGAGGGGAAAGGATCGACGAGGATGTTTTGAACATCCTGGCCGATCAATAACAACGAGAAACATTTCGCTTAAAGTGTCATGCATCTCATCGCGACAGTGACGTCGACATACGTCATATGACTCATGACTGAAACCAGTCATGTCGAAAAACGGTCAACACTTTGAACTATTGTAACTTTAATTAGTTCCGTTGTAGGGATTTTCGAAGCAAAGATCAAGGATTGCAATGAAAATACTGGTAATGTAGCAAACTTTAAGGACAGATCAAACTCAAAATTTGTCACACTGTCCACTTCTCTGGTCAGAACACCGCTGGCGTTGAAAAGGAAGAGTGCTAAATTCACCCGGGACTGACAATATGTCGAGTCGTCGGACAAGCCCTCTTTACGAGCAAATAAAACTTGCAATGAATGGAAAAATGCAAAACATTGCGTCGATCCATTCATTCAATTTTTATCTTCATGAACAACAACCTAGCATCGGGAGATAGAATCATAATCAAAGTCAGAGATTTAGGGCTATTATTGCTCAAAAAGAGCTTCAAGGGCGTTGTACTTTCTGTGGAAAGAAAGCAGCCGTTTGTCGCCGTGTAACACACGGAACAACATTCGGCTCTTCATGCAAGGTGTTGCTGTTTGAATGAGAAAAGGTTTTCATGTCGAAAATAATTAGAGAGTGACAGTAACTCCGTTGAAGGAACTCTATGAGAAGCGAGCAGTGCAACCATTGACGACTTAACAAAGCGGAAGAAAATCAGCAACATTTGTCGTCCGAAGTAACTAAAACGGTAGAATGCATTTGATAAGCATCAACTCGCGAAATCGATAATCTATAAAAACAGACAGTGCTTTGGGAATGAAACTGGCCATAGAGTGTTACATTCAAGATTCATCTCTCGGTAGGAATAATCAAGTTGTAACCAACAACGGAACGGACGCGGGTGGACGGCGTTCTCGTCATTGATTTCGTTCCAGATCTCCCAGGTATACTCAGTGCGGTCTCCTGTCATAGCTGCACCGATGAGAATCGCCTTTGCTGCAAACTTGCGCGCTTGCATCAAGTTACCGAAGGCTTTGCATGCAAGCGCGGTCATCCTATACTCCTCAGGCTTCAACTTGCACTTTACCAAGAATTCTGCATAGATTGGCACTGCTCCATTTGGTATTGAGCTGGTGCAGTGTTGTTTCATATGGTACGGAGAAGCGATCTTTGAGCATTTTATTAAGTGCGGCCGCATCCACCCATTTTCCGAGTTACGTGTGCATTTTGGCAATTTGCCGGTTAATTTGCAACCAAATTAGACTTGCGCATGGCACCGCCTTTCGGATTGAGGTTTTCCTTTCTTGCTTTGTCGAGGTTTGAGGCGTAGCACTTCGCTGCAACGTCCACAATCTTTGCAGAGTTTTCAGCCTCTGGAACTATCTCTTGTAAAACCGTTAATGCAGCATCGTGATCACCACGCATACTCAGAAGACCTGTTCGGTTATGCATGATCATGAACTTCGAGTGCTGGATCAGTTCAACATCTGCCAGAGCTTCAGACAGCAAAGCGTTTTGTTCTGTTGTCGACTAACCACCCTTTTGAATCCGCACAACATTGGAATCGACCTTCGCTTTGATCGACTGGACCAAGTCGGGCATCGGGCTACGGTAATGCGGGCACATTTTGGCGTATGCCATGTCATCCGAGAGTATGGTGGACGATTGAAACTGCAGTAGACACGACCAGCAGGTTGTTCCACGGCTTCTTCAAAGCAGATGACACAGGAACCAATCGCTTCCGAGCTTGCTGCAATTGTTCCCGTGACTACTTCTTTTCTTGGACTCGAATTCGCTACAAAAGACCACAATTATACGTAGCCGGCTGCAAGCTGACAAATTGGCTGGTGAAACTTCCAGTGAGCTTTCTGACATTGACGAGTGCGTAAAACGCAGAGTTTTGATTGCCAAACCGTTTGTTAGAAACTTTCCGGGACTGCAAATTTATTGATTCACAAAAGCCACCCGAACACTCCTGACTATGGTCAAAAATAGGTTGACGGCGAGAGTTTATGTTGACTCTCTCTTATTTGCTAGATTAGCATCAGCGACAGTTTACGATGATGTCTAAGGAAGTGTTTACAGTCCCTAAATTTAAAAGTGCAGAAAGCATGCCCTCTAGTGAGGGCTTACGACAGGAATTGAGCTATCGGTAGGGTCGGGGTTAGAATAAAAGGGTTTTTACAGTAATGCCTTAACCTTACGGTAATTTCGAAACAAAAGCTCTAACCTTGATGATGCCTGTGGCTTTTATCGCACGAGCTGGCGCATGCTCCGGACTGCAAACAGACGCTCCGATGAGCACGGCGCAACGGCATGGCAAAAAAACGAAAAACAGTACTGTAACAAACCTTCATTCGTCGTCTTTCGCTTCTCGTCTTCACAACAATCCTTTCGGCTAATAAGATAGTAACATAACAACCTATTCGAAGTCGTTATTCGTGAAAGAATTATATCATCATGTTTCAGTATACGAAATCGCTATTGTTTTCTTTCTTACTTCTGACCTCCTCTATTCAGGCGTTTGTAGTTCAAACGCCATTGTTAACCTCAAAGAATGCACTTCAGGTAAGACAGGGGGGGTTGTTGAAGGGGAGAGAATATAGAATTGTAAAGTAGCAGCAAGAGAAGCCGCATTATTGCTGTATATCATCGGTTCTTTTCTGTGTCGATTTTCTTCTCATTCATTTTTGTTTTTCAGGCCGCCGACTCCGACGTTTCCTTTGACAATTTGGACGGTTCCCAAATGCGCATTGGCATCATCAAAACCCGCTGGAATGAAGAACATGTCAACAATTTGGTAGCAGGCATTAAAAAAGGATTGAAAGAATGCAAAGTAAGTGACACGAACATTTTCGAAACATCGGTACCCGGATCCTTCGAATTGCCCATGGCCGCCCGCTTTCTTGCCTTGACGGGGACCTGCGATGCCATTATCACGACCGGAGTTCTCATTAAGGGTGATACGATGCATTTTGAATTCATTGCCGATGCTGTCGCCAAGGGTATTATGAACATCGGATTGCAAACCTCGACGCCCGTTGTCTTTGGTGTGTTGACCTGCCAAAATGAACAGCAAGTCAAAGATCGTAGTACGGGTGACAACAACCACGGGTACGATTGGGGTAAAACAGCGGTCGAAATGGCGCTCCTTCGCACGGAGGCGTTGGGAGGTAAGAAGGGAGAAGAATCTAAGGAAATGTTGGCGGCAATGGGTTTCGGGAAGGCGGATGAGGATAGTGCGAGCAAAGAGAAGAAGAGTGCGTTCTTTTAGATCTTGACCACACTTGACGAGCAATGACTTTCTTTTTACTCAAAGAGTGTGACTCTGCTAGTACTAGGCATGACTATTTTATTAGAATTATTGCTGCTTCTGTAGAAACTGAGCACTCGTCTTGCCATCCCAAAAGAGACTATCCACGCTTTGCACCGCCGCGGCATCAATTTCGTCCAAACCACGTACTTTGGCCAGTTGCATGGCCGGCGTCAATAACTGTACTGCAAATCGTAAACTCGTATGGACGCCGATTTGTGTCAACAGATCCAACGCCTCGGGTTGCATCTTCAACTGCTCTGTTTGAGCGCGCGTCGAGAGAATTTGTTGCAGTTCCGCGGCTTCGTATGGTCGCGTCGGAACAATCAACAAACGATCCAAAAAGTCGGCCGGTATGCCGTGCGGACTGATCAAGCCATCGGCATTGCGAATCTGCGTCATACCCCGATTGGTGGCCAATACCAGAATGGGTGCCAGCGGTGATTCCAAACTGCGATGTAGAAACGTAAAAGCCTCTAAATCCAGCATGTGAACTTCATCGAGAAACAAAACACCCGGAACAAACTCGGCAACACCGTCGGCAATGTATTTTTGTACAACTTTATTGATTTCTTGACGTAACTTGTCCGTGATTTCGGTCTTTTTTGGTTTCTGTAACGATGATAACAATGTCGAAACATCGCGGGGACCTGCCGATGGATGTGCATTGGCGACATCCAAATCATGCAATGTAACATCTTGGACAACTTGCCGTTTCTTGTGAACTTCTCCTTTCGGTAAAGCCACATATTCTTCTGCCTCCAAGTCAAACTCGGTTGCAAAACTATCCGATCGTCCGACTCGTTTCACTGCCCCTGAATTCGCTTCAATATAAATGACATCGCCCACTACTACTTTTCTCTTTTTGCAATGCATCGTACATAGTAGGATCCAATTGCAATGTTTTAGTTCCTTTGGTCGTCTTTAAGGTCAGCACCACATGACTAATAGTTCGTCCGTACGCTTGCAAGGCATCTTGAGTCTCCTGTACGGTCAGTTCTGTAACTTCTCCTTCGTAGACTTCTTTTGTTTCCCGAATCCGCAAACCCATGGCTTGTCGAAAATGTTCGGCCAAGACGGCTGTCGCCGACACTTCCTGACTGTACACCCGCGGAGCAGCCAACGCACAAAGGGAACACTTGGCCCAAGTTGTTTAGCAAGGGCCAGTGCTAGCGCCGTTTTACCACTCCCGGGAGGCCCGACGAGCATGAGAGCACGTCCCGCCACACGCTGCTTTTTGATCAAATCGGCCCACAAACTGAGGGCTTCTCGCGCCGCCATTTGTCCCGTAAGACCACATGCATCGCCATCGAGACCGCGAATGTGCGAATGCGCGGCAATGCGGTTTGTTTCGCCCGCATTGTTTTTGTTTTTGTTGGATGTTAGTGTTACAGGAGGTCGTTTCGGAGCGTCGGACATGTTCGGAGGTTGTGTATGGATGTTTCTCAAGTTTGATAACACCGGGGTTGAGTTCAAAATGCCTAAATTTGAGCTTTCTTCCGGTTCAAGATATGAAAGGTTTCCTTATTGATTAAATAAATAATAAAGTAAGAAGCTGGAATCGACGAGAAATACTAAAGATGAGAACAGCAGCAGCACGAGGCAAAACAAAACGAGATAAGATTAAAGATATCCTCCTGTTTATTTTTTGCGGCACGCGGAATGGACACGGGTTTCTTGGTCTGTCGAGCATACGTTCTATTTCATTACTGGCTTAAGGATGGAAATAAGAAGTTGGTCGCCTTCTGCCTTTCTTGCACAAGTGGTTTGGGCTTTGGGCACACTATGTGTGACGTGGCTCTTCCAAATGGGTCATTTAGGCCCTTGCTTCATTTCGCTTCACACTACTGAGTAATACTGATACAGAACGAACAAAAGTTGAAGTTAACAACAGAGAAGCAAAAGGAAAAAGGCCAACTCCACAGGTGTCGCGATCGGCGTTTCAAACGGAGGAAGGATGAAAAGCGTTGTTTACACGACAATAATAGCACAATGCACAATGCAACAACAATAGATACTTGTAATAGCGATGCTTTCTATATTATGAGGCTTGACTACGATCATGCACGAAAAAAGCAAACGCATTCTCCGTGCGTGTCCGACAGGAAGGGCTTTATGCAGTTCTTTGCATACGCGCCTCAAGCAAACTGCTGAAGGATATCCGGTTGCATCAATGCACTCAAGTGATGTCGATGATCAAAAGGAATCTCCTCCAAATGATCCAATCACCTGGACGGGCGTACTGAAAAGGGGTAAAACCTCGTTTGTCGGCAATGAGGAAGAGGGACGGATCACGAGCAATGATCCAGGAGCAAATCTCGAGTTGAGGTTCGGGATTCCAACAGGCATCGTGCAAAGGCGTACGGCCATAATCGTCACGAACGCGGACGGAAAGTTCCACCTCGTTCATTAAAAATTGGGCCATGTCACGAAAGCCCCGCCGACAAGCCAAATTCAGTAGACCTTCACCAAATCGATTGTAACAATCCAACGCGGCCTTGCCTTGTTGTTGAAAGAAGTCACGTAGCTTGACAACATCATTGCTGCGAGCAATCGTCGTAACTTCGACTGTGTAAGCTTTCATTTGATCCTCCGTGGTAACCGGGAAAAAGTCTTGCAGTTCAAGGCACGGCTTGACTTGCAGTTTCTGACAGAACATTGCTTCGATCAATTCGGCAAGGAATGCATCGGGGTGCACGTTGGCAACGGAAGGATCAGGGAGCGATCGAGAGGAGATCGATACCTGACCGGAATTTCTCAGTGCGGGCGGCGAGGGCGATCGGGACTTTTCGGCTTTCAGTGAAACCAAGTCGCTGTTGCTGCTACGTTTCTTCATGTTGGTACATGAAGTTATTGGTATTTTCGATACCTTGGAGTCGCGTCGCTCAATGAGATATTGCATGGTCTCTTGCGCCTTTTGCATCAGGTACTCTTTGTCGCCATCAGAGAGGCCTTCGGGCCGAGCTTTAATATCAGCAACAAAGAATGCGCCAAGACGATGGCCCTCGGGAGAAACCAGCGGGACGCCTGCATACCATCGTACTTTGGGGAACGCTGTAACTAGAGGATTCTCTCGAAAGCGATTGTCTTCCAGAGTATCAAACACTTCGAATACTGGATCTAGATTCAGAATAGTGTGCGCACAAAAGGCATGATCTCGGGCAACCTCTTTGAAAAGAATTTCACGCCCAGGTGCCGATGCTGTTGATTTGTACCACTGGCGACCGAGATCGATAAAGCTCACGTGAGCCCAGGATGCATCAAAGTGTTTCCGCACCTTCTCGGTTAGTGAATCGAATATTGATTCGTTATCGGTTTCTAAAATTTGGAAGCTACGAAGGTTCTCCAGTCGCGCTGCTTCACTCTCGATCGACTGCGGAAGCGAATTGCGAATATCTGGGCATTGTAGTCGCCATGAGGGCTGCGATCGTTCCTTCGACTCAACTGCTTTTTGTATTGAACTCAAATCCATCTTTTGAATGGCTTCGGTAAGCTCTTCGGTCGAGTCGAAGTCCAATACAGAAGGATATTTTGTTTTGGGGACGCCCATGGTGCTTCTGTTGTTTGAGCTGTTGCAAAGAACGCTTCGTAGTCCCTGATGCTTTCGTGAATTGTGACGGTAAATTGGCTCGATGAATCGGAATCGATTTGCAGAAAGGGGATGACGGTAAAGTGATAGTAAACCTGCTTTCTGCACGCTCTGATGCAATCGTTCGGCGAACCAACAGACCTTTTCTCCAAACTAGCCACGGCAGCAGGAAGCAACAACAGACTGTTCACAAAAAAAGGACGACGACATGCACCCCTAAGCTCATTCTCGTTAAAAACAAAAAGCGCCACCTCGTATACTTGCGGGGTCTCTCCCGCTCTGACTCAACATTCTTTTTCTGACATGGTAAAATCCTGGCGAAGGACAGATGGCCGCTACTTTATAGCTTAGAGTGCAAAAATGATTTGTCCTTCCTTCTCTGCTTTCTGTCCCTGTCAGACAAGGCGAAGGGCGCGTGCCGTGTGCGTGTGACGTCGCACTCTTCGGGGTTGACGAAGAAAACAGGCTGCCCTTCGAAGTGTCTTCCGATTTCATTGGCTGGAAGAACGAATGACTGACCAACCGGAGAAGCTGGGCAGTATCTATCCAATTGTACGTAGCATTTGCAGGCTTAGTCTTGTCCGCACACGACGCATGAATAAAAAATAATCTAAAACACGGACAATCCAATCCAAGCACGTGTTTTGATGATGGTTATTGGCGGGCAATAGACCGACAAGTCAAGTGCAAAACGACGAAGCCTAGCCTAGAGTTGGAACCTGATTTAGTACCGTCGTCCGTCCTTATCGAGCGAAATGAGCGCCTACGCCCAATCACTCAGGCATAACTAGGTTTAAAATCAAAGAGATGAGATGCAAGGCGTAGGATAACAACGTAGCCTTATCTATTGACAAAGCGGAGACGAAGCTGAGTAAAGTCAAGGTGTAAAGCAGAAATCCACTGCAAAAAATTGGGTAGACGATAAAGGGATCTTACATCTTACAAGGTCGAGGATTGTGATGACTCTCAGCAATCAGCAATGAGGATTATGGATGACCAACTCAGTTATTTTTCTTGTAACCTTAGGCTGCCCTTTATTACGAATTCTGGTAAGGTTATAGGTTAGCACCCTAAGAAAGTAAGAATCCCTTTTGCTTTGAAATAATACGGAGTACTATCTGATATTTAGTAATTTATGTCGACCGTCGAATTGAGGAGAGAACAAAAACTGACATTCGCAGCCAAGGAGGAACAGTACACCTGATATCCATAATCCCTAAACCTTTTTCCTTTCCCCAATAGTTTTCAAGGATAGTTGTTTGACGTTTGACATTGACTTGTGACTTGTGACATTCTTATTTTTCCTTTTTCCTTTTCCTTTTTCCCCATTGTTCACCGAAGTTGTGAGAGGAATGACCTAATGACTTTGACGTAATTTTTACATTTGCATACTCCGATTTCTAACTCTTGTGTGACTTGTGGGCATTCGTGTCGCGGCAGTCGAGAGCTTTTGTTCGAGACCAAAAAGCAAAACACACACCATCCGCCATCATTATCGCTTGCGTGTATTATTGCTAGTGCTCTTTCAAATAGGGCAGTATATTCAGTTACTAACGTGACATGAAACTCCAGCGTATAACTTTTGTGACGGCTGGCTCACGCGGGGATGTGCAGCCTTATCTCGCCATCGCTCTTGCGTTAAAGGAACGAGGCTACGAGCTGCGCTTTGCGACAAGTTGTGAGTTCGAAAAAATGATCCGGTCCTTTGGATTCGGATTTGCGGGTATTTTTCCAAACGTTGCGGTAGTTCTAGAAGAGAGTCCGAAGCTGATGCAAGCGATGCAAAACGGAGAAACCTTTACTTTGAGTGCCGGAATTTCTGCAGCCAACGCAAAGGTCGCACCCGAGGCATTCGCTAAATTCCAAATCGAGCTTGAACAGTATCCTCCGGATCTTATTGTAAAGGGATCATTGACTGAATTTTTGGTATATCATGCAGCTCTTACGCGCAAAATTCCTTTTGCGATGTTTGTATCATGATGCCGATTCATCATCCCGACCGTCCTTTATTTGGATTTCCAAAATTACCGTTTGGTCTGCACAGTATCTTTCCATGGCTACTGCTGACGGCGTATTATAACGGACAGCGTGTGTATGACTGCGAAAATGTCGTTGCTCGTCGATGGAGTAACGCAAGGTTTCGTCAGGCCATGACGAAGCCGGTGATCCCTCGCATTTGTCTTGCTCCGTCAATGGCACGACCGATCCTCTACCCCTCCATAGGCGGTAACTTTAAATTTGTGGGATATGCAACGATTAAATCGGAATTTCAGATCAAAACGCGAAGCGGATCTTCATTATTTGGTGATATGCGCGTGCAAACGCAAATTCAAGAGTTTCTAAATCAGTCTGCCAACCAGGACTGTATCTACATGGGGTGGGGGAGCATGGTGTCACGTTCACCTGAACACATGACCGAGTTTGCAGTTCGGGCCCTTCAGCTAGTCCGAAAACGAGGAATAATATTATCCGGATATGCTAATCTGGGAATACAACACATCAACGACGCTGACTTGTTGAACTATGCTCTCGACAACATCCTTTTCGTTTCTGAAGCCCCACACGAATGGCTCTTCCCGCGAGTTTCATTGACGATCCATCACGGTGGTAGCGGAACAACAGCTTCAGCTTTACGATCTGGAAAACCAACCATTATCACGCCAGTAATTTTCGATCAATGGGACAACGCACATCTGATAAATCAACTGGGATGCGGTTATGGATTTGAAAAACAGCAGCTTCATAAAGTTACAAGCGAAGATCTTGCGAAAGCGATCGATATGGTTCTCGGTGATCGTCGCTTCTCTGTATATGCTGCGCAAGTTGCAGAACAGATGGAGAAGGAAAATGGAGCTCGCAGTGCTGCACAGGAGATTGAAGCCTTTTGGACCAGCTATGTAGTATCCAGCAGAATATGGTCATTGCTTCCTGGTCGACAATCAGAAAACAAGCAAATGCCGTCCGTTGTTCGGTTCTCTTGGCGATCTCTATTCGGGTTAGTGGCGTTTCTGGTGAGCTTTATTATCCCAAGAGACGCTCTTAGTCACAATCTTGTCACTTCCCTTCCTTCAGCTCAAATAGAGAGAATGGATTACCAGATTGAAGAAGCGCCTGATGGTATTGAAAGGTATGAATCCTCGGAGGCTACAAGCTTATCCGCGCGTATCTTGGAATTTTTTTGAAGCAAACGGAGCAATCAAATCCGATAGGGATTGCAGCGTCAATTGACTTTTGTTTTGAAGTTACAAACTTATCCGCGCGTATTATTGAAATTCCCTTATGCAAACGGAGCAATCAAATCCGATAGGGATTGCAGCGCCAATTGACTTTTATTTTATCTACCATGAAGCCGCCGAATGAGAGCTGAGGTCAGGAACTATGGTAGTACTACGTTGAATCCATTGCAATAATGCGTTTGAAACACAGTTTTTCATTCGCTGCTAGGCCAACCACTACTGCTTCGCCATACGCTCAAGCTGATGACACAAAGCAACGTCACAGATTCGACAACTCGAAAAGAATCTATAAAAACGTTTAGTCAATAAGAATAGCATCATCTTCGCTTTTCCCGCATTGTCGTTGTACTCGTTTTTGAGCTGGAGTCCGTTCGTCGAAGGCCATGACATCGTCGTGAGGAAGAAGAGACGTGGAGGCTAATCCGCTTATGATATTTGCAAATGACAGATTCGGAACGACACCCTTGATTTTGTTGCGGCAATTGGGGCATTGAGAGACCTGTTTCGCACAAGCTTTACAAAAACTGTGACCACAGGGAATGATTGCAACTGGCTCTACCTGTAACTCGAGACAAAGAGAGCAGTATAGCTCTTCGGTAACGTCTCTTGGCAGCACTGTGCTCCCCGTGGGTGCTGGTAGAGTCGCGGCCACAGGCGTCTTTGCAGCTGCAGATTGAACTCGGTTCCGCTTTCGTGGAGACGGCTGCGCTTGTGGAACATGACTAGCTATGTTCTCGCTTCTATACCGAACCAAATATGAGTAACGATCATCATGAAGGGAAATTTTGTCCCTGTCTTTTTAAAAATCGTAGTGGAACCACTCGGCACATACTTGTCATTGATTAGAACGTTCTTCGTCTCCATTACAGCCATCAACCCACTTTCTAGAGTAGTCAAGATGCATTCTCTGCGACTCAGCCTCTGATCAGCTATTTTTGTCATGGAATTACGACCCAATGCGATTCTCTCGTTGCGAGCCGAAACAATAATTTCGGGGAGATTAGCTACTCCTTGACTCAATACTGCTCCAGGAATCCCGGCCGCTGGAATCAGCCGTCCAATTGGCAAATCCATTTTCGATACAGAGAAGAAAAAATCAAAAAAGGATAAGGTAAGCAGAACACGAACGGAATACTCGAAGAGAAGATAATAATGGTAGGAAACCAGCATCGCAACTCCTTTTTATGGCGCGCAAAGAAAGAAACATGCCGCAGCGTGTTGAGCACCCAAAGTATTCAAAAGATTGTCGCTCAGGTACCGGTTCCCGTTATTATTTCTGTTTTCGTTCTTAGCTATTTTACGGGACTAAAAACATGTTGAGTCGTCCTCACGCCTACACTTTAACAAAAAGCGTATTGTTCAACAAACGCTTAAAGTCCACAAATAGCCAATTACAATAAGTAAGGTGCTCTAGACATTTAAATTACTTCTTCTTTGTAGGAAACCTGGCAAACCTAACTTGCGTGAAGCATTCACAATTTTGCTGCCAACGATGCCTTTACTCAGTGTTTGCAGCCGCGCTTGATGAACCTTTTGTTCACTCGAACGGCATCAATAATCTCATTGTCGGCGTATCCGAGACGCTTCAATAGTTTCACGCGATAGGTACGATCCATTAACATACCTCGTTTCGTTCGTCGGTTTCCTTCTCTTATGCTTTCAAAGTCGTTTACTAAAATCTCCGGGTACTCATCGTACTCCCATCCAATTGAGACGCTTGGTCCATTCCTACAAGCAGGATTGTCGCCAAGTATGATACCATATTCGCGAACAGTGATCTTGTCGAACTGTACATTGAAATGGTTAGGATTGGCAGCGATGGGTTTTGCCTTGGGGGTTTCCTCTACTGGCTGGGGCTTTTCGCTCACGATGATTTGTTCTGAGGTGCTAATACGCTCGTGCTCCGACGCTTCACAGTCCACCTCAGATACATTTTCTTCACCTGTAATGATATCATCAATCTCCAAGTCCCATATATTGCCATCGACGTCTCTGCTGAGCCACAGTAATGAACTTGCCGTTGCGTTAGCATCAAACCTGGTGTCTGACCATGATTCAGAGTCATCAGTATTAACGCTTTCGGTGAGCCCTTCAGCTACCTCTCTGCTGATCTGATCAATCATCTCGTCCAGATACTCGTCTTCCGATTCATCTTGATTGGCTAACCTTTCTGCTGCGTCCCAGCTCGCCGAAGACGACTCGTCCATCAAGGTCGCCAACGTCCCCGATGAATCGCTCTTCTTCAGCTTGTTCATGCTAGACGTGTTGACTGTCCGTGTCAAGTTGCGTTGTGAGGCAAGGAAGTGCATCGTGGTGTGTTTCTTTTCAACTGTTTAATGATTGTGTTACTTCGTTGTTTGTAAAATGGAGTCGAGGAGGAAGAAGGCAAACTTGCTTGGCAACGTAAGAGACAAATTCTCCTCCAAAGCAAGTGTTTCTGTGAGAACTTTGAAGTAGTAGTGCAAAAGTTCCATCCAAATTTGGGAACTATAAGCATCAAAAACAGAATTTAATGTATTTACGATTAGAGGACTACAGGGAATGTCGTAGGATTTATTGTTTTTGTCGAACCAAGGATTAAAGGGCCTTCGTTAGTTTTGCCTTCATGTAAGTGACATTAGCAGACAACAATTTCTAACTTCAAGTCTTAACGTTAGACGTTTTGGGTTTAGCTTCAATGATGAATAATCTCTGGACAGTGAAAAGTCTTCGTTGTTTACGCTACTACGTACGTAGTAGTACGTTTCCAGTCAATGGTCGATGTTATTGTTCAGCTTCCAATGGTAACTTGAAAACTAAGTTCGACTACATTCTATCTGATACTACGTATATTTTGTCACGAAAGCCTGAACGTGACCAACTACTACTGCACTCCGGACACTCAACTTGAACAGACGAATAATCATCGACGATACGTTCACTTTTCACTTTCACCACATTCCACATTATTTTTAACACATATATATTTTATTCCTAATTTTTTAATCGTCAGAATCTAATCTTGACATTCGACTGAATTTTCCACTTTTCATTCACATATATTTCAGTCTGACACTTCAATGAGTAAGCTTTGGTTCTAACTCCCTAGCCTTAGTGCGCTAGTAGAGGGCCAGTCCCGAGCCCGTTTCCCAATGAGGGGGATTCCGTTTTGGCATTCCTTCTCTTGGATTTCGCGAGAAGCATACTAACTGACCTGACCAGGGAAAGACTCATGCGCGCCCGGATGAAGCCACAGATCTCGGAGTATGGCTTGTTCCACTTCCGCTGAAGTTTTCTTGCAAGCTGTCTCGATGCTGAAATAGCCTGTTGTCCCATCATTCCGTCAATGGAAAAGACCAGGGGAGTGAAGTCTCGTCTGCGTTCGTGGCAAGGGGGTCCGTACATGCTACGCTTTTCACGCTCTTGAGAAGCCAGAACCTTAATCGGGTCACGGTTTCTGTATGACGGTGCGTCGGTATCAGTAACTCAGACATCGAAAATGGTCGTTCGTCTCTCATTCCAAAAGCCATAGGCCGAAACATCTCCTCGAAGCTCTTGAACCTGTGTACTGTTGTTGCTGTTGCCAAATGTGTGAATGGTAGGCTCATCGCGAACAGATTTGGGTCCAAAGGCTTGCGTGCAAAGAGACATGAATTCAGCTTTCAGATCGTCGTGTCTCTCATTCTCGTTTCCCAAGCGCCAAAGCACACAATTCTCATTCTCAATCCGTAATCCGTACGTGGTACTCTAGTAACGGTACCAGCTACCAGCTACCAGCTACCAGCTACGCGAGTACTAGGTAGTCTTCCTTACTTTGTACGGAGTATTGAGATTGGAGATCCTCGATGCTCGACTGAGCACTGAGCACTGAAAACGTTTCATACTTGGCGAAGGCTAAAGACGGTACTACGTGCTCAAACAAATTTATTGGGTATGTAGTATTGTTAGAAAGTAAGCAGTAGACCGTGTACAGTGTACACTCGATCGAAGCGGTAACTTATGCGATCTGCATACGCCTGGCTTTTGTCTCAATGCTTTAACTATAGCTCTTTGCCTGGTAACTGTAATCCCCTTTACTGCTCCTGTTACAAGGTAAATTCCAAAATGCTGCCCCTATGAATGCTAAGTGCTAAGTGTCGAGTGCATGCAGAATGCAGAGTAGGATAATGTTTGGCGTTGCAAGTGCATTATCGAGCTAATATTTCTTATTGCCGATACTGCCAATTAGCTCTAAAAGTCTCAAAATGAGCGATGAACATGGCGACCAGCGAGCAGCTAGATAGCGAGCAAAGAGCTGAGAATGAAGAGCCTTAAGAGAATCCAAGATTCAAGCATCTTCGTATAGGTTTGTTCGTCCTAGTTAGTCAGTTAATCCATTCTCCTTTTATTCCAAGACGGTACATTTGCGGCTCCGGTCTTCCACAATCTACCTTTTCCTTTTTAAGACAATGACTACAAAGCAACTAGTGCGATGCAAGTTATTTTCTTGGTGCGATGTGCAATCCCCAGAAGCATTCACCGTGATCTCATTCTGTTGACAGAGATATGATTGAGTCGTTGGACACTCCCGCTCACAAATAATGGCCACTAGTTTAATTCGTTTCAATGTTTTCATGTTTAATAACTCTATAACCGAATCTTCTAAGTTTCAGTGAAGCTGACTAGTCGTTGTTTGCAGCACAAAATATGCTGCTGTTTTTTGGTCTTATGTGTAATACGAGGGTTCCAAAAAAATATACTCGAGTCCCAAGGTTGGTCTCAAGCGTCATCCTGTGGACGTTCTAAGGTTAGTTACAGATAGATATCACTAACATAGATTTGGGCAGCTTTCATGTTAAAGCAAAATCGTCGCTGACAGAAAAAAGAGGCGCGTCGTTTTGTGGGTCATCCGTATACTTGCGAACAGCATAGTTCACTTCGGCATCGTTTGCAGTCGTCTGGCTTTTTGATGTCGAGATACTACTCGATCGAGCAACTAAATCGGCCGGCGTCGAAAGGCTACTGACGGTCGAATGGGACGACCGAGCATCATACGGGAGAGTCGTCTTTTCTGCGATTGTATCTTCGACGTTCGACGGCGACTTGTTGGGCTGTCCCAGTGATTTCAGTTCAACAAAATAATCACCTGTGGGTGCACACTTCGAATGAACATCCCGAATGGTTTCCGTAATGGCGTTGTCTTCGCAAGCTCCTTGCGGATCCAGCATATCATCGATGTTGTCCCACAGACTTTGCATCGTGTTGGTGGCACCTCTTAAAATGATGCCGGCGTTTTCGGAGTGCATTTCCATCGTTCGATGCATCACCTGCAACGAACGATGCACAAAGAGACCTGTTGGCAATAAAATGGTAGCGCCGGTGCAAAGCAAAATCCACCCTTTCCATCGTTCTAGTGGGTCCAGATGTACTACCGCTTGCACACAGGCACCCAAACTAACTAATACGAGAATGAAGGAGAAGGTCATGGAAAGTCGCTTGCAGAATGTCGGTCGAATCAAAGCCTCTTGTTCGTCTTCCTTCTGCTCTTCGACCTTTTGTTCAAACACTTCCTTGAGAACCGAGCTCGTTGGCTCTTGAGGTATCACTAAAATTTCCACATTCGCAAAACCCTGCTCCAGTAGATGCTGCGTGGCAAAATGCTTTCGTACTTGAATTTTGTTGTCTCCTACCGGCGAATTGACCATATAATCAATGACGGCTCGGTAGGTAGGAAGTCCCGACCCCATGGCATCTTCTTCTACCGATACTTGTAAAACATGTCCTCTCACAAGAATGGAGTCTTTCTGATATCGCGCCAGGTCGGATCGCACTAACGAACTGAGCATACACACTGTCCAGCCGAGCGCCATGGCCAAACACAACCAAACATCCGATAAGTGCGAATAATAATCCGTCGGTCCCCGTCCTCTCTTCATCGGCTGTTCCATAGTGACAGTGTTGTCATAATAGCGTTGATTGGTGCGGTGCGGATCGTCACCGCGACTGAGATGTTGCGGTTGTTGCATATTTTGATTGTTGTTCGTAGCAAACGCAACGTCGACCGACAAGAGAAGTACAGTCAGGATGCTGCGCTTCCAAGAACCTTTGAAGCAATTGCGTCGTGATGTAGATTGCATTTCTTCTTATTAAGGTAAAGACTAAAGATGAGTGAATAAAGGCAATGATTTTGTTCATTCATTACGTTGCGTTTGTTGTTCGTTGTTCGTTGTTGGTACTGTACTAGAGCTACTACGTACTAGCTAGCTAGAGATAAACACGGCTAGACGTACCTCTCTTTTCGCGAGGACGAACTGTGCCTAATGCCTTGAATCAGGTTGCGACATGGTTGAGACGAGGGTGACTCAAGAGCACGTTCTCCTCATAACAGGTGATTGTGAGAATTGGCCGAGGGCGCAAGCAGGTCCACCTGTCGCACCGACTCTTTAGTACTACTACTCATTGACAGACTACGCACGAGGATCCATTTCGAGTTCGGAAGCTGCATGATAACAATAAGCAATCGATATGCGCCGCAAGAATCACCAGATCAAAAAAGTTGCAACACCAAATAATCAAGATCGATATTAACAACTTATCATAGCATAATCAAACTGAAACATGGAAGACTTTGGTCCTAGGGGAGGCAGTCAGTGCTGTTGTTTGGTCTGTGTTCGCACAAATGAAATCGCCGTGGTAAGATTAAAACGAATTGATGATTGTTGATGCGCTCTTCATTCTTGGATCGAATTCCCTATTTCTTATTCTTTTTTTCTTCTTTCAGGTCGAAGACCTAGGACAATTCAAGCAAATGCTTTCTCCGGGTCTGTCCTTTATTTGCTGTCCTATCCAACAAGTAGCGGGTCGTTTATCCTTGCGCATCATGCAACTGGATGTCAAGTGCGAAACCAAAACCAAAGACAACGTCTTTATTTCAGTATCGGTGGCGGTACAATATCGCGTGATTGCCGAAGGGGCGTACGATGCCTTTTATCGTCTCACCGATCCGCACGGGCAAATTCAATCCTACGTGTTCGATGTCATCCGTAGTACCGTTCCCAAAATGGAACTCGATGAAGCATTTTCGTCCAAAGATGAAATCGCGAATGCGGTGTTGCGACAGCTACAACATGTCATGAAAGAATACGGGTACGAAATCCTGAATACCTTGGTGACCGACCTCAGTCCCGACCCTCGCGTCAAAGCGAGTATGAATGAAATCAACGCGAATCGCCGTTTAAAGAAGCCGCTTCGCACAAGGCCGAAGCTAAGAAAATCGTACAAGTCAAAGCCGCCGAAGCGGAAGCGGAGGCACGTTACTGAGTGGACTCGGCGTCGCGCGGCAGCGCAAGGCTATTGTCAGTGGCTTGCAAAGCAGTGTTGCCGCATTTAGTGAAGAAGTGGAGGGTGCCACTCCGAAAGATGTGATGGATATTCTGTTGTTGAGTCAGTATTTTGATACGTTATCCAGTGTCGGAGCCAACTCGTTGTTTTTGGAGCATGATCCAGAAACAGTAGCGTCCATGCGAGTATCGGTGCGTCAGTCTTTCTTGACGAGTGATGCCATGATGAAGCGTTAAATTGTGAATTGTTTGTTTTATGTGAGGATGGTACGGCTATTTGAAAAGAGGGAGTGGTGATCCGCTGTAGCGAAGACATTCTTTACGAATGACACAGAGAATCATGAATGTCTTGCACCAATCATGCAACACCTACGATTGGCAACAATAGAAATTTTTTCTACAACGGATCTTCGTAAATATGTTGTGCCTCTAGCTACAGTAGTATATCCGGAAACGTGCATGTTAAGAACGCTGCAGTGTACCAAGGTATCACGTATTTGACCTATTTGCTCGTTATTCAGCAAAAATTGAGAGGATCATAGAACGAAGTTTGATCACAATGGAACCTTTCGTCCAGCATCAATTATGATCGCCATTTTTAGCCTTTCAACGACTTTTTGAAAAGTCTGCAGCGAGTACCAGGTGCCGGTATTACATAGTATATAGTATCTTCGCCTCTGTAAAATGATTAGTAGACCTAGAGACACACTTTTCCCTTGTTTTTGCAACATTTCGACGAACACTACGCGTTTGTTTGATGCCTTATTCGTTGCAATAATAATTCCGAGCAGTTCGATTACTCTTAGAAGCGAAAACGCAGACACAATAATAGAAAAGCATCGCTCTTCAAACATGGGTGACATTGGAAAGCCGTGGTATCCAGCCGATTACGGTGATTGGTTATCGTTCGATGAAGCTCAAAAGCAGTCGCACGGCGGCATCGAATGGTGGTGCTGGCCTGGTCGAGAAGACGAATGGCTGGCACCGGAACAACATCGTCCCGACAGTCCCGTCAACAAGCCGGTATTTGCCAAGGCCGGGCACATGTATTTTGGGAAATGGGAAAAACACGAAACCGAAGATTGGTACATGTGGCATGGGTTCGGTATCTATTATCGACACAATGGCGAAATCTTTATCGGTGACTGGTACAAGGGAAAGTTGTGTGGTCTGGGTCATCGTTTGTGGTCGCCATATGCGGAAAACTGGACGGAAAATGTCAAGCAGGGCTCCGTCATTCAAGAAAATGGAGTGGGGAAGCCCTTTTTGTACGTCGGTCGATTTGTAGACAACTGGAAGCATGATAAGGCGGCGACTGCCATATTAAAAGACGGCACAACACGAGTGGGTCCTTGGGAATATAATCAACCCGTAGGGGATTGGTGGAAGGATCATCTGGTGTTGAAAAGGACGTATGAAGTGGATCGACTTCTCGCGTTTGCCACAAAGAAGATTGACACGGAGGAGTCAGATGAGGCAAATCTTGCGTCACCCTCACTCATGGCGAAATCAATTCTCTTGGGAAATATGGTGTCTAATAAAGCAGACGAGCATCCAATATCTGTCGAAGAAGCAATGGATTTTTCAGTGAAGGAATCAGATCAGCAACAAACGCCCAAGTTGCAACGATTAGGACGCTACGCTCGCTTACAAACTTCAGATTTCCCTCGGCCTTCCAGTCCCGAAATTGAAATTACATTTACAGATGAGTACGAAGTTCCCAATCCAGTATACGACAAAGCGCAGGTAGCCGCTCTTACGGAGTGGTTAACGAATTCCGTAATAGGCAACGGTGCCGATTTTTGCGAGATGGAGCGATACGCTCGCGAACTTCTGGTAATGGGACTGCACTCGGAAGCATTGATCAAGGAAACCTGTAGCACATTCGATGTGATATGCTGGCGATGGATGAAACCATATCATCGAAAAGTGCTACTCCGATGGGTTCAAATGAATTGTGCTGACAATCAATTTCAGTGTCAACTGAACTGGATCACGGAGTGGCTGGCCGACAGTGTGATCGGATACGATGCTGATCCGTTGGAAATGGGATACTATGCCCGCAAACTGTTTGTTCGAGGACACCACTCCATTGCTGCTATTCAAGACAAAATCAGGTCGGAAGATGTCGATTCGTTTGAATGGATGAAGCCCATGCACAAGCGGCTCTTCCTCTCACGTTACAAACATTCTCGTACATAGTAGTATACACGGTGTACCGGCTACCCATTTGGAGCTCTGCATTGTGTCTTTTTAGCAACGTACTGTAATGTTATGAGAGCACAAATTCTCGTTGTGACTTCACAATCTCTACCTATCATCCTTTCTGAAAGATTAATTAGTTCTAAGCACCGTATTTAAACCATTGTTATAAGCAGCATTAATATTTCGCCTTAGTTGATTCTTTACGGCTATAAGCTGTGCGGTCGTGTTGATTGACGATCACTGTGCCTATGACTGCATTTCAGTCATGAGTCGTTATGAATTCTAAAGATGCGTGAATGCCAATCCGTTTGGCGCGCTTCATCAACTCAAATCGTAACTAAAAATGAAATTATGATTTGCAGCGTTTGCATTTTGGACATTGGTTCTTTCAGAAACGAAAAGGGTGTGGATGGTTAGTAAAAAGTGTTTCCTCAACTTTTCCACGACTGGAATTCAGTCATGAATGATTTTTCGAATGGGACTCACACTCGCTACTACCTTTCGTCCGTTCTACATGATCATCAGCTCAATGTACAGTACCCTTTTAGGATTCGATTGCCTTAGCAGCATTTCTATCATTCTGTTTGGTGCGGATCGATTTTCTTGATTACAAAGTATTGTTATAGACACAAAATGTAGACGACCTTTTACAGCGAAGCACGACTGCGAGTCAGTCACGATGTCTTCGGTCATTATTTAATTTGTGGAGCGATCAAGTACAAAGTAGAGTATTGGATGGAATGTACTCTGTACTGAAACCGAAAAGATCTTGTGCCTTTTTTGGGCTCTATTGTTCGCGGAATTTTTGAAACTTGCATGAAAAAATAACGTGAACAGAAAAGACCTGAAGCCTTTACAACATCCTTGTCTAATAAGGAAACAGCTCTCGAACGATACCATGCAGCTCGTATGCTATTAAATAAGTGGATTGAAACCATGTTGACGCCAAGAAAAAGCACCACTTCGACAACCGAAACGCCGACACGCTGGACGCCGCAGAAACTTCTACTTAATGATACATGGATTTCACTAGTCGAAGCGCAGCAGCTAGCCCATGGGGAAGTTGAGTGGTGGAAATGTCCGAATGTGAATGGGGAACAAGTCGAATTTTTGCAAACACCCAATCCGGTGTGGAGTAATGGTAGCAAAATGTACGTCGGTGGATGGCAAAAACATCCCAAGAAAGCTTACTTTCAATGGCATGGTCCGGGCGTCTACTATCGTCAGGATGGTCGTATCTTGGTGGGAAGATGGGTCGATGGCAAGCTAAAAGGATTGGCCAAGCGCTTGTGGTGTCCCAACGCTCCTTGTTGGCAGGCGAATCGAAAGGCGGATTCGGTCATTAAGAACAGCGACAAACAGGGCGTACCCTTCATTTATATCGGTAAATACAAAGGTCACTGCAAGGAAGATCACCACGCAGTCGTTATACTAAAAGATGGAACCACGCGACGTGGGCCTTGGAAGAAAAAATGCCCCTGTCGGAGATTGGTGGAGAGACCACGAAAAGGGATACACATCACCCGAAGAGATTAGTAGAATCATTGGCTTTAGTCAGATTGAATTTACAGCAAGTGATACGGAGCCCATCATTAATGCAGCAGCTGCTACTATTGACGATGACGAATCACAGGCTCCCACGCTGGTGATGAATAACACAACGAAACTGCCTGACGTTGACAGTGAGCAGCCTGAAGAAGTCGAATCGCGTGTATTTGTTCCTGATTATTACAAAACGGTCAATAGCAGCAATCTCCCACCGCAAAAAATATACTTGGAACCAGAAACCAGCGAATCAGGGGGAAGTAATGCCAGGCACGGAGCTGGCACATACCGTGGGAGATGACGAAGAAGAAATTATATTTATGGCAGGCGACAGCATGGATGAATCTCATGTCCTAGAAACAACACAATACGACCATGATCTTCGCTCAACAAAAAATCTTCCCAAGGACGTGAGTATGAGCGACCCTCTCGTGTCACCTATCACCGTTCACGAGGAGCAACGGAGTGCGCCGCAAGATTTGCCTCAGAAGCTGCTATTTGGTCATACCGTGGACGACATATGTGTGGATGAGGTAGAATGGGATGGCGAGCCAGGCGATATCAGGCCGGGAACAACAAGTTGCGGTCAAAATGACAATTCAGCAGAGCTTCAAAGCAATGAGTTGATGGGAGAGGAAGCGCCGAGCGAGTATAAGGAAATGTTGGCTATTGAAAGAAGCGGGAAGATAGGAAATGAACGATCGAGCCTTACGGTGCCAGCTCAGTCAACTCAGATGAAATCGAAGTCCACCTTGAGCAACAATATGGACCAGCTCTCTGCCCTGGTGAATTGGCTCATGGTTGACGTCATTGGCTCGAATCCAAGTCAATACGAAATGGAACGATATGCCCGACATCTTCTTGACTTGGGATTGCATTCCTCGTTGATGATAACGTCTACATGTACAACCGCCGACGCGGCAAACTTTTCGTGGATGAAACCCTTCCATCGCCGGTGCTTTGTGCTATGGGCTCACAAGAACTGCGAAAACTATTATCAAAGGCAACTCGTCTCAATAACAACATGGCTACAGTTTGAGGTGATCGGCAACGATGCAGACATCATGGAGATGGGGTATTACGCCAGAAAACTAGTTTCAGTCGGTTTTCATTCTGTCAAAATGATCTTAGCTGTCTGCACGTACGAGGACGTAGACGCATTCGATTGGATGAAACCCGTGCACAAACGTCTCTTCCTCATGAGAGCAGGAATTGCAAGCTCATTGCTGGCATAGGTTTTTATATGGTAAAACGTTGCTAGTCCAAATGTTCATCCCAGAGTTCTTATTGCGTGGTGGCTTCGCATCCGGCATCAAAAAAGCATCAAGAAGCTTGCGTGGTGGGCATGGTGACGGTTGCTGGAAAGGTCGTTAGGTGCTGGGTTCTTTATCGCATAAAGTCTACGATTATTGCTACGATTATTGGTGGTGATACATTATGGTGAATTGAGGTTGGTGTTGGTCAATGTTTAATGGAAAAAAGATAGAAGATGCATTTTCGATAATGCGAAATGATTATTTCTAACAACTGATGATGCTTGATGCTAATAATGCCGGAAGTTCGGAGTTCGGAGAAAAAATCGAATATTAAAGAACAAGTAAGAAGCAATTTGGAACATTGCGCCATAGCCCCCTGAAATATTGAAAACAGTTCATCAGGAAGATCAGGAATCAGAATGGTCTTGTGTATTTTGTACATGATTACCCCAAGGCTACTCTTTTCTCTTTTGGAAGTAAGAAGTTGGAAGTCATTGGCCACGGTCATTGGTCGGGCAACAAAAATGAACGCCTTAAGAGGGAAAGTCGTTTCTTCAACTTGAACTTAGTCATTTTATTTATTTAAGTTACATATCTAATGTAAACGGTACTACGTAGAGGATAAAAGTTGCACTTTATTGTTGAATCTAATACCGTTTTGACATGCTTGGGACATTGAAATCGTTTAGTGCTATTTGCATGAAACACGAAACACGAAAACCTAAATCAGATTGCGGATTCAAGGAGTACAGATTCTCCGTTCTTTATTGTTTCTTGTTGAGGGGCATAGATCCAATCTCGTTTTTCCGTTACTGTTAGACAGCAACATCTCCGTGAGCGGAACACGTGTTTCTTTACTATAGAAGCTGTTCGTTTCGCGTTCCTCGTAAACGTGTTTGATCATCCACCGCGGCGAAAATGAGAACTGAGAACAAAACCACAACAAAAACATCGAGTCCATAAACCAATTCGATTCTTAAAAACAACACGAACACAAATAATCAAAATGGATCAATGCCAAGAGCCTTACTTATCACCAAAGCCGTGCACCACGATGGAAATGGAATCCGTAGTAACCCCTGGTGAACAGGAGCCGTGTTTCTCTCCCAATCTTGTCTCCGAATTGCAAGCACAAGGTATCCTCCGCCTGAGAAAGGGACAGGTCGTGGAATCGATCTCGTGCTTTCATAAAAGTTTGAAATTGTTATCAAGAAATGAAAAGGATCAATTTGTTGACAGTCGGCTGACCTCAATAATGCCGATTGTGGAAAACTCCGAAAGCAACGTTGAAATGAATTTTTTTCAAGAGAGATTTCTTTTCACGGTGGACTTGTCTCAAGAAAAGAGTTCGCTGTCTCGAAACGACGACATACTTGTTCAATTTCGACGGGCGTTGTATTTGCCACCCGATTCGGAGTTTATTCTTCGAGAAAACGAACTGTTTCATCACATCATGTCGGGAGTTCTCATGTACAATATCGGACTTGCCCTTCACATTGAAGGTCTCGAATCATGTCGATCCGAATTGCTACCGAATGCTCTCCATTTCTACGCTATGTCCCATCACACTTTCACCGAACTATGTCGAGGATACGTGCATGTGGCCGATCGTCTCAACTTGGCTCTGTTGGCCATTGTGAACAACATCGCTCATATCAATGCGCACCAACGGAACATCAACGATGCACTCATTTTCTGCAATGAACTCTCCTTACGATTTTCCTGCATGCTCAGCGCTATCGAGCGAGGCGCTCCGGAGCTTCCGTGCGAGGATTATGAGGTATTTGTAGCCAATGTATGTTTCGGTACCGAGATGAGCCGTTATCCAGCTCCTGCGGCTTGAAACATCTTTGTTTGTTTCTCAGGTAATATCTATGAAGTGTATAAATGTAAATCCTTTACCTAGGAAATGATCAGAATGGTAATTATATTCTAGATGCACTTTCATCAAAGTAAAACGCTAGTTGTACCGATACCAGGGATCGCGTTCAGGGAGGCCTTTTTCACGGAATAATTTGGTACCTTTACGACATTATGAGGTTTCGAATTTTTATCCCGATTTTGTTACGAATCATCAACAGAATGACGGCAACAAGTTAAATGCTTGATACAAAACTGTTGACGGAACTCTGCTTATAATTAACACGAGCGAAGATGGGGGATTGTCAAATTCGGATTCAATACGATGTAGTATTGGAAACGACAAACGAAGTGGCAAAAGGTCGAGAAATGAAGACGTTGACCGATCAATCCTTCGCTTCGGACAGCACGGTTCATGAACTATTACTAGCTTTTCAAATCAATGGAAACTCTGTACTACAACTCATTTTGGAAGACAAAGTCTGCCTTTGGGATTTTACGGTATATCCGCCTGTGAACATTACGAAACAGTTCGATGCAACAACTACTCTTTTTACGGCGAGTTGGTTCCCTTCGGCTCGGCTTCAAATACTACCAATGGGGAAAGCCCCTGTGACGGCCTCCTCGAATGCCTATGACGACGAGCCTGACAATATTCTTGAGGCGTATGATACGATCCAGTACGTCTCGCGCTCGGGTCAGGTTCTGTCGGGTCGAGATAAACCTTCGCAGTTGCTGCAATCGGCGATTGATACGTCCGTTTCTCAGGAAGATGAAAACTCGGCAAGAATCATTCGAAACGAATATCGTCAAAGATCGGTGCTGAGACAAAAGAAAGTCTGGAACGACTGCACAAACGAATACAAAATTTGGAGCAAAAGTCGGGGAAAACATCGGTGCAAGTCCGAAAGATGCTCATCAAAAGCCGCGCAACTGGGCGGCAGAATTTGATCGATCGTATCCACTTCAAGTGCTACGTCGTTCTTGATGATGGCGAAATGGAGCAAAGTGGAGAACAATATCGCTTTTTCTCGCCACAGGATACCGCCGGTAAGGTTGTCGAGTCATTCTCTCAGAACTGTGGCGCTCGTCGAGGTGAACTATTGGTGGCAACCAAGCCTGGTGTGTACCTTCGTCTGCCCACGTTGATGAGGCTGTATGAGGCAAGAGAAGCAAATTATGTGGAAGATTTCATGACGGTGGTTATCCGCTTTTATGACACGGGCTTGTGTCTAGAATCGCCAAGTATCGAGGAAGGGGACAGAGCATCTGCCAGGGACGAACAAACAAGCACTGATATTGCACCTATGACAACGTTCACCGCTTTGGACAAACAGGAAGTGTCCGCTCCCGTAAATGCTTCCGCAAAGACTTTGACAAAACTGCCACAACTTACCGCAGCACTGACGGCTTTGGATTCAAAGTCGAAAAACGGCGGATTGTCGAAGCCAAAGACCACAACCGTCGACAAGGTCAAACAAATGCAAATGAAGGCGAAAGCAAAAGGTGATGGAAAGCGAGTCAAACTTCCCGATCGATTCTATTTCGAGCTTGTTGTTGTTTCGAAAGACTGTCAAATTGATAAAGCCGAACCTGTTTTTATGGCCAAAAGTGATCCGTTGTCGCGCATTCCACGTGATTACGTTGCTGCACCGGGGCGCTTGCTCGTTCAACGTGATGCTGATAGTGGTGCTTTTTTCGAGATGATTGACGATACCAGCATCCGTTTTGAAGACGCTGTCAGTAAAGGAGTCCTGACCTCGTTCGGCCGAATCATTATACAGCTGGACGGATGAAAAGATGTACTAGTACGTTTTCGCTTTGAATCGTTGTGCTAAGGCCTTCCGTTTTGCCGGAGGCTCGTCTTCATGATTACTTTTCTTTGACGACAAACCAAACCATGGAATTCAAATCGAAGACAAAAGGCTTCTTGCATTCGAAGTTGCGGGATACAGATGCATTACTATCGACTCCAATAGCAGGAAAAATTCTTTTGAAGCTCTGCCAATGAAAGGTTTTCAAAAGCATGTTTCAAGAAGACGCCGGGCCGCAACCAATTGTATCACCAATACCAAAAAAGGGCCAACTGACGCAGCAATCGTGGAGACGTCCATCATCGCCATGATATCAGTAGGAAAATTTATCTTATCCTGCGAAAAGGACAATATAATCAAACCGGTGTCTATGGGAGTACGATCGGATTGCAACAAGGTCAACCGTGTTTCTTGATCTTACCTGGCATACGCTTGAACCATCGAAATTTCTCCGTCGCTAAACCAATACCAACAGATTCTCCAGCTGATTTACGTGAGCTCCTAGGTACCCAAGGACGATGATCGTCTGTGTGAGGTGGAGGTAGAGTTGCTTCAAAATAAGAAATTAGACGAGGTGTGATGTTCACGACGGGTCGAGGAACCTCCATTGTGTGACCTGCCCTGTATGGAGAGACGAAAGGGGCCAATATTGGTCAATTGTGCTGCTTGTCGAAGAAGTAAGGAACTGTGGTGTGCTTTCGAGTCGTTTTCAGTTGCTTCTGTGTCACTAACGTCGGATGACGCAACGGATACTTGCTACAAAATGATCGACCTGCTTCTCCCACTCGTCCTGTGTACTGAACTGCTCCGTCCCCATCATCTGTTGGAACCTCGGTTAGCGACAGCTTGAAAGAATCACGGGCCGTCGGTCGAAGCCTACATAAGGGATTTTTGACTACGGGCTGGAGGGCTGTTCGGTCAATGGTTGGTGGACCTTTTCGGCGGCCATGGACATGAGTGTTAGCGTATTCGGCCTGTTGTTGATGTCAATTGCTTTTTAGTTTTCATAATTATAGTCGTTAATCCATCATCATCAACCACCAGATTTCTTTCGAGAAACGACAAATTAGTACATCATAGACCTAGTCTTTTGTCCTGTAAAGCCAAGCTGAGGATGAGAGAAGAGCCCTTCTCAAGGACATTTGTTAAACCCCATCTTCCAGTTTAAGACGACGTTTATAACTAGAGAGAGGTTGAATGTGATGAACATTGGGAACATCTCGACACGTTGCGCAAGAACAATTCAGTGATAATATCAACACTATAATACATTAATTTTGATCAATAAGCATCGACTGAAAGACGATTGAACTTTGGCTGCAGACCATCGCTTTTAAGTCAAACAAAAAGCCTTCTTCGCAACCAAAGTTGCAAGCAACGGGGCAATGCGTGTCCAAGCCCACAACAGGGTACAAATCCTGCTCCAATATTTTCAACGACAGCTTTTCAAATGCGTAGCCCAGGAAGTTGCCGTTCAGTGTGAAAAAAGATGGCGCGACGCTGATAGTCCACTCCACAGCCCACGGTATCACGAACTCCAAAAGTGGGGCCAAATTTGCGAATCATTTGTCCTTGGTTGTGATAGACACCGCCGTCATCGCTGTGGTATCCAAAAGACTGGTCATCCCATCCCGCCATGCGGTTCGAAAAATGAAACTTTCGTGTGCCCACGCCAATGACGATGCAGTCACCTTCCAATCTCGGTCGACGTGGACCATTCCAATGATTCGCAAATCGCAAGGGAATTTCGGGCACGTCTAATTGGGGACTTTCGATCGATACTTCAAAGTACGAAATAAGACGAGGAGTCAAGTGTACCCCGTCCATATCCAAAAAAGGAGCTACGAACGGTCTCCAAAAGGTCGTTCACGCTGAGGCACGCGATGACAGAGACGGTGCACCAAATTACGCAAAGCAGGGAATGGTCGATGATCTAGCATTCGTTGCTTCGATGTACGCATTTGTTGTTTAGTGAGTTTCTGAGGTCGGGGCAGTGGTCGATCGGCTTCAATAGATCGATTTCCTTCTCCGATCGGACCGTGATACTGAATGGCGCGTCTACCGTCGGGAAGCTCGACTACGTACAAGTTGGAAAAATTCGAACTGAAAGGCAGTCGATGAAGTAACTTGGAAAGACTCACCCGAGACATTTTCTGGGAAGCAAGTGATAGAAGAAAGACAACGTTCGGCTCGGTGCTCTTTTCTTCGATGCAATGCATCGGAATGTGCAAGTCATCGACGATTCGTCGTTCCGGATTTAGCCAAGGCCATTCTCGGTGACAGATTTCTCTGCGTACGCCGTCCGCTTCTCTGGAGGCAATAATATTACGAAGTCGATGATTGGTTTGTATTAGTGTGCGAGTCGAGGCATTGTCGCAAAAGCCCAGAATGCAAAGCAAGAGATCGTTGCTGAGTACGTCGAAGGGCACTTGCTCGTCGATCTGTGAGTGAGGAGGAAAGTGTTTATGACAACTAGACAAGGGATAATTTTTGGTCAGCTGAGTATGATGATAATCTCCTGCATGCGAAGAAGTATCAGAGAGTTCATGGCAAGAACTGTCGGTATCACTGTTAGTGAGTGCAAAACGCTTCGCGTAAGGTTCGACCGCCGATGCTCTTTCAAAGATTGCTGTCTCTTTCATCGTAGATACAGTCGAATCAAGAGATGACAAGAAAAGTCAGAAGGTGTGAAATGATCGATCGGATGACGGATGGGAATAGATACCAAAGAGAAATAATAGAATTCATTCGCCTTCATCATGATGGCGAGTGTTGGAAATGCCTTTTGTGTTCGCATCTTCGGCTCGGCGTTTGGCGGCGGCCATGGCGGCGTCATCTGTTCTGACTATCAAGAACCAAGAACCTGCAATACCGGTTCATTCGAAGAACAAGGACATTGTGCCCAAAGCTTGCACCTGTCGAACAGACAGCTTGCACGATTGGAGGCGCGAGGTATACTTCTACGTGGTGCAGTACCGAAAACGTGCTCATCAAGGGTCAATTTGGTTTATAGTCTCCCTCAACATGTAGTTGGTTTGGCTGGAGTCCCGAGTCAAACATTATTTAGGGTTAGAGGTTAGAGTTGCAAATGTCGATATCCAGCTAAGAGCCGCGGCAGCGAAGCAAAGAACAGAAAGAAGCTATACCCGATACTTTCTTGCTGATAGTATTGAGTCGCGTTCGCCATGAAAACAAGTGACATGTGACATCCCAATACCGTTCAATCTTACACAGCTTGGTACAAACGCTTCCGAACTGTTCTCGATGTTGTCAAAACGTGTCGGTCGAAGAAGATCGCCTTTTGCAGAATTTCGTTCCTATTGTTGACTTTTTTAAAAGCTAAAAAACGAGAACTAATACACACTATTGATAACTAAAATAACTATGAGACGCGTTTCATCTCGACAACGCTTCGCTCTTTGGGATGGCTTTGCCGCTGTTTCGATGGAAAGTGACGGTGATGAGTACTCGTATGAGCACGAGGTCATGGATGACGCCACGCTCAAGCGCAAGAGACTCGAGGTTCGTCAAACCGAAAAACCACAAGAGACAGCTCGAGTCATTCCTGCTTATGAGTGGGAGATTGATCGCTCGGAGGGTGCACCTCAAACCGACTTTCCTTTGAATATGCTCAACGATGATATCGCCGTGAGCGTCCTCGAATTCTGTGATTTACGATCCATCCGAGATGTGATGCAAGTAAACCACCATTACCGTGATTTGATAACTTCCGAAAAGGCTGGATTGTTGTGGAAACACATTCTCTGCCAAAAATGGAATTGGCTTTCTCCGGAGAATATGCGCTTTGTCGATTCACTGGGTCTCCCTACGGTCGTAGCGCGTGATGCTACGACCAATTTTGCTCTCTTAATGACGCTAGCGGCCGCCGAGTCGCCCACTTGTATTGATGAATCGCGCTTTGCTCCGACAATATGGGGTCATGCGCTTCGTCGCATGCGCAACCGTCCCACGGATGATAATCAGCTAGAGCTGGAGACCGTGGCGATTGACGATGGAGACCGCGCCGTTCGTTTCACTGGACTTGTCGGTATGGGCGATCGTTGCATTCGCTCAGATCATCCCTTGCCTCGTCCGGAGCGTATCAACTCGAATACCATGTTTCTGGAAAGCCTCGAAGATCTTATCTTGCGGTATTCGCCGTTGCCAAAAGAACACGACGACAAGGTCGAAGAAGATTTACCAGAATGGAGACCTTTTGTGTCACCATTTGTGACCAAAATGGAGGAGGGACGACCGGTAGTCAATTTGTCACCGCGGCTCATTTCCTATTTTGAGGTTTCCATCATGAGTGCACCGGTAGATGAAACAACAAGCAATGCCGCGCGGGTATTACATCACGGCTTTTTTCGCTTTGAGCAAGAGTGCACGGCTGTTGGGTTAGCAAACGAATATTTTGCTTTGCACTCTCGTATGCCGGGATGGGATTCTTGCTCGTTCGGCTACCATGGAGACGATGGTGGTATCTTTCATAAAACCGGACATATGTTACGCGAGTACGGTCCTACATTCGGGGCCGGTGATGTCATTGGGTGCGGTGTCGATTATCACAAACGCGCTATCTTTTACACTCACAATGGAAAGTTTTTGGGCTACGCTTTCACATCTCTGACGGATCACGAGTTGGAGAAGGATTGGTATCCAGTCGTAGGTATCGATTCGAAATCATTCATAAAGTGCAACTTTGGACAGACACCCTTCCTTTTTGATCTGGAAATAATGATGGAGGAAAGCAGTAGTATTGTCCGCAAGACGATTATCGGATCCTTGCAGTAGAACGACGGCCGAATTGTGGGATCGCTTACCTATGTATTGCTACATTATTTGTGAATAAATTACTTACTAGAAATAAAAATAGCAAAGACTGTGTTGGAGATGAATTCTGTTAACACATTGAACTAAAGGGCTACATTTTAGTCAAGGTCTCAGATTGCCAGGTAAGGTTAGAGCGAAGCATTGCGTTCGCTATAGCATTGAGTCGGCCGACGCAAGGACGACCGTGAGCATTTACCTTGCACAGAGAAAAAAACACACAGCACCGCACCTCCTTTCTTTCTTACACACATAAAACTTGAATGAAACGGAACGCAGTGGAAGCCGATTTTTCCTTGTTTAATCTCGCATTGTCATCTTGGCGCATCAAACAATTTATTCATGTTCCCATCAAATAGGCTGAAAAGGCTGGTAACAGTCACCAATGTCTTGCTCGTTGTCTTCTCTCCGTTTACGACCGCTTCCGTCGGACGATCGTGGACGTTGTATCATGCCATCGTAGACGGCACGAGTGAACCAGACTTTACGGTTCGTGGTCAAGTAACGTTATCCTTGAAAGACCCCAACGAAGTCTCGACGAAGAAAGACAAGACATTGTCGTCCATTAAAGGAAAAGACACTGATTCACCATTCCTAGTCGAATTGCAACACACGGAAGAGAAGATATCATCTAATTTTATGCAACAAATTCTGAAAGAAGATTCGTTTTATCAATTAAAGCTGGTACCCAATGACTCGGGTTCGACTCCCTCGATCCTTTCTACTGTTCCCGCTTGTCAATTGCGTCGAGCGAACTTTCGGTGAGATTTATGCCTCCTTATTGTTTATTTGTCAAGTCGGTCCCTCAGTAATATATTTCTAACTTTGTGCATGTCAACTGCAGCGATGAATTTGTCCTAACACTCGGATCCGACGCGCAAGCCATTAGTATGACCTATATTCCACTCGTCTCGCCTCTGGCCCCCCGCTTCGTGTAGCCACTACGAAGCCTCAGACCATGACAAAGAATTTACTTTCCATTCCCGACTCTCCGCGGAAACTACCGTTCCGGGTATGACACTTAAGACGATTTTACCTGAATACCAGCCGCCACCGGGACTGTCCTTCCTCAAAGGAGCGCACCTTCACGTTCAGGAAGCAATGGGGACTCAAAAGCAGGGCCAAGAGCAAGACAATAGTTTCCCTTATGGGTTTATGAGGAGATACTGGTATATTTTGCTGCCGCTGTTTTTGATGAACTTTATGTCCGCCGGCCCTTCGCCAGAACAAGGTGGTGCAGAGGGTGCTAGCGAAGGCACGCCCACCGCCGGTGCTGGTGCTCCAAAGCGTCGAGGAAAACGAGATTAATGTAGAAATGGCTTACTAAGAAAGAGCAAGGAATCCATTGTGCTGTATTTTGTTTCCGTTTCGCAAAGTCATGTTGCTAACATGGGCATGTTGATCAGAGCTAGTAACTGTGATTATTTACATCATAAACTGAAAAATACTGTCACATTTGACATCCACAGCAACCCTCCGTAATCTCTAAAACTCCCAGTAAAAGCTTTCATTCACTGTTCATGACTAAATCCAGTCCCTTTAGTCTGATACTCTCTAGGCTTGGTTTATCCGGAACGGACAACGGTGACTTTTGACGTACTCTGCAACGGAGATTAGTGAATGCACTATCCTCTTTGTAACTTGGCATCAACGGCTTGGTCACACCAGATGAGGATATAAAATAGTACTTTCCGGGTTGCGGCCGGCGTTCACCTGGGCAAAGTCAAAGATATCAAACCTTCATTCTCGTCCTCATCCACACGCAGGTGATGACGAAAACAAAATAAGTTGGCTTTGCAATGAACGAAAGCCTTTCTTTCTTGTTTAGCCAACGACAAACGTTTTGAATCTACAAAAAGCAAGCTACTGCATCTATTTTTCCGTAGTCGTAATATTACATCGCTTTCGAGCTAACTCATCATGCAGGAAAATTACTTTGAGTCGATTCATCCACCTGATTTGATTCATTTCGATGGACGAAGGACGCCGGAATCTGCATGCTCGTCTCTATCCTCCCCGGAAACTCTCCGTTGCGTCGAAGTCATCCAGATGATGTCATCTCGCCTTCTACGACGCGCACGGTGCTTCTGGTTCCGACAGGCACGCAAATAGCGTTGCCATTCGATGAGATACGCGGACAGGATGTCGTGATAATCGATGCTTTAAGTCAGCGAAACGAAGAGGAGGAGGGGGAAGAACCGGGCCGAATAATCAATTGCGCGAGCCCTCGGAGTAATGCTTCGCATAAGAGAATCTTTGACCGACAATTCGAGGAAAAGAAAAGTGAAACATTGTATCCCCTGGATGAGAAGCGACAGGCGACGGAATCAAAAACCCCAGCTCATCCCAGAGACAATGAAGATTTTGATGACATTGCACTTGCACCAACGGATGAAAAAATGTCAATTTCACTAAGAAATTCGAGACCGAAGGTGCCCACATTCCCAGACATAATTCAACATGGCGTGCTCGATAGCATCGTTTCACCCAACAGCAAAGAAGGATCATTTGATGACGAACGCTTCGAGAATCCTTCTTTCACCCCCAATAAAAAAGAGCAAGAAGTCACTTCTACATCCATGTTTCAATCGTTGGCGAATGCCACAATGTCTGCTGCCCTTCATATTGAAAACCTCATTCTAGGTCCATCCGATGCACCTGTCACACCCGAACAACCGAGCTGGTATGCGGGAAACAAAGACACCCGAGACAAAATATTCTCCACTATAGCATCTCCAGCTCATACAAACAGCATCGTGGATGAAACACCCAATACGAGCCAAGTTTGGAGCGAAGCTTTTTCGTCACCAGACGTTTGGGAAGCGGAACAAGAATCGATGGCGAAGTGCAACACAAGTAGCGCACCGCAGAGTCCGTATGAATCGGTGGACTACACTCCTGCACAAGGCTCTGCTGTAGTTCGACGATCGTTTGGGGCTGAAACAAGGACAGCTGCAGTAGACGAAGATGCACCTGCTGACGAATCAGGACGGGTACTTTCCGGTAGCTTCCAGACGCCAGTGTCAATGAATGCTCCTGCCGATGAGTTACGAACAGCTCAACGACGGCCAATCGATCCTCCACCCGATGTTCCAAAAGACGCTCCCGGAGGCAATTACAAAGTAGACCCGCCCTCGGAGCGGCAGAATGGCAACGCAATCTCGGGGATTGCTGTGCAATCGCCTATTTTTGAAATGGGACAAACAAAATCAGTTTTGTCACATGAAGAGATTGACACCAAGAAAATGGAAGAGGATAAAAAAAAGTCGACCTTGACATTTATGGAAAGTGATCCGTCTCGTGACGAACGGAGACAAGATAAGAATTCTCCTAATAGACTCTCCGGTAATTGGGACATGCCGGACGACGAACCTGCCGCGCTCATTCCAAAGAAGACACCGCAATTGTCTGAGACTGTACGGAATGATGCTAGAAACAGCTTACTAGAGCCCCCTGGAACTCCTGGACCGATATTATCCCCTGGAAAATCGCATGATGAAGGAGAAGAGCCTCCTGAATTAAAGCGTGCGGTGGATTCCGCTTCTCCTATCCTGCATCAGCCGAGTCCTTCCGCACATCGTCAAACTCAACGTATCATTAGGGCAGAAGATGGATATGCTTCTGATGGGACTGAAAATCTACTGGGCTCGTTGCAGGTGCTTATGGACGATCTCGATGATATGGCTCAGAAACGCAGCATTCGGACTAGAGGTGACCAGTTCACGTCTTTCCATTCATGTATATCTTCGGTGCGCGACGGTGTGAATGCCAGTATGTTGTCGACAAATGGTCTCGGAAGTCCTTTTAAATCCATTGATGCGCTGCAAGACGGCTTACCTTTTCGGATCAACATGTTGAACAATGATCTTGGAATACCGATAGGGGATATCATTATTTCACTATTCAACGAAGAAAATGACGACAAACCTTGGACTAATCTAGTAAGCGAAGCAGTTTGGAGATGTCGAATTGTTCGAAGGAACTGCGATACGAAATGGTTGAAAGGCAAACTGAAAAGACATCGTGATTCACCTTGTTTGGAAAAATCATCTAGTTTTGCATACTCGGGTGATCGACAGGTACTGGAAAGGACTATTCAAGAAGTCCAAGCGACTGCTATCCAGCATCTTAAGTATGATGAATTGAGCGATGCGGTATATCTGTACACTGAAATTCTGGACAGGTATACATCTTATATTCCTGCGTTGCAATCGCTCCCTGATTCAAATCACAATTTAAGGCATCTGGGGGTGTACATTGGAATCGCGAAGTACAACCTTGGCATTATAGCGATGCTCCAGGGCGAGTTTGGAATCGCGTGCGGTCTTTTCGAAAAGGCTGCAACGATGCTTTCTCACGAAACGAGTATCGACCAGCTGGTAGGTTGACGACCCATCGATGATACATTGAAAGTACAGGCTCACAGTTGCTTTTCATTTGTTATGTTTATCAAGACTATACGAAGCAAAATCGCAATATGTCTGATTGCTCAGAACGAGTTACAGAAAGCGCAAGGCATTCTTCGTGCTGTGTGCTTACTTGCTCGCGAAAAAACAGGATCCCTTCCAGATCGCCGCCAGTTTGCGGAGATTTTGAACAATCTCGCTTGTGTCAACTATTTTTTGAATGGATACAATGAAGCTTATATCGCGTTTACTCAGTCCTTGGACATTCAGCTTTCATTGTGCGATGATGCTCTCTATTTAGGCTCGAAATTCTCTTCTCAGTCTAGTGCCATGAATGTTGCTGTTGTGCGAGCTAATGTTGGATTTCTCGCTCTCGTTTCACGCGACATTCCGACAGCCCGCATGGCATTTGAGTCTTCTTTGAAGGTAAGTTTAGAGTTGTATGTACTTTCTTGCCGTTGTGCCTCACGCTAACACTGATAACCTTAGACTCAGGCATTGCTTTTGCGCGACGCTCACGCTAGTTTAGTATCCGCAATGGAACACTTAGCAGTTATCCATCTTTTCGACGATGCAAGGGACAAAACATTACAGGTAAGATCTGTTTAAACTTTTTGTTGAACGCCTGAAACATCCACGCTGAGTTCCTTGCAAAGCTTTTACGCAGAGTTCTTCACATGCAAATAGACGCTTTTGGTGCCGATGATCATCGCTGCTTGCTGTTACGGAAGAAGATCAGATTGATAGAAAATGATACTCTCACAGATCAATTAGCCATAGCTCTCGGCGCTATACCGCGTATAGAAGATGGACTGAAAATGGTAGCCGAGCGTTATCAAGGAGGAAAGACGATGGCCTCGTTTTGGTCATTATTGAGTCCAGAATCCTCTCATTCCCAAGAGTAAAGTAGACTCAGTTGAATAGGCAGTCGATTTCTAATGTCTACTATTCAAAACATTCATGTCTTTGACTATTATAGTATCATGCTTCAATTAGCTACTTATGAAAGCTGTGGTCGAGTGAAAATTCCTCACATTCGTCAGCCGCGCCACTAAAAACTCCTCAGCTGATAAAAATTTATCACCATCAAAAATTCCAACAGACGAGACAAGCTGTGTGCTTTCCGTCTCGATCTTATTGAACTCCATTAGCTCAATATCTTGAGATCTATGTTTTCCGTCCTTCTTTGCTCCATTTTGAATGGGCACTACTATTGAAATGTCGGCGGAACGCACACCATGATGTAACTCGTTAACGGTACTATCAGCCGCTTCAAGTGAATCGGGGCCAATTTCTGTCGCCAGCGCATCATCACAGGTCGTGTCGAGCAAGGAAATTGATGTCTTCTTCGTTCTTAATTTCTTCTTTTTGTTCTTTTTCCCCGAGATAGTATTTAGTGGCGCTTGTATCTCTTGTTCCGGTACGTCCGTCGGCAACTCCTCTTTCGCGATGACTTCTACCTTAACTTCCTTTCTTGTGCTGGACACGTCGTGAGGTTCTTCACATTGACTTATGATGGCGGGTGTATGTCCAATATCACTCGAAATTTGAGGTAGATCCGCTGTTCCTTCAGAAATATTTCTACTTTCCGTCGGGGTTCCATCCTCCTCTACAATGCTGATAGTCTCCTGCGATAGGGTCGATTCCTTTTGGCTCGGTACTTTCTTTTTCTTGTTCTTTTTCCCCGATGTACCATGTGTGGACGCTTGGTGTTTTTCTTCTGACATGGTGACAAGCAACTCTTGCTCAGCAACCACGGCTTGCCACTCCTTGTAGCGCTCGTCCATCCATCGATAAAGAAGTCCTAGAAGAACGCATTCAGCTCGAAAGCTACCGTGCCCTCCAAGGCATGGGTTCTCAGATCGTCCTGTTTGTTGAAAAAGCAGTCCCTTTTTCAAAGAAAAAGGAAGCTCAATTGTACTAGCTAAGGAGAGCCATCCATAGTCGTGCTTTTCTGTTGCCTTCTCATCAGAAATCAAACATTCATTGCAGTGAAGTCTAGTCGCCATGAGCAGGACGCAGCGCTGCCACAAATTCAACCGTAAATTCGCCAATTTCGAAAGAACATCGCTGCGATCGAAGGAGCTCAGATGTGTCGTGTAATCCGCCTTTAGTAGGTCATCGTGCAATCCTTGTACTTCAATTAAAAAAAATGCTCGAAGGGTGGCCCGGCTGAACAATATCATCACGAGCGAAATGCCGCTCTGCAGTTTTCAAAAGTTTTTCAACCATACCACAAAGTACTTTTCGCCTCTGATCATGTTCTAGAATCAACTTCTGGATAGTGCCTTGATGAATGGACTCCATTACCCACTTTGTAATCGCAACTACGACGGTCTCAAGCATTTCGTCGAACGACAGCGTAGATCCTTTTCCATTTCTTCTAGTAACCTGCTGGTCCATCAAATGATTGCGGAACACAGTTTGGGCGATCAAATACCGAAACCAACTCACGTTCCAAGCTGCGTCTTTTCCAAGTAACGGGTCAAGCAGGTTTATTTGACAGTCAAGATGTGTTTGGAATTGATCAATCAAGTGGTAAGTAATCCGATACTTTGCTTGCACAAGTAGACGATATGCTTCTCGTATTTCAGCACTGCAATACATTGCCGGGATGGTCCCTTGAGCACTGGTCATTTCTTCTATCTTCTTCTCGTAATTAGCCGATTCGACATAAATATCTTCCATGGCCTTGCTGTAGACATGCCAAAGTTCACGTAGCTTCACGAAGGCCTCATCGTTGCTAGACTGGTCGGCCCGACGCTCTGCCTGCAAAGTGTGCCATCCTTTTCGCTGTTCATCGGTAACCTCGTCTTTGAGACTGCAGTCGGTACACGCATATCGCTGACTAAAGCTAGTCACCAAAATTACTTTCTGCGTGACCTCCCACAAAGTATCAAACACGTTTCCTATTAGCTCCTGGCATGTCTCGTCTGTACTTTTCATGACGGCAAAAGAGCTCATCTCAATGTTCCCCCCTGCATCGTGCATCGAAGTTTGCTCCTTGAATGTGGATATGGTATCGTTGAGACGAATTGCCCACTCACAAAAGAGGCCTCCCTTCGGTCACTAAGGTGTCCTACCCGATCCAAAATTTCTTTCACTACAGTTTGCGGTAGCATTTTATCCACGCAAACAAATCCGAGTAAATCATCAACCGATAAAGCAGGTAACAGTATCCCATTCTCAAGTACGAACACAAATCGTTCCCATTTCCACGGATTTGCCATGTGTTCCGAGTTACTTCCGTCCTGTGAGGATGCTGCCGAATAGTGCAATTCCCAAAGTCCGTCCAGTCTATCTTTCGATTCAGAGCCCCGCGACTGACTCGGAGCAAGTAAGTCTCGCACAAAATACCAACGTTCCTTTTCTTGTCCCAATCCTTCTTCCATAGCAACATAATCGAAATGAGCGTCGGTACGGTCATCCTCGATGCCCCCGAAATGCAAAATGAGCATCGAGTTCTTCATCAAATGCTCCTGAACCACTTTTCGACAAGACTCACACGCAATGTCATTGACAGCTTGCTGCAATTTGTCTGGAAGAAGTTGACATCGCATCTGTTTTTCGGTCATATATTCCAGAAAGAGTCGTAAAGACGATGACGGAGAGCGATGAATGACAGGCAAGTTCTGCATTGACTTGGCCAGTAAATTGCGCAAAAGGCATCTGCGACGTGAACTCCGTTTCACAGACGGAGGCACATCTTCTTTCGAGTCCGTTGACGCTTCGACTGCCTGCGCTATAACTTCGGTGCTTTCGACATCGTTCTCTTCAATCTCGTCTACTCTCTTTTCTTCACAACTAGCTTTCTTCTTTTTCTTCTTCTTTTTCCTCTTCTCGGTCTGACCATTGAGGACTGACGCCGATGAAGCCACGACTTCTGTTTGCAAGTAATGCCGGATGGCCGAAGCTAAGTTAGACTCCTGAACGACCTTGGGTTTTACGATTTCATCTTTGATTTCTTGCAATAGACGACTGCACGGTTGATCGAATCGATTGTGAAAAGTATCTAGTTTCTGTGAATTACTTTTTGGAGTAGTGGCCTTGCGAGGAGGACGCGGCATGTTAATTGGTCGCAAGAAAATCGAGTAGAGTCTTTCAGAAGATGTGAATGTGGTCAATAGTCCCTGATATTTTGCTTGACGGGGAACCGACGGCTTGGATTTATAAAACGAAGGACAGACTGGCTAATCTGATCGATATGGAATTGAACAGTTAGAAATACAGACTATGAGTTCCTCTCCGCAACAGTTCTTGTCGTCTTGATGTTATTTATGTTGTTGCGATGAAAATAAAATGCGAAAGAGTGGCGGCAAAAAGGTTATGTGCGTGAGTGGTTTGTCCTTCATACGGCGAATTCAATTGTCACATTGCAGAATGCTGGTACCGGTACCATGTACGGTACGGAGTACACAAGTACAGCAGTACCGTACCGTAATCGCGATCAAAAGACAGTTAGTGGGATTCAAGTCACCAATTAGATTAAAGCTGCTAGCTCCTATATACTCCGAGTACATCGTGTTTGTTTATTCGATCTGTTATTATTATTGAGTATAAAGTATTGCCAAAACACAATATATTTCGCTATTATTCATTTTATTCATTAGTAGCAATCGCAACGCATCGACAGGATACGGGACTGTAATGCAATCGAGTTGAGTGAGTCTTGCCAATCCTACACTGTTCGCTAGTAGAGTCGATGTCGGAATCCAACGAACTCGGTTGGTTAACGTAGCTCTGTTCACCGATTGGATCAACAAACATTAGCTCTAATACACAGTATTGCTCTTAATGAAATCGCTAGTATTGTACATGGAATAGAATAATTGCCTGGACACATAGTATTTTATCTCGAATCGCAACCTTTCGACAGAATCCGGGACTGCACGTCAAGACTGCATTTCTCCTAAAATCATCGATGCGACATGGTTACAAAAAATCTTAATCTCTCTACTAATAACTCAAAAGCGTGAGAAGTTGTTGTTTCGTGAAATAAAAAAGCTGCGACTACCAGGTATCATTACCTTTCTTTTCAATAAATCCTACAAGCGACTACGATAGGGACACTTCGCTACTCCGGTCTCTTCCGTCAAAGATACTGCGCGGACCTGGCGGATGGGAGGCAGTTTGCGTGCAATGGCAGCACCATAGTCCCGATCCACATTCGTAAACAAAGCCAAAGCACGCTCTCGAACAGCTGGATCGGTCACTTGTGCTATATGCTGTGCCAAATTGTCGGTGAGACGTTCGCGGGCCGCTTCGTCCAAAACTCGTCGATAAAAGACACGACACTGCGAAAAGTTGTCTTCGTCCCCCGTCTCGACGCGGGCGACTTGACCTGTCACAGAATCACCATGTTCGACCGCCTCACGAGTTACCGAGGGACCACCAAACGAATTGGGAAAGTAGTGGGGCGCCCCACCTCCATTGTCCGTGGTCTGCATCGGACCGTCGCGTTGATAATTCTGAACACTGGCTCGCGCCCGATTAATGGGCAAGTTGGCGTAGTTGGCACCCAATCGATGACGATGCGTGTCAGGATAGCTAAACAAGCGCGCTTGCAACATCTTATCGGGAGACGGTTCAATGCCGGGTACCATGTGGCTGGGAGAAAAGGCCAGTTGTTCGATTTGCGCAAAGTAATTGGTAGGATTCTGGTTCAGCACCATGCGTCCCACGGGACAAAGAGGATACTGTGCCTGCGGCCAAATCTTGGTCAAATCAAACGGATTGAAGGATGCGACTTGTGCTTGCTGGTAGGACATGATTTGCACATAAAGTGTCCAAGAGGGATAGTTTCCTTGAGCAATGGCATTGTACAAATCACGTATGGCGTAATTAGGATCACTGGCCGACAACGCTTGGGCTTGGTCGGCTGTCAAATTACGAATGCCTTGATCAGTTTTCCAATGATACTTGACATAACAGGGCGTGCCGTCGGAACCGACATTTTTGAAGGTATGACTCCCGTATCCATTCATGCACCGATACCCGTCCGGAATACCGCGATCTCCAAAGAGGAACGACACTTGATGAACCGTTTCCGGCCGCAACGAAATGAAATCCCAAAACATGTTGGCATCCGGCAAATGAGTCTGCGGATTCCGCTTTTGTGTGTGAATGAAACTCGGAAACAGGATCGGATCACGAATGAAAAAGATGGGGGTATTGTTCCCTACCAAATCCCAATTGCCCTGATCGGTATAAAATTTGACCGCAAATCCTCGCGGATCTCGTGCCGTATCGGCCGATCCACTTTCTCCTCCAACGGTCGAAAAGCGCACAGTGACCGGGGTCCGTTGTCCGACGTGTTGAAAGAGAGATGCCCGACAGTGCGGTTGCGCGTGCGTGAGTTCGAAATACCCCAACGCTCCGGCGCCTTTGGCGTGCACGACACGTTCCGGAATGCGTTCGCGATCGAAATGCGACAAATGATCGAGTAAGGTAAAATCTTGCAAGACAATCGGTCCGTTCGGACCCGCTGTCATGCTGCTCGTCAAGGAATCAATCGGTGCGCCTTGACTGGTGGTCGTTATTGTTGGAGTAGTCGATGGCTGATCGGCTTCGTTCTGTTTGTAATCGAGCAGCTGTGAGGCTGCCGGGTTATCATCTTTGATAGAAGAAATAAAGTTTGTCATGATTGCGTTCTTGTTGGTTCTGAATAACGTAGTATTCTGTAATAAACAGAGTAAACGAAGGCAAATGAATAAAGACGACGCGATCGAATGATGACGATTCGTGAATACGACGAGAAGGTGTCAGTAGCGCCATTTTGGGGAAAGATACTCTAAGTCCCGCATAATTGTATGTAGCAAGTCACGAGTTCATTGCATCGTGATAATTCAGGATCGCAAAAACGACGATATAGGGTATGCATTGGGATGACAAGAAGACAAAAGACTTTGGCTTCTAGTATTCCGGAAAATCAATAGTGGCGATTGCGAAATAGAGTTGCCAGACGCTACAGAACGTCATACATGGAAAGCATCAGGTACAAGTGTGGATCCCTTTCTGATCGTTGTGAACGGAGCGGCAATTCCTGAGGTCAATGCGACATTTGTCATCCACCGGAATGACAAGAAAAAAAAATGGATCATTTCCAAAAGATGCTGAAGTCTTCTATGACGCGCTATGAAGCGCCAAGAGAACTCTTTCAGGTTCACCGCGCTCGTGAGTTTTAGTTTATTTAGAATTGTCAACACAGTCTCGCGCCCGACGTTCTGTGATTACTCGTTTCAAACGGCACCAAAAGATCAATCGTTTTTTTTCTGACGAATCACTCCTACGCAACATAAAGACGCTGGAGCCGAACAATCACCTCAAACAGCAGTCTGTGTTGCTTTACAAGAAAAAGCCTTTGCGGAGGAAGAACTTGTAAATCTTGAGAAGTACAACGTATTTTTTACCTATGTAGACACCGAAGGAGACTGGATGATCATCAAGACTGTCGACGACTTGACGGCGGCACTCGAGGAACACGCGAATGCGGGGCAGATCAAGATACTCGCGCAAGATCGAGAGAAACCTGTAGAAACACAAAACATTCAGGGTACCTGCCAACGAAAGAGTGAGTCAGGCTACCGTTTCGCCAGATCGAAATCCAATTTTGTAACACAGTAGTATGATTACTCTCCCAATGCAAACTGTTGTGCAGGGGGCAGGCATTCCAGCTGTTGACGGAACATATGCTCAGGACGGTGTTTTGTTTGATGCATGGAGATACAAAAAGAGTGGTTGGTGGGACGGAGAAGGGTGCATTTTTCAACTTTTTTAGTGCGTCACAAACAAAAAACGATATTGGTACATCTCTATTGTGCCATACGGGAAAACTCTAGGAAAAAGGACGGATGTCGACTTTTACAGAGCGATAGTGCACCCCAGCACACAGCGAAACACAGCAATGGTCCGATGCCAGATCTCACTCTTTTAACGGCAATTAAAACTCCTCCATCGACAAGCCAGCATCCGAAACGAAAGAAAAATTGAACCTGATGCGAACTGACGTTACTTACTCATACACAATAGCGATTAAACTTTTTTTGCAATTCTTCAATGGTGTCCTCAAGTAGTTGCCTCATACAACAAAAGTCTCTCGTTTTATTACCCGTGGACGACCCAGCCTATTCATTTCTTCTTTTTCCCTTGGTGGTGACGATCATGAACCCATCTTCATCCATTTCGGGTTCAGGTGCTGGGGGTGCTGCTTCTCCCAACTGACGCACCGGCCCTTCTGGAACGGCCGGCAATTGACTTCCACGAGGAGGCCCAAACAAATATTGACTCGCATAGTCACGAGCCGACAAGCTGCTAGTACCTTGAACAGCTATGAGAGTCGGTGCTTCGTCAGCTTCCATGGCCTCATCGTCGTCGTCGTCGTCGCATTCTGTCGATTGCACTTGAACGGGATAATCTGCGACTTGCAATAAAGCCGTTTCCGCCATTGCAATCATTTGTCGTGCCAAGGTAGTGTCACCTTGATGACATTGTTCGTACATACGCCAAATGGTTTCCGCGATTTGTCGTTCCGAATCATCTTCCAAAACAACGGAGAATTCTTCTTCCATGAAAATGGCCAAATGATCTTCTAAATCTAGACAATCCATATTATTATTATTTTTGGGTAGGACATCGTGGCCGTTGAATTGTTCGAAAATGTATTGCCGCAACAATTCTGCCTTGGCGAGAGAATCGACGCCACCCCATCCGGCTTGCACGGCCGTCCGTAAGGCCGACCACGATCGCAAACAAGCCGTCACGCCGGCGCGGAATTCGTCGATTTTTGAAGAAGATACATTCATATGTGTCGTTGATGATGTTGATGATGTTGATGTTGATGATGTGATTGTGATTTGATGAGAAGAAGAAAAAGAAAAAAAGAAAAAGGCGCGAGATAATTACCAGTATTGTTTTCGTGGCTCGCATTATTATTTTGTAACGGTTTGTCGGACAGACGGTACGAATAGGGACTGCAATTATCGCACGACTCGATTGGCTTTACCACAGCATTTTTGGTTGTTGTTGCACTCTTTCTCTCTCTCTCTCTCTCTCTCTCTTTCTTTTTCTTCACTTTCCAAAGATCATGACTACTACATCAAGTACCGACTCCGAAGGTGGACTTCATAAACAATACGATGTAATACTATGTGGAACCGGCTTAATACAATCCATTGTAGCGTCCGCATTGGCTCGCGCGGGGAAAACGGTCTTGCATTGCGATGCGGCCGACTATTACGGACAACTCGATGCCGTATGGACGTTTCCTTATTTACAGCAATTGTATTCCAAAGATGAGAATCAAAATCAAGCGGAAGGATCTATCACAACATCAACAACAACAACAACAACAACAACAACATCAACAACATCAACTACCATTCCCGATACAGATGACACTACGTCGTGTCTTGTGCACTACTTGACCACGCAAACCGATCAAACATGTCTCACGTTTCATTCGATGCACACAAAAACAGACTTTCCTATTCTGCACATCGGAACGAAAGTAGTGACACCGTACGGAATGGGTTGTATTGAACAATTGCCACAACCACCGCAACAACTCACTCTATCGATCGCATTGACAAATTGGACATTGACGAATGGTCGTCATCCTCGATTGTTTGTATCATCGCCCGCCGCACAAATACAAACTCAAGCGCAAGTCGATGCGCAAACCATCTTACAACAACACAGTCGTTCCTTGGCCTTTGATATTACACCGGTCTTGGTTTACGCCGCCGGAACGGCAGTTGATGCTTTGTTACAAAGTGGTGTCGCTGAATATTTGGAATGGAAAGCTTTGGAGGGATTGTTGTATCTCAATCCACAAACACAACGACTCGATAAGGTCCCCTGCAATAAGAATGATATCTTTCTTAGTCCGACTTTGGGACCCATGGACAAGCGTCGTTTGATGAAATTCTTGCAATTGGCCATGGATTATTATGGCATTGCGCAACAACCACAACCAGAGCACGAACACGAACAACATGAGTCGTCAGTTGTCACATCCTTGAACGAACGACATTTGAATCAAGGACGTTCGTTGGCGCGTCCACAGAACAAAGCGGTGCAAACAAGTGAATTGGAGGCACTGGAGCAATATATGGATATGCCCTTTTCAACGTATTTGGAAGAACAACAGAAATTGTCGCCGGCATTGATTTCGTTGGTTCGATTTGCTTTGGCGTTGGAACACGGAGATTCGTCAGTACGAGAAGGGATGCGTCAGTTGTGTCAACATATGGGTTCTCTGGGTCGGTTCGGGACGACGGCTTTCTTGGTGCCTTTGTATGGGAGTGGAGAACTGGCACAAGCGTTTTGTCGGTCCGCGGCGGTCTACGGGGCGACGTACATGTTACGACGAACGCCGTTGGCGGTGCAAATACATGAAACGAATAGTCGAGTCAAAGGGCTTTGGTTGGCACCGATGGAAGAAGGAGCGTCACCCAAACTAATATCGTGTTCGCATGTGGTGGTTCCAGCGTCGGCCCTAAAATCTTCCGTCAAGAGCGAAAGCAAAGTTCTACGAAGAATCAGTGTTTTGCGAGGAAAGCTCATCACGGAGGGACAGCAAAGGCATGCTATTATCATCCCACCATCGACTCTGGGAAGTTCGTCGCCAATCTACGGACTATTACTGGATGAAACGGTCAATATCGTGCCGCGGGTACCCAATGGATGCACGTTGGTACATTTGACGACCACCGTAGTTGGAGACGGCGATGCCAGCCTGCTAGAGAAGGCATTAGAAATGATTTTGGCTGATGCCAAGAATGATGTGGAAGAAATTTTTCAAACATGTTTCAGTTACGACCTTTATGAATCCGAGGGGCCTGATTCGTCTATAGAAGGTCTTCACCAAGTGCGTTGCGCTGCTCCCGGTCTTGAAGTCGATGCTGCGTTTGAAAAAGCAAAAGAAATCTTCAGCCGCATCTGTCCTAACGATGAATTTTTAGTGATATCCAAACAACTGGAAACGGAAATCAAAGAGCGACTAGGTGACCATGCAGATGAGGACGATGACGAGAAACGCGTCTTGGAGAGCGCCATAGGTATACTTGCCGAAACCGAAAGTAAAGGGCACGAATAACCTTGAGCCTTTGTTGCTGGTTCAGGAGAAATAGCATTTATCACGCCTCGAAACGTTACCTGAATAGCGTATAGGCTACTATAAAAATGGCTCAGACTCCTCTTTTGTTCAAATTCGAACATTATATGTCATGATGAAGACAACTTAAGTTTTGAAAGCATAAGAGTCGGAAAATTTTGAGTTTAGTTGGAACGCAGTCGTGCATAAGTGATGTCTAATGTCTACAGTGTACTTGGGGTTTTAATTCATTATACAGAATTCGATCGATTCAATCGCAGAAGTATTCGACATCAAGAATCGAGGTATGAATTGCAAATGCTGCTGAAGGTAAACATATCACTGTAAGCTGGGCCACTTATGTAGCTGAACAAGCAAGCAGAACGTAGGAAGGAAAGGAGCTTTTATAGCAGGCTGGCAATGGGACGGACATGTTTTTATTCATGACTGGAATCGAGTCGTGGCAAAAGTGAGTCTACTCTTGGGACTTTAGTGCATAGTGCACAGAAGTCAAAAAGTTGCTGCGTTTCGCGTTATGCACGTGTTCCATGTTGAAAATTTTCCTTTCTCTAGCTGACTAGCTATCAAAGACATAGTTGGCTACTTTTGTCATACATTTTGAATAAGTGACATCGGGAATGCTCCCTTATCATTCAATGAACTTTACCTTTCGTTTTTTAACAGGACTGGATTTCAGTCACGCGACATGAGATATTTTTTGAAAATGCGGATCTATGCACGCCCGCCGAGCTTGTCGTGACGAATGACTTTCGGTTCGCTAAAAATTGACCGTTGGGAATGAGAGAAAGACACCCAAAAAGCAAGGCGAGTCGGAGAACGTCTTTGCTTTGAAGTTGTTTGTAACTCAATCAATCATCATCATCGAAAACGGGGAATGACGACCTGCTTATTGCCTTTGTAGTTTGATTTTCCCTGTTCTTTGTTTATCATCGTTTCACAAACTGCCTTTTTTCAATAAAATTGCGCCATAGTGTTTTGAAAGTTGTCACTAGATAACGTACGAAACGCAATCATTCTTACTTTTGAACGAATGATTAGATATTCAACAATTCAATTACTCGATAAATCATGCCATCCTTCAAACAGGTATCTTTTCCGCCTTACTCACTGGAAGAAGCACGTCAGGACTTCGGGCCTTGCGGAGCCATACTATACGCCCTTCAACGCTATGATCCAGCGGACATGGATGCTTACATGCTCTTCGGCCTAGAGGCTTGCTGGAAACAGCACAAAACTTGCCACTCGGCCGCTCAATCACTCCATGTGTCACTTCTACAGCCAGTTTTCACGGCTGTTTCGCCAGACTTGTTGCCTTTGCATTTGAAAAAGGTACGCGAGGCTGTGCACGGTATCGATTGGGTGCAAGCAATCAAAAATCATCAGTGAAACTGAAGACTCTCGCAGAAATTAATCAAGATTGCACTTGTATGCCTCAGGATCTTACAATTACGGCACTTTATGACATTGTTTCATTGTAGTTGCATAATTAATATTTCATACATTCTCCACATTATCAACCTACACTTTAAGTAAATTGTGAGTCTATAGGATATTAATGAAAGTCTATTGTGAATGGATAAGGGAAATAAAATTTCGGTATTTTCTTGTTCTCGAACTGCATCCCAGTGTGTGTAGTATGTATCTCATTTCGTTTCAGTGGAAATTCTATTGTCGTGTTGTATGTTTCATGTAACATATATCTCCCGAATGTTTTCCGCGCGCAACAATCAACGGCGCTTAGTTACGGCGAAGCACTGCGCTTCTTGAACTCGCCGTCAGCTTTTGACTTGCTCCCAGCCACCTTTTCGAGTCGACGAAGTGCCCGATTCTGAGCTCGACGCTCCAGTTCCCCCTTCACGCCTAACTTGGGCACCCATTTTCCTTCTTGAAAGTGAAAAAACTCGTGAAAGTTGGGATTCCAACGGCGAAACTGGCGCACAATTGAAGCTTTTTGCACCTTGCGTTTGGACTCGGAGCCAGGCGAGACAGGTAAGTGAGTGTGATCCGAGACTTCCGAGCCGTAGGTGTGCATCAACTCTAACATGTCACTACCATGAAAAAGGATTTTAAACGTGAGGTACATCGCAGCAAACTTGGGAAGAGCCATCAAATGCAGACACTTACGCAACGGGAATTTGCGAAATCTTTCCGACGGGAAGCTGACGCAGCTCATCCACTTGGGCTTGGAGGTCTTCGATCGCTTGCTGTAACGTTTCCACGAGTCGGTTTCGTTCCCCCAGTTCGTATCGAAGAAGCGCATTGTCTCGGGCAAGTTCGTCTAATACTTGTTGATGATTCGATACTGACGGCGTACTAGTCCAGGATGTTTGCCAAGGCCCAGTTCGAGCGGCACCAGGCTCGATCACAAAGGGAGGCGTGGTGGATCCGCTACTCGAGGATATTCTGCCGTGGCCATGCAATTCTGATCGTCCATCAAAACGCGGTTGCAAAGGAGCTGCACCACGCTGTCGAATAACTGTGGTAGTTGTCGTCGTTACCGAAACTCTTGAGCCATCCGGCGACGTTGAGACGACTAGCCGCTTGTTGGAAGAGTCGGATTCATCCGCACTTCGTTTGCGCGTGTTCCCGGTGCTCACTGGTGGTGCAAAGGCAGCATGGACTGCCTGCGGATGACGACAAAAGGCGGATGAGCTAGAGGCCGGAAAGGTATTCTCTGGAAGTTCTTGACTCTTGTCCTCAAAACTATTCGATCTTTCGTTGTTGATCGGAAACATCATAGAGCTCCACTTTTCCGCCCACGAGGAACTGGACTGTAGGGAAGAAACGAAAGGCGACGCAGTACGACCGTCTAAAGTATATCCTACTGAGAGCGACGGCGAGGTTTCAGGAGAAGCGGAACCTACGGTATGACAGTGCTTAGGGGAGACGAGATCAGTCGACGGTGTTTGAGCAGCAATTTCGGTTGAAGGAGAAACTCGAGCGGGGTTTTCCAGATCATTCTTCCAAGCGGCCGTCTGCGAAAGAAGCTCCAGATTGCTGGATGCTCGAGGGATTGATGATTCTGTTCTACTTGAACAACGACTTGGCTCTGTCATTACCATAGGTCATCCTGTTGCATGGCAACAAAAGTGTGTGCTCTTCGCTTGGCTTGAGAAGAAAACAAAATCGAATCAATCGAGATGAAGGGAGAAGGGAGTGTGACCCTGCTCCTATTTTCATGTTCTATAGTCCAAGATACTATCGTCTAATCTGTGGAAGGAATCAGTAGACCCATACCTGGTATCTACGAGGGAATGTGGATTTCTGGATACTCCGAATGTCGACGTCGTCGACCGCGGTGGGCCGCACGATACGGTAAATGGCTCGCCGACCGTTAATATGAAAACCCGAGATAGCCGTTTCCTAATTAGAGTTATTTAAAATGGAGCACCGGTATTCAAATGCATATGTGACCTTTTCCACCTCCGAAAAGTAGAGAATTTTAGACGTGCTGCTGGTTAGCTGCTGAAACACGAAACAGCTCTTGTCCCACTTGAGATAATGCTCGCCGAAACGACAGCTCGAGTTTTAGGGTCAACCTTGCTGGGCAGAGGACGCAGAGATCTCATTAGCTAATCAAACACAACCATAAAAGATAATCTTGTGTAGGATGCTGCATTCAACCCCTGACTTGTCGCAGTGTCTACAGATTTAAATAGGAAAGAGCTGCTCGCAATTTGGCGTCGTTCTAACTCTTTAAAAACTACGCCATGGCCCGTGCATGTGTTAAGAATCATTAGCTATGCGTCAGTCATCATCAGCAGAGGTCCTTCTGATATTCTGCTTCTTCTTTTTAGCATGAAAGCCACTAGCCTTTTTTTTGAAACTCGACAGGCCTCCCGTTACTAATCTTTTTTGCAACTAGATCATGGACGCTGAGCGCGCTTCCTCTATTTCCATCCATGTCATTATGAATATTCACACCCTTGTATCCATCTTTCTCTCCCCGGTTCCAGATATCATAGGCTCCCAGAGCCGAATCACCAGCCGATTGAACAGCTGCTTCCTCCATGCGTCTCTCTTCTTTCCTCTTTTCTTCACGAGCCTGTTCTACGGCCGCCAGTCGACGTTGTTCTCGAAGTCTCGCTCTTTCCTCTTGAAGTTCTTTGCGGGCTGTAGTACGTTTGATATGAACAGTGGTCCACTGTGATAATCCCGTTGCCTCGTCGATTTCGGCCTTTTCTGACTCGGCAAAAACTTCCTCTCCATCATAGCCGGCTAGAATGCGCGCTTCCTCTACAGTATCTGGAATCCGTTCATCTTGATTCCCATCGAGAATGATTCTTATCCGCGTCAATGGGACCGACTTTTGTATCCTTTCTTCGGTATCTTCTGGCGAAGCCAAGAATGCAACATCCACAGCTTTGAGACTCACCAAATCATCTTCCTTTTTTCGCTGCAGTGCAACGATAAGTGCTGGTTTCCACAGGGAAGCATACGCTGGTAAACGTTGTTCTGCTGGGGTGGCTTGCGCCGATCCGTGCCACAATTGAATCGGCATCTCTTCTTCTAACAAATCGCCAAAGACGTGACCTTCCAAATAAGTAACTTCTTTGTCGTCTGCACTGATTTGTGTGTAATAACCTTCATTAGCGGCCAATTTGCGTTTTCTTTGAACTATTTGATCGTCATCTTCTTGATCTCCTTCCTTTGGTTTCGCCTTTTCCTCACTTCGTTGCTTCTTTCGAGCCTGCCATTCCTTCATTTCCAGTTTCGAATTTCCCTGCGATGGCGGCGGCTGTGTCGGAAGCGGTGGTGGCGGCGGAGGAGGTGCGAATGAAGTTGTGAAAGACGGAACAGCCACAGGAATGGGTGCAGGGTACAATGATGGTCCAGCAAAATGCGTCAAATCTTGAGCCAGTGACGACCGCGCCGCCGCTTCCATTTGTGCTAGCGAATTTTGCAGAGCTTTCGACTTGGCTTCTTCTTTTTGTTGGTTTTTTCGTTTCTCTTTCATCTGCTCTTCCACCTTCTCACGATGTTTCTTCCCATTCTCATGCAGCAATATGGATTGTCGATCGGAACCCATCCACACATTGCAGAAGGCGCAATAATGGCGCTCATTGTTGCGCCATGGTTCCTTTCGTTTTCCAGTGCTTGACATTTGTAATATCTACATGCAATTAGGCAATGAATGAATAGGTTTTCAATGCCGGTATTCATGTTGTGGACTACTCCGTAATACTTTGTAGTAACATTCAATGTTCAGCGCGACGATGGTGATTTTTGTTGTCGTTGGACTGAATCACGTTAGAGTTAGGTTTTTCTACCGCGTGCCGCATTACGCATTACCCTATTTTGAGAGTGCTGTTCGTAGTTAAGGTTAACGTTAAAGTAGCCGACTTGCAGTCCCGTCACTTTTCCATGATCTCAGACCCCTTTTTGTTCAAGTGATCTGCAGGTTGATACCAGACATCAGTGTATCTATTGGTATTGTAGCTCGTAAAACCGTCGTTTGGTTGAGTTAGTTAAGGTATTTATTTCGATCCATGAACCTATTATCTATCGGTGCCGTTTTATCATACAAGGACACGTGCTACTATGGATCAATAAATCTCTCACTAGTCGGTTCTCTTACCTCATTAAAAATAATCTATATCTATCTGTGGCTTAAGTTCTATCGGCTTCTGCATTCTACATCTTCCGAGAATCACAAAGAAACGAAGCAGCCAACATCGATTGCAGACCGTAGACTTCTACATCGGCAACTTCAAATGATCCACCGGATACCAATGGTGGATTTCCAAAAGTACGACAGTGTCCCGTTTGACCGCGAGTCAAGTGATCACACAGAATCCATCCAAAATCTCCACCGCCTCCCATACAAATCATTTGTCGATTCGTGTCACAAATTTGACAGTAATCATTGGATCCAGTCCACGAGAAGATCTGTAAAGGGGTTTCTGAAGGTGACCTTTCTATACGCGATTCCGTATTGAGACCCGGAATAATTTCTTCTGGACACGACGCGAATAAAAACGATTGACCGGTTCCATAGTAGGCTCCTGGTTTAGTAATACGATCCGGCGCGGCTTGCCACGGTTGTGATGCGAAACCCCCCAAAACATGCCCTTCTACGGTTCGGATCACCAATATAGTATTTGTGAATGCGGAACATGAGTCGAGTAACTTGATGAACGAATCTCCATCCCGACCAATGGCAAAACATCGATGCCACGGATTCATCTTCAAAGATTCGGGTAAACACGAATGAAGTTGCTGCATCATTGCGTCCGTCAAGATGCGTGGAGAGTGCAATAAATCTTCCAATGATTCGGGAACCACACTATGCATGAAATCATGATCCATGATATTTGAATCTTGTGAATTATCCTCCGAAGAATCATCGGTATCATCCGATGATTCTTCTTGCGTAGACACGGTCGTGGGGAGAGTCTCGTTTCTGGTCCCAGAATCTCGAGGTAGTAGTCTTTTGAGTCGGCGTGGTCGCTGCAGAAAATACGCCTCTTTCTTTGATTAGTATTATAGCATCATCATCAGCATCATCATCGAAAGATGAAACTCGATCGACGTTGTCCGCGGAAGTCAACCATACGGAAGCTTTCGACGGAGGAAGAAGACGTCGTATCCACGGCGGTGAACAGCAAGAATCATCATTGGGTTTCTTCGGCAAAGAATGCTTCGTCGACATGATAGAATGATGAAACCCGAACGCACGCTTTGTTAACGCTTGTAAAACTTTCCCTCCTCTTCGTTGAATGCCTATTTCCTCTTCGTCGGAACGCTTTTACTGACGACAATTCTTCACTCAGTTATTCCTCCGGTCGACAACTCCACTTTAATCTCGACATGCTGTTGTTCCTTTGTTGCTATCTTTCGTCACCAGCAGTTGTCGAATGAACCAACGTCATTTTCTAGCAAAACAGGGGTGCAACGGCTCGTTTGGTTTTTCATTCTTGCGGGAGTTCTGGCTCGCCCCACTGTCCGTTGAAATTATGCACTACAGAACGATAGTCCGTTGTATATTCTTTGTGACATCGCTAGTTCGTGTGCTGAAATAATGTCATCCGACAAGGGATACGGGATTTAACATGTATGTCGTACGGTTATCTTCTCCAAGAACGTGCTTCGTACACGGCTTTGATTTTCTCCACCCTCGCATGCTTTCCGTCTTCTCACAATATACCTGGTATTTGCTTCGCTCCTTCAATCTAACCTTCCTCTCTTTACGGTCGTGTCGATTTCCCTTTTGTAACATACACACATAAGATGCAAGACATTGAAGAAATACACCGCCTGGCGGTAGAACAAGGATCGACTACGTATATTGACCCGGACACGGGCTTTACGGTCTTTACCGAATTGGCCCATCGACGGAGAGGTTTTTGTTGTGAAAATCAGTGTCGTCATTGCCCGTACGATCACGTGAATGTGCGAGGAAAAACGAAAACACGAAAAGTGGCACTGGTCGAAGAAGAAGACTCTACCAGAGGCAATCCACCACCCTCCAAAGGAGGACGACATGGTGGACGACTTACATCCAAGAATGTGCCGTACACACGTACGGGGGATGCCGGGACGAGTACTTTATTGACGGGAGAGCGCCGTCTTAAAACCGATCTTTCGTTTGAAGCGATGGGGACGGTCGATGAATTGTGTTCAGCGGTCGGTGTTGTGTATGCGGAATTGCAACCACAGCAAGATGCCCGGCTCGACGAATGGTTGTTGGAGATCATGTCACGGCTGTTTGATGTAGGCTCCCATTTGGCAAAACCGCGGCGTGTTATTGATGAAGACGATGATGATGATGATAAGGAAGAAGAAGAGATTTTTGTCGCTGATGGTATCGGAGGTGGATTTCGTTCGGAACACATTGATACATTGGAAGACTGGATCGATCTATTGACCGAAGAATTGCCCGAATTGACATCTTTTATATTACCAACGGGGACCAAAGCCGCGGCCTTCTGTCATGTGGCTCGCACCGTGTGTCGACGCGCCGAACGATGCGTGGTACCGCTGGTGGAGGCCCGAGTGTGTGATCCTCGTGCGTTGCATTATTTAAACCGATTGTCCGATTTCTTGTTTGCGGCGGCGCGCTATGCCAATGTAAAGCTTGGAACGAAGCGAGAAGAAATTCTGTACCGCAAACCGAACCGTATCGCCCAACAACGGCAGCGTGTGGTGGTGTCCACCCGGTCGAACACGACGAAAGACGAAAAGGACAACAGCTAGCCATGTCTTGGTAATTCAAAACATTTGACTGTAAGACAGTATTAATTACCATTAACTTTCTGTTGTTACGATTGAAATATTGCAAAATTGGCTTCGAGTGTATTTTGAATGGTTTCAAAGCTCATAAAGATGATCCCTTGTCCTGGAACGACACGACCCAATCGCGGCACAACACCCGAATACAAGGCCGCCACTCCTTCGTTTTTCAGTATTTGCAGGAAACAATCGAGAGTATTTTTGTAACGACGCGCTTCGGTTCCTTGCATGCGTGTCTTGATGACATCAAACGGATTGTTGCCCAGTGTACTAAAGCACCCGGCCGACATTCCACCCAAGAGTCCCAACAAGGGTGTCATGGGCGTTGTTCCGTCATTTGTGACAATACGCTTGTATTCATTGAACCACATGAATCGCAGACCCTGATTCGACCCTTGTTTCAGTGCCGTTGCCGACGCCCCTTGATAAATCCCTTTCCATCCTTCCTTTCTCAATATTTCCTGCATCCCGGCCCGAAAGGGTTGATTCTTTTCAATGCATCGTGTTTTAATGGTTTCGACAGGTGTCACAATAATGAGAGCTTCGGCTACTCCGGCTCCCAATCCTGCGACAAAGTTCTTGGCCGGTGTCAAATTACCGTTCGTGTCACGCAACTGTTCTTTGATGATGGAATTCAAACCAAATCGAATGCCGGCTTTGGGGATCGAACCAATTAAACTGAAAAAATTATGATATGAGAAAATACAGTCAACAAGAAGACAAGAAAGAAAGGAATCTGCAACGTACGTAGGTGCCAAACCGCGATACAGTGACAGAAAACCGGTTTCGCGAACTGTGTAAGCCAATCCTCCCATCATACTCGTATACGGAGGCTTACTACCGGCCATTTTTGACTGCAATTGCAATTGTGTCTGTCGGAAAAAGAAGAAGAAGAAGAAGAAGAAGAAGAAGAAGAAGAAAAAAAACACGACGATCAGAACATTTTTCGATTCGACCCAAACCAGTTTCAATCTATTTTCGTTCGTTATAAAAATTACCTTGATAAACTCCATCGGCCAAACCGCCGTGGCTTCAATGCCACCAGCAATACATCCGGCTGCCAAAGCTGTGAAAGGATTCTTCTTTTTTTTCGTTCCTGACATGATGAACCGAGCATGTGGGCGCGTCGCGTTGCATTATTACGGAGTACGGAGTATTATTTTTTTTTCGCTGTCGCTTTTGCTTGCGCGAAATGCACGAAGCGCGAATCTTTGAAGCGTCCGTCTTGCGTCCGCGCACGGCGGATAAACGGGGAATATCATCATTAACAATGACGTCATCCCGTCACTCTACCTTATGTACTTGTAACTTGAGAGAGGGGGCTACTCCTTGGGTAGGACTACCGGGTATGGTACCAGTACAAAGGGTTAGGGTTTGTACTTGTACCGGGCGACGACGATAGAAGCGTTGGACGAAGAAAGACGCGATAATAATATGATGAATTCGAAATTTTTCTACGGAGTACTCCGAGTATTTCTTTTTCTAATGAACGATATCATCATTAACAATAAAACACATTCATTCGGTTGCTGCAGCACAAAATTTCCTCCTTGATTGTTTTAAAAGATAGATTTAAAACATGAGTGGACCGGAGAACGAAGAAAACAATGTTCAGTCGGCGAGAAGTAATAATGAGGATATTGAGGCCACGTCTCGCCCTCCTGTCTACACACCGGCTTGCCCGGACAATGCTCCGGCGGTTCTGACATTCTCGGATTTGACGGTGACCAAACGAGGCGGTAACAAGAAGAAACTTCTGAACAACGTTAGTGGAAGTATGACAGGCGGTCTTTGGGCTATCATGGGTGAGCCGTTTGGAATGTCCTTGTTGCCCTTGTTGTTACGAAAATCGAATTAACGCATTTTCTCACATTTTCGTTATTTAACGACTAGGCCCTTCCGGCAGTGGTAAAACAACTCTGCTAAGCACTCTCGCTTTGAGACTCAACACCCGAGTAATGGAAGTCAAAGGAGAGATCCGTCTGAACGGCAGAGAGTACGACGCAAGTCTCCTGAAATCCATGTCCGCCTACGTCATGCAAGACGATCTTCTCCATGCCGAGCTCACGGTGGCCGAGACACTTTACTGGGCTTCACTTCTCCGCATGCCATTGGATACCACGGAAAAGGATCGTAGTGAAAGGGTCCAGGAGGTCATTGAACTAATGGGTATTGAGCACAGCCGCGACACTATCGTGGGAAATACTCGTCGCAAAGGCATTTCTGGTGGCGAGCGGAAACGTCTCTGCATTGCCGTGGAGCTACTGAACCGCCCCAAACTGATCTTCCTGGACGAACCTACTTCCGGACTGGATAGCACCACTGCATACATTGTCATCAAGGCAATAAAGAACCTTACTTCCCTGGGTGAGTGCACCGCTGTTTGCACAATCCATCAGCCCGCTCAGATGACTTTTGCACTCTTCGACAACCTGATTTTGATGAAAAGTGGAGAAGCGGTCTTTCAGGGATCCCTTACGAACATTAGTCACTTCTTGGATACCCTTGGCAAGCCCTGCCCCCGAATGCTTGTGTCGCCGACCACCTGATCGAGGCAATTGCGCCCCACAGCTTGGACCACGAATATCACCGCAAGTTTACCGTGCCGATCGATCTGGGATACGGTTATGAAAAACACAACTTTGCTGACATGCAGGAAGCCAAAAGCATTCTTTTTCAGATTTCTGTGCTCGTCCGCCGCAACATGCAGCAGCAGATGCGCAACTGGGATACTTGGTTGATGGGTGTCTTGTCAACCATTGTGATAGCATTCTTCATTTCCGGTGGCGTGTGGAAGATATTGGCAATGACCAGGAGGCCATTGCACTGTTACCGCCAGCATTATTCTTCACATGTGTGAACCAGGGTATTTTCGCCTCCCTTCAGTGCGTGAACTCTTTCCCAGGCGAACGAGCGATCATGCTGCGCGAGCGCCAGTCCGGTGCCTACACCACCTTGGCTTATTTCACGGCCAAATCGCTGGTTGACACAGTGGTGCTGGTTTGGCAGCCCATCCTCTTCTCGTGCATTGTTTACCCAATGTTCAACTTGCAGGACGATGTACAGAAGTTCTTTATCTACATGTTGTTCATGGTGCTTTGCTCGATGGCCGCCGTCGCTCTCGCCACCGCGGTGACCTGTATCGCGCTGACCGTGGAGCTCTCTACCGTGATCCTTTCCTTGTTCTTTGAAATCTGCCGCCTGTATGGAGGGTTTTTCACTTCTCCCAACCAGCTGGACACCCCGGAATTTGTGAAATGGAAATGGCTGGATGCGATCAGTTACATCAAGTACGCCTTTGTCGGTGTGGCGCTCAACCAACTCAATGACCTAGAGTTCACCTGTCCGAGTGGGGACTGCGAAATCACTGCGGGTGAGCAGGTGTCGGTCCAGAAGGGTTATGATGAGTACAGCATTCCCTTGTGTGCCGGCATTTTAGTTTTGTATATCGCCGTATGTCGATTCATTGGTTACATGGGATTGAAGTTCATCAAGCACTAACCGAATTGTATAGTTAAAAAGTCTTTTTGCATTAGATACCGAGTTTATAATGCTCACGTCTCGTGAAAACGACATAATTTCTGTATGATCAAAAGCACTCCTTGTGCAGAATTTCTTTAACGTACACAGAATCTCTGTATTACCGAAAGCACCTTCTCCAGAATTTCTTTAAATTACACAGAATCTCTAATCTCTATATGACCAAAACACCCTGTCCAGAATTTCTGGATATAAAGCAGAATTTCTGTATGATGAAAGCATCCTGTCCTAACCGTACCCAGATTTTCTGGAACTTGCAATAACCGTTGTGCTCGGTGCTCGTCGCCATTATTCCGCAAATAGTATGCATTTTTTGAAACTTACATGGCAATGGCTCATTCATTTCGTTCGCTCTCTGATGAATAACTTATCATTCTCACAGATATCTGGAGATGCAATGAAGGAATCAGCCGAGATACAACTGGCACACAAATTGAAAGACCTGTACGATGCTCCTCGTACCTCTTCGTATCAATTCACCGAATGGATTCTGCAGCGTCGACCTGTATCCATGAAAGCTTTTTGTCTTTCCTTTAATCAGAATGAAAGCAATTCATTGCTGAAACCGATCGACAATAAATATATTTGGGTGAACGATGAAGCATTTGTACGATATTATTCTCCCAACACGGACCCATCGAGTTATTTACTCGAAACACGAGGCATCGATCACAATTTACCTCCTGCATTGCAACGAATCTCTTATGTTATTATATTGAAACGGAATAAAGAGGAAACAGAATACTATTTTCATGTTCACGCCTTGTCCCGAGATGCCGCCGACGCCTGTCTCCAGTTGCTATGTTCGCTGAAGGATACCTATTTTTCCAACATGATGGTCTCAAACCAGCATTTGCGCTACTATTCATCGCCCGGAGGAGCCGATCAAACAGAGAAATATCGGTTTGATGCCTTTTACAATATCGAGTTCTCTGGTGCCTTACAAAGAACTATGGCCGCCTTGTCAAAACGAATCTTTCTCTGTCGATGCTATTTCCGTGACGGAGGAGCTGAGGTACTGGATGTACTCCGAGCGACCGGGCCCGATTTTGTGCCATTCGATCTGTATCTAGAAGGCGGTTGTCCCTTTGATAAGAAACACTGGGAGGAGTTTTTGATTCTTTTATCTAAGGAAAAGACATTGGTGAACAAATTGGATCTTCGAGGCTTTAGTCCGCGCCGATCGTTGCCAACATCGGAATTGGCGTTTGCTCGCGTCGGAAATTTGATATTCCGAGATCATTTGGAAGATACTTGTGGAATCAAAGTTATTGAATCTGTCCAATGTGGAAGGAGTCCGGATGGTCTGGATTTCAAAGGCTTCGATTCTGTACAAGAATGGGACACTTTTGCAGATCACTGGCCAGCGCACAGTGTCGATTAAAGCGATTAAAGCTGTATGATTTTGACGCCGAACGTGATCACGCGCTAGATGAAAACACCCTGACGGCACGATTGATCGAGTCACTTTGCCATGCTTTGAATAACAACAATTCACTCGTCGAACTGGCGATTGACTTTTCTATCAACATGATTCGCGACGACTTTTTTGCGTGTCATGCGATCCGTCAAGAATCACAAGGCACTTCGAACGATTTCCTTTCAAGATTGCAATGCATGGTCGAGAGCAGATCGAATCGTGTTGACCGAGGAGTGGGTCGACATTCTACGGCACAATGGAACAATCCAAAACGTACTTTGTGACGACGAGTTGTACGACGAGCAACTTTTCGAAGAACTTGTACAACCCCAGTTATTGCGGAACAAATACATGACATTAATCCATAGGTCTCAGCAAATGCATGATGTTCGGAGCCGCGCGTATTTCGTCGGACGATGGATTGAAGAATCTGCAGGTGACCTCTTCTCGCCTCACATCACATTTATGCTTCTTCGAATGAACACTGACGTGTTATTAAGCTATCGTAACTCATATCACAAGCGGACTCAGTGATTGGCTCTAATAGTCGCTTGAATAATCTTCGGTCAAGACCTTTTTCGATCATCTTGTGCACGGTTTCGGATGTTCTGTTGTAGAGTCACCTCCCAAACCGAGTTTCCCGTTAAAGAGATATTGCTACTTAACCTACCAATACATATTCCGAGCAAGAATCCAAGCTGGGTGTCCTCTTAGTCTACGGTTTTTGCCAATTTTCCTGGTGAAGGTTTTAGGCAATTACGACTGCTTTTAGTCATGAACCATATTGATCCATTTGCCCTTTGCGCATCTTCAGCTCAGATCTCCGACTTAAGTACAATATAAACTTACAACGTAGCAACTTTGTGATTCGTGCTAGAATGCTTCTGGCAAAAAGCGGTGAGGATCGCATTGCTCCAATTATTTACGGTCGACCCAGGTGTAGGCTTTACACAATGACTGCATTTCAGTCAGAAAAATTTATGCTTTGTAGTTGACGCTAGACCTAGAGAGGTACTCGCATTAAATTACATGGTAAGCCAGTAAGCAAATTGGCTTGCTTGGGCTTCGCTTGACTTTCGCTGGGCTTGATAGAGCACATTCAATCAACCGAAGTTTTAGATGATTAGGGATTAGGGATAGAAGCCGATTCTCTAGACAAAACTTTTTCGACGATAGTCCCGACCGCTACGACATAGAAAGGGAAAGACACCGCACTGCGAAAAGATGCGCATCTACGCAAAGGTATACTTCTAAGAAGCAGAGACTTCTTTGTTGTTTTTCATAATCAAAATCAAGGTATCTTTTTGATCGACTGAGTCACAAACATTCGATAGGGTTTCAAGGAAGATTATGGCTACGCTACAACGGATTGTGGATGAACGGTTTCCTTTGGACGATGCGTCTCCAAAGCACATATCTTTGACGAATCTAAACCCGCATCATCGGCCTCTATCGATGCATTCTTTTGTGATCTCTTTCGTTATCGAACGGATGATACTCCTTTGATTTCGGTATGAGCACGAACAGGTGCATTTGGGTCAATGATGACGCGTTTGTACGGTATGATGGCAAATACGCATCCTCTTTCCACGTCGAAAGGGAATGCAGGGAACGTAACATCGCCCCGTCTTTGCAACAGTGTACCTACATTTTACTTCTCAACAGGGATTACGATGATCTCTATTTATACATTCACGCCGTGAATAAAGAAGCTGCGGATTCTTGTTTTGAGTTTCTGTTCTCCTTGAAGGATACATTTTTTGCCAGGTTACTGATCTCTCGTTAGCATACGGAGTATTACACGTACCTGTCGGGGTACTTTAACCGAGTGCTCATCGCCTCAATGCCTTCTACGAGCTAGAGCTTACGTATGAATGGCAGCAGATGATTGTGGCAGCGTCCAAGCGGACGCTGTTGTCCGATTGCCGCTTCTGCGATGGGGGCACCGCAATTCTTACTGGATTACTAGAGACAGGGCCCGATTTTGAACCGATTGACTTGTACATGGCCGGTGAATGTCCTTTTGATGACAATTGTTGGACACAATTTCTTACTCTCTTGTTAGGGATAAAAGCTGGTGAACAAACTGGATATAAGTGATCTTACCTTACGCCCATCGTCTCGAACAACAGAACTGGCATCCGCCCGCGTAAATAACTTGATTTTTGGGGAAAAATTGGACATTTGGTTTCGCCATTAGATCGCTGCGTCGATCAGCGATGGAAATAGTCCGGAAAAGACTTGATTTTTTCGGCTTGGACACTCTACGGACGTGAGACGATCTTTGCAAATCACTTGCCAGTACAAAATGCCAACTCAAAAGGCTTAAGATATTTGAGTTTGACGATGGGGTCCAAAATGCCGACGAGCACGAGATATAAGCAGCGTCGGCGCTGACAGATTCACTTTGTTACGGTCTGTCTCACAATAAGTTACTCGTCGAAGTGGACATCGGACACTCCGCACAATCTCTCTGTGGGCTCTCGACGACTGGTCGGAAGAATGTGATCCGGAAGTGTTTGCTAATGTCTCGGGAGAAATCTTACGGCACAATAAAACGATTCTGAATATTCGATTTGACGAAGCCGTATGCGACAGTCGTGTTTTTGAGATACACACCCGACCTCATCTAATACGTAAAAAGTATCTGACGTTAGTTGAAAGGTCTCAACAGATGCAGGATCATTTGAGCCGTGCATTTTTCGTGGGTAAATGGAAAGAGGAAGCCGTGGAGGAACAAGCTTCTCCTCTGATCACGAACATGCTTCTTCGAATGACAGCGGATATCCTATCAAGCTACTTGGATCCAAAATATAGGCAAAAGATTATTCCTTTGAATGCTTTACTAGCCACTATCTTCACTTTGGAATTCTTCCGACAAAGTTTACAATTTTCCCTTGAATGTGCAATCAAGTGGTGAAGCATCGATAGATGCCTCGCGATCGCCTGCTTCAACGACGTTTCGCCACAAAGATTATGGTCAGCTCCACTACCACCGAAAGAAACTGCGCGACTTAAGGCACTATCGAAAACTAATCGATTGCGTAAACGATAATGATGCAGAAAGCACCGATAAAAGATCAAGAGGCACATGAGCAAATCGTGTCGCCAAGCGCTATTTGGGAACAATGCGAAAGTAGCGGAAGAGTTTGATCTCTTGTAAGAATGGGATGTCTACTACGTCGCTTGCGCTAGTTCAGCACTTCTATTTGATCGTAATTATCCGAGACGCATAGTCTAATCGCCATGCCTTCTTCTACGTCTTCTCTGCAGACTAATTGTAACTCACTCTAGATTTGCTGTTTGATTGTTCCGGATTCAAACCATGGAGGTTTTCTGACCTATGGGTGAGCATAATCCATTTCAAGAAATATAATAGTCAATCTTGAGCGGCATTAGCAATCTTTGACTCGCTTAGACAACTTCTCTAGGCGGATCGTTCCTTGCTCGGAATCGATTTACGACTGATTGCAGTCACGAATAGCAATAGCACCCGACGGCACGAAAATAACCACCCGTTTTAACTTACTCGCATCGCGACGATGACGCGCGACGACAACGTCCTTCCTTATTTTCTCGCTTGTTCACAACAAAGGATATATTCTCATGCATCACATCAATTACAAATCAATCCGATCTGCAGCGCGAAGCATTATTCCGCATGAGGAACAAGGCTCACCGGAAGAAACAGCGAACTTACGACGAGTCGACAAATTGGTTCACCTGTACGATGCAACTCCGAAGCATCCTTTCACGGAATGGGCCCTGAAGCGTCGACCGTCATCGATGATAGCTTTCTGCGATCTCTTTCTTCATAAGGATTTCGGAATTTTTAAAGGGCTGATGAACCATAGAAAATACCTCTGGGTTAACGAAGACGCAGTCGTACGGAATTATTCCAAATACACCGAGTCAGATACTTACTACATCAATGCGGAAGGTAAAGACGTCAATTTACCTCCTGCTCTGCAACACATTTACTGCATTTTGATTCTTGAAAGAACTGGAAGAGAACTATACTTTCACGTTCACGCTTTGAATCAAGATGCTGCAGACGGGGCTATTGAATTTCTGCTCTCTTTGGAGGATAACTACTTTTCAAAGTTAAAAATATCTCGCCGGCACTTGCAGTACTATTCGTTTCCACTAAGAACGAGTCGACGACGCGGAAACCAACGCTTCGATGCTTTTTACAATTTAGAACTTACAGATGAGCAGCAGCGTATGATAATGACTTCGTCGAAGCGGATTCTGTTGCACGAATGCAGCTTCCGCGACGGGGGCGCTGCAGTTCTTAATAGTCTACAAGAGGTCTGGACAGACTTTAGGCCGGTTGACTTGCACATTGAAGGCCATAGTCCTTTTGATAATGTTCATTGGGAGCAATTTCTCGCCCTCTTGTCAAGCAGGAAAAAGCTGGTGAACAAACTGGATATAAGTGATCTTACCTTATGCCCATCTTCGCGAACAATAGAGCTGGCATTTGCTCGTGTAAAAGACTTGGTCTTTGCAGACAAGTTGGATAATTATGTTCGCCTCAAGATTATCGAATCGATTCGTTGTGGGACCAGTCCGGACGGACTGGATTTCAGTAAGTTGGACAGTCTACAAACATGGGATGCGCTTTGCAAATCACTTGCCAGCCAGGATTGTCAACTCAAAAGACTTAAGATCCATGATTTTGATTCCGAGCGGTATAACGCTGACCGTGACGAAGCATCCGTTGCATCGGCGTCGACAAAATCACTTTGCTACGGATTGTCTCGCAACGAATCGCTCGTCGAGTTGGACATAGGTTTTACGGCCATGACGCGAAACAACTTCTTACGCATTCTACAATGCATCGAGCATCACAAGACACTCCGAGCAATTTCTTTGTGGGCTCCCGAAGAATGGTCGGAAGGTTTCGATCCGAAATTGTTTACAAGGGCCTGGGGAGAAATCCTGAAACGAAATCAAACCATTTTGTTCGTTCGATTTGACGAAGACTTGTACAACGAGCGTATTTTTGAGAGACGTGTGATACCTCAATTAATACGCAACAAGTATTTCATGTTGATTGGAAGGTCTCAGCAGGTGAAAGATAGTTTGAGCCGTGCATTTTTCGTTGGTAATTGGATTCAGGAAGCCGTGGAAGAACACGCTTCTCCTCCCATCACGTATATCCTTATTCGGATGAACGCAGATATCATATCAACCTATTTGCATGAAAAATACAGGCGGAGAGGGTGATCCGTTCCACTGAGGCTTCCGACTCTCCTCAGCTGGGAATATTCCCGACAATGTAATATTACTCGTTTGATAGATCTCGTTGGGGTGCAACCATGACTGGTGTAATTTTGATAGATGCCACGCGATGGCCTACTATAGTGATATATCGCCACGAATCACGAAGACTCTCTTACCATCTACTCTCTAGGTATATTGCACCGACATCGTTCTCAGCTTACGATGAACGTCGACATCCTCCCCCTCCTCCCATACCGTTTCATGATTAAACTCTCGAGATCAAGAGCTATTCCATGAGCTATAATGCACGAAGCTCGCGAGCTGTTTTCTCAGAATAATAAAGAGCTGAAGTTGAAGGTTGTAGAGCCATCGACCTTAGTTTTTGACCAACCATGCGGTCTGGCGTACTTCCGTAGAACTCATTTCTCCACCACGCATCGTTTTCGACACAACATTAAAGTCACAACATTTTCTTTTCGCCTTACTTCCCATAAAAGGAACAATCCTTCAACACTAATAGTGTCCGTCACCATGTTTCGATGAAAGAATACGTCGCCGATCATCCGACAAACAGTGCAGGATGGGGCGCAAGTTCTTATTAGGGTGGTTTCTTTGTGTGCCGATGCTTGCGACGGCGCTTTCCACAACCCAATACCTCCATCAACAACGATGTCTACTTACAGAATGCCCAAAGCCTCGGCTTCCTCCTCTAGTACTTTTGCCCGGTATGGCACAGTCCATAGCAGCGTGGGAGTCCCATGTACCCGCCTTGGCGAAAGATCGACATGTGCTCATCTACGAACCAATGGGGATCGGTCCCTACCAGGAAGCTTGGTCAGATGTTTCTTTACCAGCGCAAGCCGATCGTCTGGACGAAACATTACAAACAATATGGGATAACGAAGCTGTGCATGTGGCGGGTTTCTCATTGGGTGGACGCATTGCTATGGCGTTAGGATGCCAACATCCAGAGCGTCTGCGGAAATTGCACCTCACGGGAGTCTCTCTTGAACGATCCGATGGGGGTCAGTTGCAACTCATGGGCTGGCTCGATCATTTAGAGCACGGGAGTATTCGATCTTTTGCTTGGTCGGCTATCTTAGCGACATACTCGCCTGCTTATTTGATACAGCAAAAGAGAAAATTCCATTGTGGGTGGAAAGTATTTGTAAGACGCATTCGGTTCATGGCTTACGTTTGCTACTAGAACAAGCGCACGATCACGATCCGGCGTGGTCCGTCGCTGCCATGGCGCAACGTTTACGTGTATTAGGTCACCTCTGTGTCGGCGAAAACGACATGCTAGGGCACAACACGGAAGGGTTGGCGCACGCTTTAGGTTGGCTTGCCCCTACAATCGTATCGGCTGCTGGTCATGCTGTACCAATGGAAGCTGGTCGATTATGGCGAGAGGATGTCAAGAATACTTTACGGTGAAAAAAACCGCTGGTTTTCTCATTTTTGTGGTGAGAATCACAAATGGTACGTACAAAAGCAAAATTTAGACTTTGATGCTCGTTTTTAAACTAGAGTTCTTGTCATTGAGATCGAACGGCGCCCGATGGAAACCCGTCGGAGTCGGTCGGTTTTGTCTATCTATGTCTTGGACTTCATATCGACGAGCCAGAGAAAAGCCCGGAATTAAAGCAGCCGGAGTATCATCGCTATCATGTCGCTTCCAGTGAAGTGAAGATGGCATGACGAAGATACTCAAACATCTTTTCTGACTTGGTCTCTCTTTAGGACTCTTACGCAGAAGAGAGAATCTTTACGTAGACTGGAACGTATGCCGAAGCCACCTGTTCCCTCCCTCCCTGTGCCTACAACCGACCATTGTCGTGTCCCTTGCTTTGACTCCCGATATAGATTGAAAGAACATCCGAGTTCATTTTCAATAACATGTAAATCACAGTGTTTGACTTCTTTTCCAGTAGAGAGCAAAGGAACCACGCACGTATCATCTCGTCCGGAATGTTGTGAAACTTCTTCATGAACCTTAAGACACCATTACGTTCTTTCATTGGTTCCACAACTTTGCGCCAAACAAACTTATCGTATAAACTGTCATCCAGGTTCACATCACGAATCATTTTATTGGTCTCAAGCATGTGGCCCAATGCAATTGTTCTCGGCACGCTTTCGAAAGCGTCCACGTCTTGAGAAGCAATTCGATTGGTCAGGGTCAGTTTCGTCAAAGTCTTATGATGACGAACTCCATCAAAAATTGTCTCTAGATCTCCATCGAAGACTTCCGCAAAACTAAAGTCAATATCGACCAGAGACTGGTTTTCCAGCAAACCAGCCTTCATGAAAGAGAGAAGCTTTGCTTGTAACATTTTTCGATCAAGACCCGTTTCGTGTGCATTCATCACATCCCACTTGTACAAAGTCAGACGTTGAAGAATGCATTCAGGACTCCGCAACGCGTCACCGAGCGATTTCCACATGGCGATAGTCCCGAAGCCATCCATGTGAACGCCCAATGGTCCAACTCCGGTACGAATCGATTTGAGTAGAGGCAATTTGCAGTCTTCAAACGCGTTACCGGTTAGACTAAGATCCTTGACTTGCACTTGACTCAACAAGACGTTGCTCGACCACGCTGCAGTATCGTATGCCGTGAGATTCAAATGATGCACAATTCTCTTGTCCGCTAGTATACCGAGAAAGAGATTCCAATTCTCCTCATCAAATGGCTTTTGAGTTCGAATGGTGATTTTTGGAATGTGAAACGTTTCGTTCAAAAGCCGCAGGGAATGTACCATAGACGCTCCGCCATCGGAACACGAGCAATCATGTAGGCACAAACTCGAAGGCGACGAGACCAAGGCTGCGGCTTGCTTGGGATTAAAAACAAAGAACCGGAAGACTGTTTCTCGTCTAACGGTGCTTCTCAATGCTCTAATATCTTCCTCCGAGAGCGGGCATAACTTGATTTGAAAGTAGCAAGACATTGACAAAGAAGAACACCAATCATCCGACAGCCGGCAGATGAGGCCCAAAAACTCAGCAGCTGCCATGTAGGACGATCCATGCACGTCGATTTGGTATTCCTTTGCCTCCGAAGTTTGCACTACCACAGAATAGATCACATTCTGATAAACCGCCGGAAATGAGTCATCGAGGCGCATCACACTCTTCTCAATGCCACACTGTTCGATATGAAAGTATCGGACGAAGGCACTACTGTTAATCCAAATGTAACGAAAAGCGTCATAAGCATATTTTGGCCCTTTGTCGTCTGATGATTGAAACAATTGCAGAAAATCCTTGACTGATTCCGGAGAGCGAGTCAACTGAAATTCCTGAAAAATGTGATGCTTCTGCCTGTGAAGATGCTTCAACTTTTCGACAGCTTGAAGTACCGGCTGAACTTCCGGTGCCCTTTCTTCGAAGGAGGGATCATCTTCGATGTAAATATCACTATCCGAATCTGACATGATTATAATGTTCTTTGGAATTCATTGACTTCATGGTCTCGTTTTGCGTTGCGAGGTTCTGACACGTACAAAGTAAAACAGGCGGACCTTACTCCTGACTGAACTCCTCATCAGTCCCGGTATCTTTCGTCTTCGTTCATTTTTAAGCCTACTTCGCTCTAAGGCCTGCTATTTCGAAATTTTCGACCGAAAATAATGATACTTAATCTCCAATGTATCAAGGTGTTGTTGTAGATGATGATATTGCACGAAATGGTGTGTAAATGTGCATTCCGAACCGTCAAATCAACCACTATGACGTAAAGTGCAAGTTCCCTTTCTCCCGAAGCAAATCGTCCTCAGTCCCGGAAACTGACAGACATTGACATCACAACAACTGAATCGTCCACCACGTGTCGCATGAAAGAAACTATAAAATTTGTATTGAATGGACTAGTCAGAAAAAACGGCTACAGGCAACAGATTAAGCATGAATTCGGCCATCATCGGATCGAATCCACGGCCAAGCCTTGGCATCTCGAGCACATTCGGCAGCGACATCCCACGAGCTTACAAGTCCTACAAAGATCCCTTCGTTGTTCAAGACAACAGCATGATTAATGTGTTTCTTTTGAAACAAATCAGCTACCGTGTCTCGACTATCGGTCTCCCCGAACTGTATACAGTTCGCTACTCATAATTTGGCTGACGGGCTGCTGCAAGTCAATGCCCCGGTGATACGACGAGGCAAGATCGGTCTTGGTAACGATACCAACTGCTTGATTCTCTCGGTTGATCACCACAACGGACGAAATCTTTTCATTTAACATGAGCGTCAAGGCGCGATCAATGGGACTGTCGTCGAAACAACTGAATACCTTGGTGGCGGGTGTCATGAAGCCGGTTACGTGCATTGTTTTTTTTGTTTTTGTGTTGTTGATCGAGTAATAGATGATTGTTATTGTGTTTGTTTTCAAGGTTTGAGACTTATTTTGTTGTGAATTCAACTCGAGTATCAATTTTTGTGATTATTTTATCCTCCCACACTTGCAACGAAGACCAGGTGACACCGGAATTCGCATAGTCAAAATTATGAGATCCGAACCGTCCGTGCATGATCGAAATCTCCGCAGCCTGACTTGTTAGCACAATGCAGATCAGATTCTCATCCCTCGAAAAGACGGAGGTTGGACATGCTGTCAAAGGGTTTTGAAGCCAACATTGATCCATTCAAAGGGTGATTTTGTTGCTGTTATTGTGCGGGGGCTTATCATGTGCTTGTTACGCGAAGCTAGCACACCCAACCTCCCTTTGCCTGTTATTCTCAGTGAGGTAGCGAGATTAAAAAGGCTTAACTTTCCTCTATTTCTGGAGTTACTACCGATCGTTTTGACAATAATAGCACTAGTAGAATAAATATATTCGATCATTTGCGATGAAAAACGGAATTGGTCGTCGCGCTTTCCTTTCAAAATCGCCACGCGTATACTTTGTACACATGGAAATATGAAACGGACATGTCACAAACTGTATCTAACAAGAGATATCATGGGAGTACCGCAACGGAAATTTCATTCACTATAAGAGAAAATGTGAGTTTAACTCTTTACGTCCTTTTTACTTTTGCTCCAGGGTCCAGGGTTCTTTTCGTCGTTTGCGCTCGTCGTTTGAAGCTCGTTGCATGATGCGGTCGCGCTACCAGGAGGTATGCTTGTAGTTGGTGAGAAGTTACTTGTATATCCTTCTTGCGATTAATGCTCGATTACAGTTGCAACTTATCTGTTTCATTTTCGATTTGTAAACGTTCACATCAGCAATAATTCACTTTCATTATGGCAGCTCCTCCACCGCAAAGTTATCCGTACGATTACTTGTTCAAAATTTTAATCATTGGTGATGCGTCTGTCGGAAAAGTAAGCAACTTGGCAAACAATGCGCGCTGTTAAAATGGGCTTGAACAACAGCAACCACTCATGCATTCATTTATTCATTCATTCATTTATTTATTTACTTGTTTTCTTCTCCTTGTATTACAGTCATCCATGTTACTGAGATTTACCGACGATTCGTTTGATGAGCATATTCAATCGACGATTGGTGTGGACTTTAAAGTCAAACACTTGGAAGTCGAAGGGAAACGCGTCAAGTGTTCGGTATGGGACACGGCGGGTCAGGAACGTTTCCGTACATTGACTTCTTCGTATTATCGCGGTGCGCATGGTGTCATTTTAGTGTACGATGTCACTCGTCAAGACAGTTTCGACAATTTGGCGCAATGGTTGAAAGAAGTACAAATGTACACGCCGGGGAATGGTGAATCTGTCGTCAAACTGCTGGTTGGAAATAAATGTGATTTGGAACGAAAGGTACCCAAAGAACAAGCCGATTCGTGGGCTCGGTCGCAAGGGATGTTGTTCTTGGAGGCGTCCGCCAAAACACGGTTGGGGATCCGGCAGGTACGTAGTCATCCGTGAGGTGCCCCTCATCTTGACGTTTTCCTAAACCGCGTCTCAATCTTATCGCATGCTTATTAGGTATTTTTGGAAGTAGTCAAAAAGATGCTGGAGAATCCGGAATTATTGCAACAGGCTATCCCAGGACGAAAGGTTGCACCAACGGTTCAATTACGTCCGACAGCTCCGTCCCTCGATGATGATGACGAAGGGGGTTGCTGTTAACTCCTTTTCAAAAACAGATGAAATCGTAGTAACTCGAACGACTCTTTATGTTTCGAAGAAGCTTTTTATCAGCATGCGTGCTCGCGATAACTTTACAACATGATATATTCCAGTCGCGCATCGGTGATTCTTCCAAAACTCATTTTATACATCTTTCTCTGTCGAACAATGATATCATAAGATAATACTCCGTAACAAACAGTGAATTCTTTTTTTCATTGACTAGTATTACAGTATTGCTTCTGTGTGTGTGTGTGTGTATGAATATTAGTCCGTTTCCCGCAACAACAATCCATCCGACATGTCGGGATTGTCTTCAAATATGATTGTATTGAGACCGGAATCGACCGTACCACGTCCCGTCAATTTCCTCCAAAGACGTTGTGTACAATCCATCGCCAGCAAGGAATACCAAACACCCCGTAGGAAATAATAAATGCGGTATCGATTCGACATGAACGCCCCGAATCCCAAAAATACCAACAGAATAATGATGCACCACGCTATCGTTTTGGCCAAAATACTCCAAAACGACCAGTGTCGTTTCTTTTGATTGTCATTGTCTTTGCTGGAAGTTGTCGGAGTTGCCGTCGGAGTTTGACTGGTGGGGGTATGACTTGGCGCCCGAGTGGGAGACGCCGTTGTTGTGTTTGACGTCGGTGCGCGAGTGGGAGCGAATGTCGCATTATTTGAATGAGGCGCCGCCGTGGGTGTCATGGTTGTATTTTCATTATTATTATTATTATTATTGGAGGGAGAAGGTGTCGGTAAAGTTGCGTTGGTAGGAGCCATGGTAGGAGGATGCTTTCTTCGATCCCAGGCCGACGACACGGAACACCAAAGAAGCAGAAATAGCAGCGGTCTTAGGACGATCATTCTGTGCGGATGCATCCAGGCTCTCCTATTGACAATATCGAAAATGAAAGGAGAGAGAAAAAAAAATAGAAAAGAATTGAGAAATAAGCTCTCTATTAGCAAGACTGGAGAATTGACGTCTTTTCCCGCTATACTGGTATTCTTGTCGTTGCACGCGTTGCACGGGATGATGTCGCGTAGCGAATGTTCGTTTTATCCTCGATGCTGTCGTGTCGCAGCGGAGGACGGACAAACCATGTCAAAGTGCGGAATGCGGAATGTGGAATCACTATATTTTTTCGGTGTTTGGCATCCCATCCAACTCGTGAATGACGTCTTGTTGCAGTCCTGCTTGAAGTGGCCGCGTGGAAGCAATATTATTTTGTAAAAGTGTGTGCGCGATCGCGATGGAGTGACGAATGAATGTGTGGAACCCGGTTGTTGAAGTAAATGCGGAGCGCAAACGCAAAACCGAAAGGAGAGACACCATCGTTCGTTTCGTTTGTTGGAGTGCAACAAACAATCATCGCATCCAACCCTTACTTTCTTCACATACTACACAATACGATGAAGTTCTTTGTTTCGTTCCTTTTGGCTAGTTCGGTTGCGGCGTTTGCACCGTCCACTCCTTCAGCTCGAACCGATAGTGTAAGTTGTTGGTTGATGAAGACCTTCCGATGTTTTGCTGACGACGGGGAATACATTTCCTTTCAGTACATTACATGTTCTATCCATCTTTGAATCTACATTCTCATTTGTTTTGTCGATTATTTTCCTTTCGATCGTTTTTCTATTTCGCGACGATGACAGGCTCTGTTCATGGCCGAACCCCTCCGCATCGGCACACGCGGTTCTCCGTTGGCACTCGCACAAGCGTACGAAACACGCAAACGATTGCAAGAACACTTTCCCGAATTAAGAGAAGAAGGCGCCATTGAAATTTGTGTCCTAAAAACACAGGGGGACATGATTTTGGACAAGTCACTCATGGAACTCGGAGGGAAAGGTCTTTTCACCAAAGAACTCGACACGGCTTTGTTGGGAAATGAAGTCGATATTTGCGTCCATTCCATGAAAGATGTTCCCACATGGTTACCCGAGGGAACTGTTTTACCGTGCAATCTTCCTCGTGAAGACACGAATGATGCCTTTATTCACAAAGACGGCAGTGTCAAGCGCATTGAAGATTTGCCCGACCATTCCGTCATCGGTACCGCCTCCTTGCGCCGACAGGCACAAATCATGGCCAAGAACCCCACCCTCAAATGTGTCAACTTTCGTGGGAATGTGCAAACACGTTTGCGAAAATTAGATGACGGAATTGTTGATGCCACTCTTCTCGCCATTGCCGGTTTGAAGCGCATGAATATGGACGGATGTGCGACCTCGGTGCTCGATTGGGACGAAATGCTCCCGGCGGTCGCCCAAGGAGCCATCGGTATTCAATGCCGTGATAACGATGAACGCAGTCTCAAATACATTGCGGCCTTGAACCACGCAGAAACCAAAGCCTGTGTGGATTGCGAGCGGGCCTTCCTCGAAGCGCTCGATGGAAATTGCAAGACGCCCATTGCCGGTCAAGCCAAGATCATTGACGGAAAAATTCAATTCCGGGGCTTGATTGCCATGCCCGATGGATCACTCAAGTACGAAACCAGTGCCGAAGGGGAAGTCGCCGACGCCAAGCAAATTGGTCTCAAGGCCGGACAAGAATTGAAAGAACGAGCGGGTGCCAAATTCTTTGAAATGATGGTCGAAATGAGTCCTCAACAAGTTTTGGGTCAAATCACCAAGTAATGATTATTAATGAACACAATTCAAGTATTATTAAAGTAAATAAGAAAAAAAGTCATTATCACTACACTTGGATTATTATAGTGAGATGGCAGTAGGAAATTGAGATCTGTGGTGGCAACAACAACCTGAAGCGACCGGACTTTTTAAACATAAGAGGTACCTGGTCGTCAAAAAGCTGACCCTCACAATGGACTGTTTTATGCTATATATCGAGATCGTCCTCTTCGTCGTCGTCATCTACTTCATCCTCGTCATCATAATCCAAATCATCCAGATCAACATCGTCGTCAAACAAATCTTCTTGAACATTGTCCATATCATCATCGTCTTCTTCATCCGAATCACGTTCCGCATTCTCGGCCGCTGCCTCGAACAGATCCAACGTGTTGGACTTGTTCGTAAACAGTTGATATCCCGTCAAACGATCAGACTTGTCGACTTCATTCTTTCCGCCTTTCTTTTGTTCATTTCCAACTTTTCCAATTCGCGTTCTTCGTTTTGTTTTTGTGCCATTTCCGTTTCAAAACGTTTCTTCCACGCCAAGAAATTCTCCTTGTTGCAGGGAGTGCCTTCGGCACGTCGTTTTCGTACGTCCAAGTCTTCCTTTTCCGCTTCCGTCATTTCTTCTGTAATGATTTGTGATTCAAAGACGCGTTGCTTTTCTTGTTGTATCTGTGACTGTACATGGCGGAGGAAAAGAAGAAAAAAAACAATACAGAGAAATGAGAGGAGGGGAAAATGTTTCGCAAATATTATCCGCAACAATGTACGAGAAGCTTTTTGACGTATTTCGCCTTGTCGGCGAAACCGGGAAAAGCAAAGAAACATTACACGGATCTTGTTTTACGATCGAATCATCTTCTCTATTTTCTAGCACTGTTTGGGTTGAGTTTTTTTTGTCTTCCACTAATGTTGGTTAAAAATAAAAAGCCAACAAGTGACACATCGTTGCACAGTGCAGTGCAGTGCAGTAACACGGCTCAATATTTGTAAACGTACCGCTTGTTGTTTTCGCAACATTTGTGCATGCATCGACAAATCATCTAAACCAGGTCGATTGTTTTCTACCAGCCATTCACGGAGACACTCCGCTACCGAAAAAATACTCGGCGAACCTTCATTCGCCGCGGCTTCTTGATTGGCCAAGTTTAACAATTCTTGTTGATGCTCAGGTGCTAATCCTTTCACAATCTCGATTTCCAGCAAGGGTAATGTTTCCGGATACGTCGGTGGAAGTGACACCAACAACTGGCATCCGACATGATTTTCGGCTTCCGGATCGGTTTCCGGAAATAAGGTGACGACCCACCGATGATTATGATTCGTTGCACGTTCGATAGTAAAATGATGATCGAAAATTGCCGCCAATGCTTCGGCTTCCATTTCCTGTTCTTCTGCGTGATCTGTCATGATTCTATTATGTGTTGTGATTGTTGTTCTTATGTTATTGCTAATGTGTAGAGAATAATGAAAGGTACGGTACCGGAACAGACGTCGTGTAAATACTTTTAAAGGGACGCGGTGTGGGCGAGATGCGATGCAATGTTGCGTTGTAAGGACGTTGCGCGTCTGTACGTAGTTCGAGACGACCTTAGCCGCGGGTGCACCACCAGTAATCAACAGCCCCGTAACCGTAATGGAATTTTAAAGATATTTTCTACAAGAAAACGATCTCATGAACTGGTATTACATTGGTACCGACAACTGGGCAGAACTCAATTATTGGTCGTTCTTGTTTCATTCGTTCTTCACTAATACATGTATAATGTGCTAAGACATCTACTATTTTGGATTCTTAAAGGAAAAAAAAACCTCCAATCAACGCCATCCAAACACCCATCGCGACGACTCGGATCAGACCCGAACTTGTGGGAGTTTCTACGGTCGTCGGCGCAGGCACACTGGGAGTTGCTTCCGTGGGGGTTGGTGCATCCGGAGTCGGTGCACTTGGTTCAGCAGGAGTCGGAGCAGTGGGTGCAGCAGGAGTCGGAGCAGTGGGTTCAGCAGGAGAGGGCTCGGTCGGTTCGCTTGGTGTTTCCCCGGCAATTACTTCATAATGAGCCATCATGCCAATGTCACTGTGAGAAGGCATGTGACAGTGGACGAGGAACATTTCACCGGGCTGCACTTTGTTGAAGCAAACATGAATGGTAATGTTCTCATTGACAGCTTCCGTGTCGCGCCAGTAAGGTTCCTCCACGTCGACTCCATCTCTCTTTAATACTAAAAATTCGGCCGTGTGCGTGTGAAACGGATGACCGGTTCCGGGAGGAAACGCTGTGACATCCCATGTCTCGCAGGTTCCGGCAGTTACTTGACCCGCGGCGACACGCGGATTCCAAATGCGATCGTTGAAACCGAACGCGACGGGGACGCCCGGTGGATTGGCGATTGTTTCATCAAACGGAAATTGGAAGAGGGGATAGGCATCCACGTCTTGCTGAAGTTGTACCAATTTGGTGGCGACGGATGGCTGCGCGGCGAGTGCTTGGTAATTTTCAGAATATCTAGGCAATTCAATCGAATCCGTCGTCAGACCTTGTCGCGTCGTAGCCGTAGTGCCTTCGGCAACATTGATAATGGCGACTTGGCGCTCGACCGCATACGATACACAGGGTGCTACGGGGATTCCAAATTGTTCTTGACAGAATTCCGGAGTGCTGGGCAAAGCTTCCCATGGAGCACGTGTCATGATGAAAGTTCCGGGTGTATCGAATTGTACCAAGAACTCCACGCGCTGTCCACCGTGCAGCTGAATCTCGTCAACTTCCATGGGCGTTGGAACAGGGAGCCCATCCAAGCCAACAATAATCATCTTGTGGTCCGGGATGGAAAGATACATGTAGGGCTCGACACCCGCGTGAGCTACGCGGAAGAGAGCCTTTTCTCCCTGCTCGAAATTGTACGTGGTGGCGTTGGGAAGATGACCATTGCACACCGATGTCCAGTTAAATTGCATGACAATGGGAAAGAGAGGAGGTACACTGCCATTCGGATTGACGAGACCTTCGGACATCATCATCAAAACTTCGGTGGCACCTTCGACTCCAGGTGCAGTGGTAAGGTAGGGAGTGTCATCCGAAGCCGGAAGGACTTCAATAAATCCCATCAACGACGACATGTAGGAGTAAGCCGCCGTTCCGCCCGCGTGGTTGTGATACCAGTAAAGACCGGTTTCTTGATCCTCTGGTAACTCAAACGTGTACGTTTTCTCTTCTCCACCGTCAATAGATGTATGAACGTCTTCTTCCGTGAACGAAAGAGACATTCCGTGGAAGTGGAGGTTCATGTAATTGAGACCCCAGTAGCCAAACTGGGGCGCACCCTGAGAGAAGGGAGAGAGAGAAGAGAGAGACGGAGTGAGACAGGCAGGAGAGTGCGATAGACACGAACATGCAATAATATACTTACATAAGCTCCGAGAGGAGAAATACGGTTCACAATGGCCGTGACATTGTTTTCGTCACTTTCCGCATCACGAACGTACGCATAGAGCTCCTTGTCCAAATCCGAGCCGGGGGGCAAGTTGTTGCGGAGCGTGACTTTCATCGTATCTCCTTGACGAACCCGTAGCGTGGGTCCTACCGGAAGATCGTTGTAACCAGGAGCCAGGCGGCTTCCGGTTTCCGACCATTCAATGCCTTGGAGCGATTCGACCATGTCGACGGTGAGAGTTACTTCGAGTAGACCATTCTCGCTAGAAATGACTTCCGGCTGGAGAATATAGAAGTCAATGTAGAAGTGAACGCATGATAGTAACAGAAACAATGTTAGCGTAAACATCCAGCAACAGTGACTTCGATCGTTGACGACACGGAAAGAACTCACCTGGTAGCTCAATTCCGCAGAGAGAGCGCTTCCCAGCGAAGCAAGTAGGAAAGAAACAGACGACAATCTCATGGCAAAGCAATCCACCTAAATGTGCTTATGCGTTTGTTGGTGACAAAAGATTTTTCTGCCGGTTTGTTTGTGAGAGGAAGCATTCGGGTGGATCTTTACCTTTTTCGCTCAAAGGTCTCAACTCTCCATGCAACAATCGGCTTCCGCGTAACTGCAATAACACCGGAAACACATTGGCCTCGTCAAGATGTCCATCGTACACAAAGTATGAGAACAAAAATAACTAGATGATGATTTTTTTCACTTTAGGAGCGATAGTATTTTTATATGCATGTTGAAGTGCAAACAGGGTCAAAGATTGACACTCAGTGTTCCGTGATCCATGTTCCACGTCTGCTTGCCAGTAGTAAATGATAACGTCACGGTTTGACGTTTCACGTTTTAGACTTATTACTTATCAACTCGCCTGTCCACATTTCAAAGATCCAAAAGGGCAATGCACTCTTGTCCACTGTTTCTGCTGTTCGGTCCTGTTTTTGGTACGTTTTCTACGGCGACACTCAGCACACATTGTCCTAGAGTCAATCCTGCTGTGCAGTTTCATTTGGCAGACGTGAGACGTGAGACGTGCTTTGAACCAGTACTGCTAGGACATTTGAGAGAGGATGCACCAACAGCATGCCAAACGTTGTTCGCCACTACTTGTACTGCAAAACACACCTCATCATTGACACTTTGTTGGGGTTGTGGACCTGTGACCATGATTTTGGCAGCCGTCCTTGCTGCGCTCTATCTCGTCATACACAACAACGTACAGTTATATCTACCAGGAAGTCCAACGCAAGGCGAAGGGGTCACTTCGTTAGCACATTTGATTGTAGACGACGAATCGCTCCCTATTGTGCGGAACGAAAAAGGGTCGCTGCGTGCGTTTTCACGGACGGAAAATGGCGTCCAACAGCACACAGAAGTCAATGTCACAAATGGACGTTATCCGATCCTCAGCATGGCTATTGATGAAACAGATCGCACAATATTTTGTGGTGGGAGCGATCGGTTTGTGACAATTCTGCCATATGCGGTAACCCATCCGCACGACACAAGCCATCATTATAGCTCCATCGCTGACAAACAAAGACTAGGGCCACATACAGGCTGGGTAAAAGATGTTTTGCTTGCTCCATCAAACATTCTTTATAGCATTGGGTGCAATTGCATCGAATCGTGGCAAAAGCAATCCGATCAAAAATGGAAGCAAGGAAAACGATGGGTTGTCGATAGTGACGTTGTAATGGGTTGCACTTTATCGAGTGATCTCTTGTGTCTGGCATGCCAAAATGACACATTGTATGCCGGAGGTGTGGATGGACGAATTCATGTGTTCCGAAACGAAGAGTACTCGGCAATGGCAGCGCACAACGGGCGTGTCAACGCCGTTATAACAACTACCATCCGTGGGATCGATTACATCATGTCTGCGAGTCACGACGGCTGGGTGTACCAGTGGAAAACACATCCGGTAGATCACACAAGATTGGAATGTGTACAAACGTTCCAGTCGCAGGAAAGAAATACGGCCATTGTGTCGATTCGACATGACAGGAATAATGACGCCGAAGGCTTGTTCGTCGTGGGGACCAGTCGAGGAACCATTCTACTACTTTCTGATTCGCTGGAGTTGCTACAAACCTTCTGTCTTCCAGAGCCTGTTACAATAATGGCATTTTTGCATGTACCTGATGATAAAATGGTACTTGTGGCTCATTCGCTAGGCTTGGGTGCTTTTCATTACAATGTGTAAACAGTAAATAATTTTCGTAATTAGTCTGTTTTTACTTTCCTTTTACTTTCCTACTGCTTGGCTTTCCCAATGTTAAACATTTGGGTCCAGAAATCCTTCGGAATCCAATTGAATGCGTTGCGTTCCAAACGTGCTTTCGCTACCTCATGCAAAAACTCAAACGCTTTCGCGTCGAATTTGGATAGGCTTTTCATAATGTCCTTCTTGGCACCAAACACTTCGTTCTTCGCCAGCTGCTCGCTGGTATGTTCGACGTCGAAGAGACTCTCGAGATACTTGAGGTGCGTATGGACAGTTCTCTCCGTCACGGCAGCGGTCATGAGACCATTGCAACCCCGTCGTAGACACACACCTCCGGCAACTGATAGTTGACGAGTCTCGAGTCCACAACTAACCTCGTCACAACGTACAACACCATCGTAATACTTGGTCATGAGTCCACGTGTCCAGACGGATGTAGCGTTCATGATGCGACTGCAGCACTCGAATAGATTTTTTTGGCCCCAAAAGTTGGGTCGTACGCAACTTGGATTCGTACAAGTGAAACCCGAAGCCAGCTGTTGAGCTCCTCCCACTTTGTCATCAGTGGCGTAGAGGACTCCCGGAAATTCATTCTCTTGACCGCAAGCAAAGCAAAGAGTCGCAGTTTCTCAACATCTTTGAAACGTTCAACATCCGACAGCAATGAGGAAGGACGAAAGTTCATCTCGACTTCTTCATCCATGCTGTCTCGACCGTCGATGTAGCTCGAAGTACCATAGCGCTTCACGTCCAAATGAAGCTTTGCGGCGAGAATTTGCTGCGAAGTACCTTCAATGGGATCACACAGACGAGCAATCGGGGGAAGAATCTGCATCGACAGATACCACTCGACATCAGGTTTGAGCACCCCGTTGCTACGCAAGATTTCTTCAGGGTGTCGAGCTCTCTCAATCGGAGTAGACGACGTGGGTTTCGGTCGACCCTCTTCGTCCACCTCCTCAATGGGCGCAGTGATCACATACGGAATGTGATCTCCAGTATTCACTGGACGATTGTTTCTCAGCATTTCTTTGGCAACTAAAACATGAGGAAGTGACTTGGCATCGGGATAATCGTTCGGGTGTTTGCTGAGACCTTTGGTAATCACATACTTCTCCAAGGGCAGAGCTCCTGCACGCATGTCTTCTGCTACTTTCTCCAAATGGGCATGAATGTTGTGCAAGACAACTTCACTATCTTCTCCAGAAAGGATCTGACTGGTGATGTATTTGCCAGTCTCTTTTGATTGTACGCACCAGTCTCGACGAACCAAGTCTAGACCTTTGAGTTCTTCGCCGTATTTGATCGTTCCGTCTGGAAGTTCTTCAACTGTTCTTGCTGCATATTTCTTCTTTTTGAGCAAAAGCATCGAGCGGAAGATTCCATCAATCTCCAACTCCAAAGTGCGGTACTGGCGATTGACCTGCTTTTTGACGAGTTCTCCCAATTGTCTCACCTTTGGAAGGTCTTGCTCGTTTTTCAAACGCGTGTTAATCATGATACTATCCGTGTCACCATAGATTACGTCTAGTCCAACGGAATTTTGAGCAATATCCACGGTTCGCTGAAGAGTGTCTCGTCCCTTTGCCGTAACAAGCGCGGCGATGGGTTGTGCGAAAAATCGAGAATTTGAGAAACCCAAACATCCGTACATGGAGTTTGCCGTCAACTTCAAAGCTTTCTGACGAATGTCCAACTGTCACAAAATTGTCAAAGAGCAAAGCAGTTAGCCGAGTATTCCAGCGTATGCACAGCCACGTACGTGTACTCGGAATAACTCACCTCTTCTTTTTTCGAAGGATCGGTCTCACTTTTCAAGATTTTCTTGACGTTACGACGGCGGTCGACAAGGGTTTGAATGACAGTCGGAAGGACACCACGTTCAACTTGAGCATCTGGAATCGGTGCTTCATCGTCGTGAATGTGCTTAGACCAGTCGATAGTGGTGAAACACAAGTTATACTCTTGAATGATGGAAGGGTACAAACTGTTGAAATCCAGCAGAAGAATAAAGGAGTCATAGAGTCCTTTCTTGGGTTCCAAGACCAAACCACCACTGTACTTCGCCTTATTGGTAGCAACCGACTTCCTTTGTTTTTCCGGAGGAATGAACTTGAGACGATGGAACTCATGGAGCAGCAAATACTCAGTTCGTTCCGCTCGATTACCACGCAATGTGTGAGACCAGATGTTGCCCGCAATGCATGTTAATTGCTTTGTGAGCGGCAGAACCTGCAACTTGAAGAGCAATGCCTGTACCAACTGCGCATCGTGCAACGTAGTCATGGCCAGCTGTGTTACGGTTGCTCCAGATTGAAAGTAAGCAGGTACATCCACAGCTTCAATCTCACGACGGGCTTGCTTCAATTGCGTTTCTGCCAGATTCGTCAAAGAATACGTGGTCTCGCGCAATAGTTCCTTTGCAGACAAATACGTGTCACAGAGCAAACGCCCGACCAGAGCCTCTTGAATGGCATAGTCCTTACGTGCCTTGCCTTGGAACGCCGCACCGGTTCGACGACGTCGGCCTAGTTGGGCCCATGTAGAGATCTTTAACTCGGTACAACGCATCAACAACACTTCCAGATCAAAGCCCGCCGCGTTGTGTCCGACGATACAGTCGGGGTCCCAAATCAACAACTGCGCCATGAGCCGCGAAATCAAAGCTCGCTCGTTCTGTTCTTGACGAATGACACCACTGGCCCGAAAGTCTCTCGGCAAAGACGGCTGCTGCCACGGTCGCACAATCACCAGGGCAGCTTGATGTTCGGGCGTCGCTTCGGTCGCCGTTTCGAGCATGACACGGTTATGACACAGTGCCGCGGCCACGACAATTTCCGACTTTTGGGTCGTTGGATTGACGGCGGTTTTGAATTGCAATGTGACGGTCGTGACCGGTGGAGGAGGCGGGACACTTTCCGTAACACGCTGGACTTGTTTTGGCGATGCTACCACGCATTCCACCTTGGCGTACGAAAGAGGCGCCCGGGTGGGCTGGCAGTCTTGAATGCGCACCCAACACGGCCCCATGAGTTGACAATTGAGAATGAAGGTTTCCCGGATGGACGCGGTAGCGTTTAGAATGTGGCTGTACGTCTTGCCCTGGCAACGTTCTTCCGGCGGCGGTGGATACTGTGCGGCATAGACGATTTTGAGATACTCGGTACTTTCGCGCGGGATCGTCGAGTCGTCAAATGCGTATTGACGTTGCACCGTCTTTCCCGCCCAAGATGCTCCCGCTTTGTTGGGAATCACATTTCCTATCAACATATTGTTAATCTCTTGATGGACTTCCAGCATGGGGTAGGGCGTACCGTCGGGTTGCTGGCGCGGCAAACAATAGAGACTGCGTGTAATTCCCGTGACATACACACACGCACTGACAAACTGATCGTTCGGTGCCTTGACTTTTCCAAAAAGGAGAATATCTCCATTACGCTCACTGAGATCCGTCCAGAACAGATCCATGTACTTTCCCCCTTGTTCGTTGGTCTGCACGACCTGTTCGAGTGTCGCCGTAGCACGCGGCAAATGCGTCGGGGACGGTTCTTCCCTGACCGGCTCCACTGGCATCGGCTCCGGCATATTCATTGTAGCCTGTACCGTCTTTTCCATGGCTTCCTTGGTTTCGAGTGCCTTCTGTGCTGCCGTCGATATGGATAACTTGGAACGTCCAAAACGTCGTTTCTTGGGTTCCGGTTCTTCAACAATATCATCGCCACTTTTTCGTGTCAGGTGCAAACTGCACCGATTTGGGAGTTGACGTGGTCTCGGGTTTCTTGGTTTCGGGGGTTGTAACGACTGGTTCGTTATCCATGTCGTCATTGTCGTCATTGAAGTGGGCCATGGGTGCATCATCATCGTCATCCTCGTCATCTTGCACCGGCGGCACCGCATACGACGAAGGCGGTGCTTCGGTCTTGGGTCTTCGGTGAGGCATCATTCGCGAAGAACGATGATGAGTTATCGCCGGACGCGTCGACTTGCTTCGCCATACGGTCGGGTGATCCAATTCCGCCAACAAATCATCGACATTGTTAACGGCCTTGCGTTGTTGTTGTTGCTGTTGCTGCTGTTTGGAAACACTCGTTGAAGCATTCACAGAAACCCCGCGATTGACGAAATTCCACATACTGCTGTTGCCCGAGACGGTCGTAGTACTCTGCAACGCCCGCGACTTTTGACGCGCTTTCTTCAACGCCTGTTCCGTCAATGCCGCATTGATCGAATGCGATTTCTTCTTCTTCTTTTGTTGTTCGTGATATTCCGCTTCCTCACCAAATCGTTCTTCTCCATCGTCATAATATCCCAAACCATCGTCATCGACGACAAAGTCTTCTCGCTCGCGACGTGCTTGCACGGTTTGACGATATTCTTCTTCCGTAACTTCATCGTATATTGCATCATCTTCAAATTCAATCTGATCGAGAGCGGAAGTGCCCGTTTCACGAGCCGAGCGGTATTTGGCCAAGGCCGCACGGCGACGACTCGCCGAAGACATGTTGTAGTTGTAGATGAGGGAGGGAGGGAAGACTATATTATTATAGAGCCGTGCTTGCTGAGGTGAACTGCGTTCAAAGAGAGAGAGAGAGAGAGAGAGTAAACGACTGATTGTTGTTACAAAGAGAAGAAATGATATTTGCAACTATAGTCGAATACTGTCTGCTTTTATTATTTGTGATGATGCTTCGATGCTTCGATGCTTTGTGCATTGTTTGTTTTTTCTTGTTTGCATTGTAGTATTTTTTTATTGCGGAGGGAACTTTGCTGGCGTGCCGCGCCGGCCCGGTTGGGCGCGCTCTGTTTGAAACAACAACAGAATGAAGGGGACTCATGACTGAATTCCAGTCTTGGTGGAAAAGGAGAGACTCCAGTAATGCGATTTCGGTCGCCGTACAAACGCTCTGGTTGAAGTGCTGCGCTGATGCGGCATTCCTTTCACAACATCATCGCGCCGTTTTTGTTTGTTGTTGTTACGAAAAATAGACCCAACAATACATTCAATAGTTCTTTCTCTTGCAATGAAATTCGTAATATCATCACCGCTCTCTTTCGCTTTGCTTCTGTTAGCAACAGTTATTTCACGCAAAGGAGGAGAAGGGTACGGAATCTCTGTTACAAACGCACACAACAATGGGTTGACCCGCTTGTATTCTTACTCGTCGTCATCGTCGTCGTCGCCGTCATCGGCGGCCGCCCCACAACAACAACAACAACAACAACCAGACGCATACGAACTCGAATTTCTCAAATCACCGGATGAAGTAACAGATCAATGGGAACTCGATTGTTACAGTCGTCCCGTCATACAACCCGGCGGAAAGAAATTATGGGAAGTCTTGATTTGTGATTCCGGAAATACCTTTCGATTTCGACAAGAACTTCCTTCATCACAGGTCAATTCCAAGACACTCCGACAAGTCGTAGAACAATGCGTCGAACTCGTGCCGACCGCGAAACCATCCGTCATTCGCTTCTTCCGGGGTGCCATGTTCAATATGATGAATGTCGCCTTGAAGGAATTGCCCGATATCACCGCAAAACCCAGTCGCTGTACATTTGCGTTAGCAGCATGGTTGGAAGAGCGCCACGCAACTGTCTATCCCAAAATGGAAGGATACAATGCGCAAATGATGAATACAGCGACGGGCGCGTCGTTTCTTAACGTCCAGACACCGGTCAAATTGCCCGATTCGTTGCGCGGAGAACGATACGCCTTTGTGTCGTTACCGTTGGCAGAATTCTTACCCGGAGGTGGTGTCAATGACGATACTATTGGTGTGGGTCGGCTGTGTCCTTTGCCTCCGGCGTTGTTGTGGCAGCAGTCACTGCCGGCGGGTGATACCTTTGTTTCGGGAGTCGTCTTGATGACACCCCGGGCCAAGGCCATGGCCACGTGGTTGGCTGGTACCGAATTGATGAGTTTGAAGGCGGATTTGCGCAAACGGCAATTGATTATGGAAACGGATTTGGATACGCAATATCTCATGGCGCGTTTGAATGATGAACAACGGGCCGAAGGAGCGGCGATGGAACAAGCCAAAGACCAATTGCAGGGATTGCATTTTGTGTCGGTGCAAGTCGATGAAGAGAGTGATCCGGAAGGGTTCTGGTTGTTGCGCTCTCTGCCGAGTAATATCTAATAATAATAATATTAATAATAATAATAATTATTATTATTATTAGAAGCAATAATGATAAAAACTATTCTATACTATTTTCTATGATTCCCGCTCTCGATCAACTACTCCATAACGTGATGACAGACGTATAAATTAGGTCGTATGGTAGTGTTTGTCAGATCCAAAGGATCTTGATACGTGATTTGACTAGCCCAAGAGTTCTCTTGATAGTTGGGTACTGTCGAATCCAACGAATGCCAGAGTTGCCAATCACGTTCCGCATCGGCTAATGAATGTGCCGTCATCACCACTACAACTTTGGAACTACTACTACTCGTATTAGTAGTAGTACTAGTATCCCACAATCGTTCCAAGGTAGGTCTCCAGTCTTTTGCAAATGTGGATGAGCGAATCCTGGATTGAAAAGGATGTATCCTGATGTAGGTGCTGAAGTAGGATTCTGCGGCATGTCATGATATTTGCCCGAAAGGACCATTTTAAAGTCAATGTATTGTTTCCTACAGTCAAAGTGTGTTGCGAGGGGACATTCTCGCATTCGGGCCCGACAAATGATAGTGTTGTGTGTCGGTGTGTCGAGTTTTTGTCATGGGTAGACTCTGATAACTGGTAATATAAGAATTCATTCCAATAGGGTACAGGCAACATCGATTCGGCTCGTGCTCCTAAACACGTCCACTGGGAAACAGTGTGATCCGCACTCGCCAATGTTAAAGGACCCGTTAATACGTGTGATACCAAGGCTTCTTCGTAACGTCTTGATGATGATGACGACGACGAAAACATCCAGTTTCTCCACTTCCAAAATTCCGACCAGTTGTTGGGTTTTGATGTTATAGCAGTAGTAGTAGCAGCAGCAGTAGCAGTAGTAGTAGTACGAGGAGAAAACGGAGGAGGTTGTAAACAAATTTCGGCTTGTTGAGGATGGGCTTGTCCCCACAAAAGGGCCGCATCGGTGTAATGGCGTCGTCGAATAGAGACTGTGAATTGCCGGACGATCAGCCGTCGCTTCATTATAAAGAGCTACTCAAGTTAAAATTCACAACACATAATAGAATGAATCATTATCATCATCATCACGAGCTAAACTGGTTTGATTTCCCCCAATCAGAATACGTTGCTTTTTTTGCGTTGCCGTCGCACAAATCAATATCCGGGTCTTCTGTGTCGATCCACTTCCCTACGAGGTCTTGGTGTCGTATAGTTTTCATTCGTGTTCTCTTCACCATCATACAAGCTAAATCAGCACAGCAGACTCTTTCGTTGCGAAAAATAGTCTCTTGGATGATTGCTATGGAAGTGGTCGAACGAGAAATAGTCACAAGTCACATGATGATCACAACAAAGCGAAAAGCAATGATGATTCGTGACCGATGCAGTCGCGACGAAAAGTCGCCTACTCACTGGAATATACTAAACATCCGATTTAGATTTTTATAATGATCCGCAAGGCTTTTCCATGTCAGATATCGAAGGATGCATTGCAAATAATGACATTAAAGATATTGAAAAGAAGATAACGATCAATAAAGCTCAACAGACAAGTAGAACGACGCTGGTTCGATGAAAGTCTGGCACGAAAAACCATTAACTAAACACAAACGACTACGATGTTCAAGGCGTATCGATGTCGATAAACAAGATTGTATTGCAAATTCTCGCTTACTCAATGGAACTGTGCGAACATGCACAGTGTATGTCTAGATTGGAGTATGCTGGAGCACAAGTGGTGGTTCCAGAGAATATACTTTTTCTCGATTTAAATTAAAACTACCTAGCCATACATCGATCAACTTTTCAAGTGAAGGGGTTTAACGAACCGAATATCTTCATTCACAGAGACTTAGGAAATTATGGTATGACAGAAAGGAAAAACATAGGTGACGGCTCATGACGACTCATGACTGGCTGCGGCTGGGCTCAAAAGACTTTACTGGTAGAACTGCGGCTACGATGTGCACAAGAAAATTTATTTGCAGCGGAATGAAAACCCAAAAACATCCTCTCTCAGTAATAATATTAAGTAGTTTCATCGAAGATAAGCTATTTGTACGCTGGGCGTCTCAATTCTTCTTCAAGTTGAAACCGGCGCAGGTGACTAATCTATAGAGTCCATCTTCATATATTACTCCGTAGCAACACGCCGCAACAACCAGCAATCAACTTTATATTATATTCTCAATGATGCCCACTTCCTTTGATATTTCACAATTACCTTCTTTACAAGACGGCATGTCGATTCAAGAAGAATCTATGAAACGTCGTAAAACATGTCGTTTCATTGAAGAATCCGGTCGCATTCTCAAATTACCCCGCGTCGCCATTGCCACGGCCATGGTCTTTTTTCACCGCTTCTACGCCAAACACTCCTTTGCCCAACACGATCGTTTTGAAGTTGCCGTGGCGTGTTTGTTACTAGCCGCCAAAACCGAAGAATCGCCCAAAAACTGGTCGTCGTGTTGGAAGAATGTCAGAAGCTCAAGTGGCGGGGCATGCAAGCGGGGTCCGCCTCCGTCAAACCACCAGATTTGGATCCCAAGGGAGAAGAATTCTCCAAATTAAAAGAGCGGGTCTTGTTACTGGAACGAGTTATATTGCACACGATTGGTTTTGAATTATCGATCGATCATCCGTACAAGTTTTTAGTCGAACAAATCAAACAACTCGTACAAGGCAAAAAGTTGATCTACCAGAACAATCATACACCCGTCGGTTTATCATCGCCCCAACAGCAACAACAACACATGATGAACGAAATGGTCCAATTGGCCATGAATTTTGCCAATGACTCGATGCACACGAGTTTGTGTTTGCAGTTCGATCCCAAGAAGATTGCCTTGACCTGTGTCTATCTGGCCGCGCAATTTGGTCATTTGATGCCCGCGAACGAAAGCGATGATTGGTGTGATTCTTTATTGTCGATTGATCCGGCATCGTTGGTATCGATTGCTCTACAACTAATTGAACTCATTGCGGAGCGCAAAGGATCGGATCCGACGGTATTGAATCAAGTGAAGGAACGATTGGAAGTATGGACAACGTTGGAGCCACAAACGAAGCGTCCGCGTGTCGAGTGAGTTCAAAATGCACTCGAGCACAACTTCATTGCTATGGTAATCGTTGTTGGCTAGTTTTAGGACTATAGAATAGGCAAACAGTCGACGTGGTAATCAAAAACTAGCTTTTTAATTGACACGAAGTATAATGAGGTTCTAACGTTGCTTCAAACACGGTTTTGGCTAGTAATGCACACTTTTAAGCGCCATCAAGCTAGACTAATGTGCTACATAAGGGGAGAACATTTATGACATACATCAATCATGAAGAGTGCGTACAACGTCATTACTCATTGCAATCCACGATGCGGTCGAACCGTTTCGGGACTGGACTGGAAGATGAATGAGTCTTGCCCAGACAACACTTCAAGCCATAGTAAGCATCGACGACATGACGATGCGACGAACGCTCAACAACCGATGAACGATGAACCGATGAAATCCGATGGATTGACACTCTCACAAGTATTTGTTATGCCAGCATAGCATCACCTACCAGGTACCAGGTACCGATCCTTCACGCACCAAGCTGTTGTGAAACGTCGGCTCGTTTCATTGCTTTGCTAGATCATTTCACTCAAAGTTAGAAACGAGAGATAGACTTGATTTCTACGCTACAAGCTCGCGAAAACAACAACATGATTTTCTTTCGATGGATGGTTCGCATCGCTCTATGCGGATGGATGACCGTGCACGCTGCTCATCCGACCTCATCTACACTAACTGAAAAGAAGACGAAAACACCGTTTGCTACGACCACAACATCTTCTTTCTTGCGTGGAGGGGCTCCTGTTCTCTCGAAAACAAAAAAGATCAACAATGTTGGTCCTCGTTTCAACAACAACAACAAAAACAACAATAAGATCAAGACACGTCTTCCTGTCGGCACCGCACCCGTGTCATCCCAAATCTTCAATCTCATTAAAACAATTGTCGGTGCGGGTGTGTTGGGATTGCCCGCCGGCATGGTCGCCTCGTTCGCTGTCGCGCATCACGACAGTCTCTCCGCTACCTTAGTACCCAGCATGATTTGTTTGTTGGCCATTGGGGCTCTCGCCGCGTATGCTTTTTGTTTGATTGGAACATTGTGCGAACAAACCCAAAGTACGACTTACCGAGAAGTGTGGAAGAACACGGTGGGTCCCCAAACGGCCTGGATTCCGGCTGTAGCTTGTACCGCCGTGACCGTTTGTTCGTGCATTGCGTATTCCATGATTCTCGGTACCATGGTGCCGGAATTGTTGCAATCAATTTTGAATGGGTTTAATTTTATGGGACACAAGAATGGTGTTTTGACGGCTTTGACGGTCTTTTTGTTGTTACCCTTGTGTTTGTTGCGCAACTTGAGTTCCTTGGCGCCCTTCTCCTTATTGGGGATTGGAGGGATGGTCTATACGGGTTTGGCAATGCAAGTGCAGCACTGGAAGGGCTCGTATCCACCGGCAATGTATACTTCTGTCAAATCCACGTCCGCGAGCCCCGCCATTCTCTTGAGTATGTTAAGTACCGCGTACATGGCCCATTACAATGCCCCCAAGATTTACTGGGAACTCCAAGACGACAAGAAACGCGATTTCAACAAAGTCGTCGGAGCTTCGTTTGCAGGTTCTATGGGACTCATGACGCTGATTGCGGGAACGGGATTGGCGACGTTTGGAGTCCACAGCGCATCGGTGATTTTGTCGAATTACAACGATCCGTGGATGCGTGTGGCGAAATGGGCCGTCGCCTTGAGTCTCATTTGCAGTTATCCTTTGGCATTTACGGGTGTTCGTGATGGCATTTTGGAGTACGTGAAACCTGCACAACGCGATGCGTCCTTTGTTCCTGTGACAGTGAGTGCCCTAGCGATTATTACCGGTATTGCCATGACCTTGACAAATTTACAAACGTTACTCGCTGTCGGTGGAGCTACGTGGGGCAATGCGGTCATTTATCTCTTTCCGGCCATGATGTTTATTAGTAATGAGAATAAGAAAGCTCCGAAAGACAGAAAGTCAGTGATTGGGGTGTACGCTATGGCTTTGACGGGTCTAGCGTTGGGTGTTGTCGGAACGTCTCAAGCAATTGCCTAAATTGAAAGGAAGACGAGTTTATGGAACGTATTGAATATTCGAACTGAAAAATGGCTAAAATATTATATGTATGTACACAAAACTGTTTACTGTTGCTCGGAATCCGGTTCCTTCGAGGTTTCTTTCCAAAATCGAGCTGCGGTCGAACGCATCTGTAAATGATTCGTCTTTGTCTCTGTTAAAGGTAATTTAGGAGCGGATTCTATCATTTGAGCCGAGAAAAAATTCGCGCTTGTTTGATGTTTGCTTGCTTCTTCCCTTGCGTCTGGTTGATGCGAAGGAGCATGGTGATGATGATGATGATGATGATGATGATGATGATGATGATGATGATTCATTCGTTGAAATGAGAACCGTGGCGCCAAGCTAAGTTTTGTCGTACTTTTTACTGTTTCAAAGAGATCGAAATCGTCCGGTAACGACGGTAATACTGGCAATGGAGGTCTCATAGGAACTCGTTGCTCGTTCGGTGTCAAGAAAGACGATGCTAGTGTTGATGTCGCGTGGTGCGTGTCTCGTTTTGTCGTCAACATGATGTCGTCTCTGTCAATTTGTTTTGCAAAAGATAGGTAATCAAATTTATACCGCTCGATATAAGAAAGAGCAATTTACGAGATGAAAAGAGAATAATCAAAAGAGGAATAAAGGTGGTTTATACCAGCATGCAGTTTCGAGGAGAAAAGAATAATTCCATCAACTGTGTTATTATTGCAAGGGGAAAACATCAAAAGCATAAGAACGTCACACACGTCTGTTCCCGAATCAAAACGAACTTCACGCTGCGCACTATCCCATCCACACTGGGTACTGTTTTGTATGAAGTAGGTGAAGAACATATGGTTTATTACGGAGAACATGGTTTACGCTTATCCTGAAGAACATAAATCCCTTGCGCGAAATTTTTTTGCTACTTTTTGCAATCTGTGTGCTATTGGTCAATAGCGTTTTGATACGAAGGTTGCCGCGCCTGGCGGGTTTTGAGGGAGGAGGAGAATTGGAAACGAAGATCGCGAGGAGCATGCCGGCGAAACAGATACTTATACTAGTATGAAACGAAGCACGAAGCACGTGTCCATCAAAGACCAAAAATTAATAATGAAACGATAATGACTCCCTGTTTCATTCCCTCGATTATAGTTTTAGTTAGAGGTTCTATTATTGCCCTAATACGCAGCCACAATAAACTAACACTGGCGCCGTAGGTCGGTCGTAGGTCACTAATTTCGAAACACCGTCTGTGCGTAGTGCGTACTTATTCTTTATTCTTCACAAACTTTCCAACTGCAAGTTTCAGAAGAAAAAAAAGATGGTACTAGGTCACTGCAGTAGTGGCTGATCAGAAACGGAAATGCTAAGAATGCCTTCGCATTTTAGCGTTCGGTTTCGGTACTTTCGACATGTCCTGTCCAAGTATAGGAGTATAGGGACAAAAGAACGAACCCTATACTTGAATTTAGACCGAATCTTCAGCTTGGATTGAGAAGCCATGCGTTCTTTTGCTAAAGTAGAATAGCTAGAAGTTGAATGCCGAAGAGCGAAATGCGCCGATCGCTCATTTGAAAAGTGGACTGTGGATTCGGCTCTATCGCGACGAGGATATCGGTGAGCGACAGAAAAGGAAAACCAAGCGTTCGCCTCGTTCAGAAACAACAGTATTGACTATATATACATGAGAAAGAACGCTCGCAGCATTTGTTTAGAAGAGCAACTCTCCCTTCCCGGATCTAGACTGCAAACAATGTCTTGGCATTCGGGTGGCAGATGGCAGAAAGGCAACAAGCCATACAAGAAAATAATTCTTTGATGTGAAAAGCCAATCAATTCAAAGTTCTGCTGTCCTCAATTTTTTTGGGAACATGGACAAGATCAACCCCGCCACAGCGGCGATGGAAGCGTTCCTTCAATCGCTCGAAGAGCCACCTCAAACAAGACGAGTTGGAGGCAGAGATGAGAATAAGGTACGAGAAACCATTCCCAATCATTCTGACTTTCCGCCACTCGAGTGGTTTTTCCAGGACTATACCACAGAAGGTTCCACCTCGGATCTCCTGACCTTGATCCAGATTTCCCGAAGTCACAGCGCCTTGGTCCGATGCTGTGCCGTTCGAAACAATTTGGCTCGAGCATTTGACTCTCAAATGGTTACAACTCCAAAGAAAAAGGAAGTATGGCTTCCTTCCTCGGATGAACGACCTTGTCAACCATTCGATATGAAGACAGCACGTCAACGTATTTTGCCAGCTTACTCTCATGCCGCCTAAATCGCACCAAGCACTTTTGCAACAACACCTTATTTCAAGGTGACAGATATGGTGATTTTACGCGAAAACCATTCGCATTTATTTATACACTCTATGGTGAGCTACTCAAACTAGATTGACTGCTAGAAGTATGCAGTTGCATGTTCCACATATCAGCGTATAAGCCTTGCTTTTCCATCAATTCATCGTGTGTACCGATTTCCGCTGCTACTCCACCCTTCAAGACAACAATCTGGTCCGCATTTCGAATCGTCCCCAAACGGTGCGCAATTACCAATACGGTACGGTGCTGACCAAGTCGGTCGAGTGCTTCTTGCACGGACTTTTCGGTCAAAGTATCCAAGGCACTTGTCGCTTCGTCCAGTAAAACAAAGTCAGGGTTTTTCAACAGACACCGAGCAATCGCGACGCGCTGCTTTTCGCCACCGCTCAACTTGAGCCCACGGTCACCGACAAGTGTGTCCCATTGCTCAGGAAGCGACTCAATGAAAGGCAGTAGTTGCGCATCAGTAGCTGCTTGGATCAATTGTTCTCGGGTCGCATCTCGTGAGCCGTACAGGATGTTTGCTTCCAATGTGTCGTTGAACAAGCTCGCAGCCTGTGGTACTACCCCCATAGCTCCTCTCAAAGAATGTTGCGTCACCGTTCGAACATCGACTCCATTCACTTTCACGGCTCCACCCAGCGTGTCGTAGAAACGAAATAGCAAGCGACTTATCGTTGTTTTACCCGCGCCTGTCGGTCCTACAATTGCTGTTGTTGTACCCCGTTTCATTTGGAACGACAGGCCTTTCAATCCGTTATTCGAAGGCTGTGTTGGATAATGAAATGTGACATTGTCGAACTCTACAGCAATGTCGGGGTCAGAGTCGTTGGTTTTAGGTAGCTGCAACGCGTCCGGTGCATCCGTGACATCGGGATTTTCGGACAATAACTCACTCATACTTGTCAAATCGATAAGGGCCATGACAATCGAGTTATAGACACTACCCAGAAAGTTTAACGGACCGAATAGTTGATTGACAAAGGCGAGAACGGCGACAAAATCACCCACTTGCATACCACCACAATGTGATTCCAAGCAGCAATCGCTTAACATACTTTCGCAACCTGCTTCTATCAAGCAACAATCGTGACGCAGTTGTATGGCGTGGGCGGTCAGAGCCAGAGACGCCGCCATGCACAACTGTAAAATAACTTGTTGACTCATGTTCAGAAAAGACAAGCTCGATTGTACGTTCACCGAACCTGCTTGATAACAGGCCACTGCCTTAGCAAATTGTTCCTTCTCATAGGCTTCGGCCGTGAAGAACTTGACCGTTTCAAAATTCATCATACTATCCACGAAACGATTTTCCATTTCATTGTCGCTCTGTACCAATTGCTTGCGAAACTTCTTACGCCACAGCGTTACCAGAATAGTCCAGACCGTGTACACAAAGACAAAGTAAAAGACAGTCACGGCCAAGGGCAAAAACGAAAAGTAAGTGGCGAAAATCAAGCACACGGAAATACATTCCGCCAATGCTGGTAATAGCCATAGGAAAAGATATTTCATCAGTGTATCACAAGCACTGATCCCTCGCGACATACTGCGTAAGACCAAACCCATCTTTTTACGCAAATGCCAATCCAATGATAATGAATGTAGGTGCCCAAAAGAGGCAACTGCCAACTGAACATAGGCTGCCTGCGCCACCTTTAAATAAACCAACGATTGTGCTTCTTTCAAGGCATTCCCCGTCCAACTGATGGCCGCATAACCACACGAGAAATAAATGGCCCGTTGATAGTCCGCATGGGCCAAAGCGGTGCTGGCCCATCCCAAAAACAACGGCGATACCAAGTTGCAGACTTTCGAACCAGCAACACAGACCCACGTGAGGACGGCCCGCGAGCGATTCATCAACGCCGTGCTGTCTGCTGTCGCGTCGGGCCAAAAGTACGGTCGTAGGAGTGTCATGAATTGCTGACTGGATAAGGCGGATTTCTTGTCACTTTCATCGGATTGAGAGGGCCTGTTCTGGCGAGGTGGTCCTTGTACACAGCAGGCATCGACGAGGGTCAGCACCAATTGTAATGTTGCAGCCCCCACTGTGATCCACGAGAAAGACTTGGCAGAATCATTATATTTGACCGTAATGTATTCAAATGAGAAAGCTGACCATAATATCCAGGCGGAAGCAATATGAAAGAAGCGTGATGTGTGACCGTAGCGTTGTTTTTCCGGATCACGCCACTGGAAGATGATGTTCGTGAGAGTGACGAGAAGAGCCGAGAGCAGCAAGGAAAGAACCGATCTCGTCGCAGAAAGAGCACAATCGAAATAAAAGATAGAAAGCACAATCCAAGCTATAGCAAAAGCAATCTTGCGCATCTTGTGTGACAGTAAAGCAGAATTTGTTGACCCGGATGGATCCGATGATAGCAGGGGCCATTCTTCGTCATCACTGCTGGACGAAACTTTCCTATCAGCCTTGGTAAGTAGAGGAGAAATTGGTCTGTTTTGATTCTCCGATGATTGCGGCTTGGTCTCTTTGACTTCGTCTTCAACCGGTTGTGAAGCAACACTAATCAAATCGATCGACAAGCGGACCATTTGCAATGTAACCGCCACCATAGCGGCAACAATTATCCATTCTCCGTCGTTGCTATCCCAAGATGACATCTTTCTTGAAGGTTTGTAATAAATTGTATGAAAATGGCAGAGGAAACGTGAAAGATGTTCTTTTGTGATCATTTGCAAGAACCAGCAAAAAATAAGATCGGAGCAAAATGAACAAAAATGAACGCCAAGGAAAACTATAGCGACAAAGTGTAAACAGCGGTCGTATGGTTTGGGATCGGACTCAATCACTAGTGCTAGAGTCGAAACGAATGGATGAATCTACTGCGATCTAATATCAAGGCTTTTCTTAGTTCACAAAGACGACTTGTGTTATCTTAAAGCTTGGCTTCGTGAAAAGAGGTGCTCGCTCTTCAATGAATCTATTGTCTGCAACGACCTTAGCGCAACATAGCTGATATCCCTCCTCTGAATTTCTCAAATGAAGTGCGTCGCCTATCCTGAAAGTGTTGTGAAGATTTCGCTGATATCGACCAAGGGCGATTGAATCTATACGTCAAGCTTTTTGCAAAGAGATTCGTACTGAAAATCTTCTATTTTGACTGGTTTGCGTGAACTGACAATATATGCTTGTCTTTGCGTATTTGTATGAATCTCTACACCCCGTCTTTCACAAAGTCCAAGCGCACTTTCCATTTGTTGATATCAACGACAAACAAGCCGTATGACACAAGATACGACTCAAACATGGCCCCCAGTTTCTCCTCACTGTCACCACTGAAGTCTCCCGTTTCCAAATAGTCGTCTTTCGCGGCAAGAGCCACGTCCGTTAGATCAATATATTCCTCTCGTTCGACGGTGATCATTTGTGAAAAGGCTTCACGTGCGACCACAGCAGAAAACTTGCGGAAACGTATCTCCTCTCGCAATTCAACTAGTTGCGCTTCCAAATTTCGTAGACGATGATCCAGTTTCTGCTTGTTCTTTTGACGTCTGTAATACTATATTCACCTCGCTCTTCAACGCTAATTGTCCAACCTCGTACATGTTGAATGTTCATGTCGTACGCTGCCATGTAGGTTGCAAACACCTTGGCAAGCTTTCCTTCCTCTAGATTGGCCGCTTCGTTTGGTCTCAAATTGTATTTCCAAGCCGATTTCCCGATAGCAGATAAATTGATGGAGTCATCGTCCCCTGTTATCATTTCCGCGAACGCCGCGCTGGCTAAGGTAGATGCAAACCGCCCATAGTGGATTTCATCACTCATCTCTTTCTCCAGTTCCTCAAGCTCCTTGATGTGCTCTTGCTGCTTTGACATGGTGCTTTTTACGTGCTTCACGTTAAATGCTTGAACAGTTTTTGAACCAGATTCGATAGTTTCTGAATCTATTCGCTGAAACCCATAAACTTCCAGATCTGCCAGAAAGTTTCGTCTGGAAATATTCGCCGGTAGTCGAACGCGACCTTTTCGCATCCATTCAATAATATAATGAAAACGACTAGGGTCCCCATCTAATCGAACCGGTTTCGAGGTGCTATAGCGCTTGAGACACGACCTTGATGGCAGCACGCGTTCTGGAAATGAGTCAATAATGTGAGGGTCAATTTCAAAGACCTGATTCTCGACTCTAAATGCTGCCATCGACGGAACTGTCGGTTCATTTGATCTAGCGATGAAGGTCACAGATCCAGAAGCTTCTTTTAAAAATTCTCGAATATGTGATGCGTGCATGCTGGAAAAATCGATAGTATCGGCACCCAGCAGTGTGTCGCCTATTCTCAGTACGGTATCTTCGAAAGGACTCCCCTCGGCAATTTTCGTCACGCAAACGTTTCCGGGAAAGCCTGCTATTGAGAGTTTGAACTTTCCGTCCTTTGGTTTTTTCACGGTTATTTCGATAATGTCCTTGGCTTTGACGGTTCGCAGTTCCTTTTCCGGCCCGTATGCCAACAGAAATTTAAGTTTCCCCGACGCTCGATTTATTATTTCAAGTAGATTGTCTTCATGCATTCCGTCAACAGGAATATTTGCTATCCGGAGAACTCGCATGCCTTCCCTGGCGACATAACCAGCACATCGATCGAAGAGGCCGTCCTCGGTTATGCGTTTGATGAAAATAAAATTCCCCGAACTCCTCAGTCGAACTCCAGCCTTTTCGGAAGGATGTGACTTCTCGAGCATCACAGGAAGAAACTTCATCCTGATAGCTATGGCGAGAGATAATTATTATTCTTGTTTATCGACCTGCACATCTCATGTCCATGATTATTATTTTGTTGCATCATCGTCGCTTTTCGATGTTGTGGTCGGCGAGCTCGTCCATTCGTACACACTTTTCTACAGTGCGAACGCCGAGGAGCACGAGTCGCACGCGAGGTGAACTTGAAGACCATAGTTAATTTCAAGCTCAGCTCATAGCGGCACTCAATTTGTTAATCGCCATATTTTAGCGATATTTGCCCAAGTGCTGGAAAGTAACCTCAACGCTAATGATATCGGAACTGCTAGGATGGAAAACATGGACAAAGTAACTAATTTACACTAAAATTTCTTGATGGATTAAAAAACCCAAGTTAAGGTTCCATCTTTCAGCCTCTTTGACATAAAGACCAAGTTTTTCAAGCATTAATTCGACGATTTCTTTGAGGCGTCCCTCGCTAACCGCCATGCTCGTATCGACTAGACACTCATCATGGGCACGACGGACAACATCCGAGAGGTCTATCATTCCATTATCTCCAGCAAGTATGAACTCTGCAAATGCCGCACGACCTACTGTCAAAGAAAACTTACGCAAGCGTATTTCGCCCCTCATTGTTTCGAGTCTCGACTCAATTTCCACTTTGGCCCGTTTACTGGATCCGTTTCCACCCTTGTTTGGAAAATTCATTTTCTGCTCTAGGTACTTCGCTTCGCTCTCAAGATCTTTGATGTGCTCTTGTTCTCTCTTGATTGCAGCTTTAACTTGCTTAATTGAATGCAAGGCCTCGGTTTGCACATCACTGTCGCCTTTTAGCGGAACAATGAAATCTATCCTCGAGAGAGTGCTTTCCAAGCGGGACTTTTGAAGGCGTAAGTCGGACTTAATTGTCATATTGGCAGACAGAATTGTTGGTTTTTGATATTGGAGAGATATTTCCTCACAAATTGATGATCACTGTAGAAGGAATTGAGCACTCAGTTTTCGGTATCTCAGGAAAACTGGATGCCTCTGCTATTTTCGCGACAAAGTGCTTGCCAGTTATGATTAAAGTGGAGCACTTTTATGCTGCTTGCAAGCGATTAGTTCATTTCAACCTTTTGGTTTTCTTTGAAACGATTTCTCACCCAACGCACAACGGATGAATGAAATAATGAGGCTAAATAAATCTCCAGGATGTCGTAGCGGGAAATCTTAAACGTTTTTTTCATGGTACGGTACCGGTACCTGGTACGGAGTATATAATTTATAAATCGATGCTATCACTATCGATCTTGCTATGAATAACTACGTTTCTAATCTTCTAGGAACTCCGTCATGCTTTTCGCAGAGACATAGATCGTGTCATACAGACGGAAGAATTCTTCCTTTGTTACCCAAAAGATACCATCATCTGCAACCACGGGGTTTAGCTCCTGTTTAATTTTTGGATACTTTTCCCACCCAGGTCCATCGTCATCGAATTCGCCGTTTTCCATTTCTCCTTTTCCCCAGGGATTTCTAACTTTGACCATGTCAACACCCGTACCGGCCACGTTTGTCCGACACTCAATAACGGAGTAACCATGATTGTCCACCATTCCTGCTTCTTTCTTGACGTCATTACTTCGCCCCGCACCCATGATAAAATTTATTTTATCCCATGCACACATTCGTTGGAAAACTTCTTCGAGAGGCAACTCTCCCTTGCCGCCACCGCCTTCCTTGGGCCACGCTCCTGGCCAAACACCAGCATAGCTGTCGCTGGGTGCGTTGGTGTACGCCGACCACTTTTTCTTGTTGGGATCGTAACGCGAGGAGCAATAGTACAAATCCGTTTTCGGATTGTGAAAGATGGTGTACTGTTCTTTGCAGCCGGTCATGAGAGCCCATGCGTGCGTTGCGTGTCCACCTGTAATTTTATCCCAACCACCGCAATGCGCCGCAATGGCCTTTTCCAAATAGCACACCCATAATTCACCATCAGATGATGGTTTGGAGGACAGCAAACCTGTCTTGTTGGGATTCGCACACAAACGCTCATCTACCACAATATCAACTTCGGTCCATGTGGGCAGATCCCACAATGTAATGGTGTACATGTTCGGCTTTTCGCCCGGCATCTTATGCCAATCCTTGCTTTTACGAAACAGTTTCTTGATGGCACCATCGAATTCTGCCAAGGATGAAATGCCCGAAAGTAACCAACAGTCTCCCACTGTACCTTGCTTGATGTCCGACGGATCGACATTGCCAATGATTTTGAGTTTGGGATCATCACAGCATCCCATACCTCGACCCGGCAACAATGGCTTCGGCAATTTCCGCGCAAAATGCGTGGCCAAGACGGTATCCGTGTACTGATCACGCGCCGCAGGAGGCAATTCATCGTTGGGCAGTGCCGGCAGGGCCTGATAGTGTTGCATCCAACAAGTCATCCATCCGTCTGGACTAACATCCTGAGGTGTGTAATAAGCAGTACCTTCGCGATGAACAATTTTGTATTGTTGTTGTTTGACCGGCCAATCCAACATGGCCGTCTGGTATTGTAGCGAAATGTATTGCCGAGGATTGGCGTGAAAGTCGGCAATCGCTTCCTTAATGTCTCCTTTCTTTTCTTGTGTCGTTCCGATACTTTCCGCCAAGACAGATCCATTGAATGTGAGACTTGTGACTTTCCATTTGCTGGGAATTTCGTTCGGATGCGGCGGAGGAGATGATGGTGATGATGATGCAACCATTGCTGATGATTCTTCGGGTGTGTCTACTGCTTTAGTTTTCTTGGAAGAATAGGGGCGACATTTTGCGGTGGGAGTTGCTGACGAGGAAGCCGATGACGAAGCAACGGACGAAGACGAAACGGAAGCTGACGATGCTGAGGAGGCCTCCGAATCATCACGATTCGCCGATGCATCGGGAGGAGGAGAAATCTTAACTTCGTTTTCCGGCAGCGAAGACTCCTGCGGAGCTTCCTGTGGCTCAACTTTCGGCTCGCTTCTGCAATTTCCCATGACTAATGGTGCTGTTTGTGTAGCTAGTAGGTCTTCTGGGAGGAAAAATACCAGTAAGGTGAAGGAAAGTGATCGTTTTGCCGGAAAACAGCTTCCGAGCTTTTTCACCTGGCTTCCAAGATGTCAAGGCAATGAAAAGAAATGACCCTTGGCGCAAAAGCAAAAGCTTGGCGTGATCTACAGTCATTGTAAATTGGTACCGGTACCGTACGACAACCATGTTGTTTTATAAATAGTGTATCATTCCTTGTGAAAACCTGTTCCTTAACGGAGGACACTTTCGTACGTACACGCCCCATCATCATGGCGGAACGCACGTGGTACTTGTATCTATTTTACTATGACTTCGAGTACCTGGTATTTATTGTTTCTTTTTCTTTTGAATTCGAGAAGAAGAACGATGAAAAGAGAAATAAAAGACGTCCTCGATGGCAAAGGCTATTGCCTTCCTTCCAAGACTCATAATTGACTTCCTTTCGTGTAAAAGTTTGCAAACATAGCGTCAAAAGAAAGCACGAAAATGGTGACTGTACGTAAACAAGATAACCTACAGAATGGCAAGATTCCTATTCTTCCCGCCGTTCTTACAGGAGCTAGCATGATGCATGCTACATTTATGTTTCTACAAACTCAAGTTCCATCCTGGAATGCTGCGGAGGAGTTCTGTTTACATGCAACAGAGGACTGTCTGCGTCCCGATTTAATGGCCTTTCAATGCATCAGCGGAATGGTCTTTATGGTCTGCACGATACTGGGGATTTACGCGTGGTACGGGACACGCTCCTGTCACTTATCCTCGCAACGACTCTTTGCACAACTGCCCGTAGCACAGTGGTTGACGCTATGGAACTTGACGTACCAGATTTGGGATTTTGGGATTTCGTTCGTCATTCCGGAATTCACACAGCCTATCTTGTTGGCTCATCACGCCGCTGCGGCGACCGTGGCTTACGCCGCTTTGCGTTACAACATGTTGGGATATTATGCCATCTTTTTCATGGGGTTGTCGGAAATCTCTTCGGTATTTCTCGTCGTCATTGATTTGGGTCGATATATCCCCCCAGAATCTGGCACTTATTACGACATGTTGGTCCATCAAGTGTGTGCACCCTTGTTTGTTGTCACCTTCTTTTACTATCGAGTCATCTTATGGTGGTATCCCATTACTGTCAATCTTTTGAAAGATGTCTCGGATGGACTCAAAAGTCAAAATCACCGCATTGGGTCATGTACTTGTTGCTGTTACTCGATATCCCTATGGGTTTCTTGCAATTGTATTGGATGGCACTCATTGTGCAAACATTGCAATCTCAAATGAGTTGATGATTGATGACTCTGTAGTAGACCAGTAATGCCGGTAACATTTCTGTACTTGTCGTTGGGTTTAGGCGGCCATACTCGCCTTGTAGTCATCCAAGATTTGCCGAGCGACATTGGTAATATGAGCGAATCGTTTGGATCCCAAGTGAATACCCCCAAACCACCGTGATACAACTACCAACACACCATCTTCATTGCGTACTGACAATAAATGAGCCAGTCGTGATCCGGCCGCATCTTCGCCATCATCATCGTTGTCGTGTTTCCATATACCGTCCTGACAAACTCTCCACGCGTACTTTTCCAAGCAAGAACAGCGTGAGTACATTTGAGTACCGAAGGTGCACGAATCATTGCGATTCTGCACGTACCATATTGTGCGTAGCTCGTTGTAGTTTGGTCGAACTCTGCAAGAGTTGATGTAAAGCAGGCTGCACGTCGGCATCGCTTTGAATGTTGCATACATGAGCCTGAAATGTTGACTTGCGATCCAGCAAAGGCTCACCTGTCATCCACTGGTACGAATGATTTGTGGCGTTCTGTACTGTTGTCACTGCTTCACTCTGTGAGAGTCTCCTTTGTTATTGTCGTCGTCGTCTGGGTAGTCTTTGCTCGTAATATAGTTGTTATCTTCAATGAACTCATTCCACGCCTCGAGCGCAGCTGAACAACACATCAAACCAGCTTCTATTTGCAATTCGAAACATTCCTGGGCGTGTTGCCGAAAAGCTGTTAGAGCAGCTTCCAAACGTACTTTGTCGTGTGATGTCGAAGCGCGAAAGGCAGTCAAATGCAAAGGTTCCGTCAACGGATACCCTTCACGCCATTCCAGAACACAATAAACTGTGGAGGAGAATTGAAAGGTGACTTGAAAAGGAAATTGCAACAGATTTAACTCGTCGTCGTTCATCTGTATTTCGGTGGTAAAGGCTGCCAACAACATTTCTAAATCGGCGCGGGCGCGCTCGAAAGATTCGGAACAATCCATTATGTTCGGTGTCAGGTCAGTTACCGATTACTATTTTCGCATTTGGTTTGTACTTGCTTGATTTAATACAAAGTAAGAAAGGAAAACAGCCGTGATGATTACTCCGTATGTGAACGTCAACGATGATACCAAGAATTAAAAAAATGGCCGACGATCGATCGCGCCGAGCTAGCAGGCAGGGTCGAGGCGTCAGGCGTCGTTCGTCGTCCGCTTTCTGCTGCTCTCAATGATGTCATCATTCAAACCAAAGTTGGAAATGACCCATGACTGGACCCACGATTACGTCCATGACCGACCAAATTCTAGGGTCTTCAACCAACTCAATCACTAGTGCGATCGCTTTTAGATAAAGATATTACTTCATGACTTTATTATGGATTACGAAAGATAAATAAACAAAACGATTTTAAGGAAGTGGCATGTAAGGCGACGGCGATCCTTGTAATTCCGAGAGTCGCTTACGAATCAATAAATCCAGCAGCTGACTTTGGTTGTTGTTCATTCCAGGACGTCCTCCGAGACGGAGACCTACTTGTTGCTGCTGTGGGAGATTCAATAAACAAGCTTGTTGAAGACGTTGTTGGTGGGCTTGCTCACGTGCGAGTAGAGCAGCTCGCATCGAAATCTCTGCTGGATTTCGGAGCATCATGGCCGACACGAGAGCTGGGTGATGATTGGAAGTAGTCAGAAGTTGCTGTTGCGGAGTGAAGCGGTTCATGGGGAAATTTGGTATTGTACTAACGCCGGGAAGTGCCGTGAAGGTGGGCGTGACTTGCATCGGAGGTCGTGCCGAAGCCACATTTACAGCCATTTGTCGTTTCTCCATCCGATTTGGTTGCTCCACTTTGCTTGTCGAAGGAGATTTGACCGCAAGACTCTTTGCTGCTTCCATGGCCGGATTCGTGTGTCGATTGCTTCCCGTGACGTAATGAAGGATTTGAGGTTTGCCCTTTTGAAAACACGGATGACTGAATACCAAGTCTTCGACGGCGCATTCTTGGCTAGTAATGATCTTTCGAAAACCGTATCGATAGAGCTTGCGCGTGAAACTGAAAAGCTTCGACCCTTGAAAGCAGTTGTCGAGAGTTTCGTTGAAGTTTTTGGGTCGAATTACGAACGATTCACCCTCCGGCAGCCACCAAATCGCGTGATCCGTACTGGGATCGTCGACGACTTCCATGAGCTTTTGGGGAAATGTCTTGGTGATGACGAGACGATTGCTAATGAGAGGCGATGTTCCTGTTACGTAAAGAGACGGCAATAAAAGAAAGGCACCTGTGAGGACTTGTGTCAAAGCGCTCACAACGTCAAGTAAACGGTAGAGCAATGCTCCGTACCTTCGTTTGATTTGTTTGTCGTAACAAGAGCATTCATGGTGTTGTTCGTTTCCGTGCGATTGTTGTCAGATAAATGGAAGATTCAAGCTAAATAATACGGAGTAATGATAATGTAATGGTGAGTCGTCTATTCAAGTCACTGAGATGATGATGTTTTACAAACGATCGAATCGAGGAGAGGCCGAACGTGCCTTGAGCAAACGAGGTTAACAAAGGCAAAACGCAGTACTCAAACAGTATCGTAATAGGTAATAATTGGACGAAGAACTTTGTTTCACTTCGTTGCTCGGAAGAGAAATTGAAGAAAGAGTACTCTTGGAAAAGACTTGTCAGTTAAATTTTCCTACGTTGTTACAAAATAGCTTTTCAGAATGGCCTTGTGGTTCCATGAATACATATTAAATACTTTCCGGTCCATTGTGGATATTACACATTTACTCTTTGCTTTGAGTGTCCTGTGTCAACGCGAACCTCTCAATCGGAGTGACGTTTTTACATTGGCTTCTTAGATCTTCGATGTCATGTCTATTCCGAAAACGGGATGGCTCGTGCCAGCCGATGACGACTGAGCCGTTAAGTCGTTCGTGGATTGTCTTGCCTTTTATTATTTACGATTTCACATATATCATCGAAGTGTGGATGACCTTAAGGGAATATCCTAAGTATTACCACCACAATCGAAAGATTAATAGGGCAGAAATAGCCACATACAAGTAGTCTTAAATCCGATTTAGGTAAAGCTAATAAGAACAAAAATTGAACCTGACTGGAATATGGCATATCCTATAAGACATGAGACATGAGAGAGTGAGACGTGAGACGTGCCGTGTGCCGTTTCCACGTTTCCCTTAGCCCGTCCACGTCCTATTCCTACACACTAGGAGTCGGGACTGGCATTGTAGTTCAAACTGCTACCTTTGTAGCCTAGTGTCGGCACTACAATTGAGGAATGAATTAGGGAATAAAGGCAAACTATCAAAAGGCGGAAAGCGATTAGCTAGGGAGCATTTCCCTAATTCTTTAGCCTGCAAGCTTTAGCTGCTGACTCTAGGTGATTTCGTGAACCACGGGATCATTGATCTTATCGCATCGAGCGTAAATCAATTCGCGAATATCAAAAGGCGCACAGCTTGTTCTCGTTTCTCTCAAGATACTATTATATTTTCCATCCATGTCGCCGTCGTCCGACTCCTCCTCTAGACTATATTTACAAGAAAATGGAAGGTAGTTGAATGTTGTTGTATTCGGAGACCGCAATGAGGCTCGAGAGATGCTTGTGCTTCGGGTGATGAGCAACCTCGTGATCTCTGTGGACCGTTAAGAGTATAAGCAGCTATTTGGCGTTTTGCGTTGTTCGAAAACGCCGCAAATGATGAAAGCTATGTCAACAGATTCTCAAATTGTGAAATAATCTCTTTGATGTAGTAGGGAAATGAATGCTATTGAAGTGGCCGAACGAGAAAATCAGATGACCACAAAAATCGAACAACGTTGATGATGATTCGTGACCGTTGCAGTCGTGAAGAAAGGTCGCCTACACACTGGAACTCATATTAAAAATAATGATCCGAATATCGAAGGCTGCTGCATTGCAAGTGGATTTGGAGGTATTGAGAAGGAGATAACGATAAGTGAAGCTCAGAAAACATGTAGAACGAACGCTGGTTCGGTGAAAGCCTTGGAGAAAAACAGATACACATTGGACCATAGTAAACACAACCGACTCCTATGTTCAAGGTTTCTCGATTTAAATAAACAAGGATGCATTGCAAATGCTCGTTTACCAAATTGCACTGTGCCAACAACAAATGGAGCGGAAGATAATGGCATTTATTCGTGCACAACATCCATAAAACTGTGATACTATTAGCCGTAAAATTCTACGTGCTCGAGTACTAGCCATTCCTTACCCAGGTTTTCGGCGTTGATAATTAAAGGCAAGGAACTACCAGTATAACCTTATCACTAGTCACATTTGTATCACCCTCGATGCTAAAAGCAAAGATCATCCAAAGGAGTAACCACCATGTCAATGAATTTAAAATAAATTCATACGGAGTACAAGACAACACATCGGACTCATGAATGCGCTATCAAGGAATAATAAATCGTCCAAAACGGCATCTGTAATAAGCACTGTACTTGTACGGATAATATTCTTTGTAGGCATCGTGCAAGTATCCTCCGCACGGCGATTCCCCAAAGTACATGGTGTTCCTTATGATTTCGATGACAACGAAACAACCGCACATGGCTGGGGAAGAGAACTGACTTTGTTTGCTACAGAAGTAGACGCAGACGACCCTCCAACTGTCTGCAGCATGAGAGCCGGAAGTCGTTCTTTCAACAACGACGACACCTTTCCTTCTTTTCCGTTTCGTGAAAGCGGCCCTTCTCGATATTCGTCGTCTTCTTACAATCGCTCTCCCAAACGAAGTTTATTACAACCTCTGACGGACTGGTGGTCCGCCAATATCAGCCCTAGTGTCAAATCGTGGCCCAAAATTGTGTGTCGTGTCGAACCCACCACGACGCTCAAACTTCGCAAAACCTTTCGACCACTCGGTACTATCATACGACTGGGAGCCAATTTCAATACACAATTACAAGTATGGCAATTTAAAAGTGACTGGGAAGATGCTATTATTGGAGGCAAATTGACACTGGCCGGACGGGAATTGCAATTGACGAAATCCTGGCAACTCAGTGTCGGAGCCGTCGAAGATTTAGTCACACGATTGCGTTTTCGCGCGGCGGTGGATTTGAGTACATGGAAAGCGTATGCTCGCGTAGGATTTCGAACGGAACGCTTGAGTCCCATTAATATTATGGAGGGATTTACATTTCAGAAAGAAGTTCCGTTGGATGGACCAAGTGGTCACGTGAAGTTGCAAGTCAAGGCGAATTTCGCCTTGCCCGAACCCGAGATTGAATACTCGACCGAAACGCAGCGTTCTTTAATTGGTATGGGGGACATTCAAGTCAGCATTGAAGAACTGAATCTATTGTTGGATTATTGAAAGATAGTACAAAAATATTTGAAAAAAATATTGTAGCACAACTAGATCACACTAAGCAGGACGCGTAGAGTTTGTTCCAAGCTAGTCATCGGCTACGATAGCGCGCACACTTGTTCTTCCAAGCCTCTCTATGTTCCGCGTTGAAACCAATCGAATCCAAGTACCCATCGATCGAACCGTACCGGCAGTCCATCCAATCCAGTGTATCGATCATGGCCTGTGCCGGACTGCCACGAAACAAATTCCAGTCAATGTAATCATTATTGCTGTTTCCGGCGCGTATTTGTTGTCGATCGGGACCCAACAATTGTTCTGATAAAGAGTAGGCTTCGATGATTTCCTCCCGCGTGGCACCGGCACAATGTTGCAGCATCATACTGAGCAATCCGGTCCGATCTTTGCCTTTTGACAATGCACCAATACAGGACCTTTCGACTGCAAACAAATGTGCAAACCTTGATTGAACGCGGGACCCCCACTTTCCAACATACTCCGATACAACCCAAACAATCCTTGGGATTCCAGGTAACGAGCCGCCGCGCGATCCAAGGCACCCGCTTGAACGATCGTTTGGGCCGTGGCTGTGACGCGTGTCCACAGAGGCATGTACGAAATGGTGACATCCCAAAATTCGTCGACACTTTGTAAAATGGGCAAGTGGATGCGCGTCAATGTATGGCTGACTTGTAATTCATCATAGAACCATTGAGATCCTTCCGTGGCCTTGCTTTGACTCTTTTCCATTTCGTCTTGATTCCGTAAATCGAGTATTAATCCCGAACGCAACGAGTCATACAATATTTGCGCTTCGGTTTGTGATAATTCGTCGAGCGCCGCCGATCGAAAGACATTGGGGGTGATGATGGGTCGAAAATTCCGCAACGTCGTGAAGGAAGACAATTCTAAAGCCAAAAACACAAAAAGGAATTGTATCATTGTGAGGATTCCAATAATGACTTAAAATAGGAACGGAATGCCTGGAAGGGTAAGATATTATGATGCGATTGTTGATGCGAAAGATGAGTGAAAAATAAAACGAACGACGCGCGAATGCCGATAGATCCTATACTGTACCTGGTACGAACGAATGACAGTAGACAGTAATCAATTACGGGACTGAAATTAATTTGAGGAGTGAGTCGTCGTCGGAAAAGCAAGACCCCCCAAAAAAGGGTATAACTAACGCTATCCTTGATAATGCAAAATAGTCAAATCCGTGTTATCCTCGCAACGGCAACGATCGCGCAAAAATCGAAAACGAACCGCACACAACAATTTAAACCGAATAATCTATCCTTCCTACCATAGTGATTACTACTATCTTCTTCTTTTCTATTCTTTCTTTCTTTACATCAAAACACACAAAACACCAATGATTCGTACGGCATTCTGGAGAACAGTGGTTCCAGCGGGTGTCGCAGTCGGCATTTTAGAAGTGACCACTCATTTGCCATCGCAAGGCCGTGCGGCTCCGATTTATCATACCGTCGCCGATGAATGGATCACTCCACTTATGAGACGTTTCTTAGATCCGGAAAGTACGTACGAGTATGCACATTCATGCGTGCATGTATGTATGTTGATAAATCGTTGCCTCTATGACATTCTCAGGAGTTGTTTTTCCTTTTTTTTTCATAGCGGCCCACGAAGTGCTTTGGAATTTGCGCGACGCGGATGGTCACCCAAACATCGGCCGTCGGCCCTAGAACAACAATTGCGTGTATCCTCGCAAGTGTTTGGGTTACAATTTACCAATCCCATCGGTCTCGCGGCCGGATTCGATAAACACGGGACGGTCGTATCGCCCATGCTGGACCTCGGATTTGGCTTTGTCGAAATTGGGACCGTTACGCCACAACCACAACCAGGAAATCCCAAACCACGCATGTTCCGATTGACGGAAGATCGGGCACTCATCAATCGCTACGGATTCAATTCTGTCGGAGCCGAACAAGTGGCGGAAAATTTGGCAAAATCGATGCAGCCCAGCACAATGCACCAGGGTATTGTCGGAGTCAATGTCGGAAAAAACAAAACGACCGAACATGCGGTGGAAGATTATGTACAGGGCATTCGCATCTTGGGGCCGCTAGCGGATTATTTAGTCATTAATATTTCCAGTCCCAATACACCCGGATTGCGGGACTTGCAACACAAGGATGCCTTACAACCACTTTTGGAGGCCTGTTTGGCAGCACGTGATGCCCTCTCACGGCATGTGCCATTGTTGGTCAAATTGGCACCAGATTTGAGTGATGACGAACTCTCACAACTGGCACAACTATGTCTGCAACTGCAGGTCGATGGACTCATTGTCAGTAACACTACAAACGTTCGTCCTGACGATTTATTGTCGTACCATCGTGGAGAATTGGGAGGCTTGTCCGGTGCACCTCTCAAGGACAAGAGCACACATTGCATTCGACAAGTGTATGCGGCCACGAATGGAGAACTACCCATCATTGGAGTTGGTGGCATTGAAAGTGGGAAGGATGTGTACGAAAAATTGTCCGCGGGGGCATCCCTGGTCCAGGTGTATTCACCACTGGTATACCATGGTCCGGGTCTGGTGTCGCGGTTGCGCCATGAATTGGCCGAACATATGTTACAAAATGGATACCGGGATATATCACAAGTCATTGGTCTCGATCACGAGGAATTGCAATGGAAACGACGGTACGAGCGGTTGAAAGAACGACAAAAGATGACTCGTGGAGATGAAGAAGAAGATGCGGTAGTCGTAGTAGAAGAAGAAGAACAACAATAATGATAAACCGTCATCAATCATTGAAAATGGTTGAACGATAGATTAGTAATTGGTTTTGCTCAAGGTCGTCGAGTCATAATTTTCTTTTGCATGCGGGGCTCTTAAGTCTTGAGTCCCACAACACTAGTCACGAATATATCTTGATTCGATTTTGTTTCCCGAGTTTCTCGTCGAGTGTTTTTCATCTGTTGGGCAGCTGTTGTTCGACCGACATTGAAATGTGAGAGTGAAGAGTAGAGTGACGTTTGTTCTTCTGACAGGTACCGGTGCTGTTGTCTGAGAATGTGACATTGTCTACACTTCTAGAGATACTCCACGTGTTTGAAGTCGAAGTGTTCTCTCTTCAATCTCCACTCTCGCACACACGGTGCACCGATGCTGAGTAACACTCTTGAATTCTTTTGGATCTTGAGAAACCAGAGCGCGACGCGAACACAAGAACAACAACATAAACGTGTCAATCGAAAAGGATCGAAACCATAATCCGAATTTATTCAATTGATAAAACTTTGAGATCATTCCTGTAGAAAGAGGAATATTGTGAAAGGCAAGTTCGTGAAAACAACAAAGGAAAAGCTGCTGTTCGAACGACGAAAAGAACAGAATCTCACCGACCATTTTTGTTTTTCTCTACAGATGTGGCAGAAAGCAGCAAGTGTAATGGCGAACGGAGCCTTTTGCACGTTCAGTTCGACAATAATATCGTGTGGCCTTGCCTGTGAAGTTGAAAAATGTGGCCACCGCCTCGTATACTGGTATTCCCCGCAAAAATACGCGACCGTCGAACAAGCGTACGGATTAACGACCGAACAATTACTGGCGGTTCGTGATCACCAAAGTTCAATCATGGCCACTTCTTCTTCATCATCATCAGCAGCAGCAGCAGCATCAAATATGGATTCGGGAATGCTACCAACGAGTATTTTGTTTGAAGCTTAATCTCTGGAGACGGAGGGTCGCCAAACGAAACGAACAATGAAAGTGCCGACGAAATTTGTGACGCCAATGACCTCTGTTCAGATCCTCGCCAAGGTAGAGAAGTTACTCTCCAAACGAAATCACCACACTTGTATCATGACTATTAGTGAAAACGCTAAATTAATTATAGAGAAAAATAAATTACCACCTTGCTGAGTGCGATGGAGTCGAAAAACGTTTAGATGATCAGAAGTCTGTCCTTGCAAAAGCAAATATCAACAAAGATATTTCTCTTTCTACTACTGGTAGTATTATCGTTGCTGCAATCGTCTTCATTGTGGTTTGAGGGAGGAACGCCACAGAGAGCATTCTCTATTACATGTATTTGGACAAGGGACAAGGCTGGGATTACGTGATGTCAACGTATCTGTGTCCGTCCATCCGTCCGTGGGGTGAAATGTGCTTTACTATACTTTGTATACTACTACGGGGGTATATTGCATCAAAGTGTAGACGACCTTTTGCGCGACTGGATTCCTTACTCGTAGTCACGATTGCTTACGCCGCAAAATGACACCAAGCCAAAAAAACGGGCAAATGGCAACAAAGTAATTGCCAGGAAATATCTTTTGTTGCAAATCCCCAAAACTCACCCATGAATGCTGCTTATCTTCAATTGATCATTCTAATTGTCTTGATTGTCGTGTTTCCAAGTCGTCGTGGGTCGTGTAGGTCTCGAGAAAGAAGCACAGCGACGATGGCAGCACGCATTGACCGGACAAGCACTCGTCGGATGCAGTTATTTTTTGGACGTTTGGATGTGCACTGTAGGCTTGGTTTTGGGTCTATTTGGTATTGCGTTTATGAAATACATGTATCCGGTGGATTATCTAAGACTTTTCGGTCCGTTATTACGACCGCACGAACGTGAGCAGTTGCCAGGGGCTTTTTATTTTTTACTGGGCACATTGCTCGTCTTGTTTCTGGTTCCACTGGAGACAGCTCGCTACGCGGTGTTGTGTTTGTCGTATGCCGATCCGGCAGCGGCGTGGATTGGTCGAACAATCCCTCTCCGTAAATTTCATGATAGTGCTTCAGTGGGAGGATGCTTGGCGTGTTTTGTTATCGCCTGTGTCATTGGTGCTGGCTTTCTTTCTTATAATCAAGACGAAAATCATGTCGCGAGAATTCTGATTGGAGCGTTGGTATGTACAATAGCGGAAGCACTCCCTGTAGGAAACGACAATTTGATGATACCTTTGTTGACTGCCCTATCAGTGGAGTGGCTATTTTGAGAGACGATAAACGACTGAGTAGGAACGTGTATGTATGGCGTCTAAATGTGACTCGAGTGCAACTGGTGTCGGACGATTCGTAAGGATTTATTTGAATCTGAATACAGCAGGGTCCGATTGAAAATGAGGCTGTGGTGACTAGTGCTATTGTGATAATGGGAGGTCTATCAGTGTACAGAATAGTGCCGCCACCGCAGTTCCTACATAATGATACCACGGAACCGTTTGTGTATTCAAGGGGGGCATCTTCGTCGGCTGTGCCGGATCCCCAGTTCACCACCGTAATCCTTTGATGTACCATACGGTAGAGGAAGTACCTGAGGAAGTGAAGCACTGCTTGCCTCGTTCTATGTTCCCCCCGCGTGCGCAAGTGGCAGACGAAAGTGGTGTCGAACTGAATATGGCAACCATGGAAGGCATGCTTCACAATTGCTGTCGCATTTTACCGCAGCATTTGGACCGGGTGGATTTATCTTGCGATTATTGAAAGCGTTTCTCCACGGTTTTTTGCCATTTGTTATCCAGGTGAACGAGGTGTGGAGTCGTCGATCTCGAAAACGCATCATGGTCGCATCTATCAGTGCTCCGATATTTCTTCGATTCAGGCGCTCGTTCAAGACGATTGGATAAGCGGGGAAGAAGTCTACTATAAAGGCTGGCCTACTTTGGAAGCGGCGCACCAGTGGCTAATGCAGCATTCGGCCTATGTCTTGGGCCGAAGTGAGCTGGCAGGTGGTTTACCTGACGGTGAGCTTTCCCTGAGCAGTACACAAAACGTTGAAAGGGATCGCTCCAAAAGTGATCAGCGCACCCCAATCTTTACCCCTATGTTTTCCCCTCCGCATCCCGAACTTGTGCAAGAGTTCTTGGATTTCTTTGGTTTCTGAACAACAAAGGAACAAGCAGGAACTCATGGTGTGAAACGATTTCCGGTGGAACAATTGGTTATTGTTAGTGGTAGAGAAAATGCCCGTAGTGTCGCGACAGGTCTATAGAAAGTCGACCACGACGTGAATCAGACTGATGCCGCACACCATAAATCTTATCGTTTAACTTTGGTGTCGGAATCAATTCGCTCCTTGTACGCTGATGGAGCTAAAATTGACCCGATCAAGTTGGGATTGTCTCTCTGCTCGGTGCCACTTGTCGCGGGAGTCTTTGACGAAGCTGTCGAGCTCATGGGTCGATGTGCGACGAAACGAGTTGTTTGATTGTCCAAGTCGGAATGCATTGAGTTGCTAGAGCACGAAACCCTTGCTACACAAGATCCTGGTGATTGGGCTCACCTTATCGAGAAATCCGCCCCGGTCCTGTGATTGTAGTTGGTCTACTCGAATCATCAGGCGACCAATGCCACAAGATTTTCCTTTCATGTAATCATTGGGAAGAAAGTCTCCATTTATTGACGGACAGACGGGTTTACCACATCTATTTGACAACACTCAACGTCCTTCTAATGAAAGCTATTGGGTTTGATTTGATCTAAGGTGTTTTACAAAGCAAGGAAGTCAAAAGTGCCAAAACTGCTGGTTACAAACCCTTGAAAAAATTTAGTGCTGGTTATAGATATTTGCGCGATGCCTGGCTCCAATGAATTCGCGATCGGTAAACGATAGTACGATTATCTTGAACACTACAGATAAAAGCAAATGTTGAATTTATGCACCTAGATCCGATTTTACAGGTGGCTACAGTAGAACATCAAAAACACAACGAAGCAACACCGTTAAGATAGCGCCTCCGTGGAATTTCCACAAAGCTCCACTTGACCAATACATGTTCCAGGCTCCCAAGCCAAGAACACTAAACACTCGTCGGAAGGCTCGCCCGACACGGTTGTGAGCATATTTTCTTCGTCTGTAGGACAGTACATTGCCACGGTGAACGGTTGAACACAGGGAAGAACTCGCCCAAACAAGTAAACGGCAGCTTCCCCTACGTAGCCACGGCCATCCGTAGGATACGCCATGAATCCGTCAACCTCTGTGGGAGGGGTGGGAGGTATTTGTGCCCCACCAAAAGGGTAGACAATCGTCCATTGCAGTTGAGAACCAGTCGATCAACACCTTCGCCGCTGCAATACCCAAGTTCACGATACCCAGGACAGAAGGAATCGTACAGCAACTTGGCGCTCGAGGAAGTCACGGTCCCTTCGACATTACACGCTGCCGTATTGCGGGCGTAAGCACAAAAGTTGCCGCGCATTGGAGGGTCGTTGCTATCTACTTGTAACGCACGGCGTTTACTAGCATCCAACGGCATCATATTCACCACAACATCTTTCGAAGTCGTCCCCAATCGCACACCTCCCATTGATACCAAGTCATCTCCTGAGACGGTCGTATCTTTCGACAGTCGCGCAGCCACGAGGCTAGTTCCGATGTTGGCAAGACTCAGAAATACAGTCAAAGCACACAACATGATCACGCCCATCCGCAAAGTTTGGTGCTGCTTCGCTTCCGAGTGCAATTTTCTCAACAGCTCCTGATTCCTCTTCTCATGACTCTGCAGTGTTTTCACCCAAAGATACAATTTTTCCAAAGGATCGGATGTGGCCTGCGTGGTCTCATCTTCATCGGAAAAATGGTACGAATTATCCGAATCACCGAAGCGGGGACCGCGGGTACGTTGAATCAGCAAATCAATGGCACTGGTCGACGTTGGACCCGAGTTACTATTCGCGGAAGGGGATTTTGAGGGAAGGTAGCTGCTCACTTGATCTAAATCATTCTCACTGTCGGAGCCCTCGGGTGAATTTTCTTCTAAACTTTGCGCATCACGCATGGCGGCGGGCACTTGTAGTTGTTTGCTTTTTCTCATTATTGTAAATAATATGAAGATTAGGAGCTGTTCGAGCGTTGGATAGGCTTATGAAGAATACGTTGTTGATGCAAAAGAACGAGTCGATGTGCAATGATTCGAGCGCAAAGACAGATAGTGAATCTTGAAGCGCGTAGCGGCTAGCGATAAAAGTGCAACAAACGAGGCTTGAAAGTATAAAGTTCCTTTCGTTGTTGGTCAAGCAAAGAATCTTCGAAACACCTTTCAATTATCCCTGCTGCTGTTTGTAATCTTGTTAAACTATAAACTTGTGTTATCTTTCGTGGACAGCGACAACAGGAAATGATACAAATAGGAATGGCGGCTTTGCCAAAATGCTCCGTCGTTTGCACCTCTGCGTGGCTGTTGTACCTTGGGTCTTACTGGCTTGTACACAATCGGTTCTCCGTTCTCCGTTTCGCGTTTCAAGTGATATGAAGGAAAGTGTAGCGAGGAACAAATGCTATTTTGCAGTTAAAGTGGCGTCGGAGTGAAACCTGGTTCCGTGAATTCCGTTATTAAGGCGGTTCCACATCGGATTGTACTAAATGGTCGAGGGTACATAATACACTTAGTTAAATGCGATAACGGATTTTTCGTTCGAGTCGTACAAAGGGTGCGCGCGTGCGAAAGGACGAGATAGCAACGTTTCGGGACTGACAGTTGAGTCGTCTGAAAACTTAAATTCTGCACGAGAGTCTCGACGGCTAGCAAAACGCAAATACTGGTAGCTTGAATTTTTTAAGTCAAAGAACCAACTAGAGATTCCTTCAAATAAGCGGCGATATATTTGACGTTTTTTAAACTTGTCCTTTAGTATCGTCATTTAATGAAATATGATAGAAAGCATGACGCTACGGAATTCAATAGTTAGATTCTTTTTGACTGTATGAAATCCTCTCCTATCTTCTTCTATTGCGTTGCTGATTCACTTGTATTATCTGATTGCCAAACTTTCTTTCGACATGATAGTCTGTGATTCTTGCACAACTAAACAAACTATCTTTACTTCCCCTGACCTTGAATCGTAATGATAATATTTCGCGCATGACCACCACCCCAACCTCCTTGGTCACGATGCTCATTTAAATAAATTCCTTGCCATGTTCCTAACGCGAGACGCCCTTGTCGAATGGGAATGGTGAGTGAAACACCCATTAAACTACTTTTGACATGACCCGGCATATCATCGTCTCCTTCCATTGTATGCCGGAAAGTTCCATCGCGATTCCATTGTGCGGGCACAATCTTATTGAGTGCCGTTTCCATATCGGTCCGCACGTCCGGATCCGCGTTCTCGTTGATGGTTAAACTAGCCGAAGTGTGTTGCACAAAAATGTTGCAGAGACCAATTTGGCATTGGCGAATGGATTCTCCGGCCGCTTTTTGAATGTCGGCAGTAATCAAGTGACAACCTCGTTTCGGAGCTGTTACGGTAATTTCATGCTGGAACCACAAAGGTTTCATGGTCGATGTTTCGGTGTCGCTATTTTTGTGGGCCACAAGAGTGGTGGGAGAGATGCAAGTGTCGACCAGTCGATGTTGCTGTGCGTTGAAAAAGCTAGAAGAAACGAGGCAGATAGAGATAGAAATCGATAATGACAAAAGATATAGAGAATGCCTCTTCATGTTGCAAGGAAATGGAACTCTCTCATGTTTCGAAGTAATATTTGTAAGTCGAAAAACGTTGCGGAATAAGTTGTCTGCGTACTTGTACTCCGGAGTATTTACTATAGACAACAGTGTTGTCCGTTTTTCTCCACGACTGCACTTCAGTCATGAATACATATTTTTGGGAGCGACAATGCTGCCTACGATACGTTCGTTTGGCAGATTTTTTTGAAGTCATTTGTCGTTATTGCAGTGAAATAGGCTTTGGCAGCGTTTGTACTATACGACTTAATATTTGTATGTCGAAAAGCCTTGCGAAACGTTGTCTGCGTGTTTCTCTAAAACACCACTCACCCACTTTTTCTGGGTACGTGAAAACACCACACTCCCACTTTTTCTGGGTACGTAAAAAACACCACACCCCCACTTTTTCTGGGTACGTGAAAACACCACTCTCCCACTTTTTCTGGGTACGTGAAAACACCACACTCCCACTTTTTCTCGGTACGTAACAAAAAACACAATGCCGCAGATTTTCCGGGTACGTAAAAAACCGCAACACACCCAGAAAATGATGTGACCAAAGTGACGAAACTCATAATTCTAAACGAAATAATTATTTTGAGCTCTATTCGTTTCTGGCTCGTCTAAGTGATTCCTTTCGATGGCATGGCGGCATCACCACAAACAGACATGCAAGATGCTTTTCAAGCTTTTATGCTAGGTGGCAAAATGACGAAGAAAAAAGCTAGCACCGACAACAGTCCCAAGAAAAATAATGCTACACCTAAACCACCCACTCCCCCGCGACATTCAAAAGAATCGCCTTCTTTCCGCCCTTCCGGCAATGTAAAACAACAACAAGACTACCGCGCATTTCGGAATTTACATCAAGAATGGATTGAAACAGATGAAACTCTTTATGCTCTAGTGGGATCGGTCGCTGATTTACGTCAACGGCTTTATCATACGGTACAGCAGCAACAATATATTACTGAAAATCAAAAGAATATGGAGAATGCGACGTGGAAATCATTCGGCTTTCGATCGCACCCTGCATGGAATGATCATTCTTGGTTGCAACCGCATGATTATGATATAGCACTGGATCATATTATGTTGCAGCACGAAAAAGCACTTCGAAATGTACGAAGGTTGCTAGGAAATCAAAGTGAAACGATTGATTCCATGGCGAGGCGACTGGAATTCTTGCTAATGGCGGGCGGTGATAACATTTCTGCTATGGAGTGCCAAGACATTTTCCGTTTTTTGGCACGTGAGTTGTATCGAAAACAAATATTGGCGCAAACATTGTTTGATTCCGTACAAGATACAATGATGACTACACTTGATCCGTGGCAGACGGCTCGCGCCTGTCACAAACAGTGGCAGCCGTCGTCAAGTAGGTGACGATGTTGATTGAGCGGATATTGCAGTTTAGAGAGGGCGGAACGCTGAGCCCGGTAGAAATGATGTAACAGCATGCAGCACAATAGTACCAGACGTCTTTTCCTTCAAGCTGCCTACTGCAATCCTGTGGCTTATCGTGTTTCCCGGTAAGGTGTCCAGGTTGAAACAAAAAGATTTTCCTGAAGGATTTTCATATTCAAGATGGAAAACATGCCTCAACTATTGATATTGCTTACCCGAAGGGAAATATCTGCTTTTCGTTGGCTATTAGAGTCTTAGTCATGCTCGTAACTCGTAATAGTATCGTAGTAAACAGTAACTGTTGGCAAAATATCTATTTGTGACTGAAATTCAGTCGTGTTTAACAACAATCAAAGATCCGCAGGGATAGTCGGAGAATGGAATCAATTTCAGCACAAAGGGCGGAAATTCGATTGCATAAAGCTGTGCTCGAGCTTACCATGTTTTCGTAAAACCGACCCTCTTTGGATTATTGAGTGAACTGCGATTTAAGCGCATTTCGACGAATGAATAGAATCATTGTATGCAATGTGAATCCGGCAACAATCATAGCATGCAAATAAGAGATCGCAAGGCAAGCCAAAAGGACGGATATCTCATTGCGACTGAAACACAGTCGTGGTTAAGTTGAGACTACACTTTCCACGATAGGCGCAGTTTGTGCAGTATAAATCCTACGTGTTAGTCGTGTAGGTAGTTCGGAGCGTGTCCGGGACAATTTATTTTAAACGGCAAGAACGTGCCGTTTTCTTTTCAAGACAAACGCCGCACGCTGCAGATCACGAAGTATTACTTTATTCCTTTTCCATTAACCCAGATAGAAGAAGAAGAAATAAGATGATGACTTCGTACGAATCTTCGCAAATGTTATTACGAGAACAAGCGCAATTACGAGCGCAACAAATGCAATCTGCCTCACTCGTGTCATCTGCGGATGATGACAGTTTTGACGACAATGTTTACACAAGCTTTCCTCCGTATCCGACTCCTTCTTCACGCCGTTACGCGAGTACGCCCGTTTCCGAGCGAACTTCGTCAATTGTGACGCCACAGCAACAAGTTGCGGCGGCTCGACAAGAATGGCAACGGCACGGATGGACAAAGAGTCAAGCATTGGAGGATTTGCGATCGAAATCGAGTGTATGGGTGCGTGTCACAGATGCCGTAGAACGTTGGGATCCATCCGGATCGGCGTATACGGCATATTTAATTCAAGTACGTCAACGGCAGCAGCCACACCAGCAACACGTGATTGAACATCGCTATTCGGATTTTTATAAATTGCACTTGCTATTCATGCAAAACAATGTCAAAGTGGCCTTTTCGTTTCCGGCAAAACAATGGTGGAAATCAGATCAAGATAAAATTGCGGAACGTCTTATCGAATTGGATGCCTGGATCGTTCATGTCGTCGCCGAATATTGGAACGCCATGAATGCCACTGCGTATCACGCGGTACAGGATTTTTGTTTGCTCCTCCCTCCCGTCCTTGTGATACTGTGCGGGATGTACAGTCGGCTTCCTTTCATCCGTTTAGTCGCACGTTGGGTTCGTCGCTGCGGCAGGCCATTCACACACTCGAGTTATTGACTTCGGCCACGGATCAAAGCATTCCTCTCGACTTGCTGCAATCGGCTCAAGGAATTTTGTTTTTGACGATCCTTAAAGCCGGTTTGGTCGTGTCGGGGCAATATGGTACAGGGTTGGTGATATCACGACTGGAAAACGGCTATCAGTGGAGCGCACCGTGTGCTGTAGGTCTCGCCGGTCTGGGCTGGGGTGCCCAGTTAGGCAGTGATGTTACCCACTGCTTGGTACTGTTTTCTACCGCACAAGCGGTTCATGATTTAGTCTCTTCGCAAACGGTTCAATTGGGAGCGGCTGCGGGAGTCGCCGTAGGCACGGCGGGCCGAACGGCGCAATCGTCGGTGCCTTTGCAACTCAAATTGCACCGCGCTCACGCGTATGCTCATGCGCATGGGTTATTTGTGGGTGTTAGCTTGGAAGGCTCTTGGATTACTGTTCGTGATGCAGTTAATGCCAAGTTCTACGGTCAACCTTGTCATGGAGGAGACTTGTTGCACCAAGCTGGACCCCCGGCAGCCGAACCATTGTATCGTGCCTTGGATCGAGCATCGCAAATACAGATTGCACCCGACGCATTCCGTCCCAGTGAGATGCTGAATAGTAGAAATCGGGCAACGCCAGCCTCGTCATGGAAGAATGCTCCTGCCTGAACCAACATGATGGGTATCATCAATTACTGTCGTTGCCGCTTACTATTGCTAAGGAGCTGATTAGCGTTTAGCAACGACAGTATCTCTAGCAGATTCCCAGCTTGGAAACTTGAAACATGAAACACATTGTCAATAACTGTCTATTGCGGAGTCATTATTATTATTTATTAGGTACTCGCTACTCTATTTCGATTCACGGTTTCGGGTGTTGGAATGTTTTGGCCTCCTTCGAGCGTGACGCAAGTGTGACGGCTGACACACATGCAGTAAGTATGCACGGAACGTCTTGAGTACCAAACACCTAGGACAAAAGCGTCAATCTGTCCCACACTCTTTGCTCTGCAAACTATAGAAAGGTGGAGAGTGGGGACAAGTGTCCTAAGCGAAATAATAATGTCCTGTGCAGCATTGGCATGAGGCAAACCTCATAATCAGTCACTTTTACACTTTATCAGTATAGTCAATAGTCACACCAGTTTCGAAACTGACTCTACTTTGTATACCACGCACTCGAAAACGGGAAAAACAGAGAGGCTTTTCTCTTACCTTTTCGTTGAACGTGTTGCTTTTGTGACACATCAAATAATACGGAGTAATCAGATTGATTGCTCCTGCCATTCCGTGCGTTCTTCCTCATCGATTCCACGTGAACTGCAAGTGCAGCAACAACTAGCATGGAGACATTGACATCTAGGGAAAAGTTGCTCGCAATGGTGCGTACGGAAGACGAGGAAGAGTACCGGGACATGTCCGAGAATGATATGATGGATTGTGCAAACTTGATGCAGCAATGGGGATTCGACGATGTCCGCTGTCACAATTGCGGTGTACTGAATAGTCAATGCAATGGTTTGTTGATGCAGTGCGCTAAATGCAAGAAGTGTTATTATTGCTCTGCCGAGTGTTTCAATCAGCACCTTCCGGTGCACCGATTGACGTGCGATGTGGGAAACATTGCCCATCGCAATCCAGTTTTAACGACCTTTAGTTCCGATTCAAATGGAAACAATGTAGTACAGTCACCGTATTTACATCGAAAGAAGAGGCGCGAGAGTCGCGAAAAGACAGCGACCAAATCGACGAAAATATCATCGAAACGCAAGGTCAAAAGGAGTATCATTACAAACACGCGTATCCAGGCACAGAAGCGGATAGTGACGAGTTGGTAGAGGAAAAGCTATTAGTTCTATATGCAAGTACGACTATGAGTAAAAAGCAACACAAGAATATGAAGAAGGCGTTTGAAATGTTGGACGAAAACGATGTCTTGTACGAGGCGCTCGACGCTTTAGAACCTGCGAATAAAGAGCGATGCGAACGACTTTATGCCATGGCGAACCAGCCTACCGAGTTCCCTCAGTTTTTCCGCACAAAACCAGAGGGAGATATGGATTATATTGGTGGCTGGGAGGATTTTGTGGGCACTGCTGAAACAGAATTCGAAGACGTTTCGGAATCGGATCACAGCAAGACGCCGTTCGTTTTTGCAGATCATAAATTGCGCCGTAAAGCATCCATATGGGCTCCACGAAGCCATCCAACCATCATCATCGACTCGGATGATGAAATGGATGCCAAACGAGCAACGCATACGAGCGATGATAAGCGACCCAGTTGTCCGGTTCGACAGCACTCTAATGATTCGGAATCATCGTTTCTTATTTTATATTCGAGCGAGCCCGAAGATCGGAGTGAGCTCGTGGATCAGCAAATGCTGACGGGGTTGCTCAACGGTAATGATATACGCTACGATCTTTTGGATGGTTTGAATCCATCCACGGAGGAAACACGTGACGCCTTATTTGACTTGTCGGGTGCTGCAGACAGGTACCCTCAGATTTTCAAAGGCGAGTCAGATGGTCGGATCCATTTTTGGGGCGGTTTCTCGGACATTCAAAGCGTAGCCCGAAAAGGTGGACTCATGCCTCCGGGACGGATGAAACCGCGCCGACGCAGAAAAAGCACCGACAAAACTGTGACACTGCCACTCAAGACCCTGTTTGAAGAGAACGAAGAAGATCTGCTGGAGTTTGATGACACCGAGCTGCTGGCGATGCAGCGACCGACGGATCACGACAATTGTGCTGACTCGCGACCACGACGACCCATCCGAAGAAATAGTGACGCCAATGAAACTGCGGATACTTTAGTGGTTCTTTACACAAAGAAGACCAAGAACGTCGAAGAAATCGCTACTCAACAGATGATGACCGGTGTTTTGGAAGGAAATAATCTCAAGTATGAGGCAATCGATGGGTCCAATCCAGACAATTCGGCGAAACGCGACGAGTTGTTCGAGATCTCAGGCAGGAAAGATGAGTATCCGCAATTTTACACCGTTGGCGTCGAAGGGACAAAGTTTTTGGGTGGTTGGAATAAATTTGATGAAGCTTCCCGCGAGGGAGACTTGGATCAGTTTGCGTGGGACGATGAAGACGACAATGTTGATGAAGGAACAGAAGAGGAACGACTTAACAAGAGGCGAGATGAAACACAAACATCCAGGGCTGAAATGCCCCGCAAACCGACCCGTACATGGAGCGACTCGGAAGAACCTTCCATGATGTCAAGAGCCGGGACCTCTCCAGAATCTAGCAGCTTTTCTGGTCCTTTAAACGTTCCTCTACGAGGATCCGAGATCGTCAAGAAAGAGTACACATGGGAGAAACCCGAATGGGCCAAGAAGTCTCCTTTGAAACGACGTTCGCATGCAGAACAGCTCCATCAGCCTTCTCCTCAAGGCGAAATATCCTCTGAATTTGACAGAGGCAGAGTCGAGCTTCATCATGCGGAGATTCGCAAAAACGCAATCGGATGGGAAGTTCCTGAATGGGCGAAGAGGCGCCCTTTGCGAAAGACCTCAAAAGGCCAATTGATACAATCACTGGGTGATTTTGAAGGGTATAAACACATTAAGAGTCCAGAACGACCACCGGAATGGGTGGTGAGGTCTCCTTTGAAAAGAAGAAGAGTCCCGGTAGTAGCCCCAGCTCATTTACAGAAGGTAGTGATGACGGTATTGTGAATGTTCCAAACTTGTCCGGACTTCCTTCAAAGCTCCCGTTGGATTAGATTACCTATAATACCTTTGAACTTGATCTATTTTTGGCTTTCATCACAAATGTAAGCTATAGGAGTGATCGCGGCCCAAGATTTTTTCAGTCACGAATTTCATTTTCTGTATTTCTGTCGGGGACACGTTTCTTACATAAGGAAATAAAGTCTGTAAGACGTTCATCGGCTTTTCCCGGTACTGGGGCGAGAAGAATCTTTCGCTTCTCATTGAGGCGCAAGTTGCGACGACGGGAGCGACAGAATCATTTTACCAGCGTCTTTTCTGTTTCATTCAAACGAGCCTTTCTTTATTGTATTAGTAACCAAAGATTTATTATAAACTGGAGTCGCATTTATTGCCCGCAAAGCTGGGTATCGGAAAGTATGCAACACAACGAGAAGAGCAAGCTCCTCGGTGACTCGTCGGGGGATACCTATGTACGTTCTTCTGCATGTCCTCTTCCTTGTCTTTATGTCCCTCGTAGACACCTCACCTCAATTCAACTTATCGCTTTCTTGACTGTAGTACGCCCCGATCGATAAGAATGTTGACTCACTTCTTCATAAAGCAGGTCGCTCGGCGTCATTCGCAGCTCTCGGGGGCACACAATCGTTAGGAACGTTTCAATTCAAGGAACCTCCTCAAGTTCACGGTTTACCTAAAAGTTACAGTGTCTCAGCGGATGGGAGTCCATCTTATTTGACTCCCACACAAATGGGTCGACAGGAACTCTACCAATTGATGCCCTTCACGGCTATATTTGGCCTGCAATCCAGAGAGCGAGCGATCAGTAAAGCCTTTGCCAGTTACGCGGCCGAACTCGACGCCGATCAAGAGGGATTATCGGGAGAAGAACGAACCAGTCGTATGAGTCGAGCCAGTATGGTCATTTTGGATGAACTCGAATTTGATGCGAACGTTGTCACCATTCCGTTGGTCTGTGCGATCATAGTTGCCACCACATCGCAATTCCTCGTTGGTTACAATACCGGAGTCATGAACCCACCCGTCAATGTTGTCTTCCCAGGGCATTCGACTTTGTCTTGGAGTATGGCAGTAGCGGCTTTTGCGGTAGGTGGTCCCTTTGGTGCCATCGTTGGTGGACAAATGGCCGATCAACGTGGTCGACGCGGGGCGCTATTGATTGGTACTTGGACCTTTCTGCTAGGTGGTTTATTGCAAACATTTGCTTTGGATATGTTTACTATCATTCTAGCTCGATTTGTGATTGGTTTTGCCAGTGGATTTAGTAGTGTATTGGTTCCGATTTATCTTGGAGAACTGGCCCCACCGACGATGCGTGGACAGTTGGGAACAGGTAGGTCTGCATTGAGTTCTTTCTGCTTGTAGTGGGTATATTTGAAGTGCACATCATCACTGAACATAACCTTCCCAACACGCAGTCACCCAATTCGCCATGGTCATTGGGATTCTTGCTGCAGATTTGATTGCGTTTCCTTTCGCGAAGGAAGGTAAATGGCGCATGCTGTTCGGTTTCACTCCACTTATGGCGCTGTTGCAGTTGATTCTAGCACCCTTCCTGCTCGAGTCCCCGCGATGGTTACTTGGTCGCGATCCAAAGTCTTTAAAGGCACGCTATATTTTGAAACGTCTACGTGGACTTCGATATGATCACGAAGTGGAGACCGAGTTGGGACATTTACTGGTCGGAGGGGCGGCTCAGCAACAGGAACAAACGAGTACGATTGGTGTTTTGAAAGACATGATGTCACAACCTCGTGTCCGCACATTGCTTTTGAGTAGCTTCGCTCTACAAGCGGCTCAGCAATTCTCCGGTATCAACGCGGTTTTTTACTACAGCAACTCGTTTTTCGAAGGCGTCATCGACAATCCACTTGTGGGAACGTCGATCGTAGCTGGTGTCAATGTACTGGCAACATACGTCGCTTTATTGGTCATGGATCGATTTGGGCGTAAAACATTGATTCTCAGCAGTGCAACTGGTATGCTTCTTAGCTGTATTTGGATTGTTGCCAGTTTGTTGGGATACTTCAGCAATGTCATGGCGTTGGTGGCTGTCAATGCCTATGTCTCGTTCTTTGAAATCGGACTTGGTCCTATTCCGTGGCTTATTGTGGCGGAAATGTTTGAAGGAAAGTACGTTGCGACGGCAATGTCGACTTCTTCACAACTCAACTGGGCGTGCAATTTCATTGTTGGGTTTGTTTTTCCATACATGAACAAGTATCTCGGGCCCTTTTCCTTTGTCCCATTTGCCATTGTTCTCCTAGCAACTTTAATCTTTGCGATTACCATCTTACCCGAGACTGCCGGTTCATCGCCAGAACAAATGGCGAAAGAAATGACCCGAACATTTTCCGAATCTGTTGTCTATCAAGCCAATCCGGAGTCGGCCTCTCAGATCGATATTGAATGGCGGAAAGCGATGGAGCAACTTCAGCAAGAAGAGGCGATGGAGCGAAAACATGGTAACTTTGATTACGGCTTTACAGCGATCAAGAACGAAGAATAGGTTGTTGCTCATATTATGACGACACACTTTAATTGAGTAGATCGTACAAGACTAAATGATAGTCTCACGTCGTCAAACCGTCTTAAATGGCAATTATGCGATTTGACAGATGGAAATTGACGTTAATTGATTGCTATAGTATATTTTTGCATCCGCAATAAGTGAAAATCACTTGGTTGGCTAGCATCTAGCATCTGTAGCTGTAAAAACAGTCATTAGGAAGTCGTACTACATGAAATGTAAGCATGGTCGCCATTTTTACAGACTTGCGTTCCAGCACGATGATAATCTTTTGACGTAATTTCTTTGGACCACATCATCAACCACAATAGAAATGGTTTGCCGATTCAACGGCTTGTTTGTCGAAAGTCAAAACGTAGCATGACCATTCATGACCGAAATTCAGTCACGAATAAAGTATCTCTTACACTTTAAATTATAGTCATGCCACTTGCTTTCCCACTTAAGGTTACAGAGTAAGGAAGTTCCACCACAAAAAGAGCCGTATTTCATTTCTTGCGTTGAAACTTGAAACCGATCCTACTCTGAGAACGACAACAGCCTCTCATCATCCAGCCTATTATTACTAACACTTGAGAAAAAGGTAATTTACATATCTTGAAGACTTTGTGTAATAGAAGCAGTCATTCAGCGGCTCGAGTTTTTGTTAAAATGAGCGGCAAAAAGCAAGACAATGGCTTCGGTCGCGATGACATGGCGGCCTTGTTGGGTGGCGGTTTACCGGAACGATTGATGCGCCCGCAAGTTCCTGTCATGAAAACCAACAAGGCAAGGAAAGATGTTGCGGACATGTCGACACAAGAGACCGCGGCGTGGCTTTTGCAACAGCAGCAACAAAAGAAAGGAAAAGAAACGATGATTCAACGCCATCGTACTACGAAAGTACGAAAATATCACGAATTACTTCTGGAAGAACAGCAGAATAGGTCTATGACAGCAGCACATCCATCCAAAGAAGATGATCACTCCGATAGTGGCGTGGATAGAAACAAGGAAACAGAAAAGGATGCATCAGTTGTACCGGTGATCACACGTCGCCGTCGACGTCCCAGCACCAGTAGTAGTAGTACTAGCAGTAGTAGTAGTAGTGGTGAGTCTTCCGCTCCTCCTCGTCGACCAAGACAAGATTCTTCCGACACTGACTCGGAAGAGGAGGTACGTCGTCAACGTGTCTTGCAACAAAGAAGGCAACACCAGCGGTCACCCGTCGACGACGCATCCAGCACGGAGGCAACACAATTTACACCATCACAGAGTCTTCCCGAGGCACCGAAAGTGATGCAATCCAAGCCGACGCGGTTCCCAGTGAAAAGCTCGAGTAGTAGTTCGAGTAGTAGCAGTACTTCCAGCGGAAGTTCATCGGACGACAGTTCCTCTGAGGAAGAAGCAGAAGAAGAAGTCCGCGCCAAGCCGATCTTCGTACCTCGTCACAAACGAGGAGTGATCCAATCGGCAGAGGAATTGGCAGAAGAAGAGAAAGCGAATGAAAATAAGCGCAAGCGGTTAGAGGAAAAGCGGATGAAAGAATCGCGAGCCATGGTGCAGAAAGTATTGCTCGATGCTTCGAAGCAAGTTGGTTCGAACGATGATGCCTTTGAAGGTATCACGGGGGCTCGTAACTCGGTACCGGATGATGATGACCTGGATGAAGACGAAGAATATGATAAATGGGAAGTTAGAGAGCTGGAAAGACTTGTCTATGAATTGGATATGGAAAATGCACGCATGGAAGAAGCGCGAGAGCGTGAGCGGCGTCGTAATATGACAGATGAAGAAATCATGAGAGAAAGGATGGAGTCCGGCAGTCCACGAGACAAAGAAGAATCAAAGAGAACAGGGCAGCGCTACTTTCACCGTGGTGCATTCTACATGGACGAATCTGAATGGGATGAATCCGACGTGCGCCACAAGGCCGAAGAATATGCGGCTGCAGCTACAGGAGCGGATAAAATCGACAAGATGGCTTTGCCCAAAATTATGCAAGTAAAAAATTTCGGCCGAGCTAATCAAAACTTGAAGTATCAGGGGCTAGCAGCTGAAGATACGACAGACAAGCAAATGAAAGTGCTTCCGATTCTTGGTCCAAAGCGCAAGAAAAATCAAGTGTAGGAGGGCAAGTGATTTCGATTAGATACTGGACGCTCAGTTCCTTTTCCCTATCCCATTTCTATCATGTATGACGACACGACTACTCATTACAAACACATGGCTTTAGAGTTGTCAGCGCTATGACTATTCTTCTACTGGTGCGTTCTCATTGAGCCCGATCGAAGACACCAACACTACCAGCGCGGGTGATTCGCCCATCATAGTCTGATAACGGCGCTCCTGCAGCAACGCGCATACCGCTACTATCGAGCGAGACCGATGATCCGTACTCGCGTAGAGGTTGGCCACCTATTTGGCTCCCAATCTGCCCCCAAGAACCAATAGCTTCGTCGAACTCAAACACTCGAATACTGCCACTACCTTCACCGAAGTCATCATTCAACGGGGCACCAACTGCAACAACATTACCATCGTCTGACAACGCGATGCTTGCCCCGAACCCTTCTCCTTCGGTCTGTCCACGAATGTGGTCTCCTATTTGAGCCCAACTCCCACTTTCTTCTTTGAACAATGTGACATATCCAGGCGACTCATAAAAGGTGCCACGGGCACCTATTGCGAGCACTTTACCATCGCGCGAGAAGTCTAAAGATTCGCCATAGCGATTGAGTGTGCCCTCGCCCTCCAAAGTCTCACCGACCTGCTTCCAAGCCGTTCCTGTCCAGTCCACAACACGAACTTTCCCCGTGAAATCGCCAAAGACTGGAGATCCAATTGCGACTCTGATTCCATCGTTGTTGGCAATCGAGACAGACCAACCGGAGAACTCATCTTGGTCTCCTCCCATGATAGGCTCACCAAGTCGGGCCCACACAGTTCCGATCCTTTGGAAGACGTAAACGGCCCCAGTTTGTTGTAGATTTTTAGAATGCGAACGTGGAGCACCAATGGCCAAAATGCTGCCGTCTTCGGATAGATCCACCGAATATCCGAACCAGGCGGAGTCTGTTTGATTGCTAGCCAGCTGAACATCGAAATCGATTGTGTTGGTCGCCTCGTTCTCCTTTTGAAGCATGACGACGCCATTCATGTAATCGGGGTAGCCGACGGCAATATAAACTGGTTCTGTCGACATGGCAAGCGATGCAAACGTAGACGTTTGCCCCCAGGTCCCTTGATGTTCTCAGAAGTCACGCCCCACTCCGTTCCGTTGAGTCCTGCTTGTTCTGTGAAGAAATAGAGTGCCCCGACGTTATTGATCAATCCATCGTCTCGGCCTGGAGCAACTACTGCCATTTTCTTGCCATCGCGAGTCATGTCTATTGCTTTTCCAAACTGAGTACCTGCCTCTTCGCCAGGAATAACCACAGTTGAACCGGCAGCCACCCATCCGTCGACGGTCGGAATAGGCTTCTCGCCAGTGACACTGGAAAGACGCTCGAGGACGCTGATGGTAACGAGTGCAACCGCACAGATGGCGAGCATGCAGATGACGTATTGCATTGTTCGTAAGCGACGCAAAGTCTTCTTGTCAAGCTCGTCATCGTTTGCGATGACAGCGCCTTCGACTGTCATAGCCGCTTCGGCAAGCGTTGCTTCAAAAGGATTGACTTCTCCTATGTCGTCGTTGGGTGCCTGCTCTTCATGATCTTCTTGCGTGAAATGGTCATGTTCCATGTTGTAATCTGTCGTGACGCTTTGGATGTCGGCCGATGCATATCCATCGTCGTTTTCGTGATCCATTCCTGTGATAGCGAAAGCACCAGGGAAAATGACTGGAAGTCCGACTTGGGCCTCAATTTCTTCGTTGGAGTGAGACGAGTGCACAGAAGCATCTTCGTGGCGCTGTAGATCGTACGCCGAGTCGGAAGGAATAGCCGTAGGCTCGGAGATGATTGCAGAGTAACTGGTGAATGCCTCAGCTGGTGAACCGTCGAACGAAGAAGCTTGCTCGGAAGCACATACGGACATTTGCTGGTCGAGTCCATCTCTCAAATAGGAGCGGAATTGCTTGTCTTGATAGAGGTTGCCTTCATGGCCTGAAGCACTTCGTGTGGAGCCTTCCTCTAGTCCAGTTCGACTCATTGCCGACCGACTAGTTACGGAACGTTCCAGCAGATTAGGTGGGATGGGAGAACGCCGACCGCCATCCGGCGACCATTCAGAACCAGACGTCTCGCTGGCATCTGGATCTTGAGAAGTCCCTCTCGCCCACTCAAACAGTTGCCCCGCCACTGCTCTTTTTTCTCGCACCATACGGTCGTGATCCTCCGCCGCGCTTTGCTGTCTGGCGTCTCTTGTTGCAGGGACCGCGGTCGATGGCAGAAACGACTCTCGAACTCTCTGTTTGAGCATACTATCTTCTTCATTGGATCCCACCGAAGTCGCTTTGGAGGAATCCATACTTCGCTGCGAACACAATTGACTGTTCTGACTGGGCATCCACGCGACACCAGGTCGACTGGCGACACCCGCAGCACGAATGGCTCTTCCCGGACGCTTTCCGTCGACCGTGTCCACCAAACTCGCATCTTCACGAGCCATTGAGCCGATCGCCGATGTCTCGAGTGGCAAAGCCTTTTGTGCAGATTTCCTGCGGTTGTCGTGTAAAACTGTGGATTGAGTACTCTGCACACTCGTCGACCACTGCGTGTTGGCACTGGAGTTTCGCGCCACGCCCGGTCGACTGGCGAGAGCCGCTCCCCGCCGCGCCTTTTCTTGACTCTTGGCTCGCATCTTATCCGAGTCGTCGGTAGTGCTAACGGTAGACAGGCGTTGTTGTCGCAGTCCTCGTGACATTTCGTTCTTGATGCGTGTTTTCTCGAGCATCATGATTTCGTGGGCCGATAGTTTGTCGTCCTCTTGATGATGATTCGTCGCGTTCTTGCTGGGTGCTGATGATTCTCCCAATGAAGTCTTGAGCGTAACGTGTTCCGGTAAAGAAAAGTTTGAATCGGTCGGGTTATGCTGCCTCATCTGTTGCAAACGATCGTGCAAGACGGCTTGATGATGACTTAACGAAGCTTCCGTAGAAGCCTGCATCACATTCATTGTTGCTTCCTTGCATTCGATGATCTCTTTGTCGTTGTTAATAGGAGGTGATTTCCAGTTCCGAGCCATGGGTTCTCTTGGAATAGAAGGATTCCCGCGACTCTGTTGCACTAGCCGCTTTTCCTTCATCATGAGTTCATGATCGGTCATGCGGGTCCTTGCGGCTTGTGAATGATTTGCTGTGGACGGGAAGCTTTCCACCTTTTCATCCTTGGTTGTTTCTTCGTTTTTTTGTTCGTCGCTCATGTTATCTGTGGGAGTGTGTGAGGAGCGACACACTGTTAGTAAAGAAAACATGAAAAATGAAATTTTCTTTTTCCTCCCAGTCCAGGATCTCCTATCCTCTCGCTACGCACCTTTTTATTTTTTCTTCCGTCTCGTGATTTTAGCAAGTGAAGGCAAAAGCAATGTCTAACCACTGTCAAGACACGAAAGATATGAGAGAGGAATGACGACGTTGTTGTTCTTGTTGTGGAAGCATTCAATTACTTCGTTGTTGCAACGTTGTTTCGCGAGAACGAAAACGGTGTCGTGCTCCTACATTACTCCGTATTTGATAGCTGATGATTCGGGAACAGACGTACCGAGGACATACCAATCCTACGAATTCCTCTGTAGTTGCGGTTCAGGTTAAAAATTATTTAAGGTACAGTCGTCTGATTACTTTTGAGCAGTTACGGTTCAGGTTAAAAATTTAGGGTATAGTCGTCTGGCTTTTTTTGGAGCGAATACGGTTCAGGTTACGAATTCAAGGTATAGAGGGAATCTTTCGTTCGAAATGTGCCCCGTTTGCGCTATAAGATGCGCGACCAAAGTGCCGATCTGTCAGTGTCCGAGCGGTGATGGCAAAATGCGACAGATCCGAAAACGCCGACGCCCCACACAACAATTTTCTGGAGATGCGATGTTCCGAGAAACAAACCACAAACAGGCATTTCTTTACAACTTGACGCATTGATTGTTTTTTGTCGAATACCATGACCAACATGAACAAGACTTACACAAAAGAGAATGACAGCGACAGCGACGACTTTCAATTGTGGCAAGAAGCTGGAAAACTCATTCACATTTCCCTGCCTTCGGTCATGACACAATTCAATCTCTACTTTATTTTTCCGCAATCGGCTTCTACCGTCGGACGATTGCTCGGAACCGCCGAATTGGCGGCTTTTTCGTTGGGAAGTTTAATCGGAAGTTTGACCTGTTTGTCGGTCTTGGTGGGAGCCTTGTCGGGCCTCGATACACTGTTGCCGCGCGCGTACGGTCAACAGGAATATCGTGAATTGGGGCGCTTGTCGTTACGAGCGATTGTGGTGTGCTGTGCTTTACTTGCACCGGCCCTCATCGGCTTGTCCCAAACCGATTTCATGGAGTTTCTCTTTGTGCAAATTGGAAAACAAGATACGACTGTCGCCACACTGGCGGCACATACTTGGATTCCAATTTTCTTATGGGGTGTGCCGGCCAATCTGCTCTTTCGTGTGTGGCAACGTTTTTAGTAGCACAACATCAACCGTGGCCTCCGGCTTGTGCGAGTCTCGTGCCGACGTCACTGCTGCATCCCTTCTTTTGAAAGTACTCATTCCACTCTATGGCTTAAGCGGATCAGCGTACGCCATTGTCTTGACGCAGTGGAGTACGTTACTGCTTCTTTTACTTGTCATGGTTCGGAATCCGACTCATCAACCCGAATCACTGCCGGCGCTATTTTCGCTAGCATATTGGCAAGAATCACTCGCACTCGAACCCTTGGGACAGTTCTTGCATCTGAGTGTCGGAGGTGTGGTTAGTTTGTCGGAATGGTGGTTTTGGGAAATCATGTGTTTTGCCGCGGGTTCCTTTGGTGTCGTGGCTTTGTGTGCGCATACAATCGCGTACAATCTCATTCCATTGTCGTTCATGATTGTACTAGGGACGCAGATTGGCCTGTCGGTGCGTATGGGGACCTTGTTAGCGATGAAACAGTTCGATCATGCCAAGAAATTAGCAACTTGGACGATGGGAGTGATTGCAGGCACGGGAGTCATGGCTGGTTGGGTACTGCATAGTCTGCGCCGAAACATTGTGTTGGTGTTTTCGAAAGATCCGGACGTCATGGCAGTCACATTGGCCATTTGGCCCAAAGTGTGCTACTATATCTTTGTCTTGTTTATATTTGGAATCAATTCCGCAATTTTGCGGACACTGGGAATGCAGTGGCAGATGGCGGTGGTTGTTTTTACCTCATTGTGGTGCTTTGCGCTACCTCTCGTGTTATACTTGGCCGTTTACCGAGGAGGCGGTCTCGACGAACAGTGGACTATATTACCCATTGTCTACACGCTCATGCAAGTCTGGTTGGTGTTCACGTACGGCACAAAGGATTGGAAACAACAAAGTGCGCAGATTCAGCGCGTACGGACAGATGGAGAATCGGGAATCAACGAACAATCAAAACTTCTAGCAGGAATCGATTGCTAGATAATCAATTACTCGGAGTATACTGTAGCAATGCGCTCAATCATGTTCAAAGAAAATCGTCTCACGCTCCAGGAAAATGACAAATCCAGAGACATTTTCAAGTCCTGTTCAGATAGACTATCGCATATACTGCATGGAAAGATTCGATGGAGAGTATATTTCTACCGAGTTAAGGAGTAAAATCGATTCCCAATAATACAGGACTATGGTCCGAGTTGCGAACAGCATTGGATCCGTCAAAGTAAGTTGCAAGGCGCCCAAAGTCCAAATTGTAATCCAGTGCATCGGGCTCGTCTTCATTGATGTGCCATTTCTTGGCATCTACGACCAAAGGGGCTAGGACGGCATTGACAAACACATAATCAAGAGTACCAATCATGCCGTCGAACACGTAACTGTACTGAACTTCCGGGTTAACGAAGATTTCACGGAACTTTGCGTTGGGATTAAACGTCGTGTCAGTCAGATATCGAACGGGATCTTCCTTGGCATACGAATTCAAGTCGCCGACAATGGCAATGTTTTTACAGGCCGCTCCAGTAGGATCCGTATCTAGCCACTGATCCAAAGCCTTGGCAGCCAACAATCGTCGGTTGTTAAAACTAGCAGCACCGTCGTTTTGATCTGCGTCAGCACCGGTTCCGGTTCCACCTTTTGACTTGAAGTGATTGTTTGCAATAGTAATACAATTTGCACTGCCAATAATCGTAAACGTAGCCGCCAACGATGCGCGATTTGTATTAGGACCGTCAAAGAGTGTGCCGCTGGAGTCTTGATTCAAAAGGGTGCTGTTCAACGACTCGACAACGGCGTCATTCAGAATTGCCACACCGTCTACCATGATGTTCGTTTTGTGAATGAATCCATTGGAGATGGCATCGCTGCTATCGACGTATTGTTGACCAGGATCGACCCAGTCATACGTTCGCGATGCTGTTACACCGTTCAACGCGTCGGTCAAGAATTTTATGGCGTTGCCAGGAGATCCTGGCAGAAAATCATTCTCGATTTCAATCAAAGCGAAAATGTCGGCATCCATCTCTAGAAGACAGGTGAGAAGCTTTTCCAGTTGTCGATCAAATTCAGTTTGACTATCGGCCCCCCGAGGGTCATTTCCATTCGATGTCTTGGCAGTTCCAATGTCCAATGTCGTGAAGAAGTTCAGAACATTCAGCGTGACAATCTTGAGATCTCCGTTTAAAATCGGAGCAGCAGGGCGAGGATTCTCCGATACAAAGATACACTTCCATCCGCTATACTGATGAGACGGTACAACGAAAATGAATAGTAAAGCACTCCAGTCAACGACGTAACACTGTCTCCCCATGCGAATGGGTGTGACGGGCCAGTTCTGGAATCCATCCAAGAGACGAATGTCATTGTTCTGCGTAGCCAAACCATCATCGTACGTTATGGTGCTGCGGGCGACAAGATCAAGATAATCGGCGTATCCTTGGGTATTGGGGACACTCTGCTGCGTATACTGATAGAAGCGTTCAGTTGCTAGTTTTATCTCATTGAAACGATCAAGTTGGAACATCTCCGTGATCACTAGCTTGTTACTGACTGTAACAAGCATACCTTCGAATGGTTCTAGGTCGGAGTTGCCCCCATTCGAGGCTGCAAGAGGCAGTGTGATGGTAGCCGCGGTAGGAAGAGGATTTCCACTCGAGACCACCGTAATACGGGAGACATCACCAATCTGCGTACTACCAAAAGCTTCACCGGCTGTCCCAACCACGATCACTTCATCACCCACGCTGACATCTGTCAACAAAGTTGGATCGTACACAAAGACACCTTCAGAAGTGAGAGGATTATTATCTGCGTCAACGTCTTCTTCTTGTACGAAAAATCCTGCCAAATTTCGCTTGGTATCACTATCACCATCTTGAAAATCACCTACAACGATGCCTTGAATCGTCACGACAACGCCATTGAGGGGTGTTGATGCCCCACTTCCTTGTACGGCTGATATCAGGGTAATGTCAGGATCCGTTCCTACATTTGTCTCACAACCCTTAAAATCATAGATCGAATCACACAAGGTGTTGGTAGCGCAACCATCGAGGGCGTTCTTGCCACTCACCGTCCATTCCGCCTGGTTAAAAGTTACGGTCGGTGTCGAAGCAGTGCTCACATTCTTGCGTTTGATCCAGCCATCGAGATATTCCCAGGCTTGGCCCGTACCATCGACGCCGACCTTACCGATTGTATCAATCGCAACTCCATTTTGCGAAGCAGAAAAGCATCGTCACCGTTTCCGAGAGAAGCGGATGTAAGATACTGTGGCGTGCAATTGAAATAGCTTAAAAATCCTGCTTCTCCGTTATTCGCGGTAGCCGCCAAGTAGATGTAGGTCCCTTGAGCCACCGAGTCGGAGGGAAACGTGTAAACGGCAGTCCCCATCGAAGCACCGTTATAGCCAATGGCCATGGTATAAATGCTGAGGTCGGCAATGTTGGTGGTCGCAAAAAACTCGACGAATTTCGGATTCCCTCCAAATAGAGGGCCATCCAAAGCGCCGGACAAGATGAGTTCGGCCTGAAAACAATAGAACACAGCTTAGAATTGAGAACCCGTGGCTACAAATTCCATTATCGATCGACTTACCTTAGTAATCACGGCCAAGTATAACGAAAAGACAATGAAAAACTTCATGGTGACGGTCTTTATTTAATGTACACTTGCTAGCAGCGGCGACGAAAATCAAAGATGATATGAATGAGACCGTGCAAGGAAGCAATCGAGGACGTGATACACATTGATCGCATTTTCCATGAATCCTCATGAAAGTCGATGAATCTTTGTAGAGATTCGATTTGCTCTGATTGTTTTCTTTCAACGATTACGTCTCGTCAGATATACAGCTGTAGCTTGTATGATGTGCGAATCAGTTAACTGCACTCTCATATCGGAATGTTCTAATTACACTCGGAGTAGGTTAAATTGCAATTACTAGTGATAAACTAGACTAACTACTTGTAGTTCTGGTCTCACAGATTCATTTGGACGATGATGCGATTTGTCACGTTAAAAAATTTTTCGCACGTTTTTCTACAAAGTAATGCAAATTGACAGTAATTCTGACAATGGTAAAGGTTCGATCGTTTGAGCATATTTTGGCAAAACGGTTTTCCCGTCATACTGGTACGTTGTACTCCGTACCTGGTACTGCTAGTTGATAGAGGTGACTGCAAAACATGGTTCCGTTAATTCAATCAGCCAGAAATTCTGATTGAAGGAGCCTTAGATGCTACCCCGTAGTAGCAATTTATGTGACTCGCCTATGCGGATGCTAATGCTTATAAACAAAAATCAGCGCCATATCAATATTTGCGTCGGCGTAAGGAGAGACACTTGGACCAAAGCCCGACTCAAATTGATCTCATTCCCGTTTGGTGACAAGAAACTACGAGCACTAATTTGTTTCACTGACACACGCGACATTTTGCTCTAACTGAATCTAACTTTTTAGGCAAAGAAGCAAAGAAATGGTTAAGAACAGCGAGGCATTCCGCAACCAAGTCATTAGACTGTCAGCGGAACATTAAGCACACATTAATATTTTCCAAGCCCTGCGCAACCGATGATGATTACAGTACAAATTAATGATCGACGGCACTTCCATTGTATCAAAGCAATCTCTCTGTCTAGTCTCTATGAGAAATTGGTGAGGTTAGACGCCAGACGCCTGGATATTCTTATAAACGTACTCCATAGTTACGGACAGACATACGTGCGTGGATCGTGGAGGACGTTTTTCGTTTATGTCAAAAAAGTACCTGGTATGTCCTACCGAATGCCAAGTCCGGCTAAGAATTTCATCTAGACAGTACTTAAAAGTGTGGTTTACAACCCCTGCTATAGTCGTGGTTCAACATTCCGCTACACTTTACCCTTAACTTAATCCCTCGCTTTCTGCTTCCCTCGCTGTTTCCTGATTCCTGTTTCCTTTTTCCATTCATTCGCAAAAGACTCTTACTACAAAGTATTTTTTTATAACTCCGTATCATTTTTACGTCCTCGCTGCTTGTTGGTTTAAATTCATCATCGTGTTTGATTGTTTCAGTATATAATATCGTGCTTTTGTAAATAATAAAAGGCCATGTTTAAAGTCAAACGAAGAATAAGATCGATTCGAGAAAAGAAGCAATCACGAACGAGCCATGAACCAGTGACAGATCCATCCAGCAGTGCCGCGACACCGCAACGCGGCATTTTGAAATCCGATAACTCCTGTAGGAGCAGTCAATCGCCCAATTCCTTGTCGATATGGGCCAGCAATTCAAGTCCGAGTGCTAGTGCTGCCGAAGAAGCACCAATTCAGGCAGGACTGCCAAGTGTCGGTAGCGCGGAACGCAACAATCATCATTCATTGGAGAAACCACGGCGTGTCCATTTTGATAGCGTACGGATCCGTGAATACGAACGAACACTCGGTGATAATCCTTCTTGCTCCAGTGGAGCTCCTATTACGTAAGTTTCTAAGGGAGCAGCTGCTTCTAGCAGAATGCACATCTTATACTCAATCCGCAATCAATCAATCATTCATTTTTCTTTTCTTTACAGACTGGGATGGTCGCATGGAAAAGAAAGTCGAGTGAATATTAATGAATACGAATCTGTCCGACAGAAGCGGCGGGATCAAAGGGAACTCACTCTGTCGCGAGTGGCGAGGGAGGAACTACTTTTGGAGTGGGGAGCGACGTTTAATGAAATTATTGAAGCAATACGGACGAATGTGAAAATAAAGCATCAGCGAAGACGTACCGTGAATTCCATAGGGACATACGATAAACTAGAAGAGGCAATGGAGCGAGCCGGGCGAAAATTAAAGAAAACTTTGCTGCCGCAGAAAGGATCGGGATCACAACAGTGGAGAAACAATTCCGATTCAAAATACGCTCAGTCGTCGGCGTCGGATTCTCCCGTGTCGTCCTTGTCCTCCGAGCCCGTCACAGGTCATACAACAGCCATTGCGAATGCATCGGATGATTCGTCACAATCCAGTATTCGTCGGACGAATCATAAAACAGAGCAAATCAGGGAAATCACGGTGGAAGGTTTGCATGGAGGTAACCCCGCATCGAACGCGGTCCCTATAATAGTATCGCGCGAGTCTTTCTCGTTGTCGCGACCGATTCCTTCCATTGAAATTCCCGCCGCGGCATCGTGTGCGAGTGCCATGTCGGTCCTAGAAGATGATTTTGACGAAGCTGGTTATGATGATTTTGAGGATTTACTGGATCCGTATATCACGGAGGAGGGTGATCGAATGTATCCATCGGAAATCCATTTAGTTGGTGACTATGACATGGAAACACTCACGGATAGTTACGCTGGTTATTCGATGCACACTGCCGAGGGCTTTGAGACGCTGACGCGTGACCAATCTCACTGGAGAGTCGAAGCTGGGTCAACCAATTCGGGACCCAAAGTCAAGCCTGTGTTCAATCCCATTACAATTTACGAAGACGGTCCTGACGATCCTGGTCAATATCCGGGACCCATCAATCATCCATCGGTGGAAATGTGGCAGAGATCAGGCTTTCAAATGCAACCTCCGCCTCAGTCTTCGTCGTTCATTTCACGCTGGGACTGAAAGGTTGGCACGCCTGTTTTGGTTGTTAACGACTAGATGTATAATAGAATGCCAAATAGAATGAATTCCTAGCTGTATATGCGAGGACTCCTGCAGTTTTACACGCAGTGATCCGCAATCAAATTCCTATTCTGCCCTTAATCATCGCAAATTACATGAATGACAGCTCTATCCGAGACTGTTAATCATCCAGCTTTGTCTTTTCCTCGTTTAGTCGCTACCTAGAGAGCTGAGCAGGGTGCCTAGTACTAGGTGCGTGGAGCTTTGATGATGTAGGATAGAGGATAAAGCCCATGGGCCACCGGCCACTCGGCCACTCGCCACGCACCATGAAATTTCAAGCCCTTGCGCCACTCTACTATAAAGCTATATGTACCTACAACACGTACGACGGGTCTTTTCCAACCAGTAAAAATGCCGTGAAAGTTCCGAAAAGATGACGGAGGATCGAGAACACACTCTCTTCTAAAGAGTAGGGAGTATCTGCCTCGGCACTCGGCACACTTGTCTGTTGCTATTGTTGCAAATCATCTGCAAAGGATCGCTTTTTGCTTTGATTGCCTTCACCATTGATTTTTGTTAACTACATTCTCAGTTGAAGCACATTTGAAACTAATCTTGTCAATTTACAACTATATCCGCACCCCAAAGCCAGCGCAACTCTATTTAATTTCGAAACAGAATGAATAAACTTCGTTGCACTGACACTCTAATCTCACTCAATCCGCAAAGGACGACGCTACAATCGAGGAAACCTCGACGTGCACATCGTTAGACGATTCCTTATCCTCGGGTAATTCTATGCGAAGCACCAGCGTGGAAACAAGCATCGATACACCCAGCACAGCATTATCTGAAGGGCCTCTAACTACAATTATGAAACTCGACAATGGCCTCGAACGAAAAGTCTCGTTCAAACATGTTCATGTCAAAGAATTTGACCGTATTATCGGAGATAATCCTTCCTGCTCTTTTGGTGTTCCTATATCGTAAGTATTTAAGAGTGTGGTGAAGCCTAGTTTGTAGTGCTTTCTTTCTTTCGTGCTTTGTGTCTCACGCAGTCTCTCGCACACACAGAATTGGCTGGACCGTCGAAAACGAATCAGAAATTGATATGGAAGAATACGAGTCGTTTCGAGAACACCATCGTCGGAGTAAATTAGAAATGCTGTTACCGAAAGAAACACGGGAAGTTCTATTGATGGATTGGGGATGTTCGACTAAAGACATGTCGCTAGCCGTGAAGGAAAAAGTCAAGATCAAGAATCAACGAAACTTCACCGTCGCGAAACTCGGGCCCATTGATTCGTTGGAAGAATGGATGGAACGAGCAAATCGCAAGATGAAAAAGATGTTTCGAAGACGTCAAACAAGCTCATAGTTTTATCCGAAGGACTGCTATGTCTCAAGGCACTGTCTTGAGCTCGGATTCTGCTTGCATCAAAGCGAGCTGTTCTATGATTGAGTTACTATTTTCTAATTCCATGTTCGCCATCATTGGTTGATGGCCCATCTTCAAATTTTTGCATAATACTCTATAGTTCTCTTTTTCTCAGTTCGTCAAAAGTAGTGAACGCATGTTATGCAACACTACTTTCTACGTAACTATTGCGTTGCCTTATTCAAATATATCCTACTGTAGCTCTTAAAAGAACGCTTTTCGTAATGCATCGTAATAACAAAATTCGAAAACTGTTTCATAAATGTGCGCACCCAAAATGGGGGGTCCCAACAATCCATTTTCCAAAAAGGGAGCCGCCCGCGAGGTCTCAAGTAAACCTTTCTTTCTTCTTTCATTTCTAGTGACTGCTGATATTAATGGACGTAAGTGTTTCCATTTTTCCAAATCCAGTTGTTTGCCGTCTCCCGATTCCGAATCCGTATGATCACCCGAATGCGACTCTAAATCCAGATCGGAATCCGACACTTCCATACGTTCCATCTGATGTTGCGCCCGAATCTTCTTGACTTCTTCCATTTTCTTGTCAAGTTCTTCCATTTCCTTTCGTGTACTTTTCTTAAACAGCATCTTTCGCACCAACGATCGACCAGCATTCTCCAACAACTCTTCGACTTTCGAATGTTTATCGAGATTGGTGACAGTCTGCCGCCGTTGATTCTTAATTTTAATGTTGGCGCGGACCGCATTCGCAATTTGCGTCTGTGAGACATCCCATTCGTACCGCAACATTTGTTGACGAATGTCGCGCGGTAAGACCATTTCAAAGTGGGCTCTCCGGGGCGGTCGCATTTCTTCGTATTTGTCTAACGAGATGACGGTAGATTGGGGATTGTATTCCCACGCAATACTATGAAAAGAGAGAGAGAGAGAGAGAGAGAGAGAGCAGGAATGAGAAGAATAGTGCGATGAAGGAAACACGCACGATACACACAAAATATCCGCTTACCCGATCGGCGGACCGGCCGTGCAACTCGGATTGTCCGAAAGAGTCCGCGCATATTCGCGTATTTCAATATTGTGAAATTGAATGCCTTTGTTGTCATCTCTCTGTTTATAAGGATTGTGCAAACTGTCATCGACCGTTGTAACTTTGAGAATTCCTTTGATTCGATTACTAGGATACGTCGGGACGGATTTACTCCGCGCTCTCACTACTGTCATGCTCCGTGAACTCTCCATCGTCGCCGATGCCGATTGGGCACGACCTTTTCGACGAAACATTATCAATTGAGTTACAGGTTATAAACTGATTCAAAATTGGTGTAGTATATTTAAAAATGAAACAAGGGTGTCATAAAGAAGAAGAAGAAAGTCAATAATACTGCATAGCAACGCAAACGGTGTACGGAACCATAGGATGCAGTGTTACTCTCAAAAACAGCGCCGCAGAACGGCAAACAGAGCGAGCCAAAGCATTTCGCATTTCATAGCGCGGCGGAATTTTTCCCTTTGCAAAAGAAAATGCAACACAAATGAAAACTCGAACATCCATCATCATTTACCAAGAATGACATCCTGCGACTCTCCACTCTCTCATTGTTTGTACAAAAGAAATCGACAAATCAGAAAGGACAGTAGACAGGCAAAAACTGTTCCAGAGCCTGATTTGCATTGTACACTCTACACCAAACTCTCGGAGGAAGAGAAAAAAGATCGTCGGCCTTTCTTTCTTGTCTTCCCACTTCCCAACATCCTGGCGGAAGTTGTCAATATTTTTATCGTTACGTGGGTTACGTCATCCAGTGATCCGTCATCAACGCTATAGATGGCATGCGCATGCAACGATGATCTGTTTCGACATCCATTCGTTGAGCAGAGAATTGCAAATGTCACTCTTAGCATGTCTCTGGAGAAGCTTTCCATAAAAGCCAGGCTGACCGCGGGATAGCTCTCTCTCTCTCTCTCTCTCTCTCTCTCTCTTTCTAGCTCGTGACAAAAAAGGGATATTCCGTATCCAGAGAAGGGACAAGTACGGTACTCGTTCAGCTCGATTTTTGACGTCAATTTATCGAAAGATGCATCGCAAAGGCAGAAAACATACTACTAAAGAAGAGATGATTAACACAAGATTTCACGAAGGTGGACGATGGCGAACGCGAGAACCCATTGCAAAACGGATGCGCGAAAATTCTAGCTCGTGACTGCAAATCCAGTCCTGGAAAATCCGATAACACGCACGCGCCCATGCATCCGACGCGAATTTCAACAGTTTGGGTCGAACTACTATTGCAACTGAACCTACCAATGATGATTCTTCGCAATTTGGTAATCGGGGCGATATTATGATGAGAATGAGTTTGAGCACATGTACTGGCATGGTGCCTTTGGCCGGTTACAAAGAACGCCGACCGTCAAACTACGCTTACTCCCTCTTTCTCTTGAGCAATCTAACAAGCTAACAACATTCATCCCTTTTTTTAATTCAAATACACTGTGTTGTAGACAAAAAAACAGGGTAGCTTTTATTCCTTGATCAAAACATGCGTTATTTATTCTGGCAAGTTCCGTTTCCAGTGCATTGCCGACAAGACAGAGCCTACCACTATTCTTCTGAAATTACAAACTTATAGTTTCTTATTGTGTGTATCCTTTTGTTGCAATGTCGCCGTCGGATCCTCAATGCCGAGCGTTTGCAATACATCCGACAGGGACTCAATTTGACGTTGCAATACCGCCGGCGGCCGGGCGGCCCGGATTTCTCCCGGTCGATCGACATATTCGAGAACTGCCATGTCGGCATTGTCTCCTTTGCGTCGTTGTGCCAATTTGAGAATGCGCGTGTATCCACCTTCGCGGAATTGATACCGCGGCCCCAAGACGTTGAGTAGTTTGGTTTGTGCTTCGGCTGTTGTGACAATTTTGTTAATTTCTCGACGTGCATGTAACGGATCGTTCCCTTTGGCTTTCGTAATGAGTTTATCGGCCAAGTAACGTGCCTCCTTGGCTTTGTGTGTGGTAGTGACGATGCGTTCGTGCTCGACGAGCGATGTGACCATGTTTTTCAACATGGCCCACTTGTGTGCCGGAGTGCGACTGAGTTTGCGGAAATTAATACCTTTGCGCATTCGAATGGTACCAGGTAGTTAAGAATGATGATGATGATGATGATGATAGTTGCTGAATGAAAAGTGAATTCAAAACAAGAGTTTGTATGACTTTATTGAGAGTATACTAGTATTGTGAATTTGCGATGATCGGCGGTGCGGTGCTTTGCATCTCTCTCACAGTACCTTGGACAGTGGAGTGCTTTGTATTCAGTACAAAGTATTCATTGCGCGGGACGCTCGATTTACGGGTGACGGTAGGACTGACAAAATATTATTCGGAACCCTAAGCACTTAAAAGGCTCCCTAGTCCGAAAAAGCGCCCTCCGACGACAAATAATAAATAGGAGTAATGATGTTCTCGTTTTTGTTGTTATTATTTCTTCTTTGTTTCTTTCAAAGGATCCGATTGCAACAGCCTACCTTCTTTTATAGTCGACTCCTTTGTTCCTATTTACTTACTTGTCTTACGTAGAAGCCAAACATATCAATAGAACAGAATGCAGTCGACTTTGCGAATAATACTGGATGCGATAGTGCGGTCCATTGTATCACTCGCGGTGATAGGAATCGGAATGAACGCTCAAGCAGTTTGGACGGTGATACCGTCTCCGTTTTTGGCCTTGTGTGGCGGTTTCATCGCCTTTACGTGGATTTTTCCCACGTTTTGGACGTGTTGTGTATTGGGTATTTTGGGGACGCCATCTTCCTGGAAGAGTATTCTGCAGAGTCTTCGAAAACAAAACACTATCAAACAACATGGATTATCGAGTATTTTCGCTGTTTTCACAACACTCTGGCAAGGCCTCATCTTTCGACCATTTCATTGTCCCAAAAAGCTCCGTACACGGCTTCCACAATGGATCATTCCGCTTCTTTTTCGAGAAAATTCCGTCATGATTCCTCCCATCATCCATTCGTCTATCACATTATCCGTTCGCAATGAATACTGGATCTTGGTCAACGGTATAGGAACAAATTTAACAATGGCACAACAAAGTCAAGAAACAATACAACGACTCTTTGCAAGACCCTGTTGGTTGTATTACATTCCCACCAACAGTCTTTGGTTCGATTTGTTATATAAATTTGTTGAAGATCGCCTGGGATGGACGAAACCATTTCCACAACAACAACAACAACAACAACCACTCTTGTTTCAAACCCTACACAATGCCATTGTTCAAGCCGCGGCGGGACGGTATGAACGTGTGGTACTCATCACACACGCATCGGGAGTCTGTACCACGTTACAAGAATTACACGATATGGATCCACACTTTTCCCATCTGTTGCAACGATTTTTAGAAGTTTACACATTTGGTGGACCCAAGGTACCACACGTGGGTGCGTATTTGGAACATTTGGTCAATGGAAGAGATTCGGTGGCGTGGTGGGGAGTACTGTTTCCGTATCCGCGTGTTTGGCGAAATGTTCACGGCACGTCGATATCGGTCAACGGACGACTTTGCAAAGAACCCGAGCAATGGGGCCATTTGTTACAAGCGCACTATTTAGAACCCATGATAGAAAAGGGGGCCTTTCGGTCCAGTCGTTTAAATGCGTTTCGAAATGGACAAGCAGGAACGCGGGTCTTCCAGTTGAACTCGTCCCAGTAGAAAGAGAAATGGAAGTTTTCTTTACCGAATCACTTGTCTCATCATTTTGCAATCGGTCAATGCTCATCCCTTGAATTTCGAAAAACAAGGCAACGAACGAAGGATAGCCAAATATAGCTGGCTTCCCGTGGCCAGATTTTGTCACTTAGTTCGATCCTTTACAAGTAGCTAGTTCAAAAGGGCATGCGGCATGTCGGACGCGGATATTGTCGCAGCAGTACCTGTACTATACGATTGACAGAGAGAATTGTTTAGAACCGTTTTATTATTTTTACCAACGGACACAAAGTTTTGTATTTAAATCTCACCTGTGGGCTATTTGTCGGTTGAAGTAGGACGAACTTTGAAGCGCGATAGTCGACTGTAGCCAAACCTCCGCCGCATTTGTTCGAGAGAAAACGGTATTGAAGAAGATCGACTGAAAAAATGGCGCACCCAGAACCCAAAAATGGCAGGCGACAAAAAATAATAATAATGTGCGATGGCAATAACTCGAATCATTTCTTCCTTGATTACCAGTATTCATTCAACGAGAGAGTGCGTTTCGATTTGTAACACTCCCAAGATACCATAACAAGTATATCCAAAGCATGATGGAGGAAAGAAACAACATTCTCAAAATACCGCAAGAAGCTCCAGGAGAATTACCTTCTCGTTCCTGGGAGGAAGAAGACGAAGACGAAAACGAACCGAGAAACGACGCCGAGGAAGAAGAGGATGTCAATGATGATGACGACGACGAAGATTCCTCGTTTGGTCCTCCTCCACCACCACCGCCTCTCACGCCGCATCCGGAAGATACTTTAAATTATACGATAGCCAGTGATAGCTTATTTTACGATGAAGAGTCACCCCGAAAGACGGATCCTCCGCAAGTGTCTCCCTATTCCAAAGACAGCGAATACAATTACGATAACGATATTGACGACGATAGTGTGCCTCCCGGTGCACCCGCAGTGGATTGGGAAGAAGATCAATCGGTTGAAATCCCTCCTACGAAAGTCGTCAAGCGTTGGGACAAAAAAAGAGACACGAAGAAGAATGTTATTGCGACAAGATAAAAATTACTTTGCGGCCAAAGTAATTGCTTCGGTAGCGTGTTGTTTAATCGTTTTGGTGATCATTTTGACCGCAGGATTTGGTTCCGGGGCCTTTCGAAAAGACGAACAAAGCAGTGCCGTAGCTCCTCCGCCGACGATGCCGATAACCATTGCACCGACCGTGTCCCCACCCGCCGAAACCCCGGTGGCACCTTCCGTGGACAACAACAATTCCACGGTCAATCGCCCTTCGGTATTGCAAGATCTCTTACGGTCATCCAGTTATAATCCCGACGCGTTCACTGATGTTCAGAGCGCCGAATCACTGGCAGCCAATTGGCTCATTGTCTCGGATCCATTGCAATTGGATCCAACGAAAGATCAATTTCGTATTCAACAAAGATACGCCTTGTTGACTCAGTATTTTGCTGCCGATGGCTCGTGGAGCAATGAAGAAGGCTGGTTGACAGCGGAAGATGAATGCACTTGGTACGGTGTCCAGTGTGCCCAGGATGCTGGAGGCACTCGGAATGCCGTCGTTGCGATCAATTTCGCCGTCAACAATGTTGGCACGATTACACCGGATATTGCCATGTTGACGAATGTGACAACATTGAACCTGACGGGTAATCCTTGGGAGGGTGGTTTCCCTACAGCTATCACGAATATGCCACAGCTCCGCAGTCTCGACTTGGAAAACTTGGGTCTCACGGACGACATATCGTCCGTGGATTTCTCCGTGTTTTCCAACATGGAAGTGCTTCGCTTGCGAGGAAACTTTTACAGGGAACATTAAATTCGTTTTACTCCATGATCAATCTCGTGGAAGTGCAAGCCTCCGGTGGCAACAATCTTACTCTGGCAATCAACTCGAGTATTGCCAATTTGGCAAAATTGCAAATTTTGAATCTGAATGGATGTTCCATTACCGGCGGATTGGTGGCGGAATTGGGTGCGCTGACCGCCTTGACCACCATCGACCTCGGGCGGGCGGCACCGTCTAACACAGTCGGTTTGACGGGGCCCATTCCAGCCAGTATTAATCAACTGACACAACTCACCACACTCGACTTGTCCAGTAATCTATTGACGGGAGCGATTCCGGACATGACAGGCGTACCCTTACAGATCCTGCGTCTGAGTAACAATAATTTTGGCCAAGCTGCGATTCCGGATTCGATTTACACTTTGACAGGTCTCGTTGACTTGAATATGGCCAATTGCAAGCTTATTGGTAGTATTGGCACCGGCATCGGTAGTTTAACATCACTCCGAATATTGGCGCTTGATGCAAACTTTCTCAGTGGTGCTCTACCGGACGCAATGGACCAACTGCTGCAACTGCAAAGCTTGACTTTGCGCTTGAACATGTTCGAAACGGCTATACCCGCTTCTTGGACAAGTCTTGTCAATCTTCAAATACTTGACCTACAGAACAGCAGAATCACTGGGCCTATTCCCAGCACTGTGGGCAGCATGGCAAGTCTGCGTGAACTACGCTTGTCCGAAAATCGAATCACCGGTGCGATTCCTGGTTCGCTCACGCAGCTGGTGTTGTTGGAGGAATTGGAGCTGCATACGAATGCACTGACAGGTGGAATTCCATTCGATATTGGGTCTCTCGTCAATCTCCGCATTTTAAGACTTCATGACAACACTCGCGCCGTGATTCCTGGTTCCGGGCTGGTGGGCCAACTCCCTACGTCGCTCGGCAGCTTGACCAACTTGCTCGAGTTTGAAATCTATGACAATTTCATGAGCGGTCCACTGCCGTGGGAGATGGGAAGTCTAGTAAAGCTTCAGCTTTTGGATGTTGAATTCAATCTATTCACTGGTTTGGTACCCGATTCTTTTGCGGGACTGTCGTCTCTGCAAAGTTTTTATCTTTCAGGAAACAACTTTACCGCCGGCGCCCTACTACCCGAGTCTCTATGTTCCATTCCGAATCTGGACTTGGTATCCGACTGCGACGTGACGAATTCCTGTAGTCGATGTCCCAGCTAATCTCCTTATTTCTGCAAAAGTATTTGTACCATCTCTTGTAATGCATCCTGGAAAGCTTCTGATTCCAGCACAATTTGTTTTCAATTCCATTAATAATGCTAATCAATGCGCGCAGTAAGAACACACTATTTAGAAATTAAGCTCGAGTCGACCATAGAATGAATAGTGTTATCTGAAGGTCTGGGTTTGGTTGTGTTAAATGTATACCTTTCTCTGAATCTAAAAGATTGCGGACAAAAAGTAGCCAACAAATTTTGGTATTCCTTGCCGCTGCTGTGAAATGGTAAAAAAAGTTTCACATTGCTAGGTCAATCATCTGGGCATTATGGATGGATTTTGTACAGTGATATGTATAGTCAACACTTTGGTCCTGTACGAAATGAGCAATGAGTGTACAACATCAAATAAATAGATCTAGACATGAGCTCATGAACATTTGATTGTCAATATTGTAGGTATTAGGATATCATATCAATTGACAGCCAAAAAAATGCACCAGTCTGTACATGTGTTTGTCACAGCTTTCTCACGTGCTTACCACTTTAGTTGCATCAGAATCTGACAAGACAAGCCATTTAAAAGGCAATGCAAGTTGGTGAAACAAGTAGAGCAAATACATTCTCATTTGTCAGCCCTTGAATAAGCCAGGCATTTCAACCTCATCTTCCTCTGCCTCACTCTCATCTGCATTACCGACAACGTAACCTTCTGACGTTGGCGCGTTGCGGGCTTCCTGTAACCGATTGTTGAAGTAGCCAACGACAATTGCCAGCAGCATCAGTCCCAAGAAGGGCTGATAGGCTAACCAAGTAATGGCAATCACCACCACTTCAATCATGAGGGCAATTGGGAGCATGACGCAAGGGTCTGCAGTACCAATAATAACACGCACCAAGGGGATGCAGGTGCCAACAAAAAGAAAAGGGTTGCGCCAGGATAAGCAGAGCGGAAAAGGTAATCAGGATTCCGACCATTCGATTCTTCCATGCTTGGAAAATGATAGTCCCCTGAGCATTATCGTACATATCAAACGCAGACAAGCTCCCGCGCTCAAAGAGCAGTATGGGATAGCCAGACCGAAAGGTTTGATATGGTGCCAATGTGTTTCCCACTTGAGCAGCAATGATGGAAACTGTTTGCGGCGAAGTTACTATTTGATAAGTAATTCGTAGATCTCCAACTTGAGGAGATGAGGGATCATCTCCATAGTAGAATCCGTTTGAACCATACACCTGCATTCGATTGCGTATTGTTTCATTTGGAATATGTTCAACACTCACACCCTCTTCCATATCCTCAAACCAATTGAACTTTTGAATGATTGCATCGTTATTGCTTAGAACATAGGCTCCTAGTTGAATTGGCGTTGCTACAAACTGCTCGGATGTAAAGAGCATAGCGGTAGGGTTTTCATGGCCCTCAGGATCATGAAACTCATCCGATGGGTGCAACATTGTCTGCCATCCCTGAGTGTAGGTGAATACTGTGCCTCCTGCATCATTGCTTGAAGAAGACACCTCTTCGATCCATTGATACATTTCCACATGGCGCGCTAACCGAAGCGCTTGCGAGGGTGTGACACCCAAAACAATGTCATGAGCCGACTTTATGGCCACTGCATCTCCTGTGATATGCACCGGTGTTCCTTCCCGACTAGGATCTATTTCATTCATCATGGTAACTCCAAAAGAGACAGTATGTCGTTTTCCTGAATCAAGAGATTGATGTTGCGCAACAACATTTACTTCATTCCATATCAGTAGACATAGTGCGGACACCAGAACAAGCATCCCCGCCCCTGCTCGGACCGCAAAGATCAGAGCTTGATTTCCAAATGACTGGTGCACGCTGCCGGGAAACATACGCGCCATTTGACAGGATAAGCTGCGACGTGTCTTTAAAGCCTATATATACAAGTAAGAAAGAGATTGTGACGGAGACGGAATGAAAACACTTCTTGCCTCGACACTTTTTTTTTTCTCCTTTCGGCGCCTTTTTGCGTTGTTTTCTGTGATAAAAAGATTCAAACCGGTACTCATCTGCAGCCGACGACTCTCTCGGGACTGACTAAGACTCGGGATCTGTCTCATCACGAATGAACTCAAAGTAGCTAATGTTGTGCAACAAGACTTGCTTTTTAAAGATCATTGTCATCCTCCAGAAATCAGACCAAGGCATAGATTTTATCTTATTTCTTTTGCCATCTGTCTTAGGCGGTAAAATAGAGGATCATGAATTGGAACTGAAAGACAAACAAACCACAATTCTGAAAATCCCCATCTCATATAATCTTCCACGGCTGGATTCTTCAAACGAAATACAGGATAAGCTGAGTTCTTGAGTTGAACATTACAAACCTATAACCTGCAGCATTATATGGGAAATGCCGGCATTCTGTCCGTAATTCCGCTTTTGCGTGACGCGGAACGATACTCGTGACTGACTCCACACCTATGCCGCTTTGGACAGTTTCCAGAATTATTGCCCGTCACGAACACGCAACAACTTTTGGATGCAGTCTAAGGTGCGCAGTATAAGTAACATAGTCCTAATTTTTTCATTTGCGTTTGCGCATTTTTTATTGCGCTGCTTGCGCGGCGGCACACTGTTGCCGCGTTTCTTCGTCGTCCGTTCCGTTGCCTCATCACAATGACCTACGCATTATTTCCTTTCACAAACAAGAACCGTACCTGATAGTTAGTTAGTTTTGAAAGCTACAACAGCAGACTACGGAGTATTTGACTGTGCTGTTACGGTTTCCCATTTGTTTTTTGAATATCAAGATTTCGTTTTAAAGAAGGAGAATGAAAATTCTTATTCGTCTTTTTATTTTGACAGCTCTTCTTTCGATCTCGTTCGCCGTCGAGCCGAAAAAGCTTCCTTCCTCGACGATTCTCAAGCAGGCTGGTTTAAAGGAAAATACTATTAAAAAGATCGAGACCGGAAAGCGATTGAATCGTACGGAACGAAAAGAAATCAAAGATGCCGAGAAAGCCCGCTACATTGAACTCCGCAATGCCGGAGCCGATGAAGTCAGCAACACGGAAGAATCGATCGCTTTGCGCAATTACAAATTGAAGAATAAGAAGCGTAAGGGCCTCATTCGTAAGCGAGAAGCTACTTTGGCCGATATCTTGTTTCCGGGTGTTGCCGCGCAAGATTACGTCGTCGGAGAGCCCATTGCGGTCTACACGGACGTCGTCGAATCGCGGAAACGCCCGGTTCCCTATGACTATTATGACTTGCCCGGTTGCTCGCCTCCGATTGAGCCGGAATTTCGCAAAAGGTCCGCATGCGCAAAAATCTTGGAATGCGTTTGCAAGGCCGTGATCTCAAGGTCGCGCCTTTTGATTTCCGGGTCAAGAAGAACATGGGGTGCACTCCCATGTGCTCGCACACTTTGGACTCCAAGAAGATGCGCTGGATGCGTCGGCTCATTGCCGCGCAGTATCGAGTGCAATTGGAGTTGGATCAACTTCCGGTTCTCATGCGCAGTAAGGATTACAACTACGCCGTCCGCGGTTACCCCCTCGGTTTCATCGCACCCGAAAACTTTCACGGTTTGCGTCCGGGCGAGTATTATCTTTTAATCATTTGCGCTTTGTTGTAACGTACCACGAAGATCCGGCGGAATTCACGGGTGTCCGTATTACAGGATTTGATGTACATCCCGTGTCGGTCAAGCACCAATTTGCGGAAGGACAAGTCCCCGATGTGACCGGTGGGCGGCAAGTGCCTCCGCTGACGACTTGCAACGGTCTCGTCGACAACGACCCGGCCATGTACTTGGAATTGAAAACACAGGGAAGTGGATTACGAGTAGTGTATTCCTATGAAGTCGAATGGATCGAGTCCGAGTTGCCCTGGAGTGATCGTTGGGATGTATATTTGATTGGAACACCGGACGACGAGCTGCATTACTTCAGCATCGTCAACTCGTTGATGATTGTTCTTTTTCTGACAGGAGCCATCAGTACCATCATGATTCGGACGCTCAAGAAAGACATTGCAACTTACAGTGAGATGGACGCACTAGAAGATGGCATGGAAGAGACCGGTTGGAAGTTGGTCCACGGAGATGTGTTCCGCCCGCCACAATTTAACCCCATGCTTTTGTGTGTGCTGGTGGGAAATGGTGGACAGATTGGCGCCGCATTTGGTCTAAGTATGCTGGCGGGTGTTCTCAAAATGCTCAATCCCATGCAGAAGGGTCAAACTTTGACGTGTCTTATTATTCTTTACGTCTTGTGCGGAAGCGTGTCGGGATACACCAGTGCTCGCTTGTACAAGTACATGGATGGAAAACGTTGGAAAATAAACATCATTTTGACTGCTGTGGGATTACCCGGAATTCTCGTGTCGATCTTCATTTTTCTGAATATCTGGTTGAGCTTCGCTGGGGCCGCCACTGCTGTCAGCATTTTCACTATCATCAAGCTATTTCTTCTGTGGGCGCTCGTTTCCACACCGCTTGTTTTCCTTGGAGGTTTTATTGGATTCAAGGTCGATCGAATTGAAGTCCCTTGCAAGGTCAATCAGATTGCTCGGGTAGTACCTTTGGTACCGTGGCACGTGCAATCACACGCCACTTTTTCATGGGTGGTATCTTGCCGTTTGGAAGTGTTTGCATCGAATTGGCCTTCATCATGAGCGCCTTGTGGCTTCACCAGATCTATTACGTCTTGGGTTTCCTGCTTATTGTTTGGCTCATTCTAGTCGCAACATGCGCTCAAGTCTCTATAGTCCTCACCTATTTACAACTATGTGCTGAAGATCACCGCTGGTGGTGGAACTCGTTCCTGCAATGTTCTTCTGCGGGTTTATACCTTTTCCTTTACAGCTTATACTTTTTGGTCAGCCGTCTGGAAATGGTTGGAGTGCTGCCGGTCGTTATATATTTGACCTACATGGGCATGATTAGTTTGTGTTTTGGTTTGGTTTGCGGCAGCGTGGGATTTTTATCCGCATTCTGGTTCACCAAAACGATCTATTCGGCAGTCAAGATCGATTAAAACAAGCACTTAATATTACTTAATGAAACATATTTGTTCCGGCGATGCTATCTGATTTTCCTAATCCCTAAACAAATCATTGTGTGCTTAGAACCTTTCGAGGAAATGTGTCGTGTGAGAAACTCACCCATCGGAAGCGAGAGTGAAGAAGCGCTGCAATGTGCAGTAGCAATGAATTGGCCTACCATGCGAAATCTTATTTGTTTAGCCAATTCTCTTCGTGATAGCTGCTGTTGCACGATTCATGATAATTTAAAGTCAGTCCATTCCGCGGCTAAAGGCTAATTTGATTGTCTGTCGGAGACTTCCCTTTCTTCCTCCGTGTGTGGCTCGACGCGTTCAGGATTCCTTTGCTTTTGTTTAAATAAGGCAATGCGTTGCAAAAGAGAAAGATTTTCAGTTCGAGAGGATGCTGCAGCGGTACTACAGCCGGTCGTCGAGCTTATGTCTTCATCGCATATAACGTGTGTTTCGTTCGGTTGCTGCTGTTCCAATTTTAGTTGCTCCAACAACTCTTCTTCTCGACAAACTTGCTCATTCTGCTCCAAAATAATCTGTGCGACTTGCTCTTGTGTCCATATTCTTTCTCGCTGATTGAATAAAGTCAAATAGCGATGCAGCTCCTCGTCTAAACTCGATGTATTCGGAATACGATTTTTGTTCGATACAAGTTCCTCATAGATGACACGAAGCTGCTGCGCTTGGTCACAGGGACTTCCGGATCGAATGGCCTGTATTGTACTCTTAACATTCCTCGCTTCTAATACCATTAAAGTAGCTGACATAGCACCACCCGCAAATCGCATCGCTCGTGCTCCACGCATGAGATTCATAGATGTTCGTGTCATCCACCGAGCTCCTTGACTTCCGGCTTGACTGCTCATTTCAGCACTCACCGCCGTACATCGCCCCAAGGAAGTCAATCCAGCAGCACTGAGCATGACACTTTTCTTTTGGTCAAGTGCTTGCTGGAACTCGGGGTCCGAAAAATGACTATACGCACTTGGATCGTCCTGGTAGAAATCCGACCGCACGTGCTCGCGCATCATCGCATCGCGCAGTATTCCCGTAATGTGCAAAATATTCCACAACATGCTGTGCAGTGCCAGAATGCGTTTGGCCAGTTGTTGTGGTTCCGAATAATAATGCATCGCATCCGAACCGGTTTGAACCGCCGTGGATCCTCCTCCAAACAAAAGACTCGCCACGAGTAACGGTGGACCAACGGGTGTCAAAATGGTCGCTGCCGCCGCAATCCCCAATGCCCCCGATACTATTCCTACACTGGAACTGCCCAAGCCAATTTTGTTTAGGAGTTGCTTGGAGTGCTCCAATTGTTCCGCAACAGTGGGAATGTACTGTGACGAGTAGGTCAATAACAGGACGACTCGGTCATATATATCCAATAAATGATCCAAAGATTGCTTTCGCTGGTCGTGATGCGGCTCTGTCAAAAAATCAATGACAAATTGCAACCCAAACAAGTGTTGACATTCGAGACAGACTGTTACACCTTCTGCCGAAAAGTCGGGAGATGCATGTTGTTTACAGACGGGAGTTCCACAAATGAGACAGGAAGGTGATTTCGGTCGCTTCCATTCACTGTGAATGAACTTGGAAATACGCGGAAAGCGACTTGTTGTTGTTGTTGTTGCTGTTGTCGTATCTGTAGATGCTGATGGAACTATTTCCTTTTCGTTGTAATCTTTCGTTTCATCGTCATCTTTTTGTTTTTCTACCACTGTTGGCTCGACTGACGATGATCCTCTTATGCTGACACAGTCTTTGACTGTTTTTTTCTTGCTGTTGCTGCTGCTGCTGCAATTGCAACGCCCATTTTGAAAGACGAGGAAAGCGCGCCACATTCGAAGTGCCGAATTTCTCGGAAAGTAAACATGTCGTACAACAGGCATCGTCATACAATACGCCATTCGCATTGCATTGCAACTCCAAATTCAGTTTACGCATAGTTTCGAGTGCTTCATAAGCGCTGTTGATGTCCTGCGTCTCGTTAGTACGATTGTCGGTGTTAATGCGATTCGATGATGATGATGATAAGGAAGTCATAACATCGTCCTCATCATGATCATGCTGCTCCTGTCGCTGCTGCTGGGTATCGCTTGTCGTCATTTTCGATGCTTGATTTTGTAGAGTTAGAAAGAATGCCTACGTGACGAGAATATATATATATATATATATTGCTTGCCCTGCTATGAAAATAACGAAGGAATGATCATGCTCTTATGGCTTCCGAATGAATGGAAACTACCAGGTATTATTGCGCGAGGAGGACGATGAGTCGTGATTGCGTGGAGGCATGTTGTATGTCCGGGTGCACCCACGTCGATAAATTTCACTACGAGAGCTACGTGAAATAACGTAGACATTCGAAGCCAGCGCTGCATCTAATGAATCTAGTTTTAAGTAATGATGCCATTTCGATGTCGATTATCGTTCATTGTCATGAAAGAATCATGCCCATGCCGGAGAAAGCGACAATGGTGTCCATGCACAATAGAGCACAAAATTTGGTAGAGCAAATCGTTTTGGATCTTCACTCTATATCCGGGTACCCCCACTTCGATCGTCCATTCGTTTTTTATTTATTTATTTCGTCGTTTCGACACATCATCACATTCATTCATTTCATTTCATTTTAATTTATTTCATTTCATTTCATTTCATTTCATAGTCTAACAATACTTCGTATGATGAAACGTCGCCGTGTTCATCAAAGACTTCTCTTCTTCGTTATATTGTGTTGTTGTGTTGTTCTGCATCATGCCTTTCTTCTACAGAAGCTATCACAACAACATTCACAAAGCAGTCTTTTGGGGAGACAAACGCCGATGACAGCGACAGCCGATCAAGGGAAAGATACTTCCATTATGAACTCATTTCTTACAGAATTACAAGCCTCAATTCAACAACAAACTTTCTCATCCATTACACTCTATGGACCCTCCAAGACGACTTTGAAAAAGATTACCGATAACGAAAAAACCCGTGGTTGTTTAATTCGTATCACCGGCCGTCTGATTCAAAGCAAATATAGTAGTAAAAACGGCAACAAAAAGACTACTTGTCCTTCAACTCAATGTCAAGTCACTTACAAGTATCATTTGGCGACCGACATTGTCAAGAATTGGCCTTTATCGAGTGTGCCACAATCGATTCAATCCTTATTGCTATGGACGACTTCTACGTCGAAAAGTGACAGCGACGGCAACAAAAGTTCTCTTCTTCTCGATCCAAGTGTTGTCGTCCCGTCGGAATGGGGGACTCCGACACCGCAACAATCGCAACTCAGATTACATACCGCCACGTTGGAAACTACAACCGCACGATATCAATTGGATTTGCGAACCAATACTTTATCGCGTCACGAAATCACCAGCACTGCTGCAACCCATACTCCGCAACCGCACGATCGCTCCAAAGCCGTACCCGTGTCTACCGAGGCACCCATGTGGCAAGCTTTGGGTATATTGAATGAGCAAGGCAAACCGCGTCTCAACATGGCTTCCAAATACAAACAATGTCAAACCTTTGTACAATTGTTGGCGCAGCGTATACCGTTCGGGTCCGAAACGTCATCTTCGACGATGCCGAAGAAGATTTTGGTGACGGACATGGGTTGTGGAAGAGGTTATTTGACATTTGCCTTGCATCATTACCTGTCGGAACAGCAAGAAAAACACGACGGTTCATTTACTGTGCATTCTGTCGGAATGGATGTTCGACCCAAGTTAGTTCAAGAAATTCAAGGCATTGCGGATGGTTTGGGACCACCGTTTGATACGTTGCAGTTCATGACGAGCACGATTGAAGATTATACCTCCACCATGAGAACATCTGACCACGGTGAAGACTATCAGATTTTGATGGCGTTGCACGCGTGTGATACCGCCACTGACGATGCTTTGTGGGCAGGAATTCAACAAGAAATGGATTTATTGGTGGTCGCACCCTGTTGTCATCGACAAATTCGACCTCAATTGGACTCGTATCATGCACAACAAAAGCAACACGCTCTGTCGGATGTGTGGCAATACAATATTTATCGGGAACGACACGCGGAAAGTGTGACGGATACCTTGCGGGCTTTGTTGTTGGAATGGGCTGGCTATCAAGTGCAAGTCTTTGAATTCATTGGTGGTGAACATACGAGCAAGAATGTCATGATCACGGCAGTACGGACTACTGCGGCTACTAGAAGGAAGAATGCTGGTGAGTTGGAGCAACGCATTCAATCCTTGGCATCGTTTCATGGAATTCATCAGCACACACTGGCGCAGCATTTGGGCTTAGCGTTACAACTAGTACCTGGACAAGACGTTAACAACGAGACGGTGAAGAAACGATCGAAATATGGATTGCCGCAATAAAATGCGAGCTGTAGCAATAATTCTAACGCACGTAATTTCAATCATGCTGGCTCGACTCGATATTTATCAATACGAATACGTTACGCACTACAATCTGGTTCCTCCCAGTCATGACGAAATAAACGTGGTTCATTCCCTTCTCTTCCTCTGTTGAAAGACCTCACTGTTGACGCTTTTTTCCTCTATTGCTCGACGACAACCGGGGCAAAGTACTGCGGAAATTTGGCTTGCACCATCAACATGCGATTGTATGTCTCCAAATCCGTATCGGTCGATAATTCTCGAGTCACAAAAAAGCTGAAAGGGGAGAAAGGTAGATAGAATGAAGCAAAAAAAAGTGAGCGGAAAGAAACGAAGCCCATTGCAGTTTTCATTCGACGCACCGCAACTTCTTGAGGACTATTGACCTGCCCAATGACTTCAACAACCATTTCCGAAGACAAATCAATCGGTAAATCACCATGTTCGGTCGACAAATGAATCATTCCTCCGTCGGCGCATTGCATTTGTACGATACTACCGACCGGACTCGCAATCTTGCCGACGACGCTCACAATCATGTCAACGTGTTGACCGAGTGTAGCCGCGTTGACGCGGGGATAATAGCCGTCCGGTTGTGCTGCCATTTTGTTGTTAGTGCGCTGTTGTGTTTTAAACGCCGTTAGAATCAGCTTCGAGGAGAAGTGAAGGAATGCAGCACAACAATAGAGGCGCCCGTCATTTGTTTTTTGCCACCAATAACGAATAAGGGCGCCAAAAAGGAAGCGGAGCTGAGGCTATTTCTCTATACACAAATAGTGTTCCATGTTTTGACTATAGCAAATTCTTACCACTTTGTCAACATGACTCCAATTATTAGCAGTCTTGAGGGGCACGTTATCATAAGCTTAGCTCTAATCTTAATCGATGGAATCTGATTGGTGCCTTCGAGCCGCATTGTGCATTGTGCATTGTGTTTCTATGAAATCAAACTTGAAGATGATCAACATCCAAACACGATTACACACTATGTTGCTGTCGTGCTGGCTAGTCACGGTTGTAGTAGGGTGATTGATTCTTCTCAAACACTAGAAACCTCCCACACTTCATCGCAAAGTTCCGTCATCAAGAGGCTAGACATGCGTTTTATTTCGTCCATGAAAATCACGACGACAGCAACTTTTCATGTCTAATTCCATGACAAAATGATGCACGAGTCGAGACCTTTCAGCCCAGCAGTACCTTCTATAAAGTACATCGTAGCTCGATTCTTGAGTTGCTTTATCCTAAGTTCTCCATACAAATCAAATCGACGCGGATTAAGTCGACGGCAATATCCCGTGATTTTTCTTTGTGAAATTTGTACACTTGTGGCAAATCAAATTGCATTTCAGCTACGACATGGAAGGAATATCCCCACGCCGTGACTTGTTGTTGCAAGAACGCTCTCGTCGATGTCTTATGAAACGAATATACCGTCCGTCGAGCCAAACGACAAGCCGTACGTAAAAATCTCAAATCCATGCCAGCATTTTGTTTCGTCCCAAAGGGTGGATTGGTTAATACAGTATCGACGCAACGCGAATGGAGAGGGACGCCATCTTTATCCTGAGCAATAAGTTGTCGTGTTTCCAATGTCGATGCTTGAATCATATTGCCTTTCGGAGGAAAGCGACGTTTATTGTTGCTTTTGTTACTATTCTTTGTTGTTGTAGATGATGATGGTGATGATGATGAAATGACCGATGCCACTTGAGCATGGATCCACTCGACAGCTGTCTCCAATTCCATTTCTTCGACATTTTCTTTCGCTAATTGCAAGGCATCTGAATCGCAATCTAACGCCAACACGAGATCCGTCTCGATGAGAGCACAACCCAGTGTCAACATGCCTGTACCACAACCCAAATCCAAAGCTGTCGTTCCTGGGCCCAAATCGCCGCGCTCCAAGGCCGTCAGTATCACCGAGGCCGTTAATGAAGGACTGGTCGGATACTGTTCCAGCGTAATCTAGAGTATACAAGGAACGAGCAGCACGCATGAGGAAACACATTGTAAGAGTATCATGAAAGAAGGACTTTCTCATCAAACGAAGCGACATAAAAGAAGCGTACGATTGATCATTGATAATGATTGTCATCGAACATCGAACACTTTTTTTCCCTTGCTTACCTTAGGATCCGGAAATTCTCGCTGAATGCTCGATAGTGCGGATTCTAAGTGTTTGCGCTTCATTTGTTATTAAAAATCATACAAATAAAGACTCAACTGTTGCATTTGTTACGGTGTTGTTATTATGGTCGTCGCTATTTCATTATTTCTCGTCACCTCGAAAATCGTTGGTGGATCTGTTGTATCGCGAATCAATCGCGACACTTGTGATTCTCCACTATCGGCCCTAATGTAGGCGACCTTTCACGACGACTGCAAATTTGTCATGAGTCATCTTTCACCATTCATCATCCATTTTTCGGGTAGATTTGACTGCAATGACATGAAACCAGAAACCAACATCGATCATTGGCAATACAATTAACGATACTCACAATCGATTTGCAGTCGAAACGTAGAAATGCGCAAAGATACAACGCTTCATATGTCTACGTGAAATTAACGTAGGACCCGTAGTAACTTTATCGATCTAGGTAGCATACGGAAATTCTCGGATTCGACATCATCAATTCTCGGGTCCAACAGCGACAACCTCATTTTCATCGTAACGTTCCTCAACAAAGCTTCATAGACAACGTATGCAAAAATCGACATGAATTGGAACGCCTTACATGAAAAAAGAACACAGATGCAATGTTCTTGCGAAATGTCTAACATTCGATGTGCACGTTTCATTAGCTCATTAGCAAGCTTGCCCAAGTGCCAGGAAACCAATTTCGAATCCGTAACGGTTTCTTATCAAAAGTAATTGGCATCCATAGGAAGACTAAACGTCCTTGGTACTTACGGTCGAGTAAAATCGTTTCATGGAGTCACTCAACCGACGTAGACTTTCCGAATTTAGTTCACGTTCCAACTGCAAGCGATCAATGGCTTCGGCTCGCTTGATTTCGGATCGTTCCAGCGCAGCAGCCAGCGACACGATTTGCTGACGTAATGTCTTGACATCATCACTGGTGCTTTCTGTGGCATCATTTAAAGTCTGCGCAATCGATTTGTCTTTCGATAAGGACTCGAGTTGCCCCATTTCCTTTGTAAGGCGATCCACTTCTGCTTCCCTCGCCGCTAAACGGGCACTTGTCGTTTCCAATGACCGCTCCAAAGACTCTACTTGTTCCCTTAGGTCAGGAACATTCTGGGCAGCTGCCAAATTCCGCTTTACGCGCTTCAATTCACGTTCGATCATTTCGTACTTTTGCTCCCATTCTGTGACGCGATGAATCACTTGATTCAAGGCTTGGCGCTTTTGAGACAGCTCGTTCTCTAGCTGCTGGTGTGTAGTCGAATCGACCATTCCTTCTAGCTTCTTTTTCGCCGACAGCAATTCCTGGCTCTTGGATGCCAGAAGGCGTTCTTTTCCATCAGCACCGCCTCCAATTCTAGTACACGATGTTCAAGGTCGCCCGTATTCGAGTCTTGCGCTATAGTGTTGCGTAACCGTTCCTGAAGTAGTTGCGTCTCTCTTTCAAGATGGTTGCGCGCCTCGGTCACTTGTTCACACTGAGCCTGTAGATCTTTGATTTGACCCAGCATTTTCAAGTTTTCAAGACGCAGCTGTTCATCGATACCAGCATTCGAGTGCAGCACGGTCAACTGTTCCGAGAGTGAATCTCTCTCTTTAGCTGCGCATTCCAACTGAAAAATCAAAGATTCCTTTTCTCTCACAAGTTCATTGAATGACACTGACGCCGCTTGAAGTTCGCGATGCAAGTGTTCAATTCCTTCCGCCTTATCGTTGTCCACAGCAATGCTTGATTTTGAACAACTAATGGACTCCATCTCAGATTGAAGCGTAAAAAGCTGATCTTCGGTTCCGTCCAGTTGCTCCTTGATCAAGGCAAATTGAACCAGCAACTCTTCATTTTCTTCGGTGAGAGCATCTCTGTCATTGATAGCTTGTGTTAAGCGACGTTGACATTCACCGAGCGTAGCATCCGTCTCGACGATTCGGTTAGCTAGTTCATCACGCTCCGACTTGAAAGCGTCTCTTTCGCTAGAAGAGGCTGACAATTGATTCAGCGTTTCGCCAAGTTCTGCCTGTAGCGCATCTAAACGACTCTGCTGTTCTTGTTTTGTGTGATCCATTTTCTTCAGCGTCTTTCCTAGTTCGGCTAAATGGTGTGTAGTCGTGTCTTTTTGTTTCTGTAGATTATCCTTCTCATCAGAAATACGCTTGATCTCCCTGCTTAACAATTCAATCTGACTTTCAAGGTTATCACAGTTGACTTTCTCCTGTGCGGAACTCTTTCTGAGCGACTCAACCTCCGCCTGCAGTGCTTTATTTTCCATTTGTAGTCGTAACAGACCGTCATGCAGCTCTGAGCTTTGTAGGGTTGCGACTTCCGATGAATTGTTCAAGTTTATTATCTCATTGTCCCTTTTCACGATAGTTTCTTTCAGTAGCAATATTTCGTTTTTGAGCGATTCGAGCTCCTCCTTTGCTTGGAATTCTGCGGCCTTGGAGTTTTCTCCACTCGTCTCAACAAAATTCTGCAGAGACCTCAGAGCTATATTGTTAGAAGTCAGCGTTTTCTGTAAGCGGTCGCGTTCTTCGGATAAGCTAGTGACCTCTTTAGCGAGGAACTCGGCCTTTTCTTTATACTGCTTCAGTTCAGCAACTTGCTCCAAAAGCGCGGGTCTTTCCTCGTCTCTGGCAGCGACTGCATTCTCGAGTGCACGACAATCTGCGGTTCTCTGTTCGACAATAATGTTTTGCTGCTGCAGCTCGTGTTCATGACGTCTCTGTTGCTCATTCAACTGCCTTAATAGTTCTTCTCGTGCATGGCGTAGTTTTTGAAATTCGGCCTCGCGTGCTTGTTCGCTACGACGTGATTCAGCTTTGACTTCTTCCATCATCATTGCGGATGCTCTAGCTTCTTCTTGCTGCGCCTCTTGCACGTTTTGAAGTTCTGCCTGTAACTTTTCGCATTCAGCTTCTTTCATCGTCAACCGATCTAAGATAATAGTCTCGTGTCTCCTCTGCTCCTTGGTCATTTCCAGTTCTGTCTGCAACCCACGGTTCTGCTCCGATAAATTAGAGCACGTCCCCTCAAGCTCTGTGATATGCCTTTGGAGCCTTCGGATTTCACTGTCTAAATGGAATGTCCCGTCAGAACCATGGGAAAGAAAGGCACGATCACCCGTCCCATGATTGGAATGAGTTGGCGATGAACCATCTTGTACTGTTATTGAAGGAAAGAGAGGGCCAGGACTTTGCGGTAACGATGTTTCAAATCCACCTCTTCTATGAGGCGTTGACGGTGGAGTATCAGCATCAGCAAACGACTTGCTCGTTCCGTCTTGTTCTCGGTGTAAATTCAAAATGTTCGACGGCTCTTCATCCACGGCAGGAATGGAATATGTGTCATTCGTAATGGAAGTATCAAATCGGACCGACATACGCTCTTGATCGGAGGCTATGGATTGACTAGAACTGCGTAAAGCTCCTCGAAGGAAGGCATTCGTTACAAGAGCAGCTTTATCAGACATACAAGCCTCCGACCCGTCGAAATCGATCTCATCTTCCCAACCGTCTCCGTCGTCACAGCTTCCATTCTCTGATACAGTGGCTAGCGCGTCAACTGTCGATCCACCTTGTGAAGGTGCGGAGGAAACCCCCGATGTTGGAAGATGATCAACTACTGGACCGTACTTGCTATCGTCCTCTTCATCATCCTCTGATAATTGTGAACGGGCAACAGTGCCAACAGAGTCAACTTTAAGAAGATCCTTCTGATCAGGTAGCTGGTCGACAACAACCTTAGTCTCCAAAGGGGGGTTCTGAAGGCGCTTCAGAGGCGTCTTCTTTGCTCATGGCTCGGCATTCGGAAGCTGTGACCTGAGTAGCCATAGAAGCATGAGATAAACCCGGCGATAAGACAGTCGGGGTAGCATCGACAACAGGACCAAACTCGTCTTCCCTAGGATCAACCTGGAGTTGCGACTGGGCACCAATAGTCAATTCGGATGCAGCATCCCGTGCAATCTGCGCAACTACCGAATCCGGTGCAGGAATAAAGTCTACAAGTTGCTCCTCTTCAGTCTGGTCAACCGGCTCGTCGATTCCCGATTGGGGATTGGGAGCCGCTTCTGCCGACGTTCCAGCATCGTTCTGTCCCCAGCTATCATCTTCACCTTCTGTACCGTCGGCATCGTCTAAATCTTCTGCCACCACGGAAGGTGCGAACGCGATAGTCGAAGCGGCACCGGAAGGGTGCTCAGGAGTCCCAGGAAGTGGTTGAATTGGGGTAACATCGACCACTAGGCCAAAATGAGATACTCCTTCTTGAGTAGTGTCATCGACAACAGATAATATCTCTGACGGATCTGCAGCCACACCAGTCGACGCATCTCCGTACCTGGACGCATCGCCGTACCGTGAATCCGATCGAGGAGGTACATGATCAACCAGCTGATCTTCTTCTGATCGCAACGGTCCTGGCATTTCCTCGTCAACAATCGTTTCGTCACCGACTAACGACCCCTCGATAACAGTGTCCTCACCCTCTAAAGTAGCCTCATCCTCTTCGCCAAGCTGGACTAAAACGGAATCTGAGCGAAGATTCATCGGAGCAGGAGTCAGCGGCGTGTAGTCAACCACATTACCGTAAACAACCTTTTCGCCAGTGCTGTCAACATCTCCATCTTCTTTTGTCAAGCCTTCTGAACCTGTCACATCGACGGAAGCTTCGCGAACAAGTGATGACACAGGTCCTATTTCGGATGGTGTTTGATCAACTACTACAATTTCGTCACCGGCAATTGTAGAGCTTGGTTCTTCCCCATCATGACCACTCTCTTGATCTTCCAAAACCGGATCCTCCTGATCCCAGCCACTGGCACCTCCAATGGTAGAATCATAGCAACTGTCGTCTTCAAAATCCTTTTTAAAGTGAACAGCAAGAGAATTGGCCCCTGAATCGGACACAGAAGGCCTCGGAGTTTCAGGCAATACGTCAACAACGGGCCCGTAGTTCATTTCATTCTCGTCGTCATACACTTCTTCTTCCACTGACATTTCTGTGTTGCGGGTTACATCTGCCCCAGCTGCTAGTGCAGCTACGGATGGATCCAGCTCCGTGTCATTTTCCGCTGGCATCTCCGATGGCGTATGATCTACAAGATGGGAGTGCATGGTGAGTTCGGAAGAGAATGTGGTTATTTTCTTCCGAGAGCTCTTGCGGTCTACGCCCGTTGAAGCGGTTTTCTCACTCTCTTCGTCATCTAGAATGTTGTCATCCTCCCAACCACGTGGAGAAGCAACATCAGACGCTACTCGTTCACCAATTGTTGAATCCCCGTAATAGCTCTCGTCCATTCTGTCATCTTCCTCAAAGTCTCCTTTCAGCGCTGAAGCATGAACATCCATTGAACAATTACCCGAATACGAAACTGAACGATTTGGGGTCCGTGGTAAATGATCAACAATAAAACCAAAATTGATTTCATTTTCATCATCGTATACCTCTTCATCCTCACCGTTGCCTGTATCTCTTGTAAGATCCTCCTCGGCAGCAAGGACTTTAACAGACGGGTCTAATACAGAGTCGGTTCCATCCCCTGGCAGCTCCGAAGGAGTGTGATCTACAACGTAGATCTGAGTTGTAAGTTGCGAAGAAAACGTAGCCGTCTTCTTTTCAGGACGTTTTGTTTCCAAAGTCATGGTTGTATTTCCCATTTCTTCTCCCTCGTCCTGATCTTCATGATCATCATCGACAAGAATATCATCGTCATCATCCCAACCGCTATTTGTGCCGCCAGCCACTATTGAATCTCCATTCAGTGTGTCGTCCATTTCTTCATCTTCTCGTATATCTTGTTCAAGAGCTTCGGCATGAACAGCCAGTGAACCGGTAAAAGGAGCCGGTGGGAGGTCATCCAAGGAACAAAGAGATTCTTTTCGAGACGAAGCAACAGGTGTCAAATCAACCACCAGCCCAAAGGCATGTCTACTATTTTGTGGATCGCAGTCCACAAATTCATCTTGGGCCGCAATGGAGTCTATCTCAGGAGCGAGCACATCCACAGAGGCGTCGGTAGACGGCTGCGGCTTTATCTGAGATGGAGTGTGATCGACGACAGTGGGTTCCTTTGGTTCTTCAGGCTCATCAATGAGAACCGAGAGGTCGTCTTCATCGTCGGCCCATCCGCTAGTCTCTCCGATTGTCCCGTCTCCATCATTACCTTGCACCGCCAACGAGTCTCCCCGGACCAGAGGAATTGCAGGCGTTCGCGGCAAGTTATCTACTAAGGGAGCAAAATTGATTTCGTCTTCATCGTCATAAACATCTTGCTCTTCTTCAATAAGGCGATCGTTTGGATCACCCACCGGGCCCGTATCACGAGTTCTATCATCAGCAGCGGCCAAAACAGCCAAAGAAACGTCCGAAGCCTGAATCAAGTGCTCTCCGCTTAAAGGGACGTGATCTACTACCATTGTTAAAGGATACACTGTTTGCTGAAAGCCGGCACCAGTCTCCCCATCGTAAGTAGCATGTCTAGATCCAATCTTCTCTTCTGCAACCTGATCCGTGGGCCCCGAAAGATCTAAAGCGAAATCATCGTCATTCCACCCATCATTGGTGTCAGTTGGTTCGTGTGGAGATTCTTCGTCGCGAAGAGGCCCAAGTACCACCTCGGTGTGTTGGGCAGCCGGAAGTTCCGTTTGCAACACCATTTGAGATCCGGAAAGATTCAACGAGTCATCTTCCTCATTCCACCCGTCATTTACATTGATTGACTCTTGTAAACTCACATCTTTCATCGGTTGCGGAACGTCTGGTTGTCTCGACGAACACGAAACATCGAAGGCTTCCTCTTCATTTCCCCATCCTTGCTCCTCGGGTGCTGTGATTTGTGTAGCCGGCATCTCGTCGTGCAAATCCGGAATTCCCTCCCAGTAGTTTTGTTGTGTGTCTACCTGATCAAGAACTTGATCTAGTTCGTCGTCATTCTCCGCCCAGCCATCCTCTTCATACTCCTCATCGTAATCATCTTCGTTCGGTTGTGTCACTTCCGCGAGGAATTGCGTCAGTCGTCCGCTCAATCGATTGACACCGGCGGCAAGACGTGCCGAAGGGGGTATCATATTCCTATTATAGTCCTCTGCTTCCTCTTCATTCGCGCGCTCGCTTTCGGAGTATTCTTTTTCTTCCTCTTCTCCCCAACCATCCGGTTGTGTGGCACGCAATAAATTTGACCACATTGTGATTTCAGCGAAGCGACTACGGAGTGACTGAAAGGATTCTGAAGAGTCTTTTCGTCGAACAAGCAGCTTCTCTTGTCAGACCTTGTCAGAGAAACAAAATAAGAATGAAAAGTCAATGAAATAGAGGCTTTTTGTTGATGCAAATAATAGCAAAATACAACATCAACAACAACAACGAGCGACCAAAAACGCGATCCTCTCTGCGATCTCGTCTCCTTGTCCCTTGCCTCTCGCCGTGACCGCGAGACTACAATCAATGTGACAGTAAATCGAAAGGGATCCGTTACGAACACGTACATTTTCAACGGATGGCACTGGCACTGACGACTCAGGGACAACACGGCAAAAACCAAAACCGCCTTCTACCACATTCTTTTAATCCGCTAGAAACGGAAGATTATTTGCTTATCATGCCAAGGCAAGTGTCGACATTTCTTTCAACGCAAGAAAATGGAGGCAATTTTTTGTAATGTATCAAAAGTCTACGTCTAACTCAAGTAGAATCTCGTAGGGAAATTTATCAATGTAGGTGGCACCCGGAACGTATCGAATTCGGTCTCATCAATTATTCCCGGGTCCGACAACAACAAGATTCGTCGATACATCCCGCAACAAAGCTTTATAGAATCCGTTAACAAGAATTGGCATGAATTGGGACATCAAGCATGAAAAAGACAACATATGCAATGCTGCAAATGTCTACGTGAAACCCACATCGGCCCTCGTAGAAAAATTAATCGACGATATCTTTGCCGCGATTGTCGGTATCGTCGCTTTTCACAAACGTAGCAACTTAACTTGTGTTAGTTTAGTTTTTGCAGCTTTTTGAACACTAGTTTGCTTCTGTCAGTTAGCATACTGAAACAATATGTTCTATTCGTTACAAGATGTAATAATGTATAAGTCAGAATCATGGTGTCCCCAGAGTTTATGGATCAAATGGACAAACCGGTAAGTTGCTTTCGTCCTCTTCTTCTTCAATATGAAAGCAGATTACGTCGTCTGGATTGTCGGGCTCGAGCTCGTCATCAAATTGGTAATGTAAGTCACTTTGTTTGGGTACGTCTTCGTATACGTCTTTTTCCGCCGCATTGTCTGTGGTTGGGGGCGGCGGATGCTCCGATCCTCGCCAATCGAGTTCCAAGCCTTCCATGTCACTTTGTTCTTGATACAACTCTTCGGAAATGCGACCGGAAAAGGGCGTGATGGAGGGCCTTACAACCCTTGAACTGACGGGCAGGTTCATTTGTGATGATACAGTCAACGTTGAAGAGAATATGGAAAGTCTCGATCCTGTTCGATTGCAGTGACTTTGGTGGTCGCTTCCTTCTGACTGTTTTATTCCTGATTGTGTCGTGCAGCACACCGAACATCCCAGCCACGAAAACAACACCTGGACTGCCAATTGAATATCTGGTTTACGTAGGGAGAGCATTGCCGTCAAAAATACCTGAAAGAACGCCAGTAATATAGCCGACCAAGTCGCCCAAGCGTTGCGGATAAAGAGCAGCAGAATAGAAGGTGCAATTATACATGCGTAGCAAATAGCGATTCGAAAAAAGAATACAGTGATTGTTCGCCTTTGCCCTTTCTTCGGAAGCAGTTTGTTGCGTCGAGTTTTCCAGACTAACCACCCTACGTAAGAAAACGGAATCAAGCAGGAAATAGGGATCAGAGCCAGCCACAGGAAGAGTAGCGATTTTTGATCGTGGTTGATCGGTATGCACAAAACGTCGTTTTGCATGACAGGTTCAATCGGAAAGCTCGGATATCCGAAGGACGAACACGTCGCAATCACCGCCGCCCATGAATACACAAATAATGCATTCCGTGTGGCTCTCTTTCGTGTTGGAGGTAAATAGCGCAAACAACACATACTACTGCAGAGCATAAAGTGTAACTCGTAACCGATGACAGCAAAAAGCCAACACGTTGATGTCACGTGCCATATCAACATAAATGACTCGAACCGACAGAGGCGTAAGGAAAAGTTCCCGTTAGATGCATTGATGACAGAAAGAATTGCAAAAGTGATGGAGACGGCACCATTTGGAAGAAGCAAGGCTAGAAGGTAGCTCTACAATAAACACTATTAGTGAGCGAATGAAAAAGAATACCGATTGACAAGCGTATCAACTTGTCAACTTACGTTGAAAGGACTACTGCGCGCTTTCCGGGAAAGGAGGATTGCCAAGGCAATTATCAAAGTCAGGGTTCCGTATATTATTGTGAGGGGCTGTCGCCGCCGATGATAATATGACTTGAAGGAAATACGAGTCCATCACTGTCGCTCTTTATCGATTGCAGTCAACCTTGGCAGGGATCGAGGCCTCAGAGAAGAAACAAGAAGAAGAATAGAGAATCAATTTTGGCTAATACCGGCTCCATGCATTATCATGCTGTGCAGTTTGCGGCGTCTAGCTCGTCGATCAACAAAGACGGGTTTGATAGAAACGAAAAAGCCTCGGTGGAGGTGGCAGGGGCAAGCGGCACCCAATCCCAGAGTTCTTGTACAATCCATACTATACTAGAATCATCTTTCTCGCCAAACGTGTCTTTCATAATTCCGAATAGTTCTTTTTGAACCATAATCGTAAAACACTACTGTCAAAAAATCTTGTCTGTTGTCAACAAATGAATAATGTTTGAGACCTCACATCAGGTTACAATAAAACAATAACGGTTTCGATTTCGGAGTAACAAATAATTGGTTGCAACATGACGTCATAAACTGGATACAGCATACCTGGTACCTGGTACTGGTACAGCTTTTCTACAGAGAAGCCATTCAACATTCAACCTTCAAAAAATCCTTTTGGTGGTTCCTTTATGATCTTCTGTGTTCAAGCTTCAAGCAGGCAGCCACAAAGAGTACCGCACTGTTCCACTGACCGCTGTGCAGTCTTTTGGTCGGGTCATGTGAAACGTCCAATCGCTGTGCAGGAATCGGCTGGAAAAGGGAATCCGTAAAAAAATCCGTTCACTTTTCGACGGAAGGAAGAATGATCCTTTCTCTTAATAGTCTATTGAAGTTCACGTCTTGCTGGAAAGCGGGTAATAAGTTGATTCTTACGAAAGAGAGAGCAGGCAAGGACAAGGTTGGATAGGTCAACTCCAATCTTCAGAGCAAGAGCAACAGTTCGGAATTGATCATGGATCGTAAATGATGATGAAGCAATACGAGAAGCCTCAAGTTAGCGGACAGACAAGAGATAAAGTGGGAAGAAGCAGGCGAGAAATTGGCAAAGTAAACTCTTGAGCAATTTTTCTTGGGACAAGCGAATAACTTTACTCCGCAATATTCTAATTATTAAATCCTAGTCTAGGTTCATTAGAGATTCCAATAGAGAGCAAAACTACGCGAATTCAGCCGAGACTGTAAGTCCAGAGTGACGAAGTAAAGTTTGTTGCTTTTGTAGCAGCGAAGTAGGTCAAGTGTCTGGGCAGTGCGAATGGGGTCACAATTCCTCTTTAGCAGACGACAAGGGAGTGAAAGCCGACTCGTGTTGAGCATCCTCAGTTAGCATTGTCTACAGTCGCAGGATAGTAGTGAAAGGGATCTTTTACTAACGAAATGTCACTAAAAGCATCGACCTAGTTTTTCGTGTTTGGCCTCTCCCTGCTCCCTGGGTTGATACTTGATACCTTTTCTAAAGCTGGTGCGACATTATCGAGATTTGGCAAAGGATATCGTTCCACTGTAACGAAAGTGCAGCGTGGTTGTAGAAAGAGTACCTACCTCTACACGATCCTTCGCAGTCGACGCATCAAGTCAAGCGATGTTTGATCGAGGCCGTTTTAATGACAACAACGAACTTGAAACACACCACCTGTTGCGTCAAACAACCTCCAACACGTTTCGAAAGAACAAATCTTTCTTCGTCTATCATCGCAATCATTGATCGTTCCCAATGACGAATTGCTGTTTAGGAAATTACTGTAAAAGCCCTTCGAATAAGCCGTAAGTACTTGTGACACGCTGTTGTTGTGAAAAGCTAATTTGCAACGAATGTTTTCTTTTAAGAATCATCATTTACCTCAACTTTTCGTGAACAGAACCTTGATTTGCGGTCTCTGTCGCAAACAGGTACACTCGGTTGTATTGGGATGTTCCATCGGTCCAGGTAAGTCAAGCAAGAGTGCAGCAAAGAGAAAGAGAGAGGTCCAGATAAACATCATCGCTTGGCTTTCATTTGTCACACTATCCATCCGTACATTTTCTCACACGATGTGATCTCGCCTTCCGCTTGCTCGACTCATTTCCTTTTACTTTCAAAAGCATGCGAACTGCCTCCCCATCATCATGTTTATCAGCGAACCTTACTACCCTTCGGCGACCCCGGTCGCCTTTCGTCTTCCGCGTACATTTGCTTGGCATGCAGTGATAATGCGACCAAAAACATTGTTCCCCTTTCGACGACGGTCATGGCGCTGCCGGATCTTTCGTTGACACACGGGAATCACAACGATGAAGACGATGGTGATACTGACGATGCCGCTGACTTATTACTAAAGAAAGACTTGGCTTCGACATTATCACGTCGTCGTTACACGCTAGAAGACAAATACGACGTCGTTACGAAAGTCAAAGATGATGGAACTAACAAGAAAGAAATAGCGGAACAGTTTGGTATCAACAAAGCCACGCTGAATGCGTGGTTGAGGCAGAAAAAGTCGATCATTAAACAATGCAAAGGCGTTCAAGAACGACAACGCTTTTCGTATCAACAAAAACACGAAATCCTCTCCAAAAATCAAGCATGACAAATCCAACAAGAAGGAAATTATGGACGCCTTTGGTATCAAGAAGCATACACTCAATACGTGGTTGCGGCATCGCACGGACATTGCCCGGACGAGTGAAGAGCTGCCAGCCCGGAAAGCAAATTATCACAGTGCCATTTGGAGGATACATGAAGGCGTCGACGCCTTTTTCGCAGAAAATCAAATGCGACAAGGGAAGGATCGCATCAATATTACGGGATACGTATTGGGCGTACACGCCAACAAAGTCAAAGAGGAACTGCTCGAACGACACGCCAATAAAGAGATTGTATTGGACGAGCAGGAAGTCAAGCATTTGATGAAATTCAAAGGAAGTGATTCATGGGGCAGAAAATACGCCAAAGCAAAAGGATGGCGTGGACCCGAGTTCCGGAAAGGCGGTCGTGATGTAGATGTCGATGAGAATCCTCATTCGAGCAGTAGTATTTTGATCCATCATCACCAGCATCATCCGATGGAAGATACGTCCGACAGTTTAGAGCAACACACGACCCATCATCCGCATCATCATCACCGACAGCAGCATGGTGGCTTGAGTGCTAGTACTATAGACAGTACGAATATGAACCTCAGCAACATGGATAACGGCCACAAATCGGACGAGTCGTACGGGTACCATTTGTATGCACACAATTTACAGCAAATGACGGCGAGCCATCATCTGACAATGGCCCAAGCTAGTAGTATCGACCCACTCAACAATCTGCAGCATGCTCATATGCATCATCAACAGCAACTACATTCGTCTAATGAAAACGCAATGTCCCAAGCGAATATGCTGGCGCAGCATCAGCAGCAGCAAGTTCTCCAACAGCAAATACAACAGCAGCAGCTCCACCACCAGACACTACAGCAGCAGCAACAAACGATGCAACATCATATTCAACAATTGGGGGAACAGCACACGATCGATCGCAATACTCTCGTTGGCCACGATCCTAATCTTGCCATGGGTATGTCACAGCAACAGTCTCTTCAAGAACAACCATCGCATCTTCACAGCGATTTGTCTTCCAACGTGCCCGATCCTCGGTCATACAACACATATGTGTAACTACTTAGTCACTGAGACTGTAGAAGTTTCAGTGAACATGACCACGTAATTTTTACTGCCCGTCTGACCATCTAAACGGGCGCCACGATGCCAAAATGACAAAAAAAAGCCCAATAGCGAGACCCTCACAACTCATCAACTCCATCCGCTTGCGCTATTGGTCCAATATTGTGCTTGTTTAACGTCCAGGCTACGTTTACGGATCTAAAAACACACAAAAAATGAAAGGGAGCAAAAACGTGGATTGCGTCGAATTGAGGGGGAAGGTAGTACAAACAGCAATGGAAAGAATCACTGTTATGAACCAATATTTAGCGCCGCAGTTATTTTCAGACTTACTATCCGGGACTGAAATTAGATGAGTCGGGTTACGGAAGCCTAACACACTTCGTTGACGCAATTCAATTAATCCAGGGGACTAGATCAAGATCCTATTGTCAAATTATTGCTGTTGAATCATCCTCTCAATTTATTTTTTCAAGGACCTTGGTATTGTCGGTGCAGTAAGGAAGGAGTGTATGTCCATCGCCTCCTAGAAAACACAACAACGTTGACTATTTCGTAAACAGTTTGTAACTGGTTGTTCTCATCATCTCCGGACTCAACTGCCTTTCAGTCCCGGTGCTGGTGCGAGATAGTGAGTCCAAGCAATAACAAAGGTGCGCAAATGAGAAACGCGAAACGCTTTATTAGCACCGCATTTTGCGCTTTCCTTATAATCTTACTATTGATTTTTGTTCGTGTTGCTAGCTTTTCACCATGCAAATCTCAAGCATCTTTGCCGGCTATTGGCTTCTGATGTTCATGGCAGAGTGCACATTTGCCTTCGTGATTCCCATTCAACATTCGTCTCGATTGAATACCTCATTGAATTGGTTCGGAACAAACAATAACAAGAAAGATTCTAGTTCGAAACAGAAGAAAAAACCTATTACAAAAGATAATGACATCAACAACAGTGGTCCTCCGCCCTTTATCTTTTTGTACGGAAAACCACAGCACGATTGGTCTACGGGGAAACCGATTAGTGAGGACTCGTGGGTCAACAAGAAACGAGCCAATTGGCTTGTCAAGCCCAAAAAGGACAAGTGAATAGGGCTAGTGACAGGTTAAATATATTGTATGAGCGCGTTGATTGATTCAGTATCCGTTATTCATTTCTTATCTTCATCATACGTTCCAGCCCGCCCATGATCGACTTGATTCCTATGCGCAAACGCTTTCGATTCAATGACACCCGACTGGAAGTCATCCAAGAACTGCGCCCGATCCACCGTCCTCGCTTTGCGTAAATTCTCTGCCTTGATCTCTCGTGCTTGATGCTGCGCTCCCAGCGCTGCTGCCACTACTTCGCTGCCACCGACACCCCACACTTCCAAACTATCCAACTCAAAAATCGCTGTCCATCGGGCAGTAGCTGCCCGTGCGCAAATGTCATATCCCGCGAACCGGCGATGCATTGTTCGAAGGATTCTGGAAAAAACAGACGAGGTTCTGTGGTGGTGCCACCGAATCCGATACCGTGCGCTTGTTGATCGTAGCCTTTGCTGCGCGCGTACGAATTGCAGTACATGAAATTGCGGTCCGAACCAGAAGGCCGGAATATGCTAGTACGAGGTGCGACTTGAAAGAGGAAGCAATCCGTATTGCCGTAAAAGTCTTTCGATTCCTTCCAGGGGGATGCGGTAAAGGCTCCCAAAATACTACCTTTTTGCCAGTCGTGCGCGCTAAAAGTAATGTCGGGCCCGAGTATCCCAGCAAGGCGTTCTGGAGACGATTAAACGAGAGTCCGTCTTGTGTGGAAGTGTACAAACAGTAATAGCTACCGCCCAATGCCGGAGACAAGCAACCAAAGGTAAAGAGCAGAGATGAAGTAGGGTGTTGAAAGAATGAACTGGGCTTGGAATCGTCTGTAACCCAGGGAAATTCGTAGGTCGTTCGTCCTGTCGAGCTGTGTGACATTCCGGGAAACAAAATGGTATGAAACAAGGTCGGTAGAATCGAAGCAAAGATGGGTGCCACGGCTTCCGACCATTCCAGAATATCCTCGAACGTTACCGAAAAATCGTCTTCATCATTCTTCGTGCTGTCTGGCTGAACATAAGTCAACCGCTTCTTCCCTTGTTCCACAATGGATTGTGCCAAGGCTAGAAGCGTTGCGTCGTGTTGTTGTGTGTATTCCACTATAGGTATAGAAGCATGATTGCCTTGCAAATATTCGGACGCCAAGGCCAATCGATACCCCAATCGAATGAATTCCGTTGCTTGTATAGTTGTTTCATTGTGGTCTGCCTGGCAACTTCGAAACATGACTTGCAAGGCTGCTCTCGAACCTCGACGTGATGCATTCGAAAGTCCCTCAAAGAAAGCCTCCAAGTCAGCACGCGATGTCGAACTCTCCGGTGGTTGCGTTCCGTAAGCATTTTGTGATGCCGTAAACACAGCTTGATACAATCGATTCCCAAAGTCAACCGGCAATACCTCCCGTTCCAGTTGCGCGATTTTTTCACATACTCCTCAAGTGTCATTTGTTGTTGCGAGGAGTCATCTTCTTTTGCTTCTGTATTCCGTACCTTACTACGACGAGTCCAACATTCTCCTGCCCAGTCTTGTAGAAAGGTTGTTTTGGACGGCTGACGCTGCCACGCTTGATAGCAGCGATACAAATGCCACAATTCGGCGTCCCCGAACGGACAGCGTTCGCCCAAGAATTGCACATCCAGTTGTTCGGGTGTTTGTGAATGATTTGCTGTGCTGGACGAGACACCCATTTGTCTATAAAGAGAAGGGGCTATTCCGCTCAAGAAACAGATGCAAGTGAATTATTTTTTCCTTTCATAAGGTTGTTTTCTTTTACGATACGGTGCATCGTTCGCGAAATACATAGAATTCCAGCCTCCCAGATTTTCTGGGGACGTGAAAACACCGCCCATTTTTGACACAGCGGTTCAGAATTTCCGTCTGCCTCAAATAATGGCAAATGGATCCACTATGGTCGAAAGTCTAGTATCGCGACAATGTTGCCTGCCATTCTTTCGTTCAGCAAAATTTCTTGAGCTCAATTTGTCGTTGTTGCAATAAAATAGGCTTTAGCAGCGTTTGCATTACACGTCACTATATTTTACGATGAACGGGCCTGCGTAATGTTGTCTTCCGTACCAGGTACTTACTATGCACCGAAGTGTTGTCTGTTTTTCGCCACGACTGCATTTCAGTCATGAGTCCTTGCTCAATATTTTTTGTCCGTGCCAGCTTTTCAGCTTTCAGCTCCATTTTGCTAGTTTGGAATCGCAATAACGATGGAGGCTTTCGATACATTATTTTGCACGAAAATGTTTGATTGATGACTGAAATGGCAGTCGTGAAAAAGGTCGCCTTCACTAATCAGTCCTTTTAAAAGTCCTTTGTGTACTAATCGATCAACTATCAATTAGCCGCAGGAACGAGCAACGAGCAGACCGCACCTAAAAACCACCCCCCATACCCCGTACCCGGCAAGCCTTTATTCTTTCGCATTCGTTTTCCGCTGCAGTGTTTAGCAAGTCGAGAAGTAAAGGACTACGTAGCAGCAACGACATTCGCATTGAATACCCACTAAATTGTTTATTACTTTGCAATTCGAAAACTAAGAGAATTAGGAGGCGTTCATTACGGCGAGAAAAGCGATTTCTTTTACAGCAAGCACACGCACAACAATGGCCCATCATTTGGCTCGCATTCACGGGACGGAAGAAGACAAAGTCAATTGTCCTTTCTATTTCAAAATTGGTGCTTGTCGACACTCCGATCGCTGCAGTCGCTTACATCACAAACCTCAATTCTCACAAACACTCCTCGTCAAGCATTTGTATCAACATCCCGTTCGACAAGCGGAACTGCAACAAGCTGTCGGGCAACCCGCTGCCGCCATTCCGGAAGAACAGGCTGTAGAAGAGTTTTTTGCTTCTTTGAAGACATGTTTATGGAATTTAGTAAATTTGGACGCATTGAAGAAATGCACATTGTTGATAATCTGGGCGATCATCTGATTGGCCACGTGTACGTCAAATTCAGTGACGAGGAAGACGCGAGTGATGCCTTGGCCGTCATGAATGGGCGTTACTACGACGGAAGACAAATGCAAGTGGAATTCTCGCCTGTGACAGACTTTCGGGAAGCGCGTTGTCGAGATTATGACGATGATGTATGTGCTCGAGGAGGCTTTTGTAATTTTTGCACTCCAAACCCGTGCCGATGTGCCTGATTCGGTCGCTGGAAGAAGATGCGGAACATGATCGTGAGCATGAAGAACGAGACAAGAAGCACAAGAGTAAGAAACGCAAGAAAGATCACGAATCACGGCATCATCATCGGAAGCGTTCCCGCCATAGTCGAAGTCGCAGCCGCGATCGAAGTCGGTCCGAAGATGGCCGTAGTAGTGACTAGTTGCTGTAAAACTGTATGAAGCGCTTACATGTACTTATGGATTTTGTGTAAAATTGAGATTTTGTCTGGAATAATTGGTACTTTGAGAGAGGATGAATTCCGCAAAGCTTGAAGCTTAGCTTTCAGTGCCGCACAGACACGAAGGTGCCGAAAGTCTTCAACAAAGTCGTCTGGTTTCGTCCGCAGCACTTTGTTTTTTGGTCTAATGACTGACGTACGCACTAAGAAAGTCTACGTAGCCCAACGACCCTACGATTGTTGGCGCAACAGGCATCTTTGCAGGAAAAGGAGAACAACGAACCTTGCTATCAACAACAAAATTGCATTGCATCCCATCTCTCTTTGTAAAATCATGATGAAGCAAACTGCTCTTTTCGTTGCTCTGTTGGCCTCTGTTTCGGCTTTCGCTCCCGCTAGCAGGTGTGTTGATGATTGTTTACTTGTCCGTTCGGTTCGAAAGGATTTTGTATTTTAGAAAGTGGAGGGAGACTTCCTTTGTAGCGCTGTTTGAACGCCAAGCATAAAATATGGCTTAAGAATCTCATCACGGTATTTTCTTGCGCTGATAGTTGTGATGAAGCTGGGCTGTTCTCGAGTACGGAGAATAGATACAAATGAAAAAAAATCAACTAACGTTTCGTTTACTACGTTTCGCATCAACGTGTTCTTCTCTTTTGCATTGTCGTCATTTAATCTTTATATGTCTATTTCTCACTGGTTGTTTCTTGTTCATTTTTTGTGAAATCAGATTCGGTGTCAGCACAAAGTTGGCCGCCGAGTGGAAGCCTGCGGACGGTGCCAAGTGGGAAGAGACTGACTTTGAGAAGGAAATCACAAAGCTTGAGAAAGAAGCCGAAGAACGCATGGACAAGAAGATCGAGGAATTGAAATCCAAAATTCAAGCTACTGGTGCCAAGTAAATAAGCAACTTTTTATGTAATAGAAAGGAAACTTTGGACACACAAGCGGAAGGATATGTTTTCTCTGCTTTGTGAATAGTCGTACGAGCGCTTGTTTCATTTGTGTTTATGCGTGAAAATGTCGCAATTGAATGTAGCAGCGTTTTACTTGATCATCTAGATTCCTTTTCACACCCTAGCTTGGAGTTGATAGTAATGCGCTGGCCTGATCTAGATATTCTCCAATAGAAATGGCTTTTCGGAAATACGACTTGAAAGTGGAACTTTCGGCGTCGATAAGATCGCGCGACAATCAATTCCTACATATATTTATAATTAGTTTCGAATATTGTTTAATTTACAAGGTGTTTTTTTTGCTCAGGAACCCCGAAGCTGTTTTCTCCTTTTCTCAATCAAAGTCAAATAAGTTTGGCGCACATACAATGAAAATTCACAAAAGCTAAACTGGTGTAAATTGGCTTTGATGTGAAGACCAGTACAAGTATAGACCTACAATCTGTCCAAAATCATTTGGTTTTCGGTGGACCTAGACGCCAAAAACAATATATTATTGAGTCATGAGTCATGACTCGACACAATGCTCGAGAATTCCTTTGGAGACTGGAGACTTGACATGTATCTTTTTGACCATTAAAGATGGTCTACGTGTCGTTATTCTTATTGCCTTGATTTAAATGAATATGTAGCTCTACTGCGGACAAGTTCATTGTTTGTAGTGCACCATGTCTCGGTAACTCGCGTCGAAAAATGGTGGATTCCCTAATTTACTATACACTTGCCACGACTGGGAAAAACAGTTGAATCATGAGCCCGAACCATTGTCGAGCGTCGATGATTTGACAGGACCGCGCGCATTTAGCGCACCATAAGATCGGAAACGAGGCTTCCGTTTTTGTACAGCGCACGTACAAGTAGTACAGTACGCTTTCAACGTCACATTTTAACCGTGAAGACTCGGACGAGCACCTTTTTCTGTTCCGTCATTCAAGCATCAGCATCGCTGATCTTCACAGAACATCGGAGCAGATCCTTAGATTCATTCATTTCTTTGCTGTGTCAAGCTTCACCCGTCGTTTCTCTGCGATCGCCTCACAAAAAGGAAAGAAAAGACTGCTGCAAAGATGAGATATTTCCCGAACATCATCATCAAATTGGGCTTGGAGGATCATCCGGAAGGTACGATTCACTTGTGTGTCACCTGGAGAAGCACGAGTCGCGGTTCTAGACCAGTTTTCGTGTGCTTCTTATTACCGAAATCTTTCTCATGTTCTGCATCCCCTTGCGTTGCTGATAGGCAAAGCGTTGTTTCGTAGAATTACTCCAAGACAACTCCGAGAGAACAGCGGAGATGAACCTCTCGCTTATCTTAAGAAGCAGGCTGTTTTGCTCTTTCAGAAAGCATTTGAAGATACCGATGTCAATCTGGCTTGCTTTAATGTTTCTCTCACGTACAAGGACATGGATGGAGATCATATGATCATTCATAATCCGGAAGATCTAACGGCGGCGTTGAAGGAATATGCGGAAGCGGGCAAAATCAAGATGTTCGCGCAAGTGCGAGACAAGCCCTTGGCACCGAATACTGCCAGCTCTTCTCCCTCCGTGCACACTTCGACGCAAACCACCAATATTACAACGGATCAGGAATCTCTGAATGTCACGGATGCTGTGGAGCATGTTGTGGGGGCGATTGCATCTGCCACGATCATGGCAGCCAATCAAGTCACTCGTTCTCTGCGCGATATTAAGCGGGCGGAACGCAAGATCATTCAACCGATTCGGGTGGCGACCGTGATGCGTGGTAGCTGCAAGCCAAATGCGTCCAAAAGACAACGAAACCTTCCCCTGTTTATCGCAAGGAGGAGGAGAAGGTCGAGGAGAAAATCTCGTCTGACGAGGTTTCCCCGCAGCTAGTGGAAGAAAAAGCCTCAAGCCCCTTCGAGAACGTGGAAAGTGAAAGGAACACCGCCGAGAACGACGAAGCATCGGAGAAGAAGCCAGGTTTAACGTTACAGGAGGATTGCGCCGTTCCGGAAAAGACCAGCGACGAACCACTTTTCATCCACGGGCGTCACACATGCGACGGTTGTTTGTCCACGCCCATTGTAGGAAAGCGTTTTCATGCGATACCCGACTATGATCTCTGTGAGACCTGCTTCAAGAACTACAGCGGGGATCGTGAGTTTGCTGAAGTTGAACTTGGTATGTTAACTATTGCATTTCCCGTTGTCGACGTACAACGCGTTGCGGTCGTGTCTAACGTGTTTCGCTTTCGTTTAGATCAAGATCGGTTGTTTCAAGATCGCTGGACGACACGTTGGGATCAGTTTCGTCGAAAGGGCTGCGCATTTGTATGCAAACCATTACCCAAGAGCCCTCCTCAAACGTCGCCTACCTGTCCCTTCCCACAGAGTGGCGACAGAAATGAACTGGAGCATGATCTCGCTCTTGAAGAAGCAGTTCGTCGAAGTCTTGACGTTTTGAAAAAAGAACCAATGGAAGTGGAAGTCAAGCCCAGTGAATTCATCGTAGAGGAAGTTTTACGCCGCAGTGACGAGGAAGCCGAAGCAGAAGAAGCAGCGGCGGTTGAGAAAGCTATCCAGATGAGCATGGAGGAAGTCAACAAGTCGGTTACTGCAGACACACCGATTTCCGCCCGTAGTTTAGCATCAAAGTCGTCCTTTGCGCAAGATGCAGCTGGCTGCGGTGATATCGCGAATGATCTTGGCGAAGCTTTGGATAAAATCGCAAATGAAATCGATGAAATGACTTTGACGTTGGGACGTCCCGATGAAGAAAAGGAAGCTGATGACGTTGATAGTTACATGGAGGAAGAGAGCTCGAAAGCCATTGATGATGCTTCTTTGGACGGAGAAAAGGGTGCTACAATTATTGAAGGTTCGGATACTGCGTTGACGCGTGAATGGAGTGATGCGGGGAGCAGGAATAGCTGGCACGTGGTAAATAGTGACGAGGATGGCGTCGTGGTGGATGCGAACGCAGCTTTAGGTCGTGCCGCGCAAATGATCGGATCAGCGTTGTTCAACAGCGATATGGAACGGTCCGCGCCTACTGCACCTTATGAATCAGTTGCCTCCGTCTCTTCTGTTCCAGCCACGGTCCACTTGGATAGGACAGTGCCAACTACCGTCGTTCCCGATCAGTTGGAGCGTTGGGCTTTGCAGCTCACCCAACTACATGAGCTTGGCTTTCTAAACGACCAAGTTAACGTGGAAACCATCGAGCGCCTTGCTGCTGCCAACATTGGGGTGAACTCTACTGATGAGGTCTCTGTTCAGCAGGTTATTGACGAAATGATGAAAGACTGGTAACCTTAGGATGAAAATGCATTAAAAAAACGAGAAAACGACCTATTGCTGGAACTGTAGGTCTTGAACGCTCCTTTGCCCTTCCAAGGTAGTTTATGTATTTGGTTTAGCTTCGTTGACCCCTCGTCGCTTATCGGCTCCCGCCTACCGTTTCCTAATATAATCGATAACCGTTAGTAGGATTGACTTGTCGTTATCTAGATTGCTGATGGATGAATTGCCTAATGAAATAAGTCTGTTGTCTTTGTAAATTGCAAAATGTTTACTGTAACACGAAGAGTGGACTTGTTTTTTTGCGACTCAACTCAGTTCCAGTCCCGGTATTTGACAACATTATTGTAGCATAAATCGCATGTTTTTTATTGTCTGTGTTGCTTCCATCACATTATCATATCTTCTCTTTACTTAATGCTGAATCCGGGTTCATCTTCACGAGCATCGGCAATGCGGTTACAGCATCCATTGCAGAAAGTCTCTCAAACGAGTCGAGAGTCATGGCAATTGACTCGAGCGTGCTGGAAGTCATCGCCGTCTTCGTCGTTATCAGCGCTGTCATCGGATCGCTTTAAAGCAATCCTCTTGGAACAGGCTCAATTGAACAATCGAGTTGCTGCACGAATTCTCTTATTGGAAAAGGAGTGGAGTTTGTTGAAATATCACGGCGCCTCGAAATATTTACAGCAAAAATGGAGCAGTCGAAGAGCGTTACCTAGTGCTAATCACAGCAATCAACAACCGAATGCCGAACAACGAAGCAATAAAAACAAGGAAGTCCTCACTGAAACGGCACAAATAGCATTCATGATTACATCGCGAATGAAACAGCAATTACGGGAGGAATTGGGGTACAACGAAACGCTTTTAAAAGACATGACGCCATTACAGGCAAGTTTGGTATTGCAAAATCAAATCATTGCTGACAACTATAACGACGAGCTCCCTCAACTTGAGGAAGATTATCATAAACAGCAAGAGCTCAAGAGAAAAGAGGAAGGGGATCTACGGGTGCGAATAGAGCAACGTGAAGCAGAAGGAAACCAAGTCGAACCTGTAAATGAGTCGCCTCGTTCCACTTACACGGATTCATCCCATTCAAAGCAAGTACCTCCCCAAACACCCTTCTTACAGCATTCATCCGTCTCCAGTGTCAATCAATCTACAGGAGGCAACAAAGTTATATGGTACGAGGTGATTCAAACTCAACCTGATGGCGAAGAACAAAAGATGGGACTGTACAAATGTACGGAAGAGGCACAAGAAGGGATCGATGCCTTGCAATACATTGCAGAAAGACGGAAAGAGAAGAAAGATGTGAAGTTTTCTATTCGCCCTAGTCTTCGCTGAAAACGAACCAGTCCTGATAAAGAGGAATTGGGCGCGTAACGTGTTTTATATGCTTGAAAGGTGCATAAAACTAGACAAAATGCGTAAACGCATTTCGGCGAATCTAGAGTGTTTTGGCGAGCTAAGCATAATGATCAAATTTCAACTGATAAAAACATGTATAGGTTTGGTCGCTTTACTATACAACAAAAAATTATTATAAAAAGTCGTCACAAGTGAACAGAAAAGAACACGACTGCAGTACGAGCTGACGAGGTCAAAGGACGCTTAAAGTCTCGGGATCACACACCTGCCGACTCCGATTCCAACTTCTCCTTCTCGCTTCACCTTATCACATTATCGTAATTATGCCATGCGATTACAAACCCACAAACACTTTCCCATTTTACTCGCAATGAAAGTGGTGTGCTACTCTTGTTACTTTACATACGTCAATGAAACAGGCAACAGATAAATTTGATCGCGATGATCCGTGGCATCAAGTGTTGCTGTTAGTCTTTTACGGATCAGTCAGCATGCTCTGGTTCTATTCTATTTCAAGATGGACAAACTTAATCAACTCGCTGCAAGTCATCTACAACGATTGGGGCAGGACGCCTCTCGATCCTGTTCCAGGTCAATACGCGGAGGAACCCGTTGTGACGGTTCAAATTGCTACCTACAATGAGGGCACCGTCGTTGGAGATTCTATTGCGAGAGCGTGTGCGCTCGATTGGCCCCGAGACAAGCTCTTCATTCAAGTTTGTGACGACTCGACCGAGAAAGAGAGTATCGCGATCATCGAGAACTTGATAATGAGCTGGAGAGAAAAAGGTTTTAATGTCGAGCGCTTATTTCGACATGATCGAATCGGCTATAAGGCGGGGAATCTTCAGCACAACTTTCAGTTCATCAAAGGAGATTACGTTGCATATCTGGATGCCGATCACATGGTAGAGCCTCAGTTTCTTCGCCGAACTATTCCTCACTTTTACGACGAGAGCGGAAAGGCAAAGACTCATATTGGGCTCGTACAAACACCCTGGTGCTACTACAACACACATCAGAATCTTCTCACAGAATGTGGTGAGTTGTCGCGCTCTTTCAACTCCTGGAAGGCTTGATAATAATTCTCACGTTTGATTGTTTCTCATTAGACGCTCTCGGGCTCGACATTCACCATGTTATTGAACAGGTCGGTCGATGTCGCTCGTATGATCTTTTTGGATTCAATGGCACGGGTGGAGTATGGAATAAACAAGCGGTTGAAGACGCGGGTGGGTTTTCATGCGACACAGTCACAGAGGACTTGCTGCTGTCTTACAAGGCCTATCTTGCGGGTTACGTCTTCATGTACATACGTGACGCTCCCCAGGCTCTCGAAGTCCCAAGTTGCATTCTCGCACATGTACAGCAAAAACAACGGTGGACCAAGGGATGCTTGCAGGTACTGCGGATGCATTACAAAGAGATCTTATGTTGCAAACAAACTTCAGTTGCTGTCAAGCTGGAGGCTTTCATGCATCTGAGCGGCCCACTTCAACTGATTGCTGCAGTGACGGCTTTGCTAAGCTGTCCCTATCTCGTTTTTAATGGAGTAGACTCTATCCTGGTCAAAGTCGTTTCTATCTTTGCTCTGATAGAGCCTTTTGTCGCTGCACTCCACGCCATTGTATCGAAAGTCCCAGGCGAAAACGGGCACTACAAACACTGGTCGTCGAAAGTTGCGCGCACTCTGACAATTTTCCCTCATGTTGCCCTCCGATGCGGGATGGCTCCATTTGAAGCCAAGGCGGCAGTAGAAGGAGTATTCTCGAACGATGCTACCTTCCACACTACCCCAAAGGAGGGCAGCGATTCCTCAAATTCAAATGCAACGAAAGCCAAGAAACTCGCCCGAGCAACAGGAGACGACATTGCCGCTACTGTAGGGCTTGTTTTAGCCATTCTACAGTTCTTCAACATGTTTGATCTTGATTTGCGTATGCTGCATTTTCTGACTTTCGATTTTGCTGTTTTTGCGCTGAACATTTTGATGAGCATCGGTCTCTTTATCGTTCCTCTGACGTTTCTAATTGCAAAGTACCCGTCGGTAGGCCTACGGGCACTCCATTCACTCGCAAAAACACGACATATTGTTCTTACGGTCTCACTGTTTGCATACATAGTCGGGTACATGACATGCTTTATGTCGGGAGATGAGGTGAGTATGTCAATGTGTTTCGTGCAATGTTCTCTCTTCGCCCAGTCTCATTCAAATTTTTGCAAATAAATCTAGATTGGTCTCGGATTCGCTGACTCGCAATCCACCAGTAGTATCAGTCGTTATTGAATTGTGTTAATCTCCTAAGCATGACGTTCGGTTCGTTGGTAACCGAGCGCTTCACCGCACAACACTCAGGTTATGCCCTCTAGATTCTCCCGACAGATCACAGCGAGCACAGAGAGTGTCCATTAGTTGGGGTTAGTGATGATGCGATGACCGACACCCTTCCTGCTAGAGCGTCAGAGAGCGTACGGTATGAGTTAGCTTGACCAAAAAGGTCTCACTCCAGTCAAAATGAAAATATCTTCTTGAAAGTTGCGCTACGATCTGCGTTGCACAAGCTCTTTCTCCATTCTTAAGCGCTTTACCAGCTGCTTAAAGCCGTTCGATTTTCAATGCGCACGTTACATCATGTAGAATGTGGAGTGCTTTTACATACTTGGTGTTCCTGCTCTCGGAGAACCGCAGACCTTCTATCTTCTATGCAAGTTATACGGGTTACGGGTTGCGGATACCGGTACGGTACCAGGTACCGGTACCGTAGACCTAAATCAATACCAGTACCAGAGATAAGAGTCGAAACTGGTGGTTCATAATTACCAGGAAGTAAGATTTAATGATGTCCCAGTGACAGTGACAGTGCCAGTGACAAACTTCATTCATCGGGTAACAAGGAATTCGAAAATACTTCTAAAATAATGGCCGTCGTCGTCAATTGTGATTTAATCACGAATCGAATCATCATCATTATCATTGTTATTGACCGGAGCAGCGCGCTGCCTGCGCGCAAGCGCGCTCGTCAACGCGAATACCAGGTAAATGTTTGAAAAACGGATGGTTTCAATCCCCGGAAAGTTCACAGTTTTCATTCAGAAAGCATTGAGTCTTGAGTGCCGGAGTTCCCACTTTCTTGTCGATAGTATCTTGCATTCCGATTGTCTCAACAGATTACAGTTTGAAATAATGTGAAGTGCTAGAGTGAAAACGTGTAAACTAGGGCGTAAGAAGTCTATACGGAGTCTCATTATGAATTTGGCGTCTGCTTACGCTCCGTCGAATTTATAAACAAAACGAGTTCCCTTGTCACACAATGACACCTTTATTATTGCCTTTTGGCATTCCGATGGGCGGGTTCTTGCTACGCAAGACGCTGGTGGCTCCAAGCTATTTCACTGTACAGTTTCTCAGAAATTGTAGTGATGATGTATCCGGAACAACCCGGAGCAACTCCTTTTGAGTACCTTTTAGGGCGCACTCAAGTACCCACTCGTGACTTAGCTCATATAAGCCCCTTAAACACAACTGTGAAAACTGTGCAAGTTTTGTAAGATTTACGCTTCGAATTTCGAAACAGTGAGCCTGCAATCTCGATAGCTTCGGAGTGTTTGATGGTAGGGAATAAATGGGAAGACAAACCAAGAAGAAAGACAAAAGAGGCTGTGCATTAAATAAATCATAACAAATAAATACTCTACCCAAAGGATATAGAAGAGGTGAAAGCGCATTCCAACTCCATATCCAGCGCAGCGATCATCATCAGAGTGAAGCGCGATCAGCATTTGTATATAAAATTGAAATCAAAATGACAAGAGTACCAGACTCATTCGATCATAGAGATCCCTGGCATCAAGTGTTGCTGTTAGTCTTTTACGGATCAGTCAGCATGCTCTGGTTCTATTCTATTTCAAGATGGACAAACTTAATCAACTCGCTGCAAGTCATCTACAACGATTGGGGCAGGACGCCTCTCGATCCTGTTCCAGGTGAATACGCGGAGGAACCCGTTGTGACGGTTCAAATTGCTACCTACAATGAGGGCACCGTCGTTGGAGATACTATTGCGAGAGCGTGTGCGCTCGATTGGCCCCGAGACAAGCTCTTCATTCAAGTTTGTGACGACTCGACCGAGAAAGAGAGTATCGCGATCATCGAGAACTTGATAATGAGCTGGAGAGAAAAAGGTTTTAATGTCGAGCGCTTATTTCGACATGATCGAATCGGCTATAAGGCGGGGAATCTTCAGCACAACTTTCAGTTCATCAAAGGAGATTACGTTGCATATCTGGATGCCGATCACATGGTAGAGCCTCAGTTTCTTCGCCGAACTATTCCTCACTTTTACGACGAGAGCGGAAAGACAAAGACTCATATTGGGCTCGTACAAACACCCTGGTGCTACTACAACACACATCAGAATCTTCTCACAGAATGTGGTATGTCGACGAAATGTTTGTGCTTCTGAATTCAATCGTTTAGAAAGCTTCGATTCGATCTAACATTCTGCTTTTTTTGTAAGATGCGCTCGGGCTCGACATTCACCACGTTATTGAACAAGTCGGTCGGTGTTGCTCGTATAACATGTTCGGTTTCAATGGTACTGGCGGTGTATGGAGAAAGCAAGCGGTTGAAGACGCAGGTGGCTTTTCTTGGGATACTGTGACAGAAGACTTGTTGTTATCGTACAAGGCACATCTGGAGGGGTACGAGTTTGTTTACGTGCGAGATGCTCCCCAAGCTCTGGAAGTACCCAGTTGCATTCTCGCTCATGTGCAACAGAAACAGCGATGGACCAAAGGGTTCATGCAGGTCCTTAGAATGTACTACACCGACATTCTCTTCTCCAAGCAAGCGACCTTTGCAGTCAAGCTGGAGGCGCTTATGCACTTGAGCGGCCCTCTCCAACTTGTTGCTGCTATGACTGCGCTACTAGCGTACCCCTACCTCGTTTTCCACAAAATCGATTCCTTTTTGGTCAAGATCGTATCCATCTTGGCTTTGACTGAACCCGTCGCTGCCGCAATCCACGCCATCGTATCAAAAATCCCAGGTGAAAACGGGCACTACACGTACTGGCACTCCAAGGTAGCGCGGCTTCTAACAATTCTTCCGTACTTTGCGCTCCGTTTCGGGATGACTCCTTTTGAGACCAAAGCTATCTTTGAAGGCTTCTTCTCAGACGATGCAACCTTCCACACCACCCCTAAAGAAGGTAGTAACTCCGCAGTTTCGGCTGTAAAACGCGCCAAGAAAGTAGTGCGAACCGGAGGCGATGACATGGCTGCCGGAGTTGGGCTTTTCCTGGCAATCCATCAATTCATCTACGTCTTTGCATTCGATATGCACATGCCCTGCCACACTGTATTCGACGTGGTTGTGCGAGCGTTGAATCTTCTCATTTGCATAGGCCTCTTCACTGTATCCATAATGTTCTTTCTTTCAAAACACCCATCTTTGGGACAGCGAGCCCTTCACTCGCTAGCCAATACGAGACATGTGTTCCTTTCGGTTGCTCTTCTAGCATACACGGTAGGCTACATGACGTGCTTCATGTCCAGCGGCGAGGTAAGTCTTTCTGCAAGTCTCATTCAACTCTTACATTCGATATCTCACAAAATGACATTTGCACGTAATTAGATCGATTTTTCAATAACTGAGAAGCACACCATCAATAACACAATGTTTGCAAGTAATAATGATGATGGAATCGTTTCTCCGTCAAAGGCGTTCGAAGTGATCGACACAATTCGTCCATTGGCATGCCGACCCAAGGTAGCAGCGAAAGCGTTTTCATCTGTGATCGCCCTTGGCCTGCCTCGTACGGGTTCGACTCTAATGTTCAATTTCCTGACCGAACTCGGAAAGCACTATCCGAACATCGACAACTTGAGCCTGTTCGAGACTTTTGCGCCTGTATCAACGATGCAGCTTCCCGGTCTGACGCAAATTGTCGACATTCTGAGAAGGAATTGCGACGGGCTGGAGCCTGGCGAAAAGACAATGTTCCAGCAACGATTTGACTTTCAGTCCGAACAAGAGCTGTACGAGTACCTGCGCAAGGATGGACATCCCGATATCTATGAGCCGCTTATCGCAGCCCATTCCAATAGGTACAAGGATCCGCTGAGCTGGTTGCATTATGTCGAGAGCGTACCGTCCACCGGAGATTACGGCTACGTGGAGTACAAGGTGTTCGACCACGACATGTTGGAAATCGGCATTAGCTCCCCCGAGCTGATCGACTCGATGCAATCCCCCAACACAAAGTTCGTCATCAACTACCGCCGCAACCTGCTGGAATCATACGTGTCGCAGAAAATTGCCGAAGCCAGCGGTAACTGGGTCGGAGCAAAAACGACATCGGATGACGCCATCACGATCAACCGCCAGGAATTCGAAGACTACATCAAAGCCAAGGTAACTTATTTTCAAGAGATTCGTGAGCATCTAGATGGCAAGAATATCCCGTACTCCGTCTTCGAGTACAACACCCATTTGGGAGCAGAACCTCAGCAACGAGACACGCTTCGACACTTGCAGAAGCTGCTACGTTTGCGTGTCGATGATACGATCGTCGAAGATATCATGGCCGGACTAAGAAGGAAGAAACAATCGACGGTTCCTGTCAGGGAGCAGATTCGGAACTGGGACGAAGTCGTGCAGTGGGGACTCGGCAAGGAAAAGGACGAAGATTGGGAAGACTTGTTTGCATCGGTCGATAACAGCAAGGCGCTTGTGGCATACCAGCCTCCTACGCAGCTTGCGTGCAAAGTCGGCGCCCCGGCGAAACCCATGTCGTCTGTGATCGCCCTTGGCCTGCCTCGTACGGGTTCGACTTTAATGTTCAATTTCCTGACCGAACTCGGAAAGCACTATCCGAACATCGACAACTTGAGCCTGTTCGAGACTTTTGCGCCTGTATCAACGATGCAGCTTCCCGGTCTGACGCAAATTGTCGACATTCTGAGAAGGAATTGCGACGGGCTGGAGCCTGGCGAAAAGACAATGTTCCAGCAACGATTTGACTTTCAGTCCGAACAAGAGCTGTACGAGTACCTGCGCAAGGATGGACATCCCGATATCTATGAGCCGCTTATCGCAGCCCATTCCAATAGGTACAAGGATCCGCTGAGCTGGTTGCATTATGTCGAGAGCGTACCGTCCACCGGAGATTACGGCTACGTGGAGTACAAGGTGTTCGACCACGACATGTTGGAAATCGGCATTAGCTCCCCCGAGCTGATCGACTCGATGCAATCCCCCAACACAAAGTTCGTCATCAACTACCGCCGCAACCTGCTGGAATCATACGTGTCGCAGAAAATTGCCGAAGCCAGCGGTAACTGGGTCGGAGCAAAAACGACATCGGATGACGCCATCACGATCAACCGCCAGGAATTCGAAGACTACATCAAAGCCAAGGTAACTTATTTTCAAGAGATTCGTGAGCATCTAGATGGCAAGAATATCCCGTACTCCGTCTTCGAGTACAACACCCATTTGGGAGCAGAACCTCAGCAACGAGACACGCTTCGACACTTGCAGAAGCTGCTACGTTTGCGTGTCGATGATACGATCGTCGAAGATATCATGGCCGGACTAAGAAGGAAGAAACAATCGACGGTTCCTGTCAGGGAGCAGATTCGGAACTGGGACGAAGTCGTGCAGTGGGGACTCGGCAAGGAAAAGGACGAAGATTGGGAAGATCTTTTTCCTGGCGCTTCGCAGTCTGTGTCGTTTAGATGAAACAGGAATATTATAATGTATAAACTCATGACGCTTTTAGCCCGATCGAAAGATTCCGCTAGATTGTTTTGCCAATTCAATAGATTCTTTTTAATCAGTAATCTATTCCTCTCTGGACGCTTTTAGTTGCTGCCGTTTGACAGTTCGCTGAAACGCAAGAATTTATCACGCCAATGAGAGTTGAGGTCAACAAGACGCGGCAAACGATAATCGTCATATGTGCTACTTACCGTTCTACGGCTTCAGCGATGCGTGATCGCCACTTAGCGAAATGGTCGTCTCCGTTTGTTGTTGGAGCATCCTCCATCAGTACGTCGACCAGCCGGAGTAAAACTGGACTTGTGTCTTTACCGGGAGGGGTCAATTCGTAAAAAAATCGGAGGGGATACACGATAGCTGCTAGCCGCGTCTTTTATCGCAACCGCTAAAGCTGGACTTATGTGAGCCGATTTAGGACTGCGGGTGGTGACAATATGCGCCGCATGCAGGACTAAGATTTGATCAGGTGCATCCAAAAACAACAACAGAGGGCGCTTCGATGTCTGATCGTACTCCATGACAGCTTCCTGAACGGCAGAAGAAGACAAATCCATAACATCCATTATTGGCTCATCCTCCAATTCGAGACAACCAAGATTACTGCTAGGAACGCTGGGTGAACTCTCCCATAATTGTAGACGGGGTGCAATAGCCCGGGCCAAGACACTAGGAATCATATTCGACATTTGACAAAGCGTTTGTAAACGGTAGTCCAAATGAGTCGGAAAAGACCGCAAGGAATCGCATTGCGTCAATAAAAACACCATCAGTGGTATCAATGCAAGCTTAGCGTGACCTTGAGCAAGCAACACATCTTTCGGACTTAACCCACCAACACGATCTAACAAGCGCTCCGCCGCATGAAAATATCCATCTGTCGCAGTTTCCACGTTCTTCTTCTTTTGTTCTTTTTCCAAGATAGCCTGCTCTTCGGCAGATTGGTACGCGCATACCAGAAGTGACTGCAGCCACTGTTCCCCCAGCGTAAAATAGTCTTCACTTTCATCTTGCATCGATGAAAGCACTAGTTTATGAAAGAGGACAACGGCTAGTGCTTCTGGGTCAAGAGAATCATAAAGATCTTCAACATTGTTAGCAAAGGGCATGCGACGACTTGAAATGCGCATTCGTCTAACGGTAGAATGTTCTCCCGTTGCAGCATCCTTCACAATTGTGGTATAGGCAAAGCAGGTCTGTAATACTGGCTTGAGTTGAACTTGTCCGAATCCACTGACGAGCATGCGTTGCTGTACCGAGGATTTTTCCAACGTCAAGTCGACAGCAAGATTGGTATGCGAATCGCAAACTCCCATACGCCACAACTGACTCGAATCTTCCTCCGGACAAATAGGGCCAATCATTCCAGCTTGTGAATAAAGCGACGACAGTTGAGGCCGCGGCTGATGTTGTTTTGAAGGGGCAACAACAGGTTCGGAATCCACCATCAAACCAGGGGACAATCGAACGCGCAGTTCAGCCCCAAAGACGCATTTCCAGGGTGCAATCTGGTGTAAATGAGAAGTCATGAAGGAACAATCCACTTCGCCGTTGGGCTGAATCGGAATATTCACAGGACCATGTGGACATCCACTGTTGGAAAGCAACGCAATGGCCACGGCACATTCAGCTGTTTCGTGACACAAAAGCAAATCAACTCCCATGGATGCCGATGCACACTGCTTTCCTAGATCAGCATATACCTGATCCCAGTCTCCAAACTCTTCTAAAGCAGATGGCGTCCATTTTGCGTTGTGTTGTGTCCTCTGCATCCCATTTGTTGTGTCCCTAGGGACGCCTTCCTCATCTGGTGATATGCCTGATGCTTCCGTCGAATGCATTCCATCGGGGACAGAGAAACGTGACCCTAATGGTAGTGTACCATAAACTCGGCCGCCCAAACAGTAAGCGGCGGAATCACGTCTTTGTTCCCAGAAGATGAATTCCATTTCCATTCCGAGGGTCGACTGGCAAGAAAACACGTCAACTTAGCCCCACAATACGGTAGGGCTCCTTGTGTTGTTGGAGTAGCAGCTGTAGGTGTTGACGCTGTTCGAGCTTGTCGTCCAGCAGCTACTGCATTCTCTTCCAAGGCGGACAGTACGACCTGTGTCGTCCAGGCCAAAGGAAAACCCGTCCCTGTAGCCGAATACTGCTCTAACGACTGCATAGCCGTTTGCATCTGTGCGCGATACTCCGACAAAGGGACACAGGAATTCAAGACGGCTTGCAATAGATCTTGTTGCGACCTTGTGCAGTCGGCTTGGGAAGACATTTGAATGAAATAAGGGACATTGGAAGTGAGTTGGTAGATCGAGAGTTTCATGATCGATTCGAGTGAGTTGCTATGTGTACTTTGATTCTCAGCCTCTTCGTTATCGTTCACAGAAGAAGGAGAAACGAGTGTGTGCGCTATTAACAAGCTGATGTGCACATGCGACGGAGCCTGTTCGAGTACTTGCAATATTGCACAAGATGTGGCCTTCCAGTAATGTGAATTGCGACAGGATCCATCCAGCACAAAGAACCAAAGTGGTGGACACGTTATGGCGGGGACACGATAGAGACTCGACGGTGAGGAAGACGAAGACGATATCCGCAAGGGTAAATGAAAGACTTGCCCCGATGTGGATGCCTGCGATTGTTTGTCCTGTTGTTGCTGATAAGAATCAGAAGAAGACGAGACGCGCCCACACAAATAACATAAAATCATTGACGAAGAACCCAATTGGAAATGAGTCGTTCGATTCGGATGTGGTGCTCCACATTGCGAACACTTAAGTATTTGTGTCAGATAACGTGGTTCTTCGTCTTCCTCTGTAATATCATGATTCGTCGGAGGTAAAGGCGTCAAAGAGACAGCAAACGGTAAATTGGAGTCATCGAGTATTTGTGTATTAACAGGAAAGCGAGCGGTTACGGGTCGTATACTATCATTCCAGAATTCGCGCGTCATTACTTAGATTTTGGAAGTAAATAGCGACACAGAAAAGAGAAAACGAGATCAATGAAAGGCATAAGTTTGCTTTTGTAACACAAGAAACAATGCCCTCGCTCGCCTTTCGTTCAATCTCAACGGAGCCCTTATCCGCACACCGGTACCTGGTAATGACGAATGACGACTGCCTCGTGAGCACATCCAGTCGTGAAGAAAGGTCGTCTACATTTCAGCACATAGCAGTTTGACAATTACGAACTATCCGAAACTTTTTTCACGCATATTTTAGTGTTAGTGGAAAAAAAAATGCAAATGGCACAACTTTTTTCATTAGCACTTACGCCCGAGTCAAAATTGCATGAAATGTCACTTTTGGTATCACATTTGAAGACGTATTTGTCGCTTTTAATCGCTTTCCAATCCCTTAGTACATGACTGAGTCATTTCGCAGCACCTTATCGAATAGGTGCAGCGCACATAAGCTCGTATTTCGATATCTGAACGAAATGAACTTAAAATAAGTTGCATTTTCTGAGTAAACCTTGCTCCTTCCGCTCGTAAATGCTTACGCTTACGGATCATTGTCTTGTGTATTTACTATAGGCTGAACTGTTTGTTCACAACAGGGACGACTGCCCTTCCGTCATAGATGTTTTAACACGTTTTTGAAGCATAGGTCTACGCAGCTGGTATGAATATGATTGCGCAGACTGAAACTGAGACTGTTACCGTTCTATTGCTGTACAGTACTGGTATCTTCGTTGTTGTTGAGGATGTGGACTGTTAACGACTAGCGAGTTGAAGAAGTATCAGTAGCGAGCATCCATTCAAAGTTAAAAGTCCGAACGCCTGTCAGTCGCTCATTAGCCGCGTGAAATACTTCCACGTGGAAGTGGTTTCGACCGGAGGAACAAGCGAAATGACGCGTGTGGCGTGCGGACGAGCCAACAAAAGCCGCCGCCGCCTTTCTTCAAACTTAGACGTAGAAAGACAATAAATAATAAGAGATCATTGATGGATCGAACACAAGTCGTCCTTTTTATTGTATTCTTTTCCTGTTGCTAGCAAAATGACTTCTCTTCCCGCAAATTTAGACTTTCCCGCAATGGAGAGTAAAATTTGTGATGAATGGAAACAAAACGATACGTTTCAGACGCAAAATAAACTGAGTTTAGAGCGCAACGATGAGGTGTGTTTTGTTATTTGCTAATTACTGAGTCTCTTTCCTGATTTAAATGTAGACTTCTTGTCGCTTGGTTCTCCCGTTCCTGTTCTGACAGTGTCTATCCTCCATCCTCTTTCCTCATTTTCCTCTTAACACACTCACAGCGCTTTACGTTTTACGATGGTCCTCCCTTTGCGACGGGTTTGCCGCATTACGGTCACATTCTCGCCGGCACCATCAAAGATACGGTCACGCGTTACGCTGCCATGACGGGGCATTACGTCAGTCGTCGGGCGGGTTGGGATTGTCACGGATTGCCCGTCGAGTACGAAATCGATCAGATGCTCAACATTACGCATCGTGATCAAGTACTCGAAATGGGGATTGATAAGTACAACGATACTTGTCGCAGTATTGTTACGCGATACACGGAGGAATGGGAAACCACGATCCTTCGTTTGGGACGCTGGATTGATTTTCAGAATGATTACAAGACGATGGACCTAGACTTTATGGAGAGTGTTTGGTGGGTGTTTCGACAGCTTTTTGACAAGCAACTCGTCTATCAAGGATACAAAGTTATGCCCTACTCGACAGCATGTACAACTCCGCTCAGTAACTTTGAAGCCGGTCTCAATTACAAGGATGTCAAGGATCCCGCCGTCGTGGTGAGTTTCCCCGTCAAGGAAGGCAATGCTAAGTTCGTCAACGCCAGTCTTCTCGCCTGGACGACGACACCATGGACATTGCCTTCCAACTTGGCACTCTGTGTTAACCCGCAGATGGAATATGTACTTCTCACGGACAAGAAGACACAACATAAGTACATTTTGGCGAAATCGAGATTGCCGCAAATCTACGAAGCCATGAACAACAAGAAAAAGTGGAAACCGGAAATGGCCGATGATTTCTATGAAATTCATGAAAGCTTCCCTGGCACAGAGTTGGTGGGTCTGCGTTATGAGCCTTTGTTTCAGTTTTTGAATCACCAAATTACTTTCAAGTGATTTCCGACTCGTACGTGACTGACGATGCCGGTACTGGAGTGGTTCATCAAGCGCCGGCTTTTGGTGAAGACGATTACCGCGTGTGTTTGGCGCACGGAGTCATTCAGAAAGGCTCAGATATTCCTTGCCCGGTCGATGCCAATGGAAATTTCACAGATCCAGTCGAACCCGTGAAAGGAGTGCACGTCAAGGCAGCGGATCCTACTCTCATTCAACTCATCAAAGACAAGGGTCGCTTGGTACAAAAGGCTGTTCTGGATCACAGTTATCCATTTTGCTGGAGATCGGATACTCCACTCATTTACAAAGCCGTTCCCTCGTGGTTTGTCAAAGTTGAAGAAATCCGTGATCAGGTCGTGGCTTGCAATCAAGAGACCTATTGGGTTCCGAACGAGGTTAAAGAAGGGCGTTTCCACAATTGGCTATCAGACGCACGTGATTGGGCTGTTTCGCGCAATCGCTTTTGGGGTACGCCGATTCCTATCTGGGCCAATGAAGATTTGTCGGAAGTGGTTTGCATTGGAAGTTTGGACGAATTAGAGGAAAAAACGGGGGTCCGTGTAACAGACTTGCATCGAGAAACAGTTGATTCATTGACTATTCCCAGTCAGAAGAATCCTGGAACTGTACTAAGACGCGTCGAAGAAGTCTTTGACTGTTGGTTCGAGTCGGGTTCGATGCCATATGCGCAAAGTCATTATCCATTTGAAGATAAAGAGGGGTGGGAAAAGGGCTTCCCGGCTGATTTTATCGCCGAGGGGTTGGATCAGACTCGTGGTTGGTTCTACACGCTCATGGTTCTCTCGACGGCCCTTTTTGGCAAGCCGGCGTTCAAGAACAACATCGTAAACGGTATGGTGTTGGCAGCCGACGGACAGAAAATGTCAAAGCGCAAGAAGAATTATCCGGATCCCAACCTCGTCATATCCAAGTACGGCGCTGACGCCCTTCGTATGTACCTAGTCAATTCACCCGTTGTTCGTGCGGAATCTTTGAAATTCAAAGAGGAAGGTGTATTGGGAGTCGTCAAAGAAGTCTTTTGCCTCTTTACAATGTGTTTAGATTCTTCTTACAAAACGTGGAACGCTGGGAAACAGAGTCAGGCATCAATTTTGTCCCGGATGCAGTTAAGGTTCGCTCCACCGAAAACGCCACTGACATTTGGATCGTCGCGGAAACACAGGGGCTCATTCAATATGTACATGCCGAGATGAAAGCCTACCGTTTGTACACAGTGATGCCCGCTTTGGTCAAATTTGGGACTCAGCTGACGAATTGGTACCTACGCCTCAACCGCGACCGTTTGAAGGGACAAGAAGGCGACGAACAGGCTGAATCTGACACCGAGGTGGGGTTGCAAGTTCTCTACGACGTGTTACTGGACGTTTCGACGATGATGGCCCCGTTTACACCGTTCTTGACGGAGTATTTTTACCAGCATTTGCGTAAATATCAGCCATCCTATGCCGAAGCTGCCAACGGGGGAGGTACATCGAATCCCGTCAAGCCAGGCAAAAGTGACTCTATCCATTTTTTACGTCTTCCTGACTACGATGAAACACGGCTCAATCCTAACGCGGTGGAGGCAATGGAGACATTGCAAAACATTGTGGAACAAGGTCGAAACGCACGCGAGAAGCGTAATCTCAGCCTTAAGTTCCCCATCAAAAGTGTCAAGGTCATTCTTCGAAATCCTCCCGAGCATGTTGTTACAGCGATTACTGGTCCGCTGAAGAAATACATTTTGAGCGAACTCAATGCTTGGGATCTCACTGTTGTACCAAAAGAAGAGCACCACGACTGGGTTACACTCTCGTTATCGCCAAACTTCAAAGAATTAGGCTCGCGCTTAAAGCAAAAGATGAAGGCTGTAAAAGCAGCGATCACCGCTCTCACGCATGATGTAAGTACTTTTTACCTGATTTATATCTCGGAATGCATTTCGTAATTAACACCTTGTTACACCACGTGCCACCGTATTCACAGGAAGCGGTCAAAGTCATTGAAGATGGTTCCATTGAGGTTGAAGGCGAAGTGCTTAACGCAGAGACAGAGCTGGAGTCAAAGATTGACTTTTCGCGAGCGGGAGAGGAGTGGGAGGCGACGTCAAAGATGGACGGATCACTGGTTGTGGTTATTGATTGCACTCAAGACGAGGCAACTCTTTCCTCTGGTATGTCTCGCGAGCTCATGAATGGTATTCAACAACTGAGAAAAGCAGCCGGGCTTGAGCTGAAGGACGTCGTAGAAGTGTTTTTCACGGAACACGACGATGTAGATGTCGTCGAGAAGGTAGTGGCAAGAAATGTGTCTCTCTTTTCCGCGAAATTTAAAGGTTCTGTGCCACTTCCTTCGCGATTCGCTCCCAAATGGGCTGTTTCTCTCAAGTGCGATACTGTTGAAGTAGGAGGATCTCGTGTCGACGTCACCATCTGTCGTCCAGCGGTAGCTGTGAAAGATGATCTGGGCGAAGGACCCGTCAATGTATTGTCTACTTTAGAACCTTCCACACTTGGAAACGGGGAGGCATTTGAATGCACTATTGATGGTGAACGCTTGTCTTTGAAGGAAGGGGTTGACTTCTGGAAAAGTAGCGCAGCCAAGGTTCGGAGCATGAAGCTCGTGGACTGGCTTTCGTAATAAGTTAACGAATGAAGGCTGTTATTTTCAAACTTTAATTATAACATCAAATCAATCATCGTAGGAGACTGAGATGCCCGCGGTAACAAGCGGCGAGCAGCACCTTGCAACGCAGACTTCTATCAAGTAATCGTTACTTGCAATTATTTGCACGTTGCGGCGTATAAACAGTCTTTCATCCAATACTTTTCGACAGGCCAATGGGAGACATGCTCTTTTCTCTCGCCATGCCGATGACTCTCCGCTTGTAGCTACTAAGCTCCAGCACCTTGAATGTACGCCCTGCACATTTTTCTCGTCTCGCCAGTAACTCTAAATCTCGTTGCATCAACGTTCCATCCTTGTCAACATCCAGTTCACGAAACATCATTCTTAGTTTATCCCATAGTTCTTCATCAACCTTTCCCATTGTCTTAAGCATGTATTCAATAAATTCAAGTTCCGTGACATCCCCATCTTTGTCGGTGTCCATTTTTTTGAGGTCGTCTACGGTAATTCGACTATCGAACAGCTGCGTTTGTGCCTGTTTAAGTTGCCGATCGATGAATCTATGTGCAATGGTCGCGACAACTTCCGTGACAACCGCTACCGAGAGAGGTATAAAAACAATACAGAGCCAGCGCGTCCGGTCGGAGACGGGTCGAAAATCCCCGTATCCGAGCGTGAGGGCGGTTTGAAAGGTCCAATACAAGGATTCAATCGGCGTCCATCCTTCCAGTGTCATCATGGCTACCGTTCCAGTCATCATGATAAGAAAGACTCGACACAATGGCGCAAAGAAAGTTGAATTATTGAGAAGCCACTCGTGCACAATTTCGTTATCGTCACAAAGAGCGTCCATTTCCATTGAAGCATCGTCGTGTGCCAGTTCATGTATCATTTCGGAGGCGATTTCTCCATTGCGTTTCTCCCATTTGTTCATTTGGTAGGAAATGTAAGCTTGACCGACTACACCGAGCAGCATACCTGTCATACAAACCCCACAGGCGGCGTATAACATCGTAAATACTTTCATTGCGTCCGTCGAAGGATACAGGTCTCCATAGCCTGCAAGAAAAAGAGAATGAGGGTGATAGCGCAGTAAGAACCTGTAGGAAATAAGTCATACACGAACCTATAGTAGAAAGAGTGACCATGACAAAATAAAGAGAATCCAGAATTCTCCATCCTTCTCCAATCGCATAAATGATAGCTCCGACATTGATAAAAACGATACTCGCCAGTCCTAATGGTTTGATCACATTTACCGTAAATCTTCTTGCCGATTGTTTTGCCTCATGTAACGATGTTTGTAAGGACCGAGTCGAAGAACGTTGCTGACTGTAATGTCCATTCAAGACGGCACGTCGCACAATATTCCAGTGTCGTTGCGATCTCGTCAATCCGTCTTGCCCGGACATCAAATTGTAGTTGCATTGACTATCATTATTATTTGTTATCTCATTGTATCTTAACGGTAAAATAGGAGGAAGAGGACCTTCCTTGGATTTGAATTGCATTCTTATCGCCTTGTTGTGGTTGTTGGTGTTTCGTTCAATGATGTTGTGAAGGAAGAGGCATTTGGAGACGAAGCTGTTCCGTTGAAGACACGACTTACTATAATGACGGATCGGGCTCGCCCGGAAACGTGGAAGTCCGGCGGAGATGAAGACCCCGTGTGAACGTGAGCTCCTCAACGGAAAGCACTAAAAGAAACCGAGCCGGCCGAACCCCTGGGCATAACAAAAATCAAACCTTTTGTTGCTCCGCTGCTCGCTCCGAGTATTTACAACATCTACAGTAGAGGGAAGGACGTTAAAATTCTGCATCCCAGTCGCAGTACAAGATTCGACGTAGCGTCCACGACGAGGCAGAATTTTAACGTCCTTTCCATGAAAATTGAACACTTCGTGATGATGCATGATGAAATGCTTCAAGACTCAAGACTGGCAACGCCAGAAAAAGAGGCAGCCGGCAGCCCATCATCCAGATAATGCTTGTTCAAGCAGTTCAAGAATTTCTTGAACATCGTTGAATTTGCTGAATATCCAACGATATGCTTCCAAAAATATCAGGAAAGCACACAGAATTACTGTATGTCCAAAAATACAGTTTCCAGAATTTCTGGAAGATGCGCAGAATTTCTGTATGATTAGAAACAAGTTGTCAGAATTTCTGGAAACTGCATTCTGGATTTGAAATTGGACGACAGAAAACAGAACAGGGCTATAGCGAGGCTCATGCTACTTCCGTACTTTCCGTTCTTTTACTTCCGTACGAAGTACTTTCGTACTTTCCGTTCTTCTACTTCGGTACGAAGTACTTTTAGTATATCAAATTACAATCCTCGTCACTAGCATCTGTTCATCTTTCATCTGTTCAGCAACAGCAACAGTTCACTCTTCACAGAGACGCATGTTTTTCTGAACTTTGAAAATTTTTTTCTGGATGTTGGTTGGTAGAAAAGTTGTGTAAAATCCTACGGTGAAATGCGCGACTTGACAACAGCAGCTGCGTCTCCCGCGCTAACACCACACAAGCTTGTCGACCCACGGAGACAACAAAGCGTCAAGCTTTCAACATAAAGGAACGTTAATCTGTAGAGCACGTGTAACTTTTCACGTCTGCTCGACTAGTTGAAGGGTGTTTTTCAATCTCGGTCCTTAATAGGTGAAACGTTCCATTGTTTGGCTTGTTGTGGAGCGAAATAGCCTGGCAACACACCAAGGATGGAATACGCTAGAGTCGCTGCCTTGATACTCCCACATCTCCCAGTCCTCAGGGAAACTTTCGACTTCTCTGGCAAGAAGACTGTGCGGAAGGAGATAGAACGGGCAAGAGCCATCAGCCCGATTGGATATGGGACGACCATGATGACATGGAGGACCGAGAGCTGGTTTCTTGCCGTGCGAAATGGGAGCAATTGGAACATGACACCACAAGGTGAAGGCCCCAAGAACAACTACCGGTGGGGATCTGGCGGCGCGATAAAGGCACTGTGCTCCAAGACGCATCTACTCATCTGGAAGTTGGACTCGTGTCTTCAGCTGTACGATGCGCGCCTCTCCTCGATCTCCAGTGACAACCTGATTCGACGATCAGAGATGGTGCCGATTCCAATGGATCCCACAGACAGGCAAGGCTCCAGGCGCAAAAAAACACAGCTGGGCCCTTGGTGGTCGCTGGATTGACGATAAGCATGCCAATCTGGTCCCAGATGCCGATGTGACAGTCACGCTCCATCTTTTGGTGGAAGGGAGCGATGGTGCCTTTGTGGGGCAAACGGAATCTGGAAGAATCAATGCACGCACATTGGCCTCCCGGCCTTCCTTGGAGGCCCTCTTAAGTGCCATAGGCAATCCCGCCACCATGGATCTTCCAGCTCGATGTCACATCTACTTCTCCACTGAACCCATGGTTATTGGCCGCAAAACTGTTGGATAGGTTTCTTCTTTTCCCCCGTCTTGCCTGCTCATTCTTGTCGAGGACCCCCCAAAAACAAAACGGTGCAGCCGCTACGCTTAGTGACTCAATCATAGGTCGACTTGTTTGCAACTGCCCCAGAGTTCTGTTTTGTCTATAGTAAAGAGAGCCAGCCTACAATGTGACTAGAAACCAACCGGTACTAAACGTGCGTGCTCGCTCACCTCACTCACTCATTCACTTCGTATATCTTTCGTCCGTCTGTCACCCGAAAAGTCGCCTCGATCCCTGGAAATACTTGTACCAGTGTTGCTAAGGGTTAGAAGTTAGAAGGCCTTTTTCGTCGTTCTTTCTAGCGATTTTTGCATCCGATAACGAAAAGCATGAAACGAGAAAGAAAACGCACTTCATCTCCACTTACCAGGTATGCACTTTAGATATGCCATAGCCACCAAACATTTGTTTACTTTCAAATGACGATGGCTTTACGAGCCCATACAGTAGATTGAGAAATCATGGCTTCGTCAACGCCGCACATTGATGGAAGTTCAAAAGAAGCTCACAGGCTGCTGCCGACGGCAAATGCGTAGGATGCAGGCAACAACTTTACGTCCTCAAAGAAAAGACCAAACTATTTTCCCTGTCTCGTAAAGCGCAAGAATATCGCAAAGTGCCCATCTCTGTACCCAATCTAGTCGAGAAAGGACAATGTTTGAAGTGCGCGACCGATCGAACGGTTTCGGTGAGCTCACCATCAAGATCGAAATACTCCTTGTGCTCGCTCAGTTCAATTCCCGAGCCTCCGCGTCTCGGCGGATCTATAACTATTGTAAAGAAGAAAACGGATAGCGAGAAGACATCTACAAGAGAAAATAATGAGGAAAAGGAGTTGGACGACTCGTGTTGCGTGGGGAATGGTGACAATAACGCCATTTACAAAGGAGAATACAAAAATCACATGAGACATGGGGAAGGTGAGCTGTTATGGACCAACGGTGATAAGTACAGGGGATCATTTCGTGATAATATGATGGATGGAAAGGGAACTCTGGTATTTGGTGACGAGCGTGGGGAGAATACGTTGGGGAATGGTGCTGCAATCAAATGCACGGACAGGGGACTCGCACCTACCCCAATGGCGATGTTTTTGTAGGATCCTACCAAAAAGGTTCGCGGGAAGGCGAAGGGCGCTTTTATTTCACCAGCGGTGATTTGTATTGGGGTGAGTTTCGGAAGAACTTGATGCACGGAGCGGGGCGGTATTACTTTGCAGGTGGCCAATCGTTTGCGGGTACATTTGTCAATGGAAAACGCATGGGTAAAGGAAAAATACAGCGCAATGACGGTTCCATTGAAATATATCAATATGTAAATAATTCCCGAGTCGGACAAGGTGTACGATGGTCCAAGGATCGTACGAAGGCATGGAGGTTATGGAAGAAAGCCAGCGCGTCGCCCAAGAGCACGGGCAGCACCACCGAAGAAAAAAAGAATATCCGTTACAGAAGCAGCTGTTTTAACTCAAGAAATCGATCAAGCATCGAAGGAGATCTTGGCGACTTACGACATTCTGCCCAATCCAGATGTCTGAAGACACAAAATAGCCGTACATGCTAAATGACTCGAAATCAGTCTTGGCGAATGACACAAAATATGTGGTCCGATACGAAAATTTTTCAATTTGGGAAAAAAAGCATAAGCTGTGGCACTGATGAATGAGACAATTAGAGAAAAATGTGTCTCTCAATAACAATTGAGTCTCTCGAAAAGAAAAGGGCCTTATTTCCGAGTAAGGATCAACGGGTAAAGGTTTGTTGAGCTTTGATCTTGCTCCACGGCGCGTCGTTCTCTCTACATACAACACAACAATACTTAATGAATGCTTTATCTGGAGCATATTTCTATAAATTTACGCTCAGTCAACCTATGTAAAAGTGAAAAGGACCTTGATTTTGTCTTAAAACACAGCTAAACGAAAATGACACACAAAAGGAAAATGCAAAAACACGCGCCGTCAGTCATTCCTGGTCGGCTAGTCTCAGATGTTGGTGACGGTCCTGGAGTTACAACCGGAGATTGCGCGGGAGAGGTCCCTTCGTTGCTAGCATTTGGTATCGAAGGAGGTGTTTCCATGGGAGCAGGTCCAGGTGCGGAGACAGGCAATGACGGAGCTGGTTCGAGTTGGCTGGCGCCGTCGGCGACTGTAACGAGCCGAGGGACTGCACGATCAACGCCAATGGCCCATCGATTCTCGGAACAAAATTTCCAATAAGAATGTAGTATTCTACGTTGGCATCGGCAATCCATTCTACAGATTTTCTCGTGTTACTTCCGGTGGTAACACATGTGAAGGAGCTGCCATCCCAAGCTTGCACTCCAATAACATTACCAAAGGACAAGTTATCTCCTGTTGTCGCCTTCAGTACGACTTGTTCTGAAGGAATAGTGGTGGTGTAAGTAAACCACACTCCGAAAGACCCATCTAATGCACAAGCGTCCTCACTAAAATCCGAAAGTGCTCCATCCAAAGTATATTCACCTGCATAAGGTACATCATCTTGAGTCAATGCAATGGCACCCTCCATTTCATCGTTCACGGGTGCGTCGTATTCTTCCAATACAACCAAGTATGGCAAATCCCAATATTCGCCTTCATGTCTGTAGAGCAGGATGTAGTACTGGTCACCTGGTGCCGTTTGCAAAAACTGCTCCTGAAGAAAATAATCCTTTACACAGGTAAGGGAATCGCAAGTTCCTTTGAAGATGATAACTTCTAGAGGGGAGGTAAAAGAATCCAAATAATCCAGGGAGATACTTGCAATTACCGATTTGGAAGGCTTGTAAACGAGCCAATGGCCTTGCGGCAAATCTGAAACGCTGCTTGTGCATTTGTCGACATAATATGATTGATTATCAGTGCCGACAATACTTTCGCTGAATGAAAAAGGAGCCGCAATACTTTGCGCAGTGCTGCAGGATGATTGAGCCTGCACAACCGCTGATTTATGAATGGAGAAAATCAGCCAAGTCAAGAGAGGCAGCATGTGGGTAAAGACACGGCTCGGAGAGAACGAAACACATTTCGGGTTGATCATAATCTTCATGATGACGGCAACGGCAAAGATTCGCAATAGTGAGAAAAATTCAAAGTTACAGTCCAGCAAACCGAATGGAAATGGAATGCAGGAACACTTGAACACGCAGCCAATCCTTTTGATGCCAGGATCGAGGATAACATGATAAAAGATGAAAGATCCATTCTCCATTCCTCCACTCTCCGCTGTAATTGTACACTGTACTACCTGCTGCAAACAAAACAATATTCATTGATTAGTGATTACTACTTAATCAATGGCAGGGGGATGTCTCCGTTACAGTACCTGGTGCAGTAGAAGATAGAAGAGAGAACCACCAAAACAGCTGGCTGCCGGCTGTTATCGTTCCACTCCAAAGTATGTGCAATGAAACGTGACTTATGAAAACTACTTAAACTTCATAGTTCGAACAAAGTACGGAGTAGTAAGTTATGAAGTCACAGAAACCAGAAGCATTGCGGGAGAGACGTCGTACGGAGTAAGAAAGTACCAGTAGGAAATGCATAGCTCAAAAAGCTCAAACGTAACCCGACCTCTATTCGGCACTTATTAGTATTGTGACCCGCGATGATGATTTCATAGCGATAAAGCGAGAAAAACCTCGCGAATGGCAAAACACGTGCATGTATGATTCATGTTTTTAAAAGATGAAGCCTTATCAAGTACTGCAATTCCAGCGTCATTTCTTTTCCTTAAATCTGTTGTTTTTATTCCTGATTCCAGTTGCATGGAGTTTATTGACCTCGACACCACCGCAAAGGGCCCATTCGTTTCGGACGACAAGAAACAGTGCGTTACAAGACTCCTCGTCCTGCCTACAACTCCATCATTTATGTCGTCAAGAACGCTTTTGTTGGCAGACGAGCACCACTCCAGAGGACGCATGCATCTGTCATGAAGCAACCATTACTGATCTTTCTGCTTTAAAGGCACCCCCGGATCCTTCATTGAATTCAAAGGATGATTTCTTTCGCAGTTTTCGAGCGACAATTCCAGTAAAACTGCAATATGCTTTGCGTGATTCTGGTCTTTTACGTCTCCTTGTCGACATTTTGGTCTTTTGGGGGTTCCTTCTCTTTTACAAGCCTATCCAACGGCGTGGAGGGACTTTATGGCGTTTTCCGGTCGTTCTCCCTCCACTACGAACGAAAATAATATACAATTTCAAAGTGTGCGATACGGAAAGCACCGTTCCCAACGTATGGATTTGATACAGTCTGGGGAGCCTGTTGAAAACACTCGCCGAAAGAAATGGGTCGTTTTTGTTCACGGCGGAGCTTGGGGATCAGGATTTCCCCTGCTCTACCGACTGGTGGCGAACTCCTTTGTATCACAAGGGTACGAAGTGGCAATTGTAGGGTATCGTACGTACCCTGACAGTGTTGTAGATGGTCAGATTGACGATATTATGCAGGCGCTTGAGTATTTACAACGCACAGATAAGGAAGACGAACGAAACGACAGCATGTTAGACATGACTCTCATTGGCCATTCCTCGGGTGCTCATATTTGCATGCTGGGTATCCTGCAATCCAAAAATACAAGGCATTCAACGGTTTATAGGAATTTCGGGCGTCTATGATATTCCGCGGCACTATCAATTCGAGTCGAAACGGGGCGTCGAACGTATTTCGCCGTTGGCTCCCGTATGTGGCGGAAATCTATCCCAATGGAAACAAAATTCGCCGTCGCTACAGAAGAGTAATTCGCCCACTACACGGAAGAAGCTTCCGCCTATATTCTTAATTCACGGTGAATTCGACTCGACGGTACCTTATACTTCCTCGGTGGGTCTCTACCATTCACTGATCCAACAGCAACAAATTAGAGGAAATGAAAATCAAGACCATCTGGTCGATCTGAAAATATTGAAAGGAGTAGAACACTCCGAAACAATTTTTCATCTCATGTTTGGTGGAGAAACAAGAGACGTTCTGTTAAAGTGGATCAAGAACTAGATAGATTCTTTAGCCGCAAACCCATATGAGTTAGACCGATGTAACTTGCGTTATAGCCAGTTGCGTTTGCCCCTGGAATTGCTAAGATACAATCAATATAGCACCGGCTTCTCAAATCATGGTTTTATTTTGTGTCATTCCGACCCTCTTGCTGACTTTCGGACGAGCATCGCCTTTCACTGTAGTTTTGCGTTATTCACTCGCTTGCAACGTCTGTACCTGGTAGGCGGTCGGGAATTTTCTGTATGCTAAGAAAGATCTCGCACGCTTCACCATCACCGCGCTCTGCGTGTTCGAGGTTTTATTGCGTCCTTTGACAGCCGCAAAAAGGCGACGAGAATCAGGAGTTGTCACAATCTAAATATCAAGAAGACACATCATAAACAATATACTTCATCAATAAGTAACCCTTTCTTTTACCTTATCATTAGTGCAAGGATACCATGTCAACCGCGGAAGCCCCATTCGATCGCTGGAAGTTGCAAGACGATGCCTCAATTTCGTACGGATATCTCGGACGTACTGCAGGGAAAGCACCTGCATCGACATCGTCTCCGCAGTCGTCTTTTTATCTCACAACAGCTATCAATTACACGAACGGACCCGCTCACATGGGGCATGCTTACGAAGGCGTGACAGCGGATGTTTTAGTGCGCTTTCATCGTTTGCTGGGCACGGAAAAAGTGTACTTTGTCACCGGAGCCGATGAACACGGTCAAAGATTGCCAACGCCGCGGCGGAGCAGGGCGTGGAACCCATTGATTTGTGCAACAAATATGTGACAGGCTTTCAAGTTCTCAATCAACGTCTCTTAGTGTCGAACGATGATTATATTCGTACTACCAGTCCTCGACACAAGGCAAACGCACGGGCATTGTGGAATCGCATTCAGCACGATATTTACTTGGATACGTATTCGGGATGGTACAACGTTCGGGAAGAAACTTTTGTTACCGACAATGAAGCCGCATTGTGTGATTACAAGGACCCCGTATCGGGTGTACCTTTGAAACAAGTCAAGGAAGAATCGTATTTCTTCAAAATGAGTCAATATCAAGAGCAACTCTTGCAATACATTCAAGAAAACCCCAAATTCATTCAACCGGAACAGCACCGCAATCACATTCTTGCGCGTTTGCAAGCGGATGAATTGCGTGATTTGAGCATTACTCGCACGACATTTTCCTGGGGCATCCAAGTGCCCGAAGGGTTTCATGATCATCACGTCATGTACGTTTGGGTGGATGCTTTATCCAACTACTTGACGGGAGTCAATGCCTTACAGACAGATCCCGATGCATCTCCTGAACTGGCTAGTTTTTGGCCGGCACAAGTGCACATTATTGGAAAAGATATCTTGTGGTTTCATACCGTCATTTGGCCTTGTCTCTTGATGAGTGCGGGTTTGCCGTTGCCACAAACGGTTTTCGCGCACGGCTTTGTCAATGACAAGGATGGAAAGAAAATGAGCAAGAGTTTGGGAAATGTGGTGGATCCACACGATATGCTGGATCAGTTCACGACAGATACCTTTCGATGGTACGTATTTCTACGACAGACTGTTGTCATTTGTTTTTGTTTAAACTCATATTGAATGCTTTTGTTCTCTGCAGGTACTTGTGCAAAGAAGCTCCATACGGCGGGGAACTGAGTTTCGGTCCTGAGAACTTGCGGGAAATGCACCACGCCGACTTGTGCGATACGTTGGGTAATTTGGTGCACCGCGCTACACATCTGTGTCAGAAGTACTGCAACGGCGTTATCCCTTCCGTTGCCGCCGTCTCGCCATTACCGATCGACGTTGCCGAATTGATTGCCACATATCAAACGAAAATGAATCAAATCGAATTACAAGGGGGTGCCATGACCGCCATTCAAGGGTTTCGTGATTTGAATGGGTATTTGCAGGAAGCAGCCCCTTGGAAGTTAAAGGATGCTTTGGAAGAACAGCAAGTCATTGTTCGAACTACGCTGGAAACTATTTATATCTTAGGGCACTTAATCTTGCCCTTTCTGCCGCAAGGTGGAGCGTTATTGTTCCAGAAATTGAATACGCCGCCACAAAGTTTAGCAGATTTAAAGCTGGATGGAACGAATTTGAAGGAAGGCAGAGTAATTGAGATTGGTGATGTATTGTATTCTAAAGTATTGTCGGAAGAAGAGAAATCCGATGCAGCTGCTGCGGCCATGAAAAAGAAAGAGTCGTTTGCCGAGGCACAGCAGCGCAAGAAAGAAGCCAAGGCGAAGGCTAGAAATCAACAACAGCAGCAAACTGAAGGCGACTCGGATCAGCCCGAGTTCACAAAAATTGACATTCGTGTGGGTCAAATTACAAAGGTTTGGTACCATGAAAGTGCAGCGAAGCTGTTTTGCGAGGAAATTGACCTAGGGACCGAGAAGCGCCAAGTTGCTTCCGGTCTTCGAGATCATTATACCCTGGAGGAAATGGAAAACCGCAAAGTATTGGTTGTATGCAACTTGAAAGCAGTAAAGTTACATGAGTTTGTTTCTGAGGGCATGGTGTTGGCAGCCAAAGGGGAAGACGGCGAGGTGCAATTGATCAGTCCTCCGGAGAATGCCGTCGTCGGTGAACGCGTATTTGTTGAAGGTCTGGAAGGTGAGGCTGTTTCCTCTACACAGGTGAAGAAGAAAAAGATCTGGGAAGAGGTAGCAAGTGGCTTGAAAACCGGTGAAGGAGGGGTTGCGCAATGGAGTGGGAAGAATATCATGACAAGTGCTGGCGTTTGTGTGGCAGCCTCTCTCGTGGGTGCCCCGATTTCTTAAATAAAGCGAGTCCGATCGCCGTGCTACGCAAGCGAAATAGAGTTGGATGGTAAATCTAGCTATTTAGTCGTTCAGCAGTACCTGGTATGGCCGTAGAGTTTGTAGTTGCTGGGAAAAATCATGACTGCTCTCCGTTTCCTGTTGTGCCCAGGCGTTCACTCCAAACTAGTGCGCTTCAACTTAGCCAGTCTATCATCTTCCTACCCTGTATTTAAAACGTTTTCGTTTGTACAAGACGTCCTTCCATTTTGTGACGTCTGACTATAAAGAGGCACGAAAGACACGACCACGTAGAAAAAGACCCATAGGGCCCAACTTCTTACTCTTTTCTCACCTCTCGCATCATCGAGCAGAAAACTAAGCAGAGCTGTACAAGTAGTCACTTTTCCTCCTTTCATCCGTTGTTGTTGCTCAGGCGTTTTTGTATCTATTCCTATCGCTTTCTTTGATTACGCTCACCATGTTTGTTCTCTTTTCGCTGCTGGTCTTCGTTTCGTCACTAAATAATATCAGCTGTAAGTTCGTCGTGCGTAATTATCAAGATTATCCGATCGCCTCGAGTTCTCGTGTTGCACTCTCACTAACATCATTTTACAAATTGGAGCAGCTGCTGCTAGCCGCGACACCGTATCGACACGATCCTTGCTCTTTCTCCGAGATCTATGTGGCGGCGACGGAGGGAGAAGAAATGATAGCAAAAAGTGCGGGAAAGTCATTGGCGCTGGTTTTTGTCAAGACAGCATGACGCAACTTTACGATTTCTGTCAAGATACGAGTTCAGGAAATACACTGCTCGAGTGTCAAACTAATGCTGAGAAAAGCGCAAAAGCTGTCGGCTTTGTCTGGGATGCAAGAAATTCCGGTTGTAGTTTGTTATTCGACGACAAGGACTCTCAGTTCAATGTGGGAGCTTTGTGTCCTGAAGGATTCTCGACAGGCCTGTCAAGATTCACCGGAACGGGGTTTCCGAAATCGGCAAATAGCAATGTGATTTACACTTGCTATAGCTGTGACTCATAAGCAGAATTCTTATGACGAGAATGTATGTATAATATGATAACACTGACATAGACCAACTAATTCCATTTCTCTCTACAATCGTCTCTTTCGCTCTATTCTTCTCTCAGTGAGTAGTTCATTTCGAAAAGCTAGAAGACTGTGTCGATTTGTCGGGTCCTTCTATGATGGATTTGCCGAACAATTCCACCTGCAATTCACGGAATTCGCCATCCTTCCAATTTATCTTTTCCGCTTCTTTCCTCTTCCGAGGGTGACAGAGCATCTTGCTAATGGCCATGGGCACCAAAAATAGTAAAAACGGGAGTACGACTCCTGTAAGCGACATGAAAATCATATTTTGTGTATGTGTAACGGGGCATCCTTCCATATCTTCTAAAATGCCCGGAAGCATACACCAAAAAATAAAAGCGGGAAAACAAGTAACGAAGCTCTTTCAAGACAGGAATACCAGAACCCGGCGAAAATGTGGTCGACAAGAAGATCATAAACATAAACGGCATATCGGCAAGAAACAGCACCCCCTGCTTGGGTAGCTCCGTGTAAAGCCCAAAGAAAAGTGAGGAGAATGTCATGCTGAGACTATCCATAAGTATCGCGACCCAAAACGAGTAACTTTCGAGTCCATTCATAACGGCATTCGTCGTGCCAAACTGAATCACCGAAACAATAATAAACAGAAATATGCAAATGCTCGATTTGAGTGCCTTGTTCATCTTTTTCGAGCTGTGTAGCAGTGCTTCGGCTTCTTCCGACATGTAGACGCGCCAATCGGGGAGTGAAATCAGGTACGGGTTCACCGAAAAGAATGCAATGAGCGAGCCCGCGTTGAGTACCAAGGCAGCTTGATTGTCGGGTGAATCCCAAAATCCAAGCAGAAATAGCGAAAAGAATACCACAACAAACGCTCCGATGCCCATCAAACCTGCGTTATAAAATACTTCAACTTCAAGGAAGAAGCGGAGATCAGCCCACGATCCCTTGTACACGTAGTTCTTGCCGACTGAAAGGGCTTCAATCGCTTTACTGCGGCCAATGTTCCCGAGGTGATTAATTTTGACCATGGAGCGGTCGATGGCACTGACCGTGATAGTATTGTCCGCCATCTGCGTCAACGCTTCGACGTGATCGTTGGTGACGAGAAGAATTTGATGGTTTTCTTTCAGTTCCTTCAGTCGCTCTACAATGAAGGGAACAAAGTCATCGGTAACACCCGCAAAGGGTTCATCCAGGCAAATCAGTAAATTGGATTTTCCAGCGCATCGTTGTCGAACGAGTTCAAAAAGAAGTAATTTGCGTTGCCCTCCCGAGAGACCCGCCGTGAATTCTCCCGCCATGGTTCCTCCTGCGGGGATAGAGTTAGCAGTTCCTTCTTTCACATAAATGTCCCAGAAAGGCAGTTTCGTCGGATCAAAATGAGGGATTTTGGAGACGATAACATACGGTCGAATGTTGTGATACTGACGAATGTAGATGCATTTGTGCGATCGATAAACGTCCTCTAAAAATGTTGTTTTACCGCTGCCAGAACTTCCGACGACGACCGTTAATGTCATTTGAATAACTTCGAAGCCTGAGAATTGCGAAAGACTAGAAAAAGAAACAGAAATTGACCAGGAAAAGAAAAAGAAATAAAATGAAATGAAATGAAATAATGTGATGATTTATGCGGGCGGCTTCTTCGTAGTAACTTCACGTCTCATAATCTCACACGCGACCTGGTGCCCTGTCATGACGAAGCCTCAGGAAACCCAGGACTGAAAGATGTTCAGTCTTGAGTCAGTACCGCTTCCCCGAAGGATTGTCTGCTACAGCTTACAGCTTACAGCACTTTACCAGGTACTACTACATGGAAGGACGTTAAAATTCTGCCTCCAGTACAAGATTCTACGTAGAGTCTACAAAGAGGCAGAATTTTAACGCCGTTTCCTGGTATCACACAATGCACTTTTCATAGTAGTATTGACCACGTCACACGAACTTAAGGTGTGGGTTATATTTTCAAACATAACGGTTGTTTACCGCCAAAGGCAATTGAATTGCTTTCCACTTCTCGGCGCGTCTGCAAATTCGAGCAGAAGTTTGTCAAAAGTCTTTTGAGATAATCATTGTCTTCCCAAGAAGGCATCTTGTTGTGTCATAAATTCTCGTTCGCAACAATCTCTTCATAAAACCCTGTATCTCGTTGCATTTTCGCATCCTTGTATACATTTATACGGTCGTTACGAATCTCATTGAACTCTTGCGACTCCTTATGCAAAACATGCAAACAGCAAAACCTGTTGATCCCTTGGCAACTGTCCTCTTAAACTTGTCGTCGACGACCAGCGTGACCTTGACAAACAAAGTCATCAGTCTCTTTCTCACCAATAGTATCGGCCATATCTACCCAGAGAAATATGCAAGCATGAACAAATCGCTTCCGCCGCCACCAGCGAAGAAACCAGCTGCCAGAAAGTCTTCCAGTTCGTTGTCGAAGAACAAGAAAAGCGGAGTGAAACCATTGTCGCGCCCTCCTTTCAAGTTAATGAGCGCTCGTCCTGTCCGATTGGGAACACCTATTCACAAGAATCCTATTCAGAAGAAGAGAGCCGTCGCAAATCATACGACTCTACCTCTTCGGAAGCCAACTACAAATGGTACTGTCCCAGCGAAACTGTCGACGCCGCACACCATGGCCCAACTCGACCTTCTTCTCAAGTTGCCCGGTTTCAAGCTGCAGAACGAACGACGCCGATCCTTTCAGGCGAATAGTGCATAATCAATTTTGGAGCTATCGAGCACTGTTTTCTTCAAACGAAAGGACGCAATTTTGATCACAATTTAGTTAATATTTATTTTAACAATTTTTAACGAACTCTACCAATTTAGTTCTCCCTAGTCTAGTTTTATCTCTACGATGATTCTTGCTTGTGCCTATTACAGGATACATTGCTTGTTCGATTGTATGGCGGTTATTTGCCTTATTTTCCTTCGTCATTCTGCCGGCTGCGAGATAAAATTCTCACAAACAACTCGAAAAATTCCTCATCCATGGTCGGCACTTTCTCACTTTGGCACGTTGAGGTTCGCGTTTCTCGTCGTTCTCATCACGCCTTTAGCCCTCAGCACTTGCAGGTTTACGATCCATAATGTAGAGAGTGGGTTGAGAGTAGAGACACCGGACTTTACCAGGTACTCGTTGGCATTTATTGTCTTATGGCTCCAACAGTAAGCAGTGAACTTAGGACAACGACAATGTTTGACTTTCGGAGCACATCATAGATTGCATTCGATCTAGAGTCATCTCCGACTCAAATTCTTTTCAATCCCGGGTAGATGGATTTGTTCTTTTTTTTGCTTCCACGTCGCACAAAAATTCGTCTTCGCTCAGCTGGTGCTTTCTAACGCACAGTGCATGGCGAGCGTCGGTCCTCTGACAGCTCACACCATTTTGCTTTGTGGAGGTTCGTCGTGTGCGAACACCATGCCGCTGCAATTTGCGAGAGGATCGTTAGTAGAGTCGATCATTATTCGTTCTCGTTTAACAACTCAACAATAAGAGGACCAATCCTTTTCATTATTTTATCGTCTAACAAGCTCGCATTAACTAACTTGATCCGCGGAACACGCAACAAAGTGAAGAAAAGCAGCAAATAAAATGCGAGAAAGAAAACAGCGCATGAGCCTTCTTCCTCTTACATCCACCCTTTCGCTGCTGTTATGCTGCCAAGCATACGAGCTTTTATCTATTTCCTCCAAATCACCTATTCGCTCCTTTCTTTCGCATCGAAATTCGGGTACAATTCCCGTTCTTCCTCGCCATCAGGATAAAATATCGATCGGTGTTCCAAACAAAATTAAACAAACATCACCGGGGACAGTCGTATTGGGATTTTCAATCGACGATGATGATTTAAAATTAACTACAACCCAGCGAAATATTCAGCAACGACGTTCACGGCAATCGGATAGTGTTCAAGATCAGCAGAAACGTCGTTTGAATCACAATCGACGGTGGAAATACGGCAATCCGTTTGCAACTTCAACTTCGCAAGGAAAAGAGAATATTCATAAACAAGTGGGGCACATCGATTTGGGGACTTGGAATACACCAACGGAACAAGAATTACCACCGGAACAGTCGAATGGCGACAATAATCAGCAAACTATCCCTAACTCGTTGGAAGAATGGTCTCGAAACAAAGTTACGCCTTTGTTAAACAGACGACAAGCCATCCGGAGAGAGCAAACCGAAGGCAAACGAAACCTCGTACAGGCGAATACTCCCGTCATAAGCAAGGAGGACTATATTGAAAGTTTACGCAAGACGTTAAATGCGACTTCAACTCACAGTTCGGTGCAGCAACATTTGGAAGTATCCAGCAACAACAATCGTCAACTGCACGTTCTGTATCAACAGATGAAAGCTGCCGATCAGCAAGGCAACGTGCAACAGACTTACCGGCTTCTGACGCTGCTTCGCAAGGTTGCCCCTCATGACGGAAGAATAGTGCGACGGCTAGCTCGATGGTACGCGGAGCAAGATCAGACCGATGCTGCCGTTTGTGTATTACAGAATGCGTTAAAGGAGCCAGAACATTGTAAAAATGCTTTCTTATGGCATGGAATGGGTCAGTATTTGCAAGAGCAGTTTCAACAGCTGAAAGACGGCGACGTGTATTCGAATGAAGATATACTGCGCAATGTCACCTATTATTATCGCCAAGCGATCCAATGTGATCCATCACTTCCGCACCCGTACCATGCCTTGGCTCTATGTCAGCACTCACACGGCCATATTGCCGCCGCCATGAAAACTTTACAGGAGGGCTTGTCGTACTGTCCGCAGAATCATCGGCTTCACCATGCATTAGGCGATGTCTATCGACAGGCCGCCTCGCTCGAGCGTGCAGCGCAGTGTTACAGTAAGGCACTGCAATGGAGTCCTGATCATTCCAAGGGATACGCGTGGACAGCGCTCGCCAAAGTCCACTATGAATTAGATCAGCCAGACAAGTGTCGCGTTTTTTTTACAGAAGGCCTTGCAACAAAATCCCAAGCAAGTCAGTGCTTGGGTTGCGTGGGCGCAGATGGAAGAGAGTCTGGGAGACGTGGATGCCGCTCGTAATATCTGTAGAAAAGGTGCTGAATTTTATGAACAGGGATATTTGGCTGCTGGCTCGAACCAGATGGGGGCCCTGCATCGTTCGAACGATCCGTTCCATCAGCTGTATCGTACTTGGAGTCGTTTGGAAGAACGTTACGGTACACCCCAAGAAGCGTGGCGAGTCCACGAACGGGCGTTGTCACAGTTTCCTCGCAATGTCAACTTGTATCTCGATGCTGCATCTTACAAGTACGAGAAACGGCACAATCTAGCTGCAGCCAGAGCCATCTTGACGAAGTTTTTATCGTTGCAACCTTCCACGGAGACGTTTGCTTCATCAAAGGTTCTGTTAGCTGCCGCGAAGGTAGAATTAGAGGTTGGCAACGCCACCGGAGCACTTCAATGGTTGTCGTTTCAGGACCGCAAGAAGAGAAAAAAGTGCAGCATGGTGGCACATGAACGGTGTTGCTCATTGGCATTTGAATAATTATCAGGGAGCTCGGGACTCGTTCGAACAGGCTCTACTGAACGCGAAAGACGACAAGTCATTGACCGCCGACATTTACTCGACAAAAGCACGATTTGAATACGCTCAAGGCGATTGTGTTTTAGCGCAGCACTATGTGTGCTTGTCCTTAGCGCACAACAAGAATTGCAAGGCAGCTTGGGAACTGTGGTATCATTTGAGTTTCGAGGATTATAAAATGCAGCACAAATGTTGGAAGCAATATCATCAAGATGATCTGCAGTCAATGAAGAAACATATGATGCGAAAAGATCCCTGGCATACAGTGCTCTTTGGTCTAACGCCCAAAACAACGCATTTACCTCTACCGATTCGTCTTCCGCCAATAATAGAACCCAGACTAAGCCAGCTTAGGCTGTCCGAGTCACCGAGCGATCTTCAGGCATCAACAAAGCAACCACGAAAATTTGATACAATAGAAATGTAAAAAGAGAGATTAAGTATTTACTCTTAGGATACTTAATAGGTTCTTCTTTTCATTTGAATTAATGTGTTCAAATCTGAGGCGGTTTGCGAGTGACAACCACAAAATGGGACGAGACGTGGGAATAAGGGAAAAGTGCAATTTCTCCTCGATACTCACGGACTGCGTCTCGGCTTGTGAAAGCTATCTGAATTCTTGCCGTGCTTAACAATGGGTTTATCATTATCGATTGCAGACGACTGGACTAAAACCGGAGGCGGCTTGAGAGGATTGAGAGCAAACAACGTTGCGTTGGATGCTTTGCCGATGTTATCACCTCTATTTCGTGGCATACTCTCGCCAGAATCTCGTCCAGTTTTTTTTACTAATTGTCTTGTTTTATGCGCCATATGCTTTGTTTGCGTTATTCACAAGAAGATACTGACTGTCTCCCATTTCTCCAAAGCTCGCGGTTCGCTGCTGAAAAAGATTCTTTCAATGAAAGGGTCAAACTCCAAAACGTGAGCGCAACTTCCTCGGCAACTTCACAGAATTTTGAAGCGTTTCGAAAACCCTGATTGGTAGAACGTGTCTAACGGGACTGAAGATGTGACGTGGCCAGAAAAGTGAAAGGCGTTTCCGAGTATCAATGGCGCAAACGGATGTGCTTCCGAGTTGCGTATTTGCCGGCAACAGGAACAAAAACCTCTCACGTGAAAGACGGAAGAAGTTTTTGTTGAACTTGCGTCAGCGCCAGTTGATACCATACCTGGTTGCATCAAAAACTTCGACTGCAATTTCGCAAGGAGCAAGGAAGCGAGACGCAAGAACTTGTGGCCTTTGGTCATCAGTCATCAGTGATCAATCATCAATCATCAATCATCAGTCATCGATCACTATGACCGTCGATCAATAATCGCTTAAGTGCGGACACTGTTTTCCCATTATCCTTTGACCTTAATCCAATAATGCCGCCGAATGCTTTACGACTTGTGTTTTTTTGCCACGGACGAGAATGGAGAACAGCTGTGCTTTTGTTCTCTCAAAAACACACCGTAAAACGGGGAAACGAGAAAGGATAAAGAATAGAGAATGGATACTCTCGCAAAGGATGATGAAGCCCGGTTTTACTGCTGAATGATATGCTAAAATTTTGGACTTGAAAATCGAGTTAAGGGTGGTCATGGCTATGTTGCTGTTGCCTGCTGCTGGTGTCGGAAGTCGGAAGGCTGGCCTGCTTGTCTAACGAAGAATAAGGGTGAGGTTTAGTGCGGTCGCCAGAGGGTGGGTTTCGACAAGGTCAGAACATGACGGAGTACCATAAAGCGTTATGGTCGTTCTTAATCGAATAGTATTTTCTTTTTGCTTTAGAGTAATACAGATCACCAAAAGTTGGTCTAATATTTAAGCGAGAAATCTCCGTAGTGAAGATGCGCTTGGGCGAGAAGTGCACCGCTCGAAGGAGCCACCTTGTAAGCTGGTTTCTTATCGAAGTTCTCGTCACAATTTTTCGTTTTCCCCGCTTTCAACATTGTAGCAGGTGCAGGAACACTTCCCGCTAGTGGAGGAGATCGCCATAATGGGGGCGCTGGAGGAAGCGGCTGACCCAGTCCTAACCCGTGACTGTTTACGGAAAATCGAGACGGGCCCTCAACGATTGGGCTAACACTGAAGTCGCTCGAGAACGCTCGTGGTCGCCCGAGGTCCTCAAGTAGTAATGCTTCTAAGCCATCATCAAAGTAGGTCTGCGAAGGAGCGCTCTGCGCAACTGCAGAATAAAGAAGAGTATCCTGCTGATGGTGGTGAGTTTCGATATCCGGCAAAGAATGCGGTACATTTTGGAAAGCTTGATGCTGTTGCGGATGCAGTTGATAAAATTGATTGTCCATTGCAATTAACTCTCTTTTGGTTCGTAAGCAGATGAATAAACTCCGTAAAAATGAACAAAAGAAGTGATGCTTTGCCGATCGGCATGCACATTGGAACGCGGAAGAAGGAGCGAAGGAACCAACGTTGCGCTTATCGGCCCGGAAATCCAACTAGTTAAACACTTTGAGCTACAGTGGGAGGGTGATGACATCATTTCTTGTTTTCAATAATTGTTCGCAGCCCAATTCTTTTTACAAACTTCTGTATCGAGAACGAGAACTTCGAAATTATGACCGAAGACATAAAGCATTTTTAACCTGAACTCTTGTCGTGGTACGACTCTTCGTGAAACGATCACCACGAGTCACGAATCATCAGCACGAAGAAATTAGCACGAACGGAAAGGACGTTAAAATTCTGCCTCCGGGAATGCCTCCCAGTACAAGATTCCACGTAGCGTCTACGACGAGGCAAAATTTTAACGCCGTTCCGCGGGTACGTTAATTCACGCGAGCAAGTATCACTAAAGTGTACCAGGTACAATAACAAAAATTTCAAAATTATACCTGGTACATGGTACTGTAAAACAAAATTACACGTCAGAGATTAGCGATAGGCCTTTGATGATAATGATGATGATATTCGTCGCGACTCCGAATGTCTCAATATGAAGTATGAAGGTGTTATGGCGTAATAAAGACTTGATCCTTTTCTCTTATTGAAATCCGGGAAATAACCTCTTTGAATCGTCTCGTCGAAAATTGGACTTGCACCTTGATGAACCTGCTTTCACTTTTGTCGTTACCAAAAGCACTCCTAATCTTCTTTCTTGAAAGAAAGCATGACACCATTGAATTAAGAAAGCTAAGTAATGATTATCAGGTTAACAAAAGTTGGAGCCCCAAAAAATCGCTCAATTGTAAAGGAAACACTGTTGATACATATCGGACCAAGCAATTCGAACCAAAATTGACGCCAAATGGCGTTTCACGAGGCAGCAATCCTGTTTCACTGCAATGATTCAATCGAATGAGCTTCTACGAAGACGGCTGCCATCAAACTTTAGAAAAGATCAACGAGATTTGCTCAATCTTCCTTTCCGAAGCGTGCTTTTGTCGATGGGTTGTAAGAATGGAACGGGCGTTGATTCAACTAGTTTCAATGGAGCCCGCAAAGGCTTTAACACAAACCTCCCTTTTCGAAAAGGACGAATCTTCGAGGAGTGGACGAGATGCAGAAGAAGCAAATGCTCCACGATTGATTCATCTAACCGACTATCGCAGGTAGCCTTTGCTTCTGTATCGTTAGAGCTCATACCTTTTCTTTCAACAACGCCTCTTTGAAAAAGGTGAAAGATATTATCTGTAGAATGATATTTCTCCGGCGAATCTTCTCGAACGTATTGTAGATCTGATTTATGAAGGAAAACGGCCAATGCCGAAGCTGGCTTGAGCTCTTTGTGATTGCATCGGTCATATTTTCACAAAGCAAGAATCGATTCGAGTCGACATTCCTTGTAAATACTCTGTGCTCTAGCCGAATTAGAAGGCAATAAGAAGTGGCGAATGAAACTTCCCGCACATGTGCGGCACTTTTTTCGCGCGTGGAATTCTTCCGCCGTAGTCAAGTGCAGCAGTGAAAGGCGTCTGTTCGACCTACCGCCTCCTTCATACGGGACTCGTGAATCAAATGCAAACTACTCCGAGGGGGATCATTGTTTACATTATTACCAAAAAAGTTCTCGGTACTAAGATAAACAACTAAACGCAATTGAAAAGTCATGTAGCACTTTAAGAGTGCGATATTGGTTAAACATCGTCAGCATCTTCGATCGGCATTAAATCTGTTCACAGAGCACTCTCACATTGATGCTTCTTGAAAGGCGGCATTTCGTCGTCACACATGGATGTCGACTCCCTTTTGAGCTGTTCGATTTCGCTTTTGGTAAGAAAACGGCCACTCGAGTCGCGAAGTCGCCGAAGAGCATGCTTGTGACGACTTTCGTGCAAGTACGGCTTATCTTGGCGTGCTCTTCGCGTTCGTGCAAAGTACGCTTCTAAAACTTTGCGAGCTTCTCTTCGCTTTAATATGCGAAAGTACTGTTTTGCGTTGACATACGTTGGCCCCGAAGGTCCGTGAGAAGCTCTTTGTTCGAAAAGGGCATGCGTAGACGGTTGAGAAGGCTGTGTAGTTGAGTAAGCCACTTGCTGATTATCCATCATCTGCGGTTTCTGTAGAGCTTGATACGCAGACAGACCGGCGAGCCACGACATCATCATGTTATTCTGCAAATGGTGCGGAGTCAAAGCGGTTGTCTCGAGAGTAGCAGAAGGCTTGGGAGGTTTTGAGAAGCAGCTGCCGCCGCTGCGGCGAAAAGCTGCTGGTTAGCGGCCATGAGATACGCTAGCTGCTCAGCCGTTAAACTAGCTTCATCTTTGTTCATTGCTATCGCGATTTAGATGTGAAAGAAGGTGCAGGTTATTGTTATTGTCTCTTGCTTCGTTGCTGTTGCATGCGAAGACGAGAGTTCGAAGTCTTGTGTTTGTCGCCTCGTGCCACGCCAATCTGCTAAAGCAACTGCACGAGGAACGTCCGGCGTGTCGTTTGTTGACATTTTGATTGGTGGATGGTCACCACGAACGGAAAGCATTGAAGTTCTTCGAGAGATCTTTCTTGCGAGAATTCGCTTCACTCTGGTGAAAAGTGGTGAATGACTTTACTACAAGCTGTATAGTCTCTGTTTAGCGAGATTGATACGCGGTGCGACGAGCAGGTGAGCACGTGCAAACTTCTTGACCTGTTCGTTGTTCGTTGCTAACACTACTCCGCAATCCGTAATAGTAATATTTCGTAGATAGAGCTTCTAGCTAGAGCTACCGTAGCTTTTTAGAACTAAAAAAAGAAAGCGGATAGATCCCAGTCAAGCTAAACTTTAAAAAAAGAAATTCATGTTATTTCTGGTAACCTTACCAGGTATTGTCATATCTAAAATAAGCAGGCAAAGCAGGTCTTGCGAATTCTGCACATCTAGAATCTGCATGGAAGCTGGTGAAATCTCATGCATTTTCCGACGAGCGTGCATCAATAAAAGTGTCTAATACCCACGAGCATGCCACAAGCATGCCAGCATGCCACATTATGAAGCTGGGGTTGCTCTGAGAGTATGCTATTTATTCATGGTGTCATTTTAAATTTTCATTTGCGCCACTCGTTTGCCGAGTGATTTCCGTTCAATGCTGATAACGCAACTCCACTCACAAACTAGAGTCTTTCGCTCGATATGGTTGTACAGGAAAGAGAGATTTTATTCGAATAGCGGGTGTTATTATTTACACAAGAGTGCGACTCTATTAGCTTCTATAATATCTAATTCTTCCCCTACCTCAAGGTAGTTCTTCCTCTATGCGCTGAGCGGCTTTTCGGAGAGCGACCAGACCGCGATACTTCGACATGCTTGTTTGAGGAGGACGGATCGGGACACGCAAGGCTACGGCTTTAGAGTTTACAAGACGAGGTGGCGCGGCGAGGGGTTTATGACACAAAGGCGGAGAAGTCTTAGTTGCAACCGCGACAACATGGAGGCTAACTGCACGTGGGGCTCTCAGATCTCTCTCGCTGCTAGGACTAGGTTGTTTCTCATTCCTGACAAACGAAAGATCCGGATCGATTACGACGGGCATATTTTTGGCCGGCGGAGAATAATGTGTTTGACGTGGAGAGCTGAGAACGACGTGGCCAATTCTGTCTTCGTTCAGACAGCAATACAATGAGTCTGATTCAATGCTTGCTGCTAGATGCATTGTTTTTTAATTATAAAGTTGTTGGTTTTGTGATGCGGAGGAAAATGAAGTGTTGGGCAAGGTAAATAAAATCCAAGTTGCTCGGCACCACGAATCCACCAGGCATGAAAAAGTGTGTCAACCGAATCTCGAAATTGCACTTGGACGTAAGCACAAAGCGAGCATCGTAATCTCGGTAAATGTCGCAGCACTTCAGTTAGTAGTGTTTTAGAAACGGCACTGTACTATTGACACCTTTGTTCGCTTGTCAACAAAGTTCCGGTACTTCTACTTAAATCCAGTACCGTTGTGCCTATATTCCCCCCTTGAGGCTACGGAACGAGTAGCGATATGACGTGAAAGAAAACTAACTTAAGGAGCAAAATGAAAATACACCCACCCATGAAAGAGGAACGACTGTGTTCTCCGTGTTCTTCACGATTTCAAACATTTCTGTCGACTATGTACAGAGCACTCCTCCTTTCCTCTTTCCTGCCCCCCTGCACATACCTAAACAGCCTAAAAAGCTACGAAGAGGAGCCTATTGTCAACGATCAGCGATCAGTCGATGGAACGATATTAAAACTGATGGTTATGATCCAGAAGGCTTTTGGACTAGATAAAGATCATTGATCAGCAATCAGATAGAAGGCGGCCTTTTCTTTAATAACCACCCTCGTATTTCTTGCGTTTGTCGAAATAGGCCGAGGCCAGGTAGACAACCCCAGACAAAACTGACAAAACGGGAAGAATGATCCTTTATTTATTTTGCGTCAATTATCGCAATCTGCGATGGGAGTAAAAATAATAAAAAGTCCACACCGATCTGCAGAGAAAGAGTGGGACTCTCCAACTAACAGTCTCTTAAGACATGAATAACAACAATATTCTATCATTTTTATACAAAATGCAAGAGACTTGCATGCGTTGGATTCCTTTCTAGCTTGCGAACTTTGCAGCATTTCTGTTTTTCGTTTCGGAGCCATCTTTGTCAAACGCGATGGCTTCGAGTCCGCTTTGCTCCACTGATATTCAACAATATTCGTCGAAGAGGGCAAGGCTGCGCAATGGATTAAAGCTGGCGGAGCAGGCAGAGCATGTTCGAAGGTGTGCAACGACGGAAGCCGTCGGAGAGCGCATGTTTTTTTTGTATCTTTGCATAACAAGAAGTCTCTGTCGCTTTCACGCAAGCGCTGCGGAGCGTTAATCTGAATCGTTCGGCCTAACATTCCTTTGTCGAAACTCATTGCTTTGCTCGTGTAAACTTGTGAAGGGTGAAGGGCGAAGGGTTGCAGTAAGACAGTAATGAATGTAAAATGTCGGTTTTTGGTTTACATGCAAGGCGTTTGAACCATTGTTTTGTTCCGGAAGAAAGTGATGGATTTTCTGAGATGGTGTCTCTTTGGAGGAGAAGACGAAAGCTTTCTGACCGAGGAAGCATCGTGTCAACCATTTCACTACCAGGTACCTGGTACCTGGTACCGGGTACCGGTACTTTGGGGTACAAAATGAATCTGCCGACTCGCGACTCAAGGTCAGAAAATTGGGGAGCTGTCACGAGTTATTTAGTGGCTTGGAAAGAAAAATAATCATGTCACGGACGGATGACGATCCCAACATTTCTGTCCCGTTTAAAGAATCCTTGACTCTCGAGTGTCAGAAGACGAAAACCGAAAACACAAAGCGCTTCTCTTCTTCGCTTTCCGTTTGCATTGCGTCGGCTGTCTTTCAAAGCCATTCATTCCTTTTCTTTCTTTCTTAATCATGATGATATCTCGTGCAATTCTTAAACACAGTGCTCGTCTGCTGTCAGGCTTACAACAAGCGCAAAAGCAAAGCGTATGCTGGGCTAGTACATTGATTGTTGCAGATCCAGGGCCCTCAGCTCCTACTTGTGCTGCTGTGACCGCGGCAAAGCAGTTAAACGCCGACGATACGATCGATCTCGTATTTGTGGGAACACAAGCTCCTCAGGAAGTCCCTTCTGGTGTTCATTCCGTACTCTTTTACAAATCCGCGGAAACGCCGACCGCTGAAACCGTTGCGGCGTGTGTCGCCGATGCCGCCAGCGGATACAACCGCATCGTAGGGACAGCGACTAAATTTGGAGCCACAGTGTTACCTCGTCTTGCAGCACTAGTCAACGCGAGTCCCGTGACGGATATTACGAGTGTTATCGATTCTTCGACTGTAATGAGACCATTGTATGCTGGAAACGCCTTGGCGAAAATTCAAATCGGGTCGGAATCACCGCAAGTCCTTTCGTTTCGACCGACGTCATTTGACAAGGTCCCCACAGAGGCTGTGAAAAATATGACAGAGAAGCCCGCTATTGTGTTCAAAGGATCGAAATGGCAGGGTGAGAATGTCAGCAAAAGTGAACGCCCTGACTTGCAAAGTGCTGCAGTGGTCGTCAGCGGAGGCCGTGGGATGGGTAGTGGCGAAAACTTTAGTTTGCTAGAAGACCTAGCAGATGCTTTGGGGGGCGGAGCAGTAGGAGCGAGTCGTGCCGCAGTCGATGCCGGCATGGTACCGAATGATATGCAGGTTGGTCAGGTAAGTTCGACTTTGCCGTGCGGTGTTGCAATTTTCCCTTGACTTTATTACTTATTCGTCTCTTGCCAACGTAGACCGGTAAGGTTGTTGCTCCCAAGTTGTACGTTGCTGTTGGTATTTCCGGCGCCATACAACATTTGTCGGGCATGAAAGACAGTAAAACGATTGTTGCCATCAACAAGGACCCCGAAGCTCCTATCTTCCAAGTAGCGGATTACGGAGTGGTGGGCGATTTGTTCACAGTTGTGCCGGAAATGACGCAAAAGGTCAAGGCGTGATTACCGTATAGGCTTAGCGAAGAGATGGAATGAGCAAGAGTGAAGTCAAATCGTCGTAGTAATTATAATGTTATTAAAGATACGATAATTTTTTGTCTATATGAGCCGTTGCAATTTCTTTTCCATTTTCGGTTCCTTAATCGATGTAGATTGTCCCAATCGATTCGAGCGGGAACGTGATTTGTATCCAGTGTTGTGTTGATGGCCTGCTTTGTTTCTTCAAAATGAGTAGATAAAGAGAAACGTAAGTGAGTGTGACGGACGCAAGAAGTCAACTCTTCGTAGATGCTTTCCTTGACAATCAAACACGTACCTAATCAGACTCCCATTTCCTCTTACACGAAAGCGTCGCGCGACGCTGCGATTGGTTTTTAAAGTATGTTTCGCTCGTGTCCAGAGAAAGAGAGAAGGACGAAAGAGGGTGGGGGCGACCCAGTTGGACATTTGAGTGAATAAAGCATTCATTTCTCGACTATTTTCTGTGCTTCGACTTGCTTGTGTGAAAGGACAACCCGGAAAGAGACGTAGTAAAGGAAATAATACTCAATTGTGAGCAAAAGAAACCAAGATTGCAACAAATGAAACACTCACTACTCTGCTAGCTCTCTGCTCATTATTTGTGTGCTATGATCGCATCGCCATGGGTGGATCGGATGATGGACGTACGATGGCGGCGAAAAGAACTGAGACACAGTGCGACAATTGCCTAAAGATGACGTAATGAGAACGTCTTGATGCACTTTCGACCACCCAAAACACGAAATCACACGTTTCATCGGCAAAAGCCGATGGTCATCATATGCAATTCATTGACCTGTACTGGTAACCGTTCGGATTTCACATTATTCGCTTCCTCGAGTAAAACAGAGATTATTTACCGCAAGTCAAACTTAATCAGAATTGCCGAAATACCCGGACTAGGAAGAAATCAAAATGACAATCCTCGCTACAATGTTATCCAATCAAAGCGCACATGACGACGACACGTGCGAAAAACTATTGAGAGAATGTGAAATGTTTCACAAAGTACAACCCAAACACCTATCGGCGATTGCGCAGATGATGGACTACAAAGTTCTTACAAAAGGGCAAGTCCTTTTGCAACAAGATCAACCTAGTGATCGCTTCTTTCTTCTTGAGAGCGGTCATGTCAAGCGCAAGCGTGTGGACGGCGATGGGAAAACACACAATGTCGAATTCGCCATTAAAGCAAAAAGTATCAATTCGATGCGCATTATTTCCGGCGAACCAAGTTTCTCGACGGTGACTTGTACCTCGGCTGAGTGTCATTTATTTGAAATGAAACGAGAACGATTCCTCAACATGCTGCGGGAAAAACCAGAACTATCCGTGCAAATCGCGGAAGGTCTTTGCGAAGAACTGCGAAAGGGTAGTAAGAAGTATTCGACACCCATGTTGGAGCAAACACAAACCGAAGTCAACTTGTCGGCCGTTTCCATTGCGGCGGGGATTGAATCATACTATCGGTCTGCTTTAAACGCCAAAATCAATCAAAGTTTGACCGGCGTCAAAGCGTCCTACTTTCCCAACATGCACATCCAAGTACCCACACGTATTACCTACATCTGCGGTTTCAAGCTGTTGCGTTCCTATTTTGATCAGAATGTGCAACCCGAAGCGTACAACAACAATGAAACCGCGGTCCGTCTCGGAACGGCTGTAGCACCCGGCATTATTATGACACCCGTCAGTAGTATCTTGGAAGCGACCAATGCTGGGCACTTAAATCCCGAACCCATGCACACGAGGTGGTTGCGGGTATTGTCCCCCGTGCGGGACGTGAGATTATCTTCGGAGTAGGATTGAATCAAATGTCCGACTACTTTCAAGAACGTCTGGAGCCGCTGACAGGGAACAATCCCATGCTCGCCAACGCGTTGGGAAGTTTGTCGGCGGGTGTCGTGTCCGGTTATCTCAGTCATGTGCCGCACAATCTTTCGACCTTGAAATTGCTGGACCCCAGCGCTTCGTATGGGCAGTTGTACGCTAAATTCGTGCAAACTAGTGTCCCGCCTTCTGTAGAACCCATAATTGCCCATTGGCCCGCACAGACTCTAGTGCGCTCGGTCTTGGCGACACTGTGGCCCCGAGGAGTCATGGTACGGACGGCGCAAATTGTGGGATCGTTTATCATTTTGAATGGAACCATCAACTACTTGCAACTCAAGGAGCATTTGAAAATTCAACGCGCCATTGGGGCGGTATAGTGCGCAAAGTTAACGACAGTCTCGCATACCTAGTACCCTGCTTAGTAAGTTTAGGGCGTTGTACTATGAGTCTGTAGACCATTGCCCACTGCCACTCGCGTGACTTGTAAGAATTAATCATACTTCATACAGCGTGATCGAATTCGGCAACAAGCATCCAATCGAAACGGACGTGATATCTTACAGGAAACAAATGCTTGTTTCGTATTTTGTAATCATTCCTGCAAATGCGCCGGAAAATTGGAAAGACAATGTGGTTTATCTTTTCCGGGACTGGAAACCACTTTAGTCAGCTGTCACCAGAAGTCAGTTTGACACTTCAAGATTCTCGTGGTGATTACTCCTGTTCATCCCATTTACGTAGTATACAAAGTATTGACAAGAACATGTCGCTCCAAGTAATATTTCATGATATTAGACAAACAATGCGTTGAAACCCAGGTTGAAGGGCGTGGTTATTTATAGCAACACCCAGTCCCGTCCCCATCTATGAGTTCATCGACAGATTTGGATAGTGTCCCCAGCGTTGTTCTCGAGGTTACACCGTTTTCGGAACGTAGTCGCAACCGCCAGATACTTCAGCACGCCCTTTTCCAATTATGCCATCGGGTTTATCGGCGGCGTCTTCAACAGCCATTTTCACAACTGCACCAATCAAGGTATCAAATCCAATAGGAACTCTTGATCCACCTGTCCAGTCGCCCGATCTACTAGCAACTGTGATGTAGCCAGCGCTACCAGTCGAGAGTGAACCTATTTTCCTCTCCTGTGATTAAATCATCCGTTTCATTGTCAACTGTACCGATCTCATCACCTATCATTGAGCCATTTGAACTGACCCAAGCTGCACCGATACTAAATCCTATCAGTGATTTATTTTTTGCCTACACCAGCTGAACCTATTATGCCAGTTCCGATAAGTGAGCGTTGGTGCCAGCATCGAATACGTCGATATCATCACCGACCGGCGAGCCATCTGTTCCATCATCGAGTGCACCTGATGCAACTCCGGTGAGTGACGCCCCTGTGCAAATCAACAACTGCACGTGATGCAGCTCCACTAAGGGACGCCCTTGTTTAATCAACAAAATCACCGGTCTCAGCTCCTGTAAGAGAATCACCCGTAATATTCCCCTTATCGCTCCCCACGGTAACTTTGTCGAATGAGCCGTCTGTCGCTACCTCCACTCCTTCCGTTTCAAGGGAGTTCTAGTCCAAGCGACAAACCATCATCATATTTTACAAGCCCTCAATCTGCAAATTCATCTCGAGATTGAAGAAGTAAACGAAGGACCGACTTCGACAGCGATGACGAACAAGGGGAAACAATTGCATTGCCGCACAGAAATTTCGTATCGTAGACGGACGCAGATGCTGTGACAACATGTTGCGTGATGAAGAAACAAACGGTTGCGGTTAATCACTTTAATCATCGTGGACCAATAGTATGTTATTTTGTTGTCAGTATATACCTTTCGCAGCAAATGATCGAACGAACAGAGATATTGACATCCAACGACAAGTTACCGGGGCATTACCTATCTTTTCTTTGAAATCATTTACTATTCAGCAACATTGAGCTCGCCTTAGCAAATCGAAAAGCTTATCAAACACGACTGAATGCAGCCGTGATTGCGTTCCGTTAATACATAGGGTTTTTCGAAGCGCCTTGTATTTGCTGCCGAAAGGATTTCGCTTGTCTTTCATGTCATTTGAGTATTCTATTTTACAAATTTAGGAGGACGTGCGGAAGTAAGTGATCACACTTTTGCACGGAATATATAGAAACATCGCGAGTGAAAAGTAGTCGTGGTTAAGTTGAAACCACACTTTGCTTCCCTGTAGATTCGTGATACGTTGAATTCATAAAATTGTTAACACGATCCAAAAACGTACCAAGTGATAAGTGATTGGCACTTTCTTTCCGATGGACGATTATTGTACTTTCAAAAGCGTTGTGTTAGCAGCAACACAAAGGGATCAATGGATACGGAGAAGCAATGGTCATAGTGTCTGTAAAGTATGCGACATGCTTCATCGGCATCACAACTTTGATGAAAACAACGCCCACGAACGGTCAATGTTCTTTGTGTGCTGGAGGGCCGCCCCTCCCAACCCAAGCAAACTTCTCATCAGCTCAGATAACACAACATGCAATTCTTTAGCTGTGGAAGCTACCGAGTCGAACAGCACGATCGGTGACGAGGTCTGCAATGAATATTTACTGATTGGGTTGACGGAGTGTGATTGCCCGAGGGAAGGATTATGTACCTTATGCGAGGAGGAAGGAAGTGCTATCCCTGAACCCAACAAATCTATTTCGTTCGACTATACTTGCTCCGACTTGGTGCTGGAGGCTCTGCTGGAATCAAAAGACTCTCCGACGTGTCAAAATTGGAGAGCGACGGCCGGTGTATATTGTGGATGCCCGAACCCCGTCGCAGTAACTGGATACTGTCGTCTTTGTGGGGAAGAAAATCTACTTCCCGAACCGTCACGACCGGCAGGAGCCAACCCTAGAACTACCTGCATGACGCTGGAATTCAATGAAGCAGGTTTATCTTGTGACGTGTTGCAATCTACATACGCAGACCTTTGCTGCGATACAAGCGTCAGCGATGCACCAAGTCTTATGCCTACTCCCACCGCAACCTCCAAAGCCTCCACTCTTTCGTTCTTTGGACTTTCAATAGCATCCGCTCTCGCTTTTCGGTATTGCTGAGATAGAGTGGCATCGAAAATGCCAATTAATACTTTCCCCATTCTTTCAACAACACTGTATCATAGAATATCCTACTCCCAACTTCAAGCTTTTTAGTCTTGTGATATTTTATGCCTAGTATAGTGAAACAGCGAATGTTCAGAATAGTTTTTGTTGATGGTCCTTGTTTTCACCATCGCATAGTGTCGCTGCGGTTCGCAGTTTACGACCGTTGGCGCTTCCGGTGAACCAAAATTTCATCTACTGTCCCTGGAGTAGTAGGATTGTCTCTTAAGTACTACAGTACATGGATGAAATGCACACGATTCACCGTTACCACTTTTTTCTTTTTCTCGTTTGCAATTGGATTGTTGTTTCTTTTTTTTAAAAAAAGTGCATCAGAGGTGTTCATAGGCTTTCCCAATGTTGAAGCCGGCCATAAGATATCGACCATCATCGGTTTTGCTCTTGTTGTTTCATGTGACAATTTTGTTCTCAGCAGTCTACGGACAGTGCACATTCTGTCCGGATGGGTCGGAGCCTCCGTATCCTCAGCTTGTCATTGAAGAGCTTAATTTACCCTGTGGATTCCTTGCCAGACGAGCTAGTTCACTATCCATCGATGAGACAAATCCAGGCATTTGTGCTGAATATGCTGTGCTTGCTATAATGTGTGGCTGTCCTCAATCCGATGATGCATGCACGTTGTGCGAAGACACACGCCAAGTTCCCAACACAGGGTCGAGCATCGGACCGAATGCGTGCGATCAACTGGAGTTAGAAGGAAGTATTCAGTCGAATACAAGTTGGAAGTTATGTCCTGCTTGGCGAGCCACGTATGGTAAGTAGTCAACAGGAGATATTCGTGACAGACCGACCTGAACGCTTGTCTCACAATTATCAATCAATCTTCAGGTGTCTATTGTGGATGTGACAATCCCATATCCTCAACAGGACACTGTCGGATTTGTGGAGATCAAATACTCTCTGATCCTAATGTCGTCGTGGATATCGACGATTTGGGTTTTGAAATCACATGTGCCGATGTCGAGCTGAACGAAGAGAATTTGTCGTGCGATGCGGTTCAATCCACATACTCGTCAGTTTGCTGTGCAGCGGTATCCATACAGAGGAATAAAACTTTGGAGGAGGACGAAGTTGCAACAGGTGAGAATAAGACAGTGAGAGAAATGAATGAGACCGTAAAGGAGAGCATTGACGACAATCCAACTGGTGTCGATTCGAGTGAATCGGTGGGGGCTATTGGAAACGACACAACAATCGCAGTCGATCATACGGACAATACAACAGATGTGAATGCAAACAAAACGATGGATGAACCAGCCGATGACACTTCTCTTCAAAAAAATATGATAAACGATCCAAGCGATACGTCGGAGACCACAGAGGGCACTTCTACTGACAATACAACCGGAGTCGATTCAAACGAGACCCCGGGGGAGGAGGATGAAAACGCTGCTGATGAGGAAACTACGGTGATGGGTTCAAGCGAGACGACAGAGAATACAAGTGACTTAGAAGATACAGGAGATGCATCAGCGCCTAGTAGCGATTTAGGACAACCTGTCATGGCTCCTGACGATGAGCCTTCACTAGCATCGTCTGCTTACATTGGTGGAATATGTGCGTCTCTTCATTGGACTATTGTAGTCGGGTTGGTATCCACGTTCGTATGCCAACAAGCCACATGATGAAAAGAGCGGCTGGTAACTACGCGCACGTCCGTCTCGACATCCTCGTGCGCAGAAGACTATAGGGGCACCCATTTTGCTCTTATTTCACATTACTTTCGGTTTGCTCGAAGAGCGCTGTACCAACCCGAGTTTTCGTGACTTAACCCTATTCTTGGATCGTTTCGCAATGATTGAGTCACTCATAGCATGGAACTTCGGCCCTTTCAAGACATCCTTTTTTCGTCAGTGGTTGAAGATTCATTCGAGAATGAATTCGATATAGATCGCCAATCAAGTAACAGGTTGAGCAACTATGATTTCTCGCGACACCTCGATGTAGAAGTCGCTCTTTCTAATTACAATTAAGTTAAACTAAAAACTATTGCTGCGTGAATCTATGTCATGGTTTCCACGTAGAACACGACCACGCTACACCCCCGCCAACTCAATCAAAGCAAAGCATTCGCCCACAAAGAAAGCCGTGACCATCCATCCCAACGAAAGACAGGGCAAAACGAGCACCCAATACCACCAAGTTGCGGCAAGAACAACACAGTAGACAGCGGTCGCCATGACATGGCCGGATGGTCCACACATGTAATGCAAGACGGAAATAATTGAAGGAAGGGGCAACACGAGCAATCCCACAAGTCGCGCAGATAATGGCTGATGCGATTCGGTGAGAGAAAAGGCCGTTTGACTCAAGAACAGAACAACATCGTTCCACAAATTGGGCAACGTGTATCCAGTTGATCGACTGCCCAGAAGAAGTGTCGTAAGACACTGCCAAGCCGCAGTAAACGCCATACTAACAAGAATGTACCCCATCCATAGAACGAGAAAGCTATTGTGCCACGGCCATAGCAAGGATTGCACAACTTGCTGTGGTAGAAACGCGATGATACTTGACTGTAAGCTGATCGTTTCGTTGAGTGTCGCGGCCATGAGTAAGAATTGCTCCGGCCATGCCCAAAGAGAACCAGGCGGTGCCGTCAACACCTCTTGCCGTCTCCACCAGGGACGTACTTGCGGAGCTCCCAGACGATGCAAGTAAGCCGTTCGCGTTTCTGCTGCTGCCGCACACAAAAGGGGAATAGCAGCGAGTCCCCGAATGGGAGGGATGTTATTATTGTTGCTGGTGCCCGATGTTTGTGCCGTGGTTGCTGCATCTTGTACAGCCGTCGCTAAAGCAGCCGTATTACCGTAAACGCGAAGCTGTCTATCTGCTTCTTGACAATAGAGTCGCATGGCTTCTTGCGGAGACATGCCTGATTTCGATCGCCAAGCTTGATATTTCGCTTGATCGGAAGCCGGCGTTGAGTTTTCGAGTCCAGCCAAGCTATGAGGCGCGTCGCCTTGCACAGCTTGCTTATGCAGAGCATAAAGTTCCAAGCGATCACGGTTCTGTTTGAGTTGAGAAAGGGATGATTAAACATGCATGAGGAATGAGAAACGAAAAAAGGTATGCGCAGAGATGTAGATAGTGCACGGGAAATGGCTCAAAAAGATACACATTCGTTATCAACGAAACATGAACGCACCGAAGGACTGCTTCCCGGTTTCCAGTTTTTCATGTACTGTGATTTTTGTCGAAACGCATTGATCCATTCATTAGTGTTGTGTTCGGTGCTAGTTGATTCGTCGACCATTTTCGCTTATTGTTGCGTTTTGATATCCTTAATGCTCCGTAAAGATTTGATGTACCAGTGCTTTAGGCGACTAAAACAAAGAGCAATCAGCCAAGAGTGAAGATCAGTTTAATAAATGGTATGATTGCAATGAGAACGCAAACAAAGCGGCCGACATTAAGAGGCGCAATAACAAACTTTTGCGCTTCCGCTTTTTGCTCGAAGCGCATCGTCACTCCGCGGATGATGCTGTCGTTTCACGTTTCACAGTACGAGGCTTTGAAAGGCGTCCCCAAACAAGACTACTCACCCGACTAGAGTGAGAAGATATATCGATACCGAAATGACTTGACGTCGTTCTTCTATGAGAACCAAAAAATGTTGACGATGTTTTGTGGTGTTTCTCATTTTCATTTTTTGTCGTACATCTTCAAGGAAGGCAATAGAAGATACTTGGTAAATATTCCTGTCAACCTGTCAATGAAATCACAATCGCATTCCACATCTCAGCAAATCGAGCAGAGAATGGCATCGTATCACGCTTCACATCCATCGTCCGTTATTTATATCCTTACGACATAACAATGCGCGAATCTTCATCATTCTTTACAGCATTTGGTGTTTTTGGTCTTTCATTACTCTCGTTCGTACAAGGCTGGGTTACATTACCACAGATAATCGCAAAACAAAGTCCGAAATCTTCATGTTCGCCTCTATCGCAGGATTTGGTGCGAGCGACGACAAAACGAAAGGTGGAAAGGTAGCGGCTCCGTTGAAACCCAAACAGCAGTGGGGTCGTAACCTGGCGCTAAAGGAAGCACCGAAAGTGACGGTTGGTGTACAAACTCAAGATACCGACGATTGGTTTCCTGTAGGCTTTGTAAAAGCGAGAGATGTAGCTGCCCTTGAAACGGCGGTCAGACGACAGCGTGCCCTTATTGCTGAGGTAAATCATGTTTCGAAAGGGCCTTTCGTTTCTACTCCGGTATTTTCTTTGGAAAATAGAAATGGATATGACTAACGCAAGATATTTCTTTCATTGTCGAATTATTTTTTTTTATCGCAGCACGCGAAGCGGCTTTTCCTTCCAGATCTCGGCGAATACAAAGTTGAATGGGGGAATGAGGATGATTGCCGAAGGAAACAACGAAGGAACTTGGAAGACAGTTCATTCTAAAGCTGGAACTAGAGTTTATGTATCTGACAAAAGACATTGGGTTCGAAGGAGTTCCCGGCTGGGCATCTGAATTATACTATGTTTACGATGAGAACAAGAAATCAGGAAAGAAAGGAGTTTACAAGCGATGGATGTAGTTGTGGAAAGGAAGGAGCTCGAAAGAATCTGCTATTCTCTCTGTTAGCTTTTGAACGAAGTGTTTACTATCGGCTATGGATGGCTAGTTTGAAGAATATGCTCAGAGCATTTGGCGGGTTACTCACAACTTAAATCACGTTTTAGGGAGGTTTGGTGTCGACGGTGCTCCCTCTAACGCACGTCATCATTGAGTTCCCTGTTTAGAAAAGAAATGGCTAGAAGTTACTATGCTTACGTCCTATTCCTACCTCTAGCTGTTTGCTAATAATTTTGCCTAAAAGGAGAGTTTCATATTGGTCATTATGCATTAGAGCAAGCTTTTGCAATGAACTGCTCATACTAAGACCTAGCTATTGTTTACGTCGTAAATTTTTCTTGGATAGATCACTAAATGATTTATTTTTACTCAATAGTACTTTTAGCTCGAGAGTGATCGTCACTTAGATAGCCGCGACTTGATTTTTAGTCGTGAGTCGTTTGTGGATCGCAAAAAATTCATCACGTCGTCGTCGCGACAGTAGCGCCTTCACAACAAAGACTCTTTTGTTTATTTCATAAACGCAACAAAATTTAATCATGCATCTATCTTCATCGCTATTTACTGCTTTGAGTCTACTTTGTCTTTCAGGGCCGTCGGGAGTGCAAAGTTGGACGAATTATTCTCTCCACTCGATCATTACGCGTCAGGCTCGACAATCTTCGTTTCCTCCTCTATCGGCAGGGTTCGGAGCGAGCAGCGATAAGAAGAAAGAAGGAAAGACAGCAACTCCTTTGGAAACCCAAACAACAATGGGATCGCTATTTGGCACTGAAACGAGCGCCCAGAGTGATGGTGGGTGTACAAATTCAAGACACCGATGACTGGCTTCCAGTCGGCTCCGTCAAAGCCAAGGATACGGCAGCGCTCGAAGCGGCGGTCCTTCGACAGCGTGCCCTCATTGCTGAGGTAAGTGCTTTTTTTGTCTCTAGAGGAATCATACGGTGTAATTCCGTGATCAATTGCTGGCTGAACTCGAACGGTGTCTTCATTTTTGTGCTTCACTATATTGCAGCACGCCAAGCGTCTCTTTCCACTACAAGTCACAGCTAAGACAAAGCTAAACTGGGGAATGATGATAACAGAAAAAGGAAGGGACGAAGGATCATGGAAGACGCTTGATCCGAAATCCTTTACGAGTGCCGATGTACTCGACAAAGACATCGGATTCGAAGGAACGCCAGATGCAGCATCCGGATTTTACTGTGTTTACGATCAGGGTAAGATCTTGAATGCTAGTGGTAGCGGTACTGAGCAGCGATCGCCTGCATTCAAAAAGAAATAGTTTTACTTTTTAGGTGAACTTTGTTTTCTTCTCCCCTCGGTAGACGCTGTCTAGTGCTCGTTTCTGCATCATGTGTTCTCCTCGTTTCATTCATATTTCGTACGATATCAGGAACAACTTCCTTTTAAAGTTTTCTGCATAAATACTCCGTCGAACTTCCACGTCCTCTCTAAATCGAGATTTTGACTTCGGTTTCTGATAGGTTGGGCCAGTGCGAAGTGAAGTCAGGCAATTTCGAAAGAATTACCTAAAAGATAAAAGACCTAGTTCATCATTTCTCTAAGCCTAAAAGTCTCATTAATAGTGTACAACTTTTTCCAGAACCCTTATCTTTCTAATGGAGCTCCATAGAAGTCTTTTGTTGACCACGGTCGTGATATAGTCACTTCGTAGCCGTTCCTAGATTCTCTACACAAAAACAGGAATTCTCACTTCCGGAATTCTGATAGAAGTCTCAGACCTATAAGAGATAGGCTTTTGGCTGACAAAGCAACATTCCTGATACCTCTCATTCCTTTCACTTGTGATCATTTTCAAAGCAAAGAACAAAAACAACTCTTAAGGTTTCAATTCAAAGAAATGCACCATGAAGTCTCCAATTCTTCACTTAGTGACAACTCTGACGATATATCTTGTCATAATCGTTGACGATACGCATGCCTTTGGGGTGAATCCTTCTGTCGAAGGACATTCCTTTGCGTCAGCCTCCTCGACGGCTCTTTTCCCCACTTCAGGCATTCTCGAACGTACTATCAAGGCTCCAAAGAAGAAGAGGCTTATCAAGACAACAAAAGGTGTGGTGACTTCGATAAATGAGGCGACGGAGTCGTCAGTCGGATCACTCATATTACTTTTAAACGACCCTCATGTTCGTCACAAAGTTCGACGTCGCCCTCTCTTGATTTCCCATGACGAAAAGGATAAACCTAGGCGCAAGGCGATGCGTGCTTTTCAGGAAGGCCAAGAGCTTGCTCGCCTTGCTGTGCGAGAAGTTTTCAAGGAATACAACATCAATGATGTGTCTGTATAGTCGTTCAAGAAGTTGCTTCGCATATACATTTTGCATTTCCATGGATGCCCTCGCTTATAATTGCCAGCGTTTTAACCTCTTAGTTAAGGTGAACCAAAAAGTAATTGATTATTCAGACCGGATTAGTAGCAAAACGCTTGTGAAAGGTTATCATACCCTATTACGTTTTGTTGTACATTGATGATTGCAACGCTGCGTGATAAGACGATTTTGTTTTCGATCGCGTTGCTTTTCTTCTTTTCGCGATTTTACAACTGTTGTCGCACCAGCATCATTGGATTCTATGTAATTCTTAATCATAGATCCAAACGCACTACGGTATTGTATTCGAAAATCAGTACATTCGCAATCCAAGTAAGACGTTACTTAAAAAAATAAACAGTACATAATGAGCTATATAGTGCGCTGTAAATTTCCGTTGCTCGCAAGCCTGTCCACCTCTGCTTTTGGCAAATCGCCGATTGCCGATTGTTCACTTTTTTTGCTCTATTTCGCAGCGAACATCCTTTTCAGTTTCATTTGCTCATACAACGCTCTACTTCTCAATTGCATCAACCAAACCCTCTCTGAATATTAAAAAATCACAATGTCTCGTCGAATGTCATTTGGAGGAAGCGCATTGCGCGACGTTTCAACCCTACAAAATGTGCGTTCATCCTCGGTGTCCCGACGTATGTCGATCGCACCAAGCGACTTTCGGTCGGCAACGCCTGTGAAGGATCGCCGTGCCCTGCTGGACGACTGGAGAAAACAACAAAAAGCGGAAGAAGACGAGAAACTTCACAAAAGGGCGAAACTTCAACCCCCGTTGCCCCCATCGTCTTCGTCTACTCCAGGTAGCGATTCGGCCGCTTCGGGGGGAACGACGGCACTTGAAAGGTACCGCATGCGGAAAACTCAGAGAATGAATGAGGCACTACAAGATGGCACCATGGATTTTCGTGATATCACTTCTCAGGCGCTATTGAGTGCAGGGACGCCTAGTAACTCGTTGGCCTCTGCCAGACGACGAAGTATGTCTATCGCTCCTCTGCAAAGAGGCTTTCCGCCCTTGGCTCCGTCTCAAGAATCACACCATAGTTTAAGTCAGTTAACCCAAGATGAGACGCTCGTAGCAGAGATGGATTCGGTGGAGGGTGCAAGTTTGAAGTCTCGCCTTCGAGAAATGAAGCAGCGCGTTGACCAGCTCGAGCAAGAAAAGATGGTTTTGAGCATGGCCAAAGCACCATTGGAAGCCCGTCTAAGACAAAAGGAAGACGAGTGGGAAAAGGAAAGCAATCGTCTTTTGGACGAGATCGATACGCTCCGGGAATCCAGTCGCTCTGCCGAGGACCGCTACCGTGACTTGGTCTTGAAACATGAAGCGTTGGAAGAAGAATGCAAACACTTGCGTCATCAAGTGCTCAAAGCTTCTAGCTCTAGGAATGCTGGATTGGAGAGTCGAGTCGCAGATTCGGGATGGTCGCGTATGGTTCAAAATGATCAAGATATTCTTGACTTGAAAGAGAAGCTACGTAGCGCCGAAGAAGAGATTGATTCACTTCGACTTGCAAAGGTATCGGTCGAGAAGGAGCTGCATGCCTTCAAGATTGAACTCTCGTCCGCTCTGAGAAGTTTGGACGAGCTTCAACATGAGTTTGATGAGCTGCATCGCTCAAAGACAGAAAATCGTGATGCGGAGATCAAGTTAGAGGTTCTACAAATTGAACATATTGCGACTTCAGCGCAACTAAACGCCGTTTGCAGCGATCTCGCAGCCACCAAAACAAGGTATGAAGTTGCCATGAGTGAGAAAGACGTGGAGCACAAGAAACAATTGGAAGAAATGCAGTTCGAAATGAGCGTTTTGAAAACACGAGCCGCAAAAGTTGTTGACGACACCCGGAACCCCTCCATTTTCGAAGTCGAAGATGACGCAGTACTTAAAGCTCGGATCGAAGAGAGGGACCGACGAATAGCCGAGCTCGAAGAACAATTGCTCAGCAGCGAACAACAGCGCCGTAAGATGCACAATTGTATCCAGGAACTCCGCGGTAACATCCGTGTTTACGTCAGAACCCGTCCTTTCCTACCGAATGACCAGACAAATGAAGAACCTGCAATAGACGTTTCACCGGATGGAGAATCGCTCACAATTCTCGATCAGCGAAACGGAGCAACGCATGACTTCAAGTTCGATAAAGTTTTCCCACCATCTGCTGGTCAGGACAATGTCTTTCAAGAAGTTGCAGACTTCGTTCAGAGCGCGCTTGACGGATACAACGTGTGCCTCTTCTCGTATGGTCAAACAGGATCCGGAAAAACCCATACGATGCAGGGAAGTGGAAACGCTGCCATGCGCGGCATTATTCCCCGAGCCGTTGAACAGATTCTCACGCAGGCGAAGGTTCTGCAAAGCCAGAAATGGTCATTTAACCTCAGTGCATCATTTCTCGAAATCTACAACGAAGAAATCAAAGATTTGCTGGTACAAATGACGGAATCTAAGCACCCTGACTCGCACAAGCTGAAGATCAAGCGTTCACGTGAAGGAAAGAGCTATGTTGATGGTTTGACTGAGGTCCCTATTGAAACGCGAGATTCCGCAACAGGCATGCAGCAGCTTGATGCGCTTATGTCTGTTGCCGCTAGAACACGATCTGTTGCTAGTACTAAAATGAATGCACAGAGTTCTCGCAGCCATTCGGTCTTTATGTTACATCTTCGGGGAATCAATGAGGACAGTGGCACTGTGGTGGAAGGTACATTGAATCTTTGTGATTTAGCTGGAAGTGAGCGGCTGGACCGAAGTGGAGCAGATTCTGATGTGCAGCGATTGAGGGAAACGCAGGCTATCAACAAAAGTCTAAGCTGCTTGGGTGATGTTTTCAACGCTCTTGCTCAACGGGCAAGTCACATACCCTATCGAAACTCTACATTGACGTATCTCCTGCAAGACTGTTTGAGTGGGGATGGAAAGGCGCTCATGTTTGTTAATTTGAGCCCGACATCTGCTAGTAGTAATGAAAGTTTGTGCTCTCTTCGATTCGCTCAACGAGTCAACCAAGTTGAACTGGGAAAGCCGACAAAGAACATTCATTACAACAAATCGCGCAAGACGAAATGAGAACTGAATCCATTGATTTACTGTAGCCGTACAAAACCATATAAACAATCATCAAAATAACTAGTTGTTCATTGCGCTCTCGCAAGTGTTTTTCACACGTGTCCTCGATTTCTCTTTCAATCATTATCCTTTTCAATGTCGGAAAGGAAAAGAGGTAGGTATGTGCTCCGTATTGTCCGAAAAGTTCTTTATGCTTGTAAGACTTGAAGCACATTCAGCACCCGAAAAGGGTTCGTCTATTGGCGGGCCCGGGTAATCCCCCAACGGTTGCTTCGAGCGAACATGATCGAAATGACAAACAGCCACCCTCGGGATACTGCATTCTTCGGGCAAGAGGCTTTGAGCGATGCGGATTGTTGGCCATAAATTCCTTTCACAAAGGTGCACTGTGAAGGAACTCGCGTAACTATCGAGACAAAACAACTTCGCAGCACTGATTGTTGAACCGACGAGCCCCTTACAAGGTTGCGCTAATGCTTTTCACTAACCATGATCAATCACCTTTTTCTACAGCTTCAACAATATCGATCTTTCATCCACAAAGCGCTGCTTAGCGTGCCCGCACAAATTGATCTATTTGAAACCCATCAAAGTTCGGATGATACTGCAATTTTACGCGCTTGCATATCTCCGGACAAACTCGTGTACTCCAAATCATAAAACCCATAAGCACCACCTCCTCTTCACCTCTTTCAGTGTTGTGCTATACAAAGCGATCACGGAACTTTCCCGACAAGGCTTCGAGCAGTACTGAACGTTTGACCCTGTGCATCCTCCGAACTGTTGCGCTACTCTTTTTGATGAGGAACGTCTCCGACTAGAAGCTTTGAACGATACTGATCGGAGGGCTATGAGCTTTGCCAACGCCTTCAAATAACTTCCCAAGCAATACCTTCGGCAGTGGGTAGGTTATATTCCGTAGGACAAGTAGAGTGGCCATTTTACATTTGTACTTCATAATTGCATCACGTCCGACCCGCTAACGACCATCTTACATTTTTGGCATCGGCCCATGACTCATTTGCAAACAGTCCTTACTCGCTGACAAAATCGACTCAACACAGGGTAAAGGATCGTCGCGCTCGCGACTGAAACTGAAAATAGCTCTTCATGCTCATTATTGTTACATAGCACCATCGTCTCAGCGTCCCATTCGTCCTCGCCATAATGTTTATCCATAACCTATACCAAACACTTTTTGGTCGACCACATGACAAGATTGAATAGAATCAAGGCGTGGAAACTCTTTCTGTACATACGCCAAATAATCCTCCTTCCATAGCATTCCCTGTTTGGGTCCGTGCTCACCGTATCCGGTGAATATCTTCGAAAGCGTCTCAAAGGAGTGCCGTCCGACTATTTCGCCCCACGGAACTTCCCACGGAGAACCACCCGCGAGACGTCCATTGGGCTGCAGTGCCACAATAAACTGATTGTTTCGTGAGTGTTTGCCGGCTCCGGCGTAAGCTAGATAGCCTTGTGCGAAGCGTTTGACATCACCGTGTTGACGATGATCTGGTCCTTCCGGCAACCAATTTGGATCATCTGGTAGCGTTTGCTTAAATACTTTAGATGCGGGCCCCGCTAACCCAAATTGACAAAGAAATCCGTGCACGCAACGCATCAAGGGGACTGTATTTGTGTTAAAATACTGATCTTGAACCAATTGGAGGAACCGTTCGGCTCCATTCGGCGCCCACGCGTGATGAACAACAATATTCCAAGGTCCGGCGGTAGTTTGACAACACACCAATGTGACTTTGTCGTCAGCAGGAGGAGTAATCATGTGACGAGGACCCATTTGAGGATTCTTTTCTTCCAGAGTCAGATCATCCCAGCGTTGATACGGACAAGATGATCTGTCTGCGTCTGACAGCTTCACTGCTATTGCATCACCGGAAAGCTTTGCTTGAGGAGGTGCAGTAGAACCTGAAATGTCGGTTCATTCCAGTCCGGAAGTGTAATAATTGCGAAGAAAATCAGGATAATTGCGAAGAAAATCCAGATCGGCGTGTGCTGATTGCGGCGATTTGATTTTGTTTGAACGGCTACCATCGCTTTTAACGGCCTGTTTGCTTGCTTATCGTTGACTAGTTAAACGATATTGTTTTCACGGTATCATTTCGTTGTAGATACAAAGATTAAGTCACATCATTTGATGATTAATCATTATATTTCGCTCTTCGAAATAGTAATGACTAATGACTCCCTTCAAATAAATGCCCCCGCATAAAAGGCCCGTTTGCCCCTATGACCGCCATTGTGTCGTCCGTTTCACGCGCCGCTTTTTCATAGTTTAACTAAATCTATACGCCTAGAAAAGGCCAACTTTAGCAAGACCAGCTAATTAATGTTTTATTTAGTCGATAGACAGCTTCATTAACATCTAGATGATTAGAAGTCGCCATAAATGATCACCTTTGCAATTAAAGTGGGCGTGCCTAAATTCTGTTGCCACTAGTTGACGACTTCTCTAATAGTAGCAATTCAGTCAAACTTTACTCTAGGTCTCTTTGCTTCCAAAAGATGACAATCAACGATTGCTTCCCTTCAAACACCCGCAATGAGTGGCTTGCGATCCATTTCGGACATTTCTTGTACATCGCTAGAATGGTGTTTGAGTTGCGATCGAAGCTGCTGGCCCTTCTTCTGACTCATTTTATACAAGGAAGAGTACAGGAGTCCACCCAAAACGAGGATAGCACCCGCCGGGTAAAACCAGGAAAAACCCTTGGGAAAAGAACAAAGGACAAGATCAGTGTCATTCCCTTTCGAGCAGTCGCTACGAGAACAGCTGTCACCCCACCAAAACGTTTGACCACATTCATGTGCATTGAAATTGCCAGGTACGAAATAATGGTGTAGATCAGAATATAGGAGAGTAGAGAATCGCTGGTTGTCAGCAATTTCCAACAGCCCCACAAGTCTCCTGACAACATTGTTGTGAAAGTCATGGCTATCAGCGTCAAAATGTTGGTATAAACAGTGACTTCTAATCGACTACTTCCAGCCTGAAAGAGTCGTTCTTGTGCATTTGGCAGTACAGCGTCGGCACAAACCGAGAGTGTCACAAATATTAGTCCTATCGGATGAAAGGAGGGCGCCAATTCCCAGTCTGCAGCGGCGAATAGCACCAAACCGACACAAATTGCAAAAGCACAAACATACTCGACCGAAGAAAAGATCTTGACATGCCAGATTGAAGCAATGATCATGGTTGGAATCAACTTGCATGATCGAAAGACGACTTTGTCGGAAAATTGATAAAATTGAGAGACAAATTGGAGAGGGCCGAAGACGCTAAAAGGCATCCCGTGAGTAAAGGGTATGCGGAGATAGGCGCAACTCGCCCATATTCTTTACGAACGTAGTGACGTTCCCAAAAAGAGCAAACGGTGACCCCCAACACTTCAAAGAAGCCGAGCATGACACCATAATTCCAGCCAGGTACATTCATGATAGCTTCTTGCAGGTAATTGTGAATACCGAAAAAGACAAAGACAGCTGATCCGAGAATGACAAATTGTGTATTTGACGACATCATCTCAAAACGCTGTGATAAACTCGCTGCTGTCATGATCATCGTTTGTTGATGATTGTCGTCTAATGAGCCCATACTTGGATGCCTTGTGTGAGATCAAAACGAAGAGCCAATTCGCACGATCAATTCCAAATGAGCAGCCTAAGGACAGGAACCGTTGCAGTGATAAAATCGCAATGAATAGGGTCTTCTTTCCTTTTAAGCCGATTTACAACAAAAGGTCATCGCAGTAGTTGCAACTTGTCTTTATTACTTCTTTTGTCGGTTTGACGACGAAAATCACGTACTCACGGACAGACCGTGCTAAAGCTACGGGCCAACTTATTTTAGGTTCAATTTTAGAATTCTATGATGAATTCCAAAGGATAATTGTAAATCGGCTATGTTCACTTCTATCGATGGTCTAGTTCCCACAATCCTGGTATGAACTCTTCTCGTATCTGACAAGTTAATGCGTCGCATTGCAGTGTGTATTCTCTCCAAATACCGCCCGTGATAGGATCGACTCCTGCTTCGCGCAAGAAAAACATGGGCAGAACGTTCAAATATCGGAAAAGCTGACCCAATCCTACTTGTCCCGACGCAACCAGTTCTTGACACGAATCTTGCTGTATTGTAACTTCGCTTTCCGCTCGACAGAATTCAACACCCAGAACTTCCAAATATACAGTTCGATCCCACACACGCGGATTTTCTTGCCGAAACGAACATCCCTCCACACGGACCGACACATCCGCATCGTAATAACTGGCAATAAGACGTTGTAAATTACCGTTTGCCGTCAAAACAAGGCGATCCAACGGATTGGTTAATCCAAACGCGGTTGCAAGAGTCGTTGCATTCCCACTGGTACCGGTCAAGGCATCTACAAACGACTCAGTTTGTAATCCTCGCGCCATGATGTCGCCGAGACTAGTAGTGCTTGTTGCAGAAGCGCTACCACGAGAAAGAATCTCAGTTTTATATTTCTTTTCATTTAAAATCGCCTCTGCTTGTTCTATCGTCATATTTCCGCTTGTATCAAACGCTAGCTGAGTACAAAATCTTTCTTGGCGGGGTAGTATCCAGGAATATACTCCGCCGCACAACAAAAGACACAGCTCGACGAGCACGACGACGCTTCGTAAACGTACTCTCATGACGAATGAATGAGCAGGAAGAATTTCGCACTCAAAACGAAAAACGAAAACAAGATGCGCTATCACCCTCTCGCACCACAAAAGTCTTGTTTTGCAATTAGTGAGTTAGCAATTCTTTGCAGTTAACGATGATAAGAACTGCAATTGTGAGAACAATAAAGGCGACGAAAGATAAAAGCCGTGAGATGATGCGAGATGCGAGGGATGCGACCTGAAGAAAGGGCGTGTCTTATCGGCACTTGCATAAGGAATAACCAGGTAAACGTAACGACAAACTTCTAAAGCGAGTATTTTGGAGCAGTAGACGTAGTAGAAGTAAACGAAATTTCCTCCTTGCAGAAGAAAACTCCGTAAGTTCCGGTGAGGGTGAGATGTACGTCGTCTATGCTTCATTCTATGCTCCGTAGTAACTTTACTGAGAAAGAATAAAGTGCGCCGTCCTTGGGTACCAACGTACTAAAGATGGTAATCAACAAATTTATTCCCAGATTTCCTGCTATACATGCTACTGCTTACAAATACTTTCCAATCCATCGAAAGGCTTCTGAGTATCCTTCTCCTTTGAAAACGGATATCCGAAAGATAGCCATGGCCGAGTCCGCATCCTTCGATTTTCGTTCCTGTTCCAGTCTTCCCCACTCTAATATTTGTAAAATAGTGGCTGTCGACATGGCTACTGGTAAGTCACATTTGTTGAGTAACACACATACTGCAATATTTGTATCGAGCGTGTGAAGTAAAGCATCCAACTCGTAAGCAGCTTCTTCAAGACGCACAGCATCGGCTGCGTCAACAACGAACAGAACGGCTGCATTTTCCGTCAGATAATCTGACCATAAGTGTCGTACGGCCTCGTGGCCTCCTAGATCAGTCACACGGAATTGAATGCCTCCTAATTGAATGGCCACAGCACTCTCTGTGGGTCGATCCGTCGGAGGAAAAGAACGTATCGTATCAGTTTGCAATCGATGCAATAAAGTTGTCTTTCCCGCGTTATCCAGCCCTAATAAAACAATGCTCCCTTCTTTTCCCTGCAGACCTAGTGTTTCCAACAAACGACTTACAAGAGCTGACACACTGCTCCAAAAAGCAGACAAATACGTAGACATGGAATTGTTGCCGTTGTTTTTGCTCACTATGTCGGTGTTGATTGAAAATGTATCGAAATGCGAAATTGGAAGACGCCCGAATAGAAGCAAATAAATCAAGAAATAAACCGATAACCGCAACTCTGCCCAAAGACTCGAAAAGTTCGTCGTTGTCATGGTCGTTGCTGTACGTATTTCTCCTCTTGTCGTTGAGCAAGGTGTAGGCGGCGCAGTTTGTCGGTGGGCGGGTCTCCCGCCTCGAACGCATCCCGCATTGTAATTACGTAGTATTTTACAGGCACTTCGTATTGTCCGTTGCGAGCAGGCACGTGTAACTCTACAAAGTATGCTATACCTCGGATTGAATGGCTCTGATTTCACGTATTTACTTTATTGTTTGAGAACCGCTTTATTTGTCCGTTGATCTCTACACTAGCACGAAATGTACACAGAGAAAGAATCCGGTGCCGCTCGTACGACGTACGCCAAAGTTGTGAGTGGAAAGAAGAGGAAGCACCGCAAATTTTCAACTCAACACGACGGGCTTATTGTCATCATTGATTAATGAAAGACCGCACGTTGTTTTGCGGTTCCTAATTGCTGATTCATTCTTCAAACTTGCTTTTCCTTTGATTTGAACGGATACGTTGACATGGATTTGACAACAACGCTCTTGGCGGCTTCGAAAGCCGGTACGTCTGCTTGCTTGCATTTTTGCTGCTTTCACAAAGTCACAGGAATTACATATTCAAATTCTTCTCTTGCTTCATCCATCCCTTCTCACTTTTCTCCTTTTGTTACTACCCCGCTTTTCCGTGATTCTTTTTCCTCCGTGCGTCGTTTGACATCGAACGCTCATCCACCTTGTTCAACCTTGATTGTATTATTGTCTCTCCATTTTGTTTATCAAATACTGCAAAATAAATTAGATAAGAACGCTGAAGCGCAGCTTCATCAGTGGACCGAACAAAACTATGCTCAGATTGCTCCCGCTTTAGCCCTCGAACTAGCGTCGGAAGACAAACCGGAGCAGGCACGAACCAGCGCGGGTCTTTTCTTGAAAAATACTCTTTACGGAAAATCGGTCAAGACGCAGCAGATTTATCATGCCCGTTGGAAAGCTTTGAGCGCAGAGACCCGTAAATCGATCAAGGACTCACTCATGCTTGCTCTTCGTAGTAATCTGCCCAGTATTGCTCATTTCGGCGCGATTGCGGCTTCAGAGGTGGCAGCTGTTGAACTCCCTTATCGGGAATGGCCAGAGCTCCTCCCTACGCTTACAGCGAACTTGGAGGCTGCTCCGCACATCCAACAGGCGGCTTTCGAGTGTCTCGGTTATTCGCTCGAGCGTATGGGAGAATTGGAGGAGACCGTGCCTGGATGGCCGGAGCTGCAACCGGATTTGGTGGACAAAATGTTGACCACAATTGTCAATGGAGTCTCTCCTAGCAAGCCAGAACCTATTCGCATTCGTGCTTTGACAGCTTTGCGCAACAGTTTAGTCTTTGTCAAGAAAAATATGCAGGTAGCCGAAGAGCGAAATTTTATTATGCGCCAGGCGCTCATGGAGGCGACGCGTTCCCCCGATGTCAGTATCCGAAAATTGGCTTACGAATCGCTAGACCAGGTTGCCGAGCTGTATTACGAACACTTGCAAGATTACATGAGCAACATTTTCGAACTGACGACGCAAGCGATTCGAACAGATCCCGACGAATCCGTCAAGATTGCTGCAATTGAGTTTTGGAGTACGGTCGCTACTGTTGAGATGTCCATCATTGATGAGCAAGCTTTAGGAAGTTCGTCACTCGCTTGTCAATACTACACAAAGTCGGCACTTCCTAATTTGGTTCCTTTGATTCTCGGGACATTGTCTCAGCAAGATGAACACATTGAGGAGGATGAAATTGATTTGCATTCGACGGGAGCTTTGTGTTTGCAGACTATCTCACAGACGGTTGAAGACATCATAATTCCATCCGTTATGCCTTTTGTGAATCAGAATATTAGCTCCGATAACTGGCGTTTGCGAGATGCTGCCATTGTTGCGTTCTCATGCATTCTTGACGGGCCCGATACTCAAGCTGTGGCACAGTATGTTTCGCAGAGTATTCCGGTCCTTCTGCAAAGCTTTGAAGATCCCAATGAAACGGTGCGGCAATCCGCAATCTTTTGCTTGAGTACCATCTGTAAGTTGCACACAATTGCCATCCAACCTGCTCAAGTGCATGGTATCTTGGAGTGTCTTTTGAAAAAGCTGGCAGAATCCCCCAAGGTTGCCTCGCAAGCTTGTTCAGCAATTACAACATCGCGCGTAGTCTTCGTGACGAAACCGACCAAGATACAAACCTCATGTCACAGCCGATGATGACGTTGTTGCAAAGTTTGTTTCAAGTATGTGATCGCTCGGACGCCAGTGAACATAACTTGCGTGCGACTAGTTTAGAAGCAGCCGCGGAAGTTATAAGTAGCGCTGCAAGAGATGTGCATATCATTCTCGTTCAGGTGCTACCAAACGTGATTGATCGAGTAGAAACTGCATTGAAGATGCCATCTCTTTCCAAGGAAGAAAACGATGAGAAGTATCAGTTGTTGAGCAACTGGTGCATTCTGTACCAGGCGCTATTGCGACAGCTTCCAAAGGAAGCTGTTCTGCCCTATGCCGATCGATGCATGGCCACTTTGCTGCAAATCTTGCAAATGGATAATTCAATTTCCCACGATGAAGCTTTCATGGCCATCGGTTCTCTTGTTGACAATGTGGAAGGTGACTTTGCGGTACGTAGGATGTGTATTTGTAAAAAATCTGTCATCGGACCGAACCTGACACAACTTATTGCTACCTTGCAGAAATACCTGGATTACATTATCCCACTGCTAATCAAAGGGATTTCCAAATTTGAAGAGACGAATGCGTGCAAGACGGCAATAGGCACGCTAGTCGATATAAGTGTCAATTGTGGAGCAAATCTTGTTCGCTTTGGAGACCAGCTTGTCAGTGTTCTTTTTGAATGCCTCAAAGATAGCTCCGTGGATCGTAGTCTTAAGCCCGTCGTTATCTCTTGTTTGGGTGACCTGGCCATGGCGCTACAAGGCGCCTACGAACCTTATATGCAGGTGACTGCAATGCTTTTGATGCAGGCTGCACAGCAGCAAGCTCCTACCGACGACGAGGACTTGCTGCTATTCATCAACGAGCTTCGCCTCGCTGTTTTGGAGGCATACATGGGAATCCTTATTGCTTTCGAAGATGGTAACAAATTGCACTTGTACATGCAGTTGCTTCAAAACATCATCGGCTTCCTTCAATACTTGGCGACCCCTGCCAGTTGTGCCGACGAGCAAGTCGTAATCAAAGCTGTGACCCTTCTTGGCGACATTGCTCGACTTCTCGGCAGCAATGATTCCGTCAAGGCTACACTTAAGGCTCCCTTTGTTATGCAATTGCTTACGCAATGCGCTGACGTTTCGACCTCCACATGGACGAATGAACAGGTGAACGCTGCAGTGCAATCCTAGATCTTGTTTCGTTGAGACGATGTTCACTGCTACAAATTATTTGAGAGGGGACGAATACGATTTCACAAAATGTCCGTGGATTCCTATTATTCCTTTCCGTGCTCACACAAGGACGAGATAGAGGGCGTTAATATGTGTCCTCTCTCTACTCATTGTGTGTTTCATCCGCATAAGCTTTTTAAAAATTATTAGAATAATTCGGTACGAACATCTTGCTGGCTTCGCTAATGCTCTTTAATGATGAGCGGGTTATATCAGAAAGCCCGCACGAATGTGTAGTTAGTACGAGCTTAAGAAGCTCGTCTTTTGCTGCAAGGTCAAGTTCTTAGGTTTGTCGCTCCAAATACACGCCTTTTCAAATTCAACATCATCTACACACGGAAAGATTCAACCACTCAGTGAGCCTCTCCGAAGATCCGCATAGAAATTCTCCGTAGTACTCTTGATTAACTGCTACATGCTTGTTAACGATAAAGGAGCCACCACTTTCTTTCAACTTATCGATCACTCTTGTTGTCTTTTCACTCTTCGTTCACTAATGAATAACCTATACGGAGTACTCAGCAATTTTGACATTCGGTCTGATTTTTCCGTTGTCCATTTTCATTACTCCGGAGTCCGGAGTACGTAGTACTCCGTATTATTTTGTTCTTTTGTGATGTCAATCCTTGTCACACCATCACCAATGACGCGCAGTATACCTTGCACGAAGCACAGGGTTGTATCATACGAGAAGTACTTAAAACAGTTCGAAGGTTCGCCGTTCTTCTCTTCTCTCCCTTAAAAAAGATCGTGAACATTCAAAAGATTGTGAGTTGTGAGCGGTGACACCTAAAGAGCCTTTGGCGTTTATTTCAACTTAGTTACGTTATCAACACCCTTGAGAACGAGAGTGTAGACGGACAGCATGTTAGGAAAGACACTTATTAGCGCGCGACGAGCGGCGATTAGCAGCGTCAAACGGTATTTATCAACATCGTCGTTGGAGTGCATGCCGTTTGATGTTTTAATCGTAGGAGGCGGACCCGCTGGTTTAGCAGCTTCGATTAAACTCAAGCAGTTAGCTGGTGATAGCCTTTCTGTCTGTGTTATCGATAAGGGAAGGTAAGCATGCATTTCGGCAGCCGATTACTCATTGTATCAATGTTCAATCACTCATCACTCATTTGCATTCTTTTTCAGCGAAATCGGTTCACACATTTTGTCAGGAAACGTTTTCGATCCGTCCTCTTTGAATGAACTGTTTCCCGATAAAGATTGGAAAGAAGAAGTCGAAAGCGCGACGGGGAGTATTGCTACACCGGTATCAGTAGACGAGTTTCTAGTGCTCACCGAGACAAACTCGTTTGCTATCCCCAATTTATTCTTACCTCCACAACTCAACAATCACGGCAATTATGTTATTTCACTGAGTCAGCTGTGTCGCTGGATGGCGCAACAAGCGGAAGAACTGGGGGTCGAAATCTATCCAGGATTTGCAGCGGCAGATGTTCTCATTGAGGAAGGCATTGTGCGAGGCATACGTACACGTGATGTCGGCTTGGCCAAGGACGGGCAACCTAAAGCTACTTTTGAACCGGGTGTAGAGCTCCGTGCACGACAAACTCTCTTTGCAGAAGGCGCGCGTGGATCGTGCACCGAACATCTCATGGATGAGTTCAACCTTCGTAAAGGCCCGCAGACGTACGGATTGGGTATCAAGGAAGTCTGGCAGGTCCCTAAAGAGCAGCATCGTCCAGGCTTTGTTCAGCATACTCTGGGATGGCCTTTACAGAGTTCTATTTTCAGTAAAACCTTCGGCGGGAGTTTTCTGTATCATCAAGAACCGGATCTTGTGCTCGTCGGCGTCGTTGTAGGTCTGGATTATCAGAACCCTTATTTGAATCCTTACCAAGAGTTTCAACGGTGGAAGACGCATCCTGCTATCCGCCCTCATTTAGAAAGCGGAGAATGTATTTCATACGGAGCTCGCGTCTTGAATGAAGGAGGTTATCATTCGATTCCGACATTGACGATGCCTGGAGCGCAGTTGCTGGGTTGCGGTGCGGGATTTTTGAATGCGGTCAAAATTAAAGGCACGCACACAGCTATTCGATCAGGGATACTGGCGGCGGAAGCCACGCATGAGGCACTTACATCCGAAGGGGTTGACCCAGTTTCTGAAACATTTGAAATTACAACGCCTCCTCCGCACGTAAAAGCATATCAGGAGAAATATGAAGCTTCATCAATCAAGTCAGAACTCTACGAGATTCGTAACACACATGAAGCATTTGCGCGTTGGGGAGTGGGACCGGGCTTGATTTATACGGGTTTTCGACCTTCATTACCAAAGGTCGGGAACCGTGGACACTGGCGCACAACAAACTTGATGCGGACGCAACCGCTCCAGCAAAAGGCTTCAGTCCTATTCAATATCCCGCTCCCGACGGAAAATTAACATTTGATCTTTTGACTAATCTGCAGCGCAGCGGGGAGTTTACCATGCCGAAGATCAGCCGATTCATTTGCGAGTAAAACCGGAATTGCAACATGTACCCACCGAAGTGTCATTGCCCCAGTACGCAGCACCGGAATCTCGCTTCTGCCCAGCTGGTGTGTACGAGTATGTTGATAAGAAACTGGTCATTAATTCGCAAAACTGTGTACATTGCAAGTGCTGTGGTATTAAAATGCCAAGGGAATACATTCGATGGACCGTCCCTGAGGGAGGCGGAGGTCCCCAATATCAGGTAATGTAGATAATCATCGTTAAATTGAAGTCTGCTTCGATTAGTCTTGTTTTTTGTTTCGATGGGAAGCTAGGACTAGATGCGCTTTCGCAAAATGCATTAATGTCTCTAACTCTAATGTCATGACAAGAGAAAGAGAGGTGAGGTGAGGAGTGCTAAGTGTGGAGTCACGAACGTGGCGTAAATTACCACGTGGCTTATCATGCTTCCGCTGCTACTTAACGATTCATTGTTCAATCCCTTTAACTTCTTACGGGGAACGGCGTTAAAATTCTGCCTCGTCGTAGACGCTACGTAGAATCTTGTACTGGGAAGCAGAATTTTAACGTCCTTCCCTGGCGTACTGTATCACCTGGTACAATTCTGGAGTATCGTAACGGCTTTAAACGCAGCGACGGCGAAAAACGCGCAAGAGAATTTCGCGAGTCATCATGACAGGAAAAAGAAGCGGCGCAAGCAAAAAGATAACGAAGGAAAAACATCAGAAGAGAGACCAAATTGCGTTAATCAACAATACATATCTTACGATATCAAAGGTATATAAAGGAAGGCGTACAGTTGCGGCAAGCATCGCGAGACGCGATATATCGTTTCAGATTAACACAATCGCATTCTCTCCGTATTCATCCATTGTTTCATTCGGTTGATACATTGTGACAGATCTCTATAGCTAACGACTTAACAGAGCAAAAAGTCGGGCAGATGAACTTTGCGGGCGTTGGTGGTGGAGGAGGCGGAGTCATGAGACATAACGCGAATGTCGACTTGATGTCCTGGTAAGTTACACCGACAAACTACATGCATGTTCGCTGCTTCTATGTTTGTTTCCTCATTTCCTGATATCTTCTTTATTAATCGATGACAAAGGTATATGGACATACCTCCAATATCAAGGCTCTACTTGACCGGTGCATTTCTGACAACTGCTGCTTGCGCGGTCGATTTAATCAGTCCGTTTAGTTTATACTTTAGCTGGGAACTCGTCTATAAAGGGCAAATATGGAGATTGCTTACTTCTTATCTCTTCTTTGGCGTGTTTTCGGTCGATTTTCTTTTTCATATGTATTTTTTGAGTACGTGTCCTATTGAATTCTTCTTTGTGCAAACCTCTGGCGACTCATATCTCTACTTTCAAAGGTCCGATACGGTAAACACTTTCGAAGAGGTGATTTTCGTGGAAGCCCTGCCCATTATATCTGGATGCTTTTGTTTGGAATACTAAATATTTCTACTATGGCATCATATTACCAAGTCAACTTCCTGCGAGTGCGCTGACATTCATGATGGCATACGTCTGGGGTCGCCCGAAATGAGGACGTCAAGATGAGCTTTTTGGGATTTTTACAATTCAACGCCCCATACTTACCGTGGGTTATGTTGACATTTAGCATTTTGATTGGAAATGCTGTGGTGATGGATGTTATTGGCATTTGTGTGACCATTTATACTATTTTCTGGAGTTCGTGTATCCAGTCATGGCATCGATACGAAATTGGCCAATCAAAGCGAATCATGGAACACGCCTGCGCTACTTCATTTTATAATTGGGACTCGCGACAATGTTCTTCCCGTTCGGCCCCACCAGGATTAAGCCCCAAGTTCTTCCGACTGCTGAGGAAATTATATTTTGGCGAATAATTGTAAGGTACTAAGACAACCCGTTAATCAAAACAAGCATTTAGTGCAAAGCTTAGAGTTAGGGCGATAGAGCGGCGCTCCTTTTTCAATTCCAATGATACATTAGGGTAAAACATTTGGAAATAATAGGGATATGGAAATTGGAGCATAGGTTGGGGTTAGTGTAAGGGTTAGGAATTTGGATATTGGGATATGGAACTTGGAACATGGAAAAAGGAACTTAAAACTAGGTAACGTGGAATAAGGTAATGAGGAAAAGGTAATTAAGGAAGAAAGAAAAGAGTGGATAAGTGGGAAAAAGAGAAAAAGGTGAAGAAATAATAAAATAGGAAGAAATAAGATATTAAGCACCAGTAAGACCCTTTTTTATGTACAGTCTGTCCTTCATACCCACCAACATCCGACTATTGCAACATGTCCGACTATTGCAACATGTCCGACTATTGCAACATGTTAGGGTTAGGGCTAGGGTTAGGGTTAGGGTTAGGAATTTGGAAATTGGGATATGGAACTTGGAACTTGGAAAAAGGAACTTAGAACTAGGTAAATAGGAAGTAGGAATCAGTAACAAGGGAGTAAGGAAGATGGAATAGAAGGAAATGTTGGAAATAAGGGAAAGAAGAAAGATTTCATTGGAAATGCAAATCAAACTATCAAAATTATTTTGTGCAACAAAGACAACTGCAGTTCTGAGTGGGTGCATTTGGATCCATTTCACAGACTTTGATCAATGTTGTACCAATGTGAATGGTGTCCTCTTTGTAGAATTGCTGGGTATGATCATAGAGCTTTGTTGTAGTGAGGTGGACAACTGAAGGCGTCATTATGGAAGGCGATTCCTTGCAGTGCATCCAAAACAAGCTTGATGCAATTGTCAGCGTCGGGGGCATCGTGACAAACTTGGGTGCATTGCTTTTCAATGGACAGGGTTCTCCTGCGTGCCTCACCAGGAAATGGTGCTTTGGGCGTGGAAAGTAGAACTTGATGGTAATGGTGCAAGGGTTGCCATTGCAACGAAAGATTCCAGCAGGGGCTTGCTTCAATGCCTGTTGAAATGCATCACGAAAGGAGTTCTGATTTGTTTTGCTGGGACTGAACATTTTCACCTTTCCATGTGCTTTGTTTGTTGTTGCAAAATTACGGTACTGGGGCGTGGCTTCCCAACAATCTTGCAAGTGAAAGAACGAAGGTGATCGTTGAACTCGAACTTTGTTGCTGAATTTGGAGGAAAGTAGTACTCGCCTGGTGCGGTTCCTGGATGCTTGGTGCTCTGTTTCCCATGCAAGCCCGGTGCTTCGTCACCTTCCTTTGACATAGTTGGTTGTTGCTAGACAAATAGTAAGAGAAAGAGTAAGATAAAATGCATTGAATAGTTATGTAAGGGTTAGGGTTAGGGTTAGGGTTAGGGTTAGGGTTAGGGTTAGGGTTAGGGTTAGGGGTTAGGGTTAGGGTTAGGGGTTAGGGTTAGGGGTTAGGGTTAGGGTTAGGGTTAGGGTTAGGGTTAGGGTTAGGGTTAGGGTTAGGGTTAGGGTTAGGGTTAGGGTTAGGGTTAGGGTTAGGGTTGAGGGTTAGGGTTAGGGTTAGGGTTAGGGTTAGGGTTAGGGTTAGGGTTAGGGTTAGGGTTAGGGTTAGGGTTAGGGTTAGGGTTAGGGTTAGGGTTAGGGTTAGGGTTGAGGGTTAGGGTTAGGGTTAGGGTTAGGGTTAGGGTTAGGGTTAGGGTTAGGGTTAGGGTTAGGGTTAGGGTTAGGGTTAGGGTTAGGGTTAGGGTTAGGGTTAGGGTTAGGGTTAGGGTTGGGGTTAGGGTTAGGGTTAGGGTTAGGGTTAGGGTTGAGGGTTAGGGTTGGGGTTAGGGTTAGGGTTAGGGGTTGGGGTTAGGGTTGGGGTTAGGGTTAGGGTTAGGGTTAGGAGTTAGGGTTAGGGTTAGGGTTAGGGTTAGGA